>CAMRHE010000414.1:0-600000 GCA_947044405.1 Leptodactylus fallax
CAACGAAAAAAAAAGGATTTGCAGCGCAGAGGGTGCAATCGGATACCCTCGCATTGCTTTAAAAACCCATTCAAATGAATGGGTTTTTAACCAATGCGTCGCTGACCTGTCTGTATCCGATGCCAATCCTGTTCGCCGAGATTTTCACTCGGATTGGCAATGGATGGACTGAAGTGCAGGTGTGAACCCACCCTTAGTGAAAAGCAGTTCACAGGACCTTAAATATTCAGTCATATCACGTGTATCAGCCAATATAAGTTCACATTTAATTTACCAGGTTTCCATAATAACACAGCCATAAATAGACTGTACCTATACTGGACTCAGTGGCGTAACTAGCAATGGCAGGGCCCCAAGGCGAACATTTGACATGGGACCCCCCCCCCCCCGGCAAACTGCATTCCTGCACACACTATTATTCCACCTTAGTGGCCCCTGCACACACTATTATGCCCCATAGTGGCCCCTGCATACACTATTAGGCCCCATAGTGGCCCTTGCACACAGTATTCTGCCCCATAGTGGCCCCTGCACACAGTATCATAGTGGCTCCTTCATATAGTATTATGCGCACTTCCCGCTACTTCTTCAATGTTGGACCAGATGTCACGTGAGCCAGGCATGTATCGCAACGCATAATGACGTCGGACTGGCCCACCGACATCTGGGACGCCACCAAGGAGGCCCGAAGTCTGCTGAAAAGACCCCAGAGTATAATGATAGCAGTGTTTGTGGGGTTCACGGCCCACAGGCCTTACTTACCAATCCCCGCTCCTGCTTTTTCCATAACAACCGATCGCAGGTTTTTCACTGATATCCAAACTTAGATGTACATGATCACATGACACTTATGGACCAATGGAAAATTGCAGGTTCAGTCTTGACATACACACAGATTTACACCAGGTTTCCATAGCAACCAAGCTATTTATGTCCTGTATGAGTCAATAGCAGTTCGCAGGTCCTTAAATATTCAGTCATATGACGTGTATTAGCCAATGTAAGTTCACATTTCATTTACCAGGTTTCCATAGCAACACAGCCATAAATAGACTATACCTATACTGGACTGCCATACTGGATGTCAAGTGCAAAACTGGCCAATTCTTATGAGGTCACTACACAAACAAAAAATGAAATATACCCGTGCGTGTTATTATTAATGCACTTGTAATATGATGGAACTAGGTTACAGAATAATACAAAACAGTATTAACACAGTGCAATACAATAAGTACAGAACCCAATTACCCAGGTGAATATAAAACCTACAGATATCGCTACATACACACACACATACACACACACACACAACCCCTGACAAGTTACTAACTGACCCTTTCTGTAAGGAACACAGCAGTAGTAATACAGATTAATAGAGGGTGAAATGTATAGATAGATAGCTAGATAGATAGATAGATAATAGATGGATGGATAGATAGAGAGATAGAGAGAGAAAGATATACTTAAGCCTTATTATGCTCTGGTGGTATATAGAGTTTGTCTTAGGTGAGGCTGGTCAGTCCATATCCCAAGGCGGCTGGTGAGAGAGAGAGAGAGAGAGAGAGGGCTTTTGGCCCATCATATTTATGGCCTACAACTCCGCCCACCTAGATGTTGTCACTCCAATCAGGCTCTTGGTATGGTAATATCATAAGTTTAGATGCAATACTTCTTATGAGTCTTGGGATGGCGCTCTAACACTTAAAATCGATCCTTGGCCCAGGGGTAATGACCTATCTCCCCCCATCTGACTTCTAATGTCTCTTGTTCAGTGGCTTATCTCTGGGCAACTCTCTTTGAACAAGGTAAGCTGATTATCATCACTATGAAGGTCTCA
The DNA here is from genome assembly GCA_947044405.1 of Leptodactylus fallax. Taxonomy (NCBI): domain Eukaryota; kingdom Metazoa; phylum Chordata; class Amphibia; order Anura; family Leptodactylidae; genus Leptodactylus; species Leptodactylus fallax. The sequence goes on from CAMRHE010000414.1 coordinate 1,841, forward strand.
TTAGCACATTCCATCTCCACCCTTTTAAACAAAAGCCTTCCTGGAAAGCAGGTTTTGTAGCCTGCAGACACTTATGAGCTCTCTCAGAAGTTCTGAATGGAATGATTGATACAACTAGATAAATATATATATATATATATATATATATATATATATATTAATGTTTGTGGTAAGCACTTCCCTTTACAATCCCCCTGTTGTCGGGAACACGACAATGTAATTTGAGGAAGTGTTTGTTTGGTCGTTATTGCCCCCTCAGCCCTATTCATTCCTGGTAATGGTTCAGGATGGAGTGAAGTATAATTTGGATTTAGGTACCAAGACATCGATCATTTCCAGGGACACTTTCCCACCTATGACTGTCGCCCAATATCCTCTGCTCACAGAAAACGTCTTTTGCGCGTCCTAATTTGCGGTGTCAGAGATACTTTCTACGGTCCACCCCAATATGTCACACTGACCTGGACGGGAACATTTTTATCCATCCCACAGTTAGTCAGGTAAGACCTTTAAACCGCAGTCCATTGTCACGGTACATGCAGTACCACCTTTGGTCCGGACTGAAGCTCACGCAGGGTTAGACCACCTTGCCACATGACACCAACTGTCCTACAGGACCGCTACCTGTACTTAAGCACAGGTCACCAGTGAAGTTGTCACTGGCCTCCATAAACAGAAAAACCTGGACTTTTATCAAGGCAGGTCTGTGAACCTGCATCTGAAATGATGTCTCAGGACCTAAAATCGAATTGTGGGGAGAGGCACTGCTTCCCATGTCCCCTGTACCTGACATTCAATCCATCCATTATGAACCATACCATTTTATATGGCCGAGGTGGCAATTACCTTACAGTGTAGGGGTACCTTACCTGTCCCTAAGGATCCTTACACCCCTTTACCTAACAGAAATTAATGTAACTTACATATATATCCCACTCATCCACCAAACACACAAATTCCCACCCCCCCTATAGATCAAGGCGATAAAAATAAAAGGATGTGCTGGTATTGGTGCACATAGAGACTCCTGCCACAAGAGCACGTGTTTCCTACTCATCCATAAACACATGAATCTTCAGACCCAGGTGTAGATGGGAATTACACTAAAAGATGCAAATGCAAGTATGTCTATACACAAACACACTCAGTGTTCAGTGTGGGAGGCGTATGTTGTTGTACAGACCATAACAGGCACTTACACCTGAAGTGTCTATGTGCACACACAAAAATGCAAAAATGTACAAGAATATAGAAAATTACATTGAAAACATTATTTACAAGTTAAGGCTGGGACTGTATTGGTATCAAGTCCTTAGTCCCTGCCTTCGGGTAAGTTCGTGATGTACGGCCTGGCCCTTTTGAAGCTGACGGGCCAGGCCTTTTATCTTCCTATAGATGAAGATCATTCCTATATACATAATGGCCAATAGGACGAGGAGGACTATGACTGGGTGTACAAGCAGATTGAAGAATGATGTTGCTTTGGGGCTATATCCGAACAGACTCTCCCACCAAGATACGGCTGAGTCCTTCTCCAGGGCATGAACCATCTCTGTTATCTTTGACTGGTCATGTTTCAATAAGATGGTGGCCTGCTTTTCAGAGTCTTTGAGCTTCTCTATGACACTTTCCTCCTTAGTGAAGTCTAGTAGCAGGTGTCTCAGTTTTCTGCCAAAACCAAGAGGGATCCTCTTGAGCCTTACAGGAGTATCTGGACGGATATCCAACCTCTTCTCTGGGGTAATCGGTGTACTCCCCTTCTGCTCTGCTACATCGACACCTAGAACGGGATAAATGGTACAATATGCTCCTGGGAGGAGTTCACCTCTTTCGGTGCAGTTAGTTGTATAAATGGTATATGATATATTAACGGACTGGTACCAACACCAATACCCTTGACCCAAGTACTTCAAACTAGATGGAGGTATTGAGCTGCTTTTCATCTCACAGAACCCCTCATTATCCCAACACTGGTGTCTGAGCACCCGATCATGATCCCCTTGGCAGAGGATAGCATCCTCTTTCCTCCAACATCCATATGTATCAAACAGATAAGGATGGCCGGTCTCATAGGTCAGGATATCTGAGGAGAGCTGTGGATGTAACACTGTTCTGTTCTTCATCATTATACCTAGGTTGATAGCACCATACCCACGTCTCACGTTGCTAGAGACAGGTGCCAGGGATGAAGCAGTGCAAGTGAGATTATGGCACCCATGCCACTGAATGACCCACCAGTTAGTATGGTTGGCAGCAAAAAGAGTGATAAAAGGACTCACCCTTTGCTGGAGGTTAAAAGGGTAGTGTCCATTATACAGTGAGGACACAAGATGTTTAACCCCTTAATGACCGGGCCATTTTTTGTTTTTGCATTTTCGTTTTTCCCTCCCCACATTCCAAGAGCCATAACTTTTTCATTTTTCAGTTCACAGAGTCACACGATGGCTTATTGTTTGCGAAACAAATTGTACTTTGTAGTGTCACTATTCAATATTCTGTGCAATGTACTGGGAAGCTGGAAAAAAAATTCAGAATGAGGTGCAATTGGAGAAAAACTGCATTTGCGCCAAATTCATATGGGTTTAATTTTTACACCATTCACTGTGTGGTAAAAATGACATGTTACCTGTATTCTGTGGGTCAGTACGAACACGGCGATACCAAATTTATATAGTATTTGTAATGTTTTGATACCTTTTAAAAAATTAAAAACTTTGCTAAATAGAAAAAAATTTTTGCGTCGCCATATTGTGTCACCTGTAACTTTTTCATATTTACATGTATGGAGCTGGGTAAGGCGTCTTTTTATGCGGGACAACATGACGTTTTTATTGATACCACTTGGGGAAAGATCTGATGATTTGATCACTTTTTATTCAATTTTTTATAGGAGACAAAGTGTTGAAAAAAACGCTATTTGGCCATTTTGATTTTTTTTCCCCGCTACGCCGTTCACCGTATGGGATAAATATTTTAATATTTTAATAGTTCGGGCATTTTGGAGCGCGGGGATACCTAATGTGTTTATGTTTACTTTTGTTTATTTACTTTTATATCTGATCTAGGGAAAGGGGGGTGATTTGAACTTTTGTGTTTTTTTTAATTTTTACATACTTTTAAAAACTTTTTTTTTTAATACTTTTACTTGTATGATCAGACTCCCTAGGGACCTTGAAACCTAGGGAGTCTGATCGCTCATACTATTCACTGCGATACTACTGTATCGCAGTGAATAGCAAAATGCCTTCACTGCTATTAGACGATGCCTCTGGCATCGTGTAATAGCTATACTGAAATGACAGGCCTGGGAGCCTTCAATAGGCTCCCGGCTGTCATGGCAACCAAGCGCCGCCCTCCGATGACGTTCCGGAGGGCGGCGATGAGGTAAAAATGGCGGCGCCCTTGTCGGCTCCGCAATTTAGATGCCGCGGTCGCGTTTGACCGCGGCATCTAAAGGGTTAACAGCCGCGATCGGTGCAGGCACCGATTGCTGCTGTTAGCTGCGGGTCCTGGCTGTATTATACAGCCGACACCCGCGGTGTATGGAGAGCGCTCAGCTCCTGAGCGCTCTCCATACATCGTCATGCGACTCAGGACGTACTATTACGTCCTGGGTCGTTAAGGGGTTAAGGTTGCTGGAAAGTTCACCCTGAACCTGAGTACATGCCAGAGCAAGCTGAGCTCTATCCTGTTCTTCCAGGAGACCCACGACTAATAGTCTAAATTTCTCTCGTAAAGCAGAAGATAGGGAGCTAGTGGCATCTATATGTGAGTGTTGTAAATCCTCCAAAACATGATTTACATCAACCTGGGTCTTGAGGCCTTCCCCAGTATGTTTTGCCAGATTCCCGAGTTTGTTTCTCAGGACTTCCAGGTCCATAGTGTTCAGTGCCCCTATTCCCATTGCACCTCCTCCTAAACCCATGGCAATCAAATCCCTTCTCCCCCTGTACTTCCTGTATCTGGTAGTATCCTTCCTTACTTCTTGTCCCACCTCTACCCATCCTTTTATCATATCGATCTGATTCCTCACAAACTCCTCCCATCTATGGTCCCAGTGGTCTACTCTAAAATCATCAACCGAAATCCTCCAGGTATATAGGACGAATTTGGTTTTGGTGATGATTTTCCAGGGAGATGCTAACTGTGGAGCTATGGGATCAGCCATTTGATAGGTTGGGGCATTACAGGAATCCCTGTGGGGTTTTACTGGCTGAAGAACTTCAGTTTCATAAGGGACCCTTACCACAGTCACACATACTTTACCTCTTCCTTTAAATGGATACCATTGGTCACCTTCTCCAGTCTCTAATACGAGATTCCGGATGGGTTTAGTTGTGGAAAGATAAATCCACTGTGTAAATGTCCAACACCCCTCATCGACTGCCTCACAAAATGTCCATTTAAATGAACCATCAATATTGATAGCAAAGTTAATATCTCTGCCTCTGGGATCCTTCCAATCAGAAGATACATATCTATTCCGGTATTCTTCAGTCATAGGGGTCCCATCCATCCATACATCAATTATTGGAGAATCCACTCCATTACAGACTATATCCCATCTCCATGGGTTAGAATCTGACATTACCATCTGAGTGTCTGGTTCCCAGTGTGCATAGGTGATGAAATAATGTCCTGTCACATCTGGTACACAAGCATCCCTCATAATGGTAATCATAAAAGATCGAATGGATGGAGATCCCTCCAGCTGAGTATACCTCTGATCCTTCGCATGAGCTCGTACCTTCAAAACTGTGGCTCTGTATAGGCCTTCAAGTTTTACTGGGCCGTTCTGATTGTTACATAATACTTGTCCAGATTTACTGCAGTTTAACTTTAAAATCAATATGCTGGTCCCTAAATAGTCCGTGGACACATGTCCTTGAGCATATTTGGATTCCCTAGTTATTACCATATGAGAATCCCTTAGCATACAGTATGCCTTCAGGGTGCCCTTTACTGGTATGGGTCTATCAAAGTATGTCCTAACTCTTAAGCTATCCTGACTGGTATGTTTCAGAAAAGTGGCTTTTAGAATGTACCATCCACTGTATTCTGCCCCAGTGACATCTTCAGGACTCAGGACTCCTGCTTTGGTGCACAGCACCTTTGTTGTGTTTACTATCACTGGCCTATAAGGATGTAAGTGGGGATTTCTAGACACCCATCTTACTGATTTGATAGCTGTTGGTTCTGAGTCCTGGAAATGTCTGTACTCCTTGAGGCATAGAGCATGTAGGTCATGTTGTATGGCGGATACGTTCTCCACCGGGGTATAGTGCTGAACCACACCATTGGCAAAACCCTCCCTCTGGAAACCATACAAGTACCACTGCCCTGGTACAAATGTAAAGTTGCTGTATGGTTCCAGGATTTTTCCTTCCAGACATTCTACTGAGAGAAGACCTGGAAATTCGGGTGATCTCTAATCTCAGCCAAATGTGGGTTCAGAACTATTCCCTGCAAAGGCTAAATCCGCCAGTGCCATGCTTACCGCTATTAATACAAGTTGGAGGTACACTCTGCTGGCATGATCCCTACCTTTTATGGTTCCTTGTATGGAGGTAACCCTTCGTTCTGTGATCTGATAAAGAATGATAATATGAAATGTTTTGATACACCTTTGACCTACTACCCCCCCTTCACCCAACTCTATACTCATGACCTTATTGAGTTGGAGAGGCACAGGTAGCCTTTGCTTGGTCAATATGGATCCAAAACCCTGCCTTTTGTCTTTGTGAGCGTTTTTTTGTTGAGATTGGCCTTTGTACTTTCAGCATAGTGCTACCCATTACTTCCAGGACCTGGTAGGGTCCTTCCCAGTTTGCATCCCAGGGCCCGGCTTTGCGGAATACTTTGACCATGACCATTTCCCCTACAGAGGGCATGGGAGTTTCCCCCTGTAGGTACGGTTTATTCATCTTTATTGCTGCATGCGGTAGCAATTCCTTCAGGTTCTGCTGAACCTGTTGGAGAAACACATCTCTAGCAATAGCATCTTTCATGGGTGTAGAAATTTGGGGTTCACTTGGCCAACAGATAGACAACTTGCGCCCGGTCATAAGTTCAAATGGTGTTATGCCGGATGTTGTTGCCTCTGTGGCCCGGATACCCATCAGTACTGCTGGAAGGGAAGTCACCCAAGTGGAACCCCTTTCCAACAGTGCTTTGGAGAGCCGAGTTTTGATAGTTCGGTTCATCCGCTCCACAATGCCTGCTGACTGTGGATGATAAGGTACATGAAATCTTTGCTTTATGTCCAGAAGTCCACAAAGTGCTTTCATAACCTTGCCTGTAAAATGGGTTCCCCGATCTGATTCAATCACTCGGGGGATTCCCCACCGTGATAGAATGTGCTCCCACAGAACCCGAGCAGTAGTAGTAGCGGAGTCATTTACTGTAGGGATGGCTTCTACCCATTTTGAGAAGACATCCACCACCACCAATGCATAGCGACTGTTACGGCTGCCTGCCGGTAATGGTCCTATGTAATCAATTTGTAAAGTAGACCATGGTCCCTTCCACTGGAGGAACCCGCTGCAACACTGGCTTCAGGGCGGATGCCCTTGGGTTTACCTGAGCACACACCAGGCATTGTTGTGTAACTTCCTCTACCATCTTGGACATACCTGGCCAGTATAATTTGTCCTTGAGTAGGGTCAAAAGTTTGTCCCGACTCAGATGATCCAACAACTGATGATTGAGTCTTGTTAGTTCTGCTTGCAGATGCTGTGGGACCACCGGTAGAGGGAGTGGTTTGGTTCCAGTGTCATAACACAAGATGCCCTGTTGGACTGTCCAGGGATCTTGTGGGCTGGTAAGGTGTGCTGCCAGCAAAGGATCCTTGGACTGTTCCTCTTCAAATGACACTGGACCATCTTTGAGTTGTTTGTTTCTGATTTCAATCTGGTGTACGGGTATGGCTTCAGTGTCTGATTCCTGGAGGACCCCAGACACTGCAGCCAATTTGGCAGACTCATCTGCTTTGTTGTTACCCCGGATCAGAGGATTATCACCCTTCTGGTGTGCTGGAATTTTTATGATTGAAGCATTCCCAGGATGTGCCATGCCCCATTCCCACAACTCTTTCAGGACTGAGGCATGAGCTAAAGGTTTATTTTGGCTGTCCACAAACCCTCGTCGTTTCCAAGTGTCCAGATGCAAAGTGAGAGATCGGACTACATATGAGCTGTCGCTATATATAGTACGATTCCCTGGAGGCTGAATGAGAAGGGCTTCTCTGACGGCCTCCAGTTCATCCCGTTGTGCTGACATGTGACCAGGCAACCTTACCAGCTTCTGAGTACCCATGGTCTCATCCAGCACTGCCAATCCTGTCATGTAGGTGCCGTTCAAGCAGAATCGAGAGCCATCAACAAAGATGACTCTGTCATCGGGATTAGTGGTCATCCTGAATAGCTGGGGATCAGTGACCTGCGTTAGTTGACCACAATCATGTTCTATCCCTGTCATATTTAACAACTGGGAGAGAACATATTTTGCTTTGTGGTCCACTGTCAGATTTCGCCCACTCAGCTCCATGATCCACTTCCGAAATCTCTGTTGTGAGACTCCAGGGAGTGTATCTCGAAGCAAGAGTGCCAGCGGGGAATGTGGAGTCTGTACAGTGAGGGGCCTGAAACCCACAATATGCTCGGTAGCTTTAACCGCATAGTGTATGGCTGTCAGTTGTTTAGCACATTCATCAAAACCCCTTTCAACTGGTGAAAGGAGCCTGGAGAAGTACCCTAGAGGTCTATACTCAGATCCTATCTTTTGAAGAAGGACCGTAGAAATAGACTCTGCGCCAGCATGGGCTTGTATGGCCAGTTTTCCTTCTGGGTGAGGGGTGACTAGGACTGGGGCGGATGAGAGATCTCTTTTCAGAGTTGAAAAGGCCTCTTCCTGTGTCTCTGACCAGTCCTTCAGAGAAGGCTGTTCCCCTCTAAGAAGTTCATAGAGTGGTTTTGCTTTGACGGCAAAATCCTCTATGAACTCCCCTCATGAAGTTGGCTACTCCTAGGAACTTGCGTAAGTTCTGTAGAGAGTCTGGCCTGGGTATCTTCACCATGGCTTCCACATGGGCAGCCAGGATGCCCTTGGCTCCATATGAAATCTGGACACCAAGGAAGGTGACTTCTGTCCTAGCCAAGTTTGCCTTATGAGGGCTCAGCTTGAGTCCAGCCTGGGCCAGGAGTCCTAACAGTTCCTTCAACAGAACCAGATGGTCTTCCATGGTTTCTGTGTGAAGGACAAGGTCGTCTACATATTGCAGCAGACATTCTGGCCGTGAGAACACACTTAATACAGCCACTAATGCCTGGTGAAAATATGTAGGACTACTGTGAAACCCCTGGGGCAGTACACAGAACATATACTGCTTGTTACCCACTGTGAAGGCGAACTTGTACCTGCAGCTCTCTGTCAGTTCGATGGAAAAGAATCCATTTTCGACATCAATGGTTGAGAATATACGACTTTTGCCGCTTACCCTTGCCATTATGTTGGGAGTCTGAGCGACCACAGGTGCAGACATGGGGGTGTACTTATTAAGGGTGCGAAGGTCTATTGTTAGCCTCCATGTAGTTTCAACACCTGCACCCTTCTTTTTCACAGGCCATAAAGGATTATTGCACTTTGAATTACCCTCTATGACCACACCCCTTACTTCCAGGTCTTGGACTGTCTCTAGAATTGATTGTGTTGCCTCAGGCGGAAAGCGGTATTGACGCTGAGGTGGAGGGTCTGGCCCTTGTATGTCCACCTGAACGCCAACCATTCTTCCACAATCATTTTTGCTTTGAGCCCACAAGTGTGGATATTCGAACACAATAGGTTCAAGGTCTATGTTGTGTGAGACCTCTGGCCATTTGTGTTCCAGCACATTGGAAGAATTCTCAATTGCTGGTAGGGGTGGTCCCAGACATTGGTGCTGTATGACATACACCTTTGATCATCTTGGACCCCTCCAAACAATACAGTTTGCCAAATCGATTATCCATCCATTTTGTGTCATTACATCGGTACCGATGATGTTATCAGTACCAGGGTAATACCACATTGGGATCTTCAAGGTCCTATTTCTGTCAAGCTCAACTAGAACTTCATCTATCCTGTGGGCTCTCACCCCCCCTTGTTGGTGATCAAATCCGATCACCATACACTGAGGGCTGTTGGGGTGTAGATCATGTTTGACATTGGTAATAGAAATTTCTGCTCCAGTGTCGAGCATGATCTTGGTATCGTGGTCTTTTATTCTGGCTTTAATGTGGGGTCTCCCTGAAGAATCCAGTATGATGTGACATATTGGAGCCAGATCTTTAGGGATCCCTGACTGTCAGTCAATCTGCACCAGATTCTCAGTAGGTACCTCTGAGGTACGTACTGCCACTTGTGGTTTCTGAGTTTTAACATTCTGTGCAGACTTATGATGTTCTACACCTAATATTCTATCCTCTGGTCTATCAGGGGCATTTACAAGTGCCACACGTTTCAGTGCCTATTCTGGCAAATGTCCCTGATTGCTATCTGTCTGTTTCCCAACTTGTTTGGCGTAATTAGGCTTCATCTTGAAACCATTATTATTGTCATTTTTCTCTGGGTTTGTACGATTGCGGACTACCTGAGGGCAGTTTCTTTTAATGTGTCCAACCTGTAAACACAGAAAGCATCGTATGTCTCCCATCTTTTCTGTTGGAGGAGCTGTGGGGTAGACAGACATGTGTGGCTTAGTGTGGTGTCCACGTTCATCTTGTGATTTGACATGGACCTTTCCACGCTCCCTGATTTTCACAGACTTTTTATTGCGCAGTAGATCTTGTCTATACTGTTCAATAATCATGGCTACATCAGTGAGCGTTGGTTCCCTTGCTGCACTTAGCCGAATTGCGGTGTCAAGGTATGGGAATTTGTACACAAACATGCGAACCATGCCTTGTGGGACTCCTATACCTTGATCCTTTGTGATCTTCCTGTACATTGCTTCAAACCGACCACAGAGGGACGAAGGTTCGTCCTGTAAGGTGGGTTTGAATTTTGTCAGGATTTCTGGAGTAACATCCCAATGTCCTGTTGCCAGTTTCATGAGTATTGAAAGGCGTTCTTCCTCATCATAAAATAGGCCATTCTTGGGACTTGTTCTCTCTGTTGCCTCATACCTTTGGTTGAGGTGTGTAGGCAACCACAATTTAAACAGCTCCATACGATATTCTGGAGGCACAGAATATTTCCTGCAATGTCCTTCAAACATATCACAGGCTGTAAATGGATCTGTATTAGGGTCATACTTAGGGATCTCTTTGCAGATCCGTAACAGGAAATTTATCTTTTCCATGTTGTTATGGCTAGGATAAAATTTCACTGACCTTTCAGGATGTGTAGGTAGGTTGGAAGCTGTATAAGTACAGTTTCCCATCCACTACTTAGTCCCCAATTTGAGTCCTGTCCATGGAGGCGTCCGCTGTCTCTCCTCTCCAAAGGTGTTGGAGAGAATTGTAGTGCACGCTCCACTGGAGTCCTAGTATCACAAAATGGACTATTGGATCTCTGATCCGCAGGAGCCATGGGTCTGATCGCCCCAGTCCCCTCCTGTGCCATTCCTGAGACACAAATCTGTTTAGTTGGCAAGGGTACCGTGCTGTTAGTACTAGGCCGTGACAAGTCAGAGATGATCTGCTGCAAATTCGCAATGATTTGCGACTTTGCCGCTTGATCCTCTCTTAGTGTCACTAACATTGCTTCTGTGGAAGTAATTTTACTTCTAAACTGATTGTTCTCAGTGTATAATCGAAGGAGTTCTTTGTCCATGTCAGAATAATAATTCTCTTTGTCAGAGAGTTTGGATTCCAACACACAAATCTTCTTTCCTCTCTCAATTATACAAAGTGCCTCATCTTTCAATTGAGTTTCTAACATGTGAATCTGCTTGACATTGTCTACACAACAATGACAGAGGGAGTTTGCATTGTTAGCTCGCTCCACTGTCCCTTTCATGTTTGCTAGGATCTCAGCATGCTCTGGCTTCCAAATGGTATCCTCAAAGGTATACACTAGTTTTGCTAGCATTTGTAGCCTTTTGGAAGTTTTGTTAAAAACTGTCCGTTTACTAATGCAGTTTTTATCATGAGCATAGGCCTGATCCAGCAAAGCAGACCACAACATTTCTCCTGATTTATAGGTTGTGGGTGGTACTGGGTTGAATGTACTGTGTTTAGCTAGGTGTTTTAATGTTGAGAAATCCATACTTACTTTTCCTGCTGTCATCTTGGTCACCGTTGTTCTTCTACTTGTCCTTTGCTGCTTGAAAAAGTATCCTTTTCGTACCGGAAAGCCTTTTCCCGACCAGCTGGACTTCTCCTGAAGAACCTTGACTTTGATATTACAGAGGCACAAATGGATTTCTCAGTCCCCCAGCGAGTTGCTTGTGGAGGAAACAGACAATTGTTAATACCTTCAGATAAATACAAATAAACAATGGGTTCACTGTTATTAATTATTTTAAGTGAAGCTTTAAGCAAACTGGGTTAGCCATGCAAACTTCAATCTGGGCATACAGTGTAACGCAACACTTCACTGTGTACCAATGTTACCTGTCCACGCCCCTCCACTTGATAGTTCACGGTATAACACAGTTTTGCCAGAAGATAACACGCAAAAATATTAAAACAGTACGGACTGGCTCGCTATTATGTTAGAGAGCTGGGTATTACTAATAATTGCTATTCTTCCCTGATCCCAGTTTCCCTCCTTTCTCCTTAGGTATATCTACTTATCTGTTTCCTTGACTGGTTTGCATGTACGATAATTTACCCCACAATATCAATAATAAAATACATTTATTATTAATGCACTTGTAATATGATGGAACTAGGTTATAGAATAATACAAAACAGTATTAACACAGTGCAATACAATAAGTACAGAACCCAATTACCCAGGTGAATATAAAACCTACAGATATCGCTACCTACACACACACATACACACACACACAACCCCTGACAAGTTACTAACTGACCCTTTCTGTAAGGAACACAGCAGTAGTAATACAGATTAATAGAGGGTGAAATGGATAGATAGATAGATAGATAGATAGATAGATAGATAGATAGATAGATAGATGGATGGATGGATAGAGAGATAGAGAGAGAAAGTTATACTTAAGCCTTATTATGCTCTGGTGGTATATAGAGTTTGTCTTAGGTGAGGCTGGTCAGTCCATATCCCAAGGCGGCTGGTGAAGAGAGAGAGAGAGAGAGGGCTTTTGGCCCATCATATTTATGGCCTACAACTCCGCCCACCTAGATGTTGTCACTCCAATCAGGCTCTTGGTATGGTAATATCATAAGTTTAGATGCAATACTTCTTATGAGTCTTGGGATGGCGCTCTAACACTTAAAATTGATCCTTGGCCCAGGGGTAATGACCTATCTCCCCCCATCTGACTTCTAATGTCTCTTGTTCAGTGGCTTATCTCTGGGCAACTCTCTTTGAACAAGGGAAGCTGATTATCATCACTATGAAGGTCTCATTAGCACATTCCATCTCCACCCTTTTAACCTTCCTCTAGTGTTAGCTTTCTGTTACTCTTTCTTATGTTAACGGGTCGGTTTTGACCCGTGTCTTAAATCACCTCTAGGATACCCTAAAAACAGTTATTTATGATCCAATTTGTTTCTTACCTCTTAGTTACCTTGTTAGGGTTTCTCATCCATGGAAGGATTGATTTTAATATTTTTGTTGTGGCCCCCTGGGCCTTTCATTTGAGATCGTACCCTTCATTTTCAATATAAAAATATTGTCAAATGAACCTCAAGAGAATAATATAAACTTAAAAAAGTTTGTTATATTACCTGACTATTACTGAAGGGTTTTAGAACACATTTCTTAAATGTAAAAAAAAATATACATATATATATTTTATATTATTAACTCTAGTAACATCTATGGTGTTACGGGTCAATTTTGACCCATATCTAACTACTTTATGAAAAAGGCAAAAAACAGATTTTTTTTTTTATAGAACTTTAATACAAATAAAAGATGAAAATGATATTAACATTAATAGCAATAATAATAAAAAGTAGCTTTTCTAGGTCAAACAAACAAACAACAATCAATCAAGCAAATCAAATCAACAGAAATCAAGTACTAGTTTTTAGATGCATTAGTATTTAGATGCATGTGTGGCAAAAAGTGACACTTTTTGTGTGTTCTTTGCAGAGGTATTTTTTGCAGGCGAAGCACGATGTGTTTGTCTTTCTGTCCTTATTGCTAGGGCAGACCTGACACCTCTTTCTTTTAGAATCAGGTGGTCTCACTGGGGTTGTGGCTGTTGTGGTTGATGTTGAGGCAGGGCTGGTTGAGGAGGATGCTGGTGATGATGCTCTTTGTGTTGCTGTGGGTGTGGGCGAAGCACTTGTTGAGCTCTGGAGTTGTCGGACCAAGGCTGCAGCAGCTGGGTCTCGGGGCACCCGTTCCCTTTGGTCAATGTGCGCCTTGACAAGGGATCTTCCTAGTTCCTCAAGAAACATCCTCCGCTTGTTTTTTTTCTTTGAATTCCATCCTTGGTGAATGTGGGTCCACAACACAAATGCATTGTATGCTGACACATCAAGGATGTTGGAAAATACAACCATTGGCCATCTCCTAGTCATTCGCTGGCAAGTGTAGGTGGCAGTCAGCTTGTCCAGGTTGTCCACCCCTCCTTTGTTTTTGTTATAGTCCAGGATGATTCTGGGCTTTTTGTCACTTCCTGATGACACAGCTGCATCTTTGTGAAGTGTGGACATCAGTACCACATTCCGTCGTTTTTTGGGGCAGTATGAAACAGCAGTGGTGGTGTCTGTAAAAACAAACTTTGAGGAAAGTGGAGCCCTGTCCTTCATCTGTAACAATTCAGCGGTCAGCTAGGTTTGTTTTTTTTCACTGTGCCCACCATGGTGATTTTCCTCCTTAGAAGTTCTTGTCCAAGGTCATAGCTGGTAAAAAAATTGTCACAAGTAATGTTGTGACCCTGCAGTCCAGGAGTCATATTGAGGACTACACGTTTTCCTTGGTTTTTTTCAGGGATGCCGCTTGCAGACTTGCCTGTGTAAATCTGTAGATTCCATGCATAGCTAGTTTTTGCATCACAGGCTGCCCAGATTTTTATGCCGTATTTGCCTGGCTTACTTGGCATGTATTGCCGGAAGGGGCATTTTCCGCGGAAAGGGAGAAAACGTTCGTCTACTGTCACCTCTGGCCCTGGGTTGAACATCAGTGGAAGGAGCTGCACCCATTTCTCCCAAACATCCCTGATGGGAGCAAGTTTGTCAGATTTTGTTCTGGTGTCTCTGTTGTCAAATCTGAGGACTCTTGATATCATTTGAAACTTTTGAAGTGACATTGTTGCCCGGAAAATATTCCTGCCTGTCGAGCACCCGGCTATCAGTGGCCTCATTGCAGGATTTGTACACTCCAGCAAGGAGAAGAACACCAATGTAGGCATCCAGGTCATCATCATGAAGGTCATTCCACATGTTGCCGTGGACTTTTTTTTCCTTCAAAGTTTGCCATAGCAATAATGACTTTTTTTTATTGACAATGGCATAAACAGATCAAAACATGTCTTGATGTCACTTACTCTTGTCACAGCAAACCTTGTGATCCCAGGGGTCATTTTTATGACATTTGCAGCATCTGCCCTGCCATGTACATCTGGAGGTACTGAGCTCCAAATGATCTTGCCACTTTTGGATTTGAATCTTTCAGCGGGAGCAGCTTCAGCACTGGTGACCTCCTCATCAGACTGATCAGAACTGTCTGTGTCTTCCGGTTGATACTCCACATCATCTTCCTCCTCAGAAACCTGTTCATCTGTATCAGTTTGCTGCTGTGTGTCCTCTGATTCATTATCATCCAAGATATAATCCAGAATTTGGCTTGCATCTAATCTTCTCCTCATTGTTGCATGGTGTAAACTGAAGATGTATACTCTGCAAAGTACCAACTGTAAGCTGATTTGGCCATACATGCCTGGACATGTCCCTAACTCAAGTTGTTGGAGGTAGAGCTGGCTGTGGGCTGTTGGTTTATATTGTGTTTATGAGTTCAGTTTTGGGACTTATTATTGTTTTTTTACTCTTATATTAGACCTGGGTCGAAATTGACCCCAACAACACAAATGTTATAATTTTAATAAGAGCATTTTACAATTTAGTAAAATAGTTTTATTTTATTGTATTTTGTTTAAAAATAAGTTCCTGAAAAAGTCAAAAAGTCTTGATGCAATAAACAAATGTATGTAGAATTTGTATGCATTTAAAACCTAAAACGGGTCGGTCACGACCCTAACACTAGAAAAGCCTTCCTGGAAAGCAGGTTTTGTAGCCTGCAGACACTTATGAGCTCTCTCAGAAGTTCTGAATGGAATGATTGATACAACTAGATAATTATATATATATATATATATATATATATATATATATATTAATGTTTGTGGTAAGCACCTCCCTTTACAGTAACTTTGGCCATATCTGTGCCTTGTCAGAATTCTGTCTCTGAGCTCCTTGGGCAGTTCCTTTGACCTCATTATTCTCAATTGCTCTGACATGCACTGTGAGCTGTGAGGTCTTATATAGACAGGTGTGTGCCTTTCCTAATCAAGTTCAATCAGTTTAATTAAACACAGCTGGACTCCAATGAAGGAGTAGAACCATCTTAAGGGGGATCAGAAGGAAATGGACAGCCTGTGAGTTAAATATGAGTGTCACAGCAAAGGGTCTGAATACTTATGACCATGTGATATTTCATTTTTTCTTTTTTAATAAATTTGCAAAAATATCTACATTTCTGTTTTTTTCTGTCAAGATGGGGTGCTGAGTGTACATTTATGAGAGATAAAATTAACTTTTTTGCTTTTAGCAAATGGCTGCAATGAAACAAAGAGTGAAAATTTTAAAGGGGTCTGAATACTTTCCATACCCACTGTATGTATATGTCTGGCTATTGCGCTAAATAAACCAGATTACACTGCCTATATAAGCAGTGTTTTCTATTGCACATGTGCATACCTTTGGTATTTCATCCTGGTGGATGCTAAACTGGTCTATAGTAATTATCGTCAGTACTGAATCAGCTATTGCGCATGTACGTAATTTCACAAATATTGCAATGTTTTTTTAGATGGTATGTTTGTTCAGTGCGTGCGGCATATGCATATGGATACCACCCCCAGGAAATCTACCTTAGATATTAATATTAATATGATTGTTTTACACTTGTGCTATCCCTGATGAAGCCTGGTTAGGACGATATGCGACAGGTATCGAGTCCTTCTAGCATGAGCTAGGTTGGGAATAGTAGCTCCTGGTAATACAGTGGGGAAAAAAAAGTATTTAGTCAGCCACCAATTGTGCAAGTTCTCCCACTTAAAAAGATGAGAGAGGCCTGTAATTGACATCATAGGTAGACCTCAACTATGAGAGACAAAATGAGAAAACAAATCCAGAAAATCACATTGTCTTTGGAGGGAGTTGAAATTCCGTGTTGCCCAGCGACAGCCCCAAAACATCACTGCTGTAGAGGAGATCTACATGGAGGAATGGACCAACATACCAGCAACAGTGTGTGCCAACCTTGTGAAGACTTACAGAAAACGTTTGACCTCTGTCATTGAGAACAAAGTATATATAACAAAGTATTGAGATGAACTTTTGTTATTGACCAAATACTTATTTTCCACCATAAATCAGACAAATGTGATTTTCTAGATATGTTTTCTCATTTTGTTTCTCATAGTTGAGGTCTATCTATGATGTCAATTACAGACCTCTCTCATCTTTTTAAGTGGGAGAGCTTGCACAATTGGTGGCTGACTAAATACTTTTTTTCCCCACTGTATATACCTTTTTGGTCTTTATTAAATCTGTCAACTTATTTTTTGCACTATGTAGTATTGTATATTTAACTACTCATGTTTATTTTGCAGATTCTTTTCTTGCTTTGATATAGTACTTTATTTGCACATCTTTGTACATATTAGCGCTTATTAGATTTTCATTAAAATCACAATTATAGCTGCCATTATTTATTCTTTGACTACTACAGGACCTACATAACAATTTTATATATATATTGAGTCATATCTTCATATTGGGTCTGTTTCCCACTATCTCGTCCTCTTAGGTAATTTTTGCTGTTTTTGTGTTTTTAATTGTTTTTAATTGTCATTTTTGTTAATAAAATATATATTGGTAATTTTTTCTATAATTTTGGTTGAGCGTCTCCTTTTAAGTATGCAAGCTTTTCTCTTTTTTTCTGCTCCCTTTTTTTTTCGGCCCGGGGGCCTAAGCTATTCAATAGATTCACAATCCTTACAGTGAAGAAGCCTTGTCACCTCTGAAGATCAAGCCTTTTTTTCTCCAGAGGGGGGGGAGGGATGTTCCCTTGTCTCTTGTGGGGATTTTACATGGAACAGTTTTTCACTATATTTCTTGTATGGGCCATTTATATATTTTTATAAGTTTATCATACCCCCCTATAGGAAGTCTATACTCACCGCTGCTAAAACACTCCTGGCTTCGCCAAAAACCGCAAAAAACGCAACAAAAAAAACTGCGTCCGCAACGTTGGGCCATACCCAAATCTTCCCACAATTGAGGTCTTCCATGCTTCTTATTAGTTTTGTGGCCCACAGTTAAACTTTCCAAATCTAGGACATCCTTTCTATGAACTGGGCCCAGAACAGAACGCATACAGTACAGACCAAAAGTTGGACACACCTTCTCATTCCAAGAGTTTTCTGTATTTTCATGACTATAAAAATGAGATTCACACTGAAGGCATCAAAACTATGAATTAACACATGTGGAATTAGATACTTAACAAAAAGTGTAAAACAACTGAAAATATGTCTTATATTCTAGGTTCTCAAAGTAGCCACCTTTGCTTTGATTACGCTTGCACACTCTTGGCATTCTCTGATGAGCCAAGAGGTAGTCACCGAAATGGTCTTCCAACAGTCTTGAAGGAGTCCCAGAGATGCTTAGCACTTGTTGGCCCTTGCCTTCACCTACGGCCAGCCACCAAACCACGATTGGAGGCGGGACGTGGAGGCAGGCAGGCGAGCACCCCACACTCTCCTCTGGCAAATAGCCCTACACAGTCTGGAGGTGTGTTTGGGGCATTGTCCTGTTGAAAAATAAATGATGGAAACAAACGCAAACCGGATGGAAAGCAGCTGCTGCAAGATGCTGTGGTAACCAGCGATTCAGTATTCCTTCAATTTTGAATAAATCCCCAACACTGTCACCAGCAAAGCACCCCCACACCATCACACCCCTCCTCGATGCTTCACGGTGGGAATCAGGCATGTAGAGTCCATTCGTTCACCTTTTCTGCGTCACACAAAGACTCGGTGGTTGGAACCAAAGATCTCAAATTTGGACTCATCAGACCAAAGCACAGATTTCCACAGGTCTAATGTCCATTCCTTGTTTTCTTTAGCCTAAACAAGTCCCTTCTGCTTGTTGCCTGTCCTTAGCAGTGGTTTCCTAGCAGATATTTTACCATGAAGGCCTGCGCACACAGTCTCCTCTTAACAGTTGTTGTAGAGATGTATCTGCTGCTAGAACTCTGTGTGGCATTGACCTTGTCTCTAATCTGAGCTGCTGTTAACCGCGATTTCTGAGGCTGGTGACTGGATGAACTTATCCTCCGCAGCAGAGGTGACTCTTGGTCTTCCTTTCCTGGGGCGGTCCTCATGTGAGCCAGTTTCTTTGTAGCGCTTGATGGTTTTGGCCACTGCACTTGGGGACACTTTCAAAGTTTTCCCAATTTTTAGCACTGACTGACCTTCATTTCTTAAAGTAATGATGGCCACTGTTTTTCTTTACTTAGCTGCTTTTTTCTTGCCATAATACAAATTATAACAATCCATTCAGTAGGGCTATCAGCTGTGTATCCACCTGACTTCTGAACAACACAACTGATGGTCCCAACCCCATTTATAAGGCAAGAAATCCCACTTATTAAACCTGACAGGGCACACCTGTGAAGTGAAAACCATTTCAGGTGACTACCTCTTGAAGCTCATCAAGAGAATGCCAAGAGTGTGCAAAGCAGTAATCAAAGCAAAAGGTGGCTACTTTGAAGAACCTAGAATATAAGACATATTTTCAGTTGTTTCACACTTTTTTGTTAAGTATATAATTCCACATGTGTTAATTCATACTTTTGATGCCTTCAGTGTGAATCTACAATTTTTATAGTCATGAAAATACAGAAAACTCTTGGAATGAGAAGGTGTGTCCAAACTTTTGGAGCATTACATTTGTTGGTTCGATTAAACAATATATATATATACACACATGGACAAAATTGTTGGTACCCCTAGTTTAATGAGAGAAAAACCCACAATGGTCACAGAAATAACTTGAATCTGACAAAAGTAATAATATATAAAAATTCTATGAAAATGAACAAATGAAAGTCAAACATTGCTTTTCAACCATGCTTCAACAGAATTTTTTAAAAAAGAAAACTCATGAAACAGGCCTGGACAGAAATGATAATATCCTTAACTTAATATTTTGTTGCACGACCTTTTGAGGCAATCATTGCAATCAAACAATTCCTGTAACTGTCAATGAGACTTCTGCACCTCTCAACAGGTATTTTGGGCCACTCCTCATGAGCAAACTGCTCCTGTTGTCTCGGGTTTGAAGGGTGCCTTTTCCAGACGGCATGTTTCAGCTCCTGCTAAAGATGCTCAATAGGATTTAGGTCAGGGCTCATAGAAGGCCACTTCAGAATAGTCCAATGCTTTCCTCTTAGCCATTCTTGGGTGTTTTTTGGGTGTATTTTGGGTCATTATCCTGTTGCAAGACCCGTGACCTGCGACTGAGACCAAGCTTTCTGACACTGGGTTTTTTCTCTAGAATCTGTTGAATCTTGAGATTTCATTGTACCCTGCACAGATTCAAAAAACCCTGTGCCAGATGCAGCAAAGCAGCCCCAGAACATAACATAAGGTGTGTCCAAACTTTTGGTCTGTACTGTATTCCAGATGGGGTGGCACCAATGATTTATAAAGTGGTAATATTACATCCCTGTCCCATGAATCCATACTACTTTACTACATGATAATATCCTGTTGGCGTTAGAAGCAGCTGATGACATTGCATACTGTTATATACAGTAATCTATGAACTAGAAGTACACCCAGGTCCTTCTCTACCAGTGACTCTCCCAGTTCTACCCCCTGGACATATGTTGCATGCAGATTATTCTTACCTAGATGCATAACATTTATTGACATTGAACCTCATTTGTCATGTGAATGCCCAAACTCTAAGTCTGTCCAAGTCTGCTTGTAACCAAAGTACATCCTTCCTAGACTTTACAGTACAACATAGTACTGTAAAATATAGACAGTGCTATTAATCTCATCTTCTATATCATTAATAAATAAATTAAATAACAGCGGACACAGCACTGAACCCTGGGGTACACCACTTATAACAGAGGACCAGTCTGAGAAGCAGATTCTTTAACCAATCCAATTGCAAACTATATTTTCCAAGCTGCGCTTTACATTACCTGCAAAATGAATGGGATTCTGGCTAATCCCATCCACACATTGCAGAAAAAAATCTGCAGCAGAAAAGTTGCGTTTTCAAAAACGCTTGCATTTCTGCAAATCGCAGCATGTCAATTATACCTACGGAAATGCTGGCATTTCCGTATAGGTATAATAAGGGCAGAAAGTCCGCAGAGGAAAACTTTGCAGACTTTCTGTGAAAAACGCTTGGAAAGGAACGCAATGCGTTTCTGCCGCGGTTTTTCTGTGGGTTTTTTGCTGCATCTTGCTATGTGGGGTCTTAGCCTTAACCCCTCTTAAACGTGGCTCTGCTGCAGAGCAGCAACCATGGCTACCGGATCTCCACTGTAATGTACAGTAGAGATTTCTAATGCACGTGATCAGAATCCACTCTGATTGTGGACATTGTGTGGCGAAACCCCCCAAAGTAAAAAAAAAGTGCCCCAGTACTGTAGCAGTACATTTTATGGAACATGAAACAGGGAGACAGTGGTAGATATATTTGGTGGCATAAGCCTGAGGTGTGTGAAAATCCTCACTGATCCATGCCGAAAGTAATTTTTTCCTTGCTAGTGGTGGACATATTGCTCCATCTAGGTGTTACAATGCCACCAGCAGCACTGAACACTCTCTCAGACCGGGGCCCAACATTGCAAAAACACAACAATGTTTTACATTACCTGCAAAGTGGATGGGAGTCTGCAGCGGAACAATTATACCTAGGGAGATGCTGACTTTCTGTGAAAAACGCTGTAGAAAGAAACACCTTGGTCTTTCCGCAGCGTTTTTGGCTGCGGTTGCTATGTGGGGCCTTAGCCTCAACCATTACGCTTGAGGCTAGACAAGATTAAACTTCTATGGAAAACTGGGCCAGCTCCTTCCACTTATCTGCTTATTGACACAGAATTCCATCGGGTCAAAGTTTGACTATACCGGCTGGTGCAGCCGGTGGGTATCAGTTGCCTGTTGTAGGTCTGGTGGGCCAAGTACTAGCTGATGCTTTTCCTCCTGCTACTTGTAGCTGTAGCACTGGTAGAGGAGGTAGAGCGCTTACTGAGTGAAGGTGGCCTGGGAGCGGGAAGAGGTTACCTGGGCACACATGCAACTGGTACTTGCAGTGGTCTCTTTAAAGTTGCGGCAAACTGAGTATATAGCCTATCCTGATAATATGCCAATTTTGCCTCCCTTTTTTTGAATGGGTCTAAAAGCATGGTGATCTAGTGCTCATCCCTCTGCTTGATGCTAATAATACGCTTGGCACTGTGTAAGAAGCAATGCATACAGCCTGCTATGCTTGCAATTGTATGCATGGACCCAATGGGCTTCCATGGTTGATCTTCTTGGTCAGTGTGGTCACCATTATCATCATTGATGATGATGAAGAAATTTACTCAGATGAGGGTCATCCAGTAGTATTTTCCAATGGTCAGTCAGGATGGATCGGATTTTTTTTATGTCCAGTATTATAAGTTGTAATGAAGTTAGTGTTATTTTTATTAGATGCCCGAGAACAATTGGTAATTTTATCTGCTAAACAGTCATTTTGTGATAGTTTCCAGGTTCTCATGTAGGCATTCTGTATAATGGACAGTGGGTATTGTTTATCCTTAAATCTTTTTTTGAGGATGTTTGCTTGGCTTTTGAAGGTCTGGTCATCATCACAATTCTTTCTGATCCTCTTAAATTGGCTATAGGGAATATTATTAAGCCATGGGCCAAAGTGTGCACTCTGGTAGTTAAGGTAGCTGTTCACATCCACAGATTTGAAATATGTGGAGGTAGAAAAAGAACCAACCTCAGTTATTAGATTAATAGATCCAAGAATTCGATTGAGACATCTGAAAAATGATGGGTGAATGATAATCCCAGGTTATTTTGGTTAAGTTTAGAAATAAAGTTGGAAGCTGATGATTCTTCTCCTTCCCATATGAAGAAGAGGTTGTCGATGTAACGTCTGTAACAAATAATTTGCGTACAAAGTTGATCTCGATTGTAAATGTAATTCTCTTCAAAATAACCCATAAAAAAATTTGCATAAGAAGGTGCGAAATGGGTTCCCATTGCGCAACCTTTTACCTGTCTGAAAATCTGGTCCTGAAAGGAGAAAATATTGTGCTCCAATATAAAACAGATCCCATCAAGGAGAAAGTCTTTTTGTTTGTTTGGCATTAGCTTATTTTGAGAGAGAAAATGGTTGATGGCTTTCAGACCCTGTGTATGGGGAATATTTGAATATAGAGCAGAGACATCGGCAGTAAGTAATGACCATTTATGTTTAGCTGAACTAGTATTTAGTTGTTTAAATTCCTTGATTAGTTGGGTGGAATCTTTTAGATATGATGGCAACCGTGTGACTATGTTCTGTAAGTGGAGTTCAATATAATGGGACAGATTACAGCTGAGAGAGCCAATACCAGAGATAATGGGATGCCCTGGTGGGTTGGTTAGTGATTTGTGGAATTTAGGTAAGTGATAGAAGAAAGGTAGTGGTGGCTCAGTACTATGAAGAAACCTTTTCTCTTTTTTGTTGAGAAGATTATGTTAACTGACTGTTTAGCAGATAAAATTACCAACTGTTCTCGGGCATCCAATAAAAATAACAGTAACTTCATTAAAACTTATAATACTGGACACAAAAAAGATCCGATCCATCCTGACCAACCATTGGAAAATACTACTGGATGACCCTCATCTGAGTAAATTTCTTCCTTCCTTATCATCACTAACCTTTCAAAGGTCCACCACATTATGAAATATTCTAGCCCCTAGTAGGCTTAGAACACCAGCTCTAAAAAACCAATAACCTCTGTTGCTTACCAAAGGTGTGTTTAAATGTGGCCATTCCCGATGCTTATGCTGCTGTAAACATTAGGCACAATTTCATTTCCTTTATCTCAAGGGTGACAAGGGAGGAATTTCCAATAAATACCAAACTGAACTGTAATTCCGATTACGTGATTTACCTACTCTAATGTCCTTGTAATTTGCAATACGTGGGAAGAACCATACAAGCATTACACAAGAGAATGAATGGCCATCGTTCAAATGAAAATAAAAGGTTTCAAAAACACAGCTTATCTCAACATTGTTCGTTGATGCATAATTGTGACTTCAAAGATATTTCCATTATGCCAATAGAGCAAATTCCTGTTTCCAGCTCTATCTGTTTTTTGAAACTGCGTCAGCGTGAGGCGTTTTAGATATACAAGTTGGTAACTCTACATCCAAACAGCCTCAACGAAACAGTCGAATCATCATTTTGAATAACCCATAATAGACTCTTTGTTTTTAAATTTTCATTGTATTATGTTTTCGATTATTAACTTTTAACTTTCTTAATTTTATTGATTATTACATTTAACCTCCTCCATTTAATCAGAAATTATTCACAACTCGATCCTCAATTTATATCTATCTTAATCTTTCACCTCTTTTTTTTTGCCATTTATTATTATCCTTTACTCATTTATTTTCTATTACCTTCATCCTCTTTACCATTTATTCATCTATTTATCTATTTATTTATTTATCATCATCATCCTCTTCATTCATTATTTATTACTTTTATCCTCTTTATTTTTCACATCCATACGATTTATACATCTATTCATCATCCTCCCCATACCTTTCACATTTTGCAATAGTACTGCCCCCTTTTTCATCCTCCTCACTCCTTCTTCCCCATTCTTGCAAGTCTAATCTGCTATTGCCGATACCTCTCCTTCACGAGCGATGTCATGTATGTACTCTTCATTTCATTCTCAGCATCGCTAGCTCTACCAAGCCTGTGTATGCTGGCTCTGATGTTATTAACCTCACTGGGTTTTTTTACCCGCTCACACGTTGACGCCAGCGTCTATCTATTTAATCTTCCCGCCCCACCGCTTCTCCTATTCATTCAGTTTTGATCTTATGGCCACACAGGGTAAGTCCCTAATACTTCTTTCCTCCTACTCTCTCACAGTCTCCAGATTCTGCCACTTCAAAAGCCTTTCCCCGGTTCATTCAGGTTTCTTCTTCTCCACATCCACCACCATTATAATTATATTGGACCACTGTTTTTTGCTTATATTTTCATGTATGCATTTATTTTATTTATTTATCTATTTAAGCATTCAGTTAACTACCTATTTGCTTTCATCCATCACTATCATTACAATCACTTCTCAAGGTGTTTCTTGTATACATTTCTCTATTTATTTATTTATCTACTTATTTATGCATTATTTTATTTATTTATGTAACTATGCATGGACCCAGCTTTGCACGGGTATACATATTTCATTTTTTGTTTGTGTAGTGGCCCCATAAGAATTGGTTAGTTTTGCACTTGACATTCAGTATGGCTGTCCAGTATAGGTACAGTCTATTTATGGCTGTGTTGTTATGAAAACCTGGTAAATTAAATGTGAAGTTATACTGGCTGATACACGTCATATGACTGAATACTTAAGGACCTGCGAACTACCTATTGACTCATACAGGTCATAAATAGCTTGGTTGCTATGGAAACCTGGTGTAAAGCTTTGTGTATGTCAAGACTGAAGAACCTCCAATTTTCCATTGGTCCATAAGCGTCATCTGATCATGTGTATCTCAGTTTGGATATCAGTGAAAAACCTGCGATCAGTTGTTACGAAAAACCTGGAGTAAAGCTGTGTGTTTGTGACTTTGTGTAACAGTGTCATCCACAGCACCCTGCCCCTTTAAAGCTGACCTAGAGCAGTGAAGAAAAAATGGCTGGGTTGTTATGGAAACATGGAGTGCAGCTGTGTGCATGTGACTGACAATGCCTTGTCAGATTGGAGATAGGCATGGGTCTGCTGGGGAGTTTCAGCAATTCTCTGTTGTCTGTGACATACCTTGTCAGATTGGAGAAGGGCTTGGGTCTGCTGAGAGTTTTCATTAGCTCGAGCAGCAGCCATGTGTTTTGCTGCAGGAGGCATGAGTAGTTTAAAAACTTTTCAATTTATAAGAATGCTGACATCCAGTATGGCAGTCCAGTCAGTGGCGTAAATACCCAGGTAGCAGTGGGTCTAATCTGAGCTGCTGTTAACCTGCGATTTCTGAGGCTGGTGACTCGGATGAACTTATCCTCGGCAGCAGAGGTGACTCTTGGTCTTCCTTTCCTGGGGCGGTCCTCATGTGAGCCAGTTTCTTTGTAGCGCTTGATGGTTTTGGCCACTGCACTTGGGGACACTTTCAAAGTTTTCCCAATTTTTCGGACTGACTGACCTTCATTTCTTAAAGTAATGATGGCCCCTCATTTTTCTTTACTTAGTTGCTTTTTTCTTGCCATAATACAAATGCTAACACTCCATTCAGTAGGACTATCAGCTGTGTATCCACCTGACTTCTGAACAACACAACTGATAGTCCCAACACCATTTATAAGGCAAGAAATCCCACTTATTAAACCTGACAGGGCACACCTGTGAAGTGAAAACCATTTCAGGTGACTACCTCTTGAAGCTCTTCAAGAGAATGCCTAGAGTGTGCAAAGCAGTAATCAAAGCAAAAGGTGGCTACTTTGAAGAACCTAGAATATAAGACATATTTTCAGTTGTTTCACACTTTTTTGTTAAGTATATAATTCCACATGTGTTAATTCATCCTTTTGATGCCTTCAGTGTGAATCTACAATTTTTATAGTCATGAAAATACAGAAAACTCTTGGAATGAGAAGGTGTGTCCAAACTTTTGGAGCATTACATTTGTTGGTTCGATTAAACAATATATATATATACACACATGGACAAAATTGTTGGTACCCCTAGTTTAATGAGAGAAAAACCCACAATGGTCACAGAAATAACTTGAATCTGACAAAAGTAATAATATATAAAAATTCTATGAAAATGAACAAATGAAAGTCAAACATTGCTTTTCAACCATGCTTCAACAGAATTTTTTAAAAAAGAAAACTCATGAAACAGGCCTGGACAGAAATGATAATATCCTTAACTTAATATTTTGTTGCACGACCTTTTGAGGCAATCATTGCAATCAAACAATTCCTGTAACTGTCAATGAGACTTCTGCACCTCTCAGCAGGTATTTTGGGCCGCTCCTCATGAGCAAACTGCTCCTGTTGTCTCGGGTTTGAAGGGTGCCTTTTCCAGACGGCATGTTTCAGCTCCTGCTAAAGATGCTCAATAGGATTTAGGTCAGGGCTCATAGAAGGCCACTTCAGAATAGTCCAATGCTTTCCTCTTAGCTATTCTTGGGTGTTTTTTGGGTGTATTTTGGGTCATTATCCTGTTGCAAGACCCGTGACCTGCGACTGAGACCAAGCTTTCTGACACTGGGTTTTTTCTCTAGAATCTGTTGAATCTTGAGATTTCATTGTACCCTGCACAGATTCAAAAAACCCTGTGCCAGATGCAGCAAAGCAGCCCCAGAACATAACAGAGCCTCCTCCATGTTTCACAATAGGGACAGTGTTCTTTTCAAGATATGCTTCATTTTTCTGTCTGTGAACATAGAGCTGATGTGCCTTGCCAAAAAATTTCGATTTTTGTCTCATCTGTCCGTAGGACATTCTCCCAGAAGCTTTGTGGCTTGTCAACATGTAGTTTGGCAAATTGCAGTTTTGTCAGATTCAAGTTATTTCTGTGACCATTGTGGGTTTTTCTTTCATTAAATGAGGGGTACCAACAATTTTGTCCAGGTCTGTATATATATATATATATATATATATATATATATATATATATATAAAAAACATATACTTTATATTTAACGAAAAAACACTATAGTAATAGTGATGGGCAATGGTAAATCTGACACTGTATTACAAAAATAAAATTGCTCAAAAAAGATTTAACAAAAATAGATTATTGCCAATGGAAGGGTTCAATATCTGTGGAACTATGTGCAAACTGCAGCAGTTACAGGTTCTCAGCACAGTGTAGAAATTCTCACTCTTCCCACAGCTATGATTTCAGAAGCCAACAGCGTCACAGTACAATACAATACAATACTCCTCTGTATTTTCACTGCACAATGCACGTCACAGCAGCCATTTTACTTCACATGAGATGAATCGCAGAGGTTTTGGTTTTGTTAAAAAGTTTTGGAACATTCGGGTCAAATCTGACTGATAATGAAATGTTTGACCCATCTCTATTTACAGGGATCCCTTCCTGGGGATAGCTCTCCTAGTTTTAGGGATAGTTTGCTGCTGTTATTTAAAAAGGAGATCTCTCATGTTTATTATGGTGGGGGGATGTCACTGTGTCACTTACAGTGCCTTGCGAAAGTATTCGGCCCCCTTGAACTTTTCAACCTTTTGCCACATTTCAGGCTTCAAACATAAGGATATAAAATTTTAATTTTTTGGTGAAGAATCCAACAAGTGGGACACAATCGTGAAGTGGAACGAAATTTATTGGATATTTTAAACTTTTGTAAAAAATAAAAAACGGAAAAGTGGGGCGTGCCAAATTATTCGGCCCCCTTAAGTTAATACTTTGTAGCACCACCTTTTACTGCGATTACAGTTGCAAGTCGCTTGGGTATGTCTCTATCAGTTTTGCACATCGAGAGACTGAAATTCTTGCCCATTCTTCCTTGGAAAACAGCTCGAGCTCAGTCAGGTTGGATGGAAAACGTTTGTGAACAGCAGTTTTCAGCTCTTTCCACAGATTCTCGATTGGATTCAGGTCTGGACTTTGACTTGGCCATTCTAACACATGGATACGTTTATTTGTGAACCATTCCATTGTAGATTTTGCTTTATGTTTGGGATCATTGTCTTGTTGGAAGATAAATCTCCGTCCCAGTCTCAGGTCTTTTGCACTCCAGTTCTCCAGAATGGTCCTGTATTTGGCTCCATCCATCTTCCCATCAATTTTAACCATCTTCCCTGTCCCTGCTGAAGAAAAGCAGGCCCAAACCATGATGCTGCCACCACCATGTTTGACAGTGGGGATGGTGTGTTCAGGGTGATGAGCTGTGTTGCTTTTACGCCAAACATATCGTTTTGCATTGTGGCAAAAAAGTTCAATTTTGGTTTCATCTGACCAGAGTACCTTCTTCCACATGTTTGGTGTGTCTCCCAGGTGGCTTGTGGCAAACTTTAAACGAGACTTTTTATGGATATCTTTGAGAAATGACTTTCTTCTTGCCACTCTTCCATAAAGGTCAAATTTGTGCAGTGTACGACTGATTGTTGTCCTATGGACAGACTCTCCCACCTCAGCTGTAGATCTCTGCAGTTCATCCAGAGTGATCATGGGCCTCTTGGCTGCATCTCTGATCAGTCTTCTCCTTGTTTGAGATGAAAGTTTAGAGGGACGGCCGGGTCTTGGTAGATTTGCAGTGGTCTGATACTCCTTCCATTTCAATACAGTATGATCGCTTGCACAGTGCTCCTTGGGATGTTTAAAGTTTGGGAAATCTTTTTGTATCCAAATCCGGCTTTTAAACTTCTCCACAACAGTATCAAGGACCTGCCTGGTGTGTTCCTTGGTCTTCATGATGCTCTCTGCGCTTTAAACAGAACCCTGAGATTATCACAGAGCAGGTGCTTTAATACGGAGACTTGATTACACACAGTCGGATTATATTTATCATCATCAGTCATTTAGGACAACGTTGGATCATTCAGAGATCCTCACTGAACTTCTGGAGTGAGTTTGCTGCACTGAAAGTAAAGGGGCCGAATAATATTGCACGCCCCACTTTTCAGTTTTTTTATTTTTTACAAAAGTATAAAATAACCAATAAATTTCGTTCCACTTCACAATTGTGTCCCACTTGTTGTTGATTCTTCACCAAAAAATTAAAATTTTATATCCTTATGTTTGAAGCCTGAAATGTGGCAAAAGGTTGAAAAGTTTAAGGGGGCGGATACTTTCGCAAGGCACTGTAGATGGCATTGATTAGGCTACTTCACAAACTGCATGGTGTCATGCAGATAAAACAAGGGTGGGGGGGGTTTTAAATAGCCGGCTTGCCATCTGCACAGTTTTGCTAGTAATATTGCAATCTTGCCTGCAAAACATGATTATTAGGGGCTATGTGGTTTTGTGTGCAATACTTATGGTATTACTGGCAAAACGGTTGTGCAGTTCAGCGGGTCAGCGGGCTATATCTCTTATATATATAAAAATGAGTTTCTGTCTGTCTGTCTGTTCTTTATGCACGACCAAACGACTGGACCGATCCTCACCAAATTTGGCACACAGGCACATCAGGTGTCCGGGAAGATTTTAGACTGGGTCTCGGCTCTCTAGGACGTACCATTCCTGAGATACAGTATTCCCAAAAAATGACCAGCTAGTCAATACAAGCCTGCAAGTCTTTCACTCATATTCCAACTCCCATACACACGGTCACATGTCCCTTATCAGCCAATAGAAGCTTGCAGGTGCTTACTCTCCTCAGGCACGCAGGTTAAGACCAGGTTTCCCTAGCAACCAAGCTACAGTGCTGGCCAAAAGTATTGGCACCCCTGCAATTCTGTCAGATAATACTCAATTTCTTCCAGAAAATGATTGCAATCACCAATGCTTTGTTAATAATATCTTCATTTAATTTGTCTTCAATGGAAAACCACAAAAAGAATTGTCAAAAAGCAAATTGGATATAATTCCACACCAAACATAAAAAAAAAGGGGGTGGACAAAAGTATTGGCACCCTTTGAAAAATCAGGTGATGCTTCTCTAATTTGTGTAATTAACAGCACCTGTTACTTACCTGTGGCACATAACAGGTGGTGGCAATAACTAAATCACACTTGCAGCCAGTTGAAATGGATTAAAGTTGACTCAACCTCTGTCCTGTGTCCTTGTGTGTACCACATTGAGCATGGAGAAAAGAAAGAAGACCAAAGAACTGTCTGAGGACTTGAGAAGCAAAATTGTGAGGAAGCTTGAGCAATCTCAAGGCTACAAGTCCATCTCCAAAGACCTGAATGTTCCTGTGTCTACCGTGCACAGTGTCATCAAGAAGTTTAAAGCCCATGGCACTGTGGCTAACCTCCCTAGATGTGGACGGAAAAGAAAAATTGACGAGAGATTTCAACGAAAGATTGTACGGATGGTGGCTAAAGAACCTCGACTAACATCCAAACAAGTTCTAGCTGCCCTGCAGTCCGAGGGTACAGCAGTGTCAACCCGTACTATCCGTCAGCGTCTGAATGGTAGGATACCCAGGAAGACCCCACTTCTGACCCAGAGACATAAAAAAGCCAGGCTGGAGTTTGCCAAAACTTACCTGAGAAAGCCAAAAACTTTTTGGAAGAATGTTCTCTGGTCAGATGAGACAAAAGTAGAGCTTTTTGGGAAAAGGCATCAACATAGAGTTTACAGGGAAAAAAAGAGGCCTTCAAAGAAAAGAACACGGTCCCTACAGTCAAACATGGCGGAGGTTCCCTGATGTTTTGGGGTTGCTTTGCTGCCTCTGGCACTGGACTGCTTGACCGTGTGCATGGCATTATGAAGTCTGAAGACTACCAACAAATTTTGCAGCATAATGTAGGGCCCAGTGTGAGAAAGCTGGGTCTCCCTCAGAGGTCATGGGTCTTCCAGCAGGACAATGACCCAAAACACACTTCAAAAAGCACTAGAAAATGGTTTGAGAGAAAGCACTGGAGACTTCTAAAGTGGCCAGCAATGAGTCCAGACCTGAATCCCATAGAACACCTGTGGAGAGATCTCAAAATGGCAGTTTGGAGAATTCACCCTTCAAATCTCAGGGACCTGGAGAAATTTGCCAAAGAAGAATGGTCTAAAATTCCAGCAGAGCATTGTAAGAAACTCATTGATGGTTACCGGAAGCGGTTGTTCGCAGTTATTTTGTCTAAAGGTTGTGCTACCAAGTATTAGGCTGAGGGTGCCAATACTTTTGTCCGGCCCATTTTTGGAGTTTTGTGTAAAATGATCAATGATTTGACTTTTTTTTTCATTCTCTTTTGTGTTTTTTCATTGCAAGCAAAATAAATGAAGATATTATTACCAAAGCATTTGTGATCGCAATCATTTTCTGGAAGAAATTGAGTATTATCTGACAGAATTGCAGGGGTGCCAATACTTTTGGCCAGCACTGTATGACCTGTATTACTCAATAGCAGTTCTCAGGTCCTTAAATATTCAGTCATATCACGCACGTGTATCAGCCACATGCCATACTGGATGTCAAGTGCCATACTGGATGTCAAGTGCAAAACTGGCCAATTTTTATGGGGCCACTACGCAAACAATAATAATAATAATAGATAATAATAAATTTTATTTATATAGCGCCTATTTATTCTGCAGCACTGTACAATTTGTAGGGTTCAAGTACTGACAAAAAAGATACATTACAAAGAAATATTCAATTCACACACTGGGACTGAGGGCCCTGCTCGCATGAGCTTACAATTTATGAGGTAGAGGGGGTGAGCAGGTGCAGGGCGGCAACAGACGTAGCATTGCTTGTACAATTGTTAGACAATTCTGTAATAGAGGTTACTGTCATTACACATATATAAAGCTGTATGAGCCGTCACCAGTCGTGTCCTTTAACGTGCAGATGGTGCCTGGACATATAAAGTTAGTCTGATACGGCATCATATCCTGTGAAGTAATGTTGGAGCATCAACAGAGGAGTATATGTTTTAGGGATTCTAACTACGGAAGGGTTTACATTAGGAGTTGTGATAGGCCTGTCTGAAAAGATATGTCTTTAGTTTACGCTTGAAGCTGTGGAAATTGGTGGTTAATCTAATAGTCTGGGGTAGAGCATTCCAGAGAAGTGGTGCAACTCGGGAGAAGTCTTGTATACTAGCGTGGGAGGTTCTGATAATAGAGGATGTTAGTCTAAGGTCATTGAGTGAACAAAGAGTATGGGTTGGGCGATAGACAGAGATGAGGGAGGAAATGTAGGGAGGTGCAGCATTATGGAGAGCCTTGTGAATGAGGGTGATAAGTTTATATTGTATTCTGTATTGAATAGGCAGCCAATGTAGTGACCGGCACAGACCGGAGGCATCGCTATAGCATCTAGACTCATAGATGAGCCTGGCTGCTGCATTCAGAATAGATTGTAAAGGGGAGAGTTTAGTAAGGGGAAGACCGATTAGTAAGGAGTTACAGTAGTCAAGGCGAGAGTGAATCAGGGCAACAATAAGTGTCTTTAGTGTATTTGTGGTAAGGAAAGGGCGGATTCTGGAGATGTTTTTAAGGTGGAGATGACATGAGCGTGCGAGTGATTGGATATGGGGGTGAAGGAAAGGTCTGAGTCAAACAAAACCCCGAGGCAGTGGGCATACTGCCTAGGAGTTATGGTAAGGCCAGAGACAGCAATGGAAATATCAGGGACAGATCTATTAGAAAAAATTTGAAATTATTAAAATTATTAAAAAATGAAATATATCTGTGTGAAGCCAGGTGCCCCCCCCCTGCATAAACCGTATTCCTGCACACACTATTATGCTCCATAGTGGCCCGTGAACACACTATTATGCCTCATAGTGGCCCCTGCACTCACTATTATGCCCCATAGTAGCCCCTGCACACACTATTATGCTCCATAGTGGCCCCTGCACACACTATTATCTCCCATAGTGGCCCCTGCACACAGTATTATGCGCCATAGTGGCCCCTGCACACACTATTATGCCCCAAAGTGGCCCCTTCACATAGTATTATGCCCCATTGTGGACCATCCATGAACAATTATTATATCTTTTCAGACCCCAGAGTATAATGATCGGAGACCCAGGGGAGGATCAAAACATAAAAACAATGTTACTTACCTCTCCCTGGCTCTGGCGCACTCCCCACTACCTCTTCAATGTTGGACCAGATGTCACGTGAGCCAGGCATGCGTTGCGACGCATAATGACGTCGGACTGGCCCACCGACGTCTGGGATGTCAGCAAGGAGGACCGAAGTCTGCTGGAGCACAGGAGAGGTAAGTAACATTGTTTCTTATGTTCCCTCACCTCCCCTGGGCTTCCGATCATTATACTCTGGGGTCTTAAAAGACCTCATAGTATAATGATAGTAGTGTTTGTGGGATTCGCGGGCTGCGGCCTTACTTACTGACCCACACTGAGCGGAGATCGGTAAGTAAATAGGGCCCGTAACCTGCTGGTATGTAACGGCCTATTAATGTCCCGGGCCCTGTGGCAGCCGCTACCAGTTTTTTATTTTTTACAAAAGTTTAAAATAACCAATAAATTTCGTTCCACTTCACAATTGTGTCCCACTTGTTGTTGATTCTTCACCAAAAAATTAAAATTTTATATCCTTATGTTTGAAGCCTGAAATGTGGCAAAAGGTTGAAAAGTTCAAGGGGGCCGAATACTTTCGCAAGGCACTGTACATGGGTATTTACGCCACTGACTGGACTGCCATACTGGATGTCAGCATTCTTATAAATTGAAACGTTTTTAAACTACTCATGCCTCCTGCAGCAAAATGCATGGTTGCTGCTCGAGCTAATGAAAACTCTCAGCAGACCCAAGCCCTTCTCCAATCTGACAAGACATTGTCAGTCACATGCACACAGCTGCACTCCATGTTTCCATAACAACCCAGCCATTTTTCTTCACTGTTGTAGGTCAGCTTTAAAGGGGCAGGGTGCTGTGGATGACACTGTTACACAAGTTTTGGTTTTTTTAAGGACTCTAAAATCCTTTGAAAACCATGTGTATAAAAATCTGTGAATTTTCAGTTCTTGTATCACACCATGTCTGATGAAGGGAGCTAGAACTCCTGAAAGCTTACTTATAAATATACTCAGTTAGCCTCTAAAAGGTATCGCCTGATTTCTTCACTCTTCCACTGTTACACAAGGTCACATACACAAAGCGTTACATCAGGTTTTCCATAACAACTGATCACAGGTTTTTCACTGATATCCAAACTGAGATACACATGATCACACGACGCTTATGGACTAATGGAAAATCACAGGTTCTTTAGTCTTGACATACACACTTTACCCAGGTTTCCATAGCAACCAAGCTATTTATGACCTGTATGAGTCAGTACCAGTTCGTAGGTCCTTAAATATTCAGTCATATGACGTGTATAAGCCAATATAAGTTCACATTTAATTTACCATGTTTCCATAACAACACAGCCATAAATAGACTGTACCTATACTGGACTGCCATACTGGATGTCAAATGCAAAACTGGCCAATTCTTATGGGGCCACTACACAAACAAAAAATGAAATATACCCGTGTGAAGCCAGGTCCTTCTGCTAGTAGTTTATAATTGCAGATTAGTGACCTAAATGATGGACTGATACATGTATATATTTGTGTGAGCCTTCGGGAGAGTTGCATGGAAGGAATTATTACTTTTGGCACTATTGAGGACTATCACTAATGTCTGGAGAACCAATATTACTTTTTGGCACATATACATCAGGGCTTAAATCCTGGTTCTTTTTATGACCCTAATATAAAAGTATAGCGAATATTTCCAAAGTCTTTAAATATACAGCAGCGTTAAATAAATAGTCCAACATCATTATCCTGATAAATCACTGTTTTTGGCAGACGTGAAATTTCAACACAGCAAATCATTTACAATACTTGTTATTGTAGTAGAGTGGTAGAAAAAAACAGACACAACAATATGGACATGTGTGCAGCTGAGTAACTGAATCATTAAAGGGGTTGTTTGGCCTTATTTTTTTTATGGACTTTCCTCAGGCTAGGCCATAAATATATGATCGATAGGGGGTCGTATGACCAATCATCACCCAGAAGAAGAAAGCTCTGTCTGTTGTCTAGCGGCCCAGGTTCTTTCACTGCAAGTCAACTCCCGTTGAAGCCAGTTGGAGCTAAGCTGCAGGGAAGGCACCGGGCCGCTTCATAGCGAACGGAGCTTCCTGCTTCAGGTTCCGTATTGTTTATAGGATGGGTGCCGGAAGCAGCTCTGTACAGCTGATTGGTCCAGGGGCACTGAGCAAATAGTTAATGTAATGGTACAGTGCTGTTATGCTGCAGGAACAGGAGCTGTGTCTGTGGCATTACTTAAGGCTCTTGGCTGTATTACACAGTCAAGGGCCAGGACCAGCCATCCTTGCATGCAGTGGCGTAACTAGGAATGGCTGGGCCCCAAGGTGAACATTTGACATGGGCCCCCCCCCGAACTGCTGCCCCCAATTGCCCCCCCCGGACTGCCCCCTCCAACCCCCCCCCCCCAAAAAAAAAGCATTCCTGCGCACATTATTATGTGCCATAGTGGCCCCTGCACACAAATCATGTCCCATAGTGGCCCCTGCACACAATATCATGTCCCATAGTGGCCCCTGCACACAGTATCATGCCCCATAGTGGCCCCTGCACACAGTATCATGCCCCATAGTGGCCCCTGCACACAGTATCATGCCCCATAGTGGCCCCTTCACACAGTATCATGCCCCATAGTGGCCCCCCACAGTATCATGCCCCGTGGCCCCTCCACAGTCAGCCCCATAGTGGCCCCTGCACACAGTATCATGCCCCATAGTGGCCCCTGCACACAGTATCATGCCCCATAGTGGCCCCTGCACACAGTATCATGCCCCATAGTGGCCCCTGCACACAGTATCATGTCCCATAGTGGAATCTGTACACAGTATCATGTCCCATAGTGGCCCCTGCACACAGTATCATGTCCCATAGTGGCCCCTGCACACAGTATCATATCCCATAGTGGCCCCTGCACACAGTATTATTTCCCATAGTGTCCCCTGCACTGAGTATTTTGCCCCATAGTGGCCCCTGCACACACTATTATATTTCCCATTAGTGGACCACCCATGAACAATTATTATACTTTTCAGACCCCAGAGTATAATGATCGGAGACCCAGGGGAGGAAGGAAACATAAAAAAACAACGTTGCTTACCTGTTCCTCGCTCCGGTCCAGTCGCTGCTACTTCGGCCTTCTTCAATGTTGGACCAGGCCGGCATCATGTGATGCGGGCTGGCGTCGCGACGCAAAATGACGTCCGCTGATGTCTGGGACGTCACCAAACAGGCCCGAAGCCTGGAGAAGCGTAGGAGAGGTAAGTACATTGTTTTTTATGATCCCTCACCAACTCTGGGCCTCCGATTATTATACTCTGGGGTCTTTTCAAAGACCCCGGAGTATAATGATAGCAGAGATTGTGGTGTTCAGCCCGCGGTCTCACATACCGATCCCCGCTCCTGCTCACAGCTGCCTCCGCAGAACCGGAAGCTCAGGCAGCCGTGAGCGGGACCCTGGGGAACGGTAAGTATATAGGGCCCGTTACCTACTGGGGTAACGGCCTAAAAAAAAAAAAAAAAAAAAGCATCGGGGGCCCGCGGGGCCCCGTAATGTCACGGGCCCTGTGGCAGCTGCTACCGCTGCTACCCCGGTAGTTACACCCCTGCTCGCATGGCATCCAGGGGGTCTGGTGCAAGATTATCCCCCCCATCACCCCTCGGACCCCCCGCAATAATACCGTGGGTTCTGAGGAGTTGCCATGGCAGCCAGGAGGCCGGGCCAAGGCCTCCTGACTGCCTATGCATAATTCCAATAGGAACTACTGTGCTTTGTTCTGCAATACTATATATTCCATTACAATACACAGAGGATCTGAAATCCCAGCTTCAAGTCTCCTTGTGGGACATGTAACAAGTAAAAAAACACACACAAAAAAATAAACAAATAATAAAACGTTTAAAAAACCCACCTTTTTATTAAAAAAATATATATAATGTAAACAAAAATCAATAAACAAACATGTTAGGTATCCCCATGAGTGTATAAGTCCCCACTATCCAAAAATAGCATTAATTATCCTGTACAGTGAATGCCGTAAAAAAAATATACCGCAATGCACAAATAACGTATTTTGGTCATTTTGCTTTCCCAAAAAAATAGCAATTAAAAGTGATCATACATACCAAACATTGCCCCGCAAAGTACAACTTGCCCCACAAATAAAGAGCCCTGACATATCTCTGTCTACAGTACAGTAAAAAAGTTATAGGCGTCAGAATACGGTGACCCTAGGAAAACCGTTAATTTTCAAAAAGTGACGTTTTATTTGTATAAGCGGAAAACGTAATAAAAACCTATTTTAATATGGTATCCCTGTAATCGTAATAACCCGTCAGACAAAGCTGCCATGTCAGTTTTAATGAACGCCATAAAAACAAAATACAAAAAATTATGATAGAATTGTGTGTTTTTTCACATGGACTCCCAAAAATGTAAATAAAAGCTAATCAAAACATTATTTGTACCCCAAAATAAAAGTACAACTCGGGACACAAAGAATAAGCTGTCACATGGCTATGTCAACAGAAAAATATAAAAGTTATGAATTTTGGAAGGTGGGAAAGAAAATATGAAAAAAGTACAAACTACCCTGTGCCATTAAGGGCTTAATTAAAATGTGTTAAATTTTGGCCCTTATTTAAGGTAGGAGAGTGGCAAATGTTGCAATTGTTGTTTATAGTGCATTTCCGTCTGAAATACTGGGGAAAAAGTTGTTTGAAGAGGGAACAACATATAGAGAAATGCAGGAAATTATAGGCTGTTCATCTAAAATCATCTCAAATGACTAGAAGTGGCAACCAAAATATGAAAGATGCAGAAAAAAGCATGAACTACTGTGCAAAGGTATTGAAGAAAAGCCAAAATGGCAAAGGTTTAGCCAATGATCAATGATTTTTGGATCTAGTGGCCTCAAACAGCATGCAAGGCAAAACCCAAGCACTGAATTCAAGCCACAGTACACTGCGAAGACAGTAATGCACGGTGTTGCAAAACTCATGATATTCAGATGTTTCTCATACCGTGTTGTTGGGCCTATTTATTGCATACAAGGGATTATGGATCAGTTTGAATATATCAAAATACTTGAGATTATGTTGTCCTAATTAAGGAAGAAATGCCCTTGAAATGGGTGTTTCAACATGACAGTTACCAAAAACATACCAGTAAGCTAATAACATCTTGGCTACAGATAAACAGGATTGAGGTAATGTAGTGGCCAGCCCAATCCCCTGACCTCAATCTTGTAGAGAACTTGAGGGGTGATATAAAAAATTCAGCAGAGGTGCCCGAAGTTAGTTGACTCCTTGTAACATAGATGTCTATTAGTTCTCGGAACCAATGCATGATCATGCAACTAAATATTAGCTTAGTAATTCAAAGTAAAGTAAAATCGCATCAGTTTTTTCAATTTATGCATTACATTTTTGAGTTTTTAAAGAAAAATGCACATTTTTAAAATAAAATATACATTTTTCTTTAAAAAGATTAACACAAACTGGATACATTTTGTTATTGTTTTGATTCTGAATTGAATATGAAGGTTTTCCAGTGCATTTGCATTTATGTAAAAAAATTTTGCTAATACATGAGCTAATACTTTAGCAACATTCAAATAGAAGAATTACAGTAGTAGGTGCATATTCCATAGCATTAGTTTCTCAACCCCCCTGTAACCTGTACTTAAAAAGTATGAATTAAACTGGATCTTATACTTTCCTTGGACTCCCTGTTTATGTTCATGTATATTTTGACAAGCCCACTTTCTCATTTTTCCATTTCAATGCATTGTATGCTAGGAATTTTTTCATTGGAGGTACATTAAATGCTTTTCAAGTACCCTCACACTGGCCTCTCTATGACATATCTGTTCAGATAAAAAACTCCTAGGCTAAGGTAGCCGCTTTTGTTATTGCTCTGTTCCCCCCTCACATATTTTTTCTGGAAGTGTCTTTTCTCTCCATGGACTTCATATAACATGCTATGTATGTTATATGAAGTATATAATATACTATGTCTCTTTACTTGTAACTTTGTTTTTTTTTTCTTCAATAAAAATGAAAATTTGCAAAAAAAGAAAATACGGCAGTAGTATAGACAAAGGAAATGTTTTCTAGAAGATCCATGAGTTCAGAAAGACAGCTTGGCCTAGAGTCTATATACTGAAAGATGACAAAAGAATCATAACAGATGAAACCAAGATCAAATAAAAATGAAAGAAAAGAGAACGTCTACAGAAAATGCATCAATAACTTAGACACTGTCAAGGGACCTTGAAAGAAAAGCAATACACAGAAAAATGTGGAAACATGGTAGATCTCATGGCCACATGATCACAATAGAAATGGTTGGTTACCAAGGAACAATCTAACACTATAATTAATAAAACAATATTACTGAATAGGGAATAGGGAATTATTAATTTATTTATTTATTGGTTCATTCCATTGAAATCATTTTTATTGTATTTTTCACCAGAAAACAAGCTAAGGCTTAGTTACCCTGTAGACCTTATTTATTTTCCCTCCACCTTCTTTTCAATATTGAATGCTTGCAAGGAAAATACTGTTCACATAATATAATCATAATCCAGGGCATTGTTACGCATGGTAAATCCCAATAGTTTAAGTTAAACATCTGTTGTTTGTAGATTTCAAAGGAGAAACATGCATAATATATACAGATAAATTTATAGCAGCAAAGTTTTCCCAGTTATCCTCTTGAAAAGTAACTCTGCAGAAGAAAAGAAGGCTTTGACAGCAAAAACAAAGATAAAATACTTGTAGGTAATATGTGAGTTGAAGCTAATGATGATGCAGATGGCGATACCAGTTGACCTTCCATTTACAAGAGCAGGTGTCAGCTTTGTCTTATGGTTTTCTGCGTGTTCTGCCAAGCAAATTGCACTGGAGAGAATATTTCATTTGCTGAACTGGCCGGACCAAGGTTACACAGAAATAAGAAAACAACCAAGTAGAATTCTGAAAGATATAACTTGGAGAGGTATGTCAGAATGGCCAGAGGGGAATATTCACAGTACAACTGAATTGGCAGCTTCATGCACTTTTGATTCTGTTCAAGTTTGTGCATCAAGCTGTGCAATTAAAGATGAATTACACACTTACAAAAGTGTAGTTTATTATTTACCCCTTTAAGGAATTGTTTATTTTGGTCTTTAGGACAGAGCATTTTTTTCACATTTTCTTCAAGCATTTAACTTATTTTAGTATCAACAAATCCTTCAAAGGGTTTTCTTTTATTTATTGATTAACTTTTCAAAAATTATGGGGAGGGATAGAAAAACATGAAAATGAAATCCCACCAAAATTTTTTGTGTGACCACATTCTGAGAATTTTTTATTGTTTTGTTTATATAGACATAAGGGGACTAATTTTGTAAGAGAGATTTTATTTTTATACCCTATGGGAAAAAAAAAGAAATTCCATTTTTTTTTTTTTTTTTTTTATTTTAATCGAGTGTTACGCATTTTAAATATTGTATTATATTTGCTTCCTGGCTTCCCCTCTTTCTTTCCTGTGAAATCCCTATCCTCATCATGGATGACTTTCACATTCCTATTAAAAACCCTTGTATCCCTAGCTGACTCCCACTTTCTTTCACTAACCACTTCTTTTGGCCTTCTACAACTTTGTACTTCTTCCACACACAAAGATAGCAATATGATTGTTCTGGTCTTCCTCTGACTGCTTTCACTTTCTAAATTTACTAACGCTTCTTTTCCACTATCTGACTATAACCTTCTTTCTTATTGTATCAGTAATTGCTCTCCTTTACAGAACACATTAACCCGTTATACATATAGGAATCTATGTGTCATTAACAGAAACCCTCAGGCACTTTACAGTCACTACTGTTCCCCATTTCTTCACTCTCCTGTCCAGGGGTGAGTTAAAATAAGGGTGAAATATGTGGTTGCCCGGGGTTCGAGGCTGCAAGTAGGCCCAATGACAAGCAACTGCCCATTTGGCCCATCATAATCCAATCCCGTAATCAATTGTATGCAGTTGATTAGTATGGCAGGGCACAGGAGTTTACTGGAGAAGAGTAAACTCATTTGTCTCATTTGTCTCAGTGGTTTGCACCAAACACGTCTGAACTGCTAATATTATACTCTAGGGTCTCTTCTTTAATAAATGGGGGCCCAGAGGAGGTAAGTAAACAAGCAAAGAAACAGTGTTCCTCACCGTCTCTGGGCTCCAGCGTGCAGAAAGATGAATGACATTAGGCATCCCTAAGGCCTGTGATTGGGTCTTAGCAGCCACTTGGGTCACTCTGGTGTACACAAGTGTTAATACCCATTTGTGACCCGAGTCTGAATAGATCCCAGAGTATAATAGTAGTTTGTGGGTGATAAACCCCAAAAAATTAATGTTCGTTCAAACACAAAATTTATGGAAAATTCATAAGGAAAACCTGTCATGCCTAAGTATGTGCCACTTATACTGTGTGGATGGTCTATTCTGAGATATTATACTGTACTATGTGGAAAGGCTACTATGGAACATTATACTGTATTGGGGCCACTATGAGACTATGCTGTGTGGAAGGACCACTATGGGACATTATACTGCATGGAGGGCTGCTACAAGACATTCTGTCACAGGAATCTTTGGTGTAAATGTCAGGGGTGTATTTTTTAAACAGCTCCGAGTCCATGGTACCCTTAATTCAACCCTGCTCATGTCTCAACCTGGTAACCAGTTACTTTAATGAAACTCTTAAAAGTGTACTGGATGAAGCAGCTCCCCCTTCACCAGAACCTTTCAACATAGATGGTGGCAATCCTGGCCATGCCACATTTTCATCAGCGATGCTCTACACTTTTTATATTCAATTCAAATGTTTATTATAGTTTTATAATAATACAACGAGTTCCAAAACAGACCAATGATACAAAAATACAACCTTACAAACATAAACAATGCAGACCGGAACCACCTGGGGGGTCCCCAAGACAGACTTTCTACACTTTAAGTTTATCTATAACTCTGCACTTTACCTTACCAAGAAGGAAGCATATTTCACTTCCCTCATTTCATCTCTCTCCAATAACCCTAAACAACTTTTTATACCTTTTCACTTACTCCCAAGGAGCAGGCACTTATCATAGACCTCTGTGTGCCACTTATTTCAAAGACAAAATTGTTAAGATCTGCCAGGAAATAATCACCCAATCCCCATGCCGTGTTGATCCCCTCACCAACCACACTTCATTCTGTTCACTTTCATCCTTTGAGCCACTTATAGAAGAAGTCTCCAAGCTCCTTTCGTCATACCATCTCCTGTCTCTGTCCCCAGGTGTTACTACTTACCTCACTAATATATTAATAATACCACAATTAGAACATAATACAATATCGATTTGACAGAAGGGATAAGTAGGCTCCTTTACAGAATGCACATACTGTATACTTATAACAAACAATGTTTTAAAACAAGATCAAAAAATGCAGTTAAAAATATGAGTTATCTGACTTTTCTATACAGTACAATGTACAGTCATGGCCAAAAGTTTTGAGAATGACACAAATATTATATTTTCACATGATCTGCTGCCCTCTGGTTTTTATGTGTGTTTGTCAGATGTTTTTATCACATACAGAAATATAATTGCATTCATATTATGAGTAACAGAAGCTTATATTGACAGTTAGAATGAGTTAATGCAGCAAGTCAATATTTGCAGTGTTGACCCTTCTTCTTCAGGACCTCTGCAATTCTCCCTGGCATGCTCTCAATCAACTTCTGGACCAAATCCTGACTGATAGCAGTCCATTCTTGCAGAATCAATGCTTTAATTTTGTCTGAATTTGTTGGTTTTTGTTTGTCCACCCGTCTCTTGATGATTGACCACAAGTTCTCAATGGGATTAAGATCTGGGGAGTTTCCAGGCCATGGACCCAAAATCTCTATGTTTTGTTCCCTGAGCCATTTAGTTATCACCTTTGCTTTATGGCAAGGTGCTCCATCATGCTGGAAAAGGCATTGTTGAGCGCCAAACTGCTCTTGGACGGTTGGGAGAAGTTGCTCTTGGAGGACATTCTGGTACCATTCTTTATTCATGGCTGTGTTTTTAGGCAAGACTGTGAGAGAGCCGATTCCCTTGGCTGAGAAGCAACCCCACACATGAATGGTTTCAGGATGCTTTACAGTTGGCATGAGACAAGACTGGTGGTAGCGCTCACCTCTTCTTCTCCGAATAAGCTGTTTTCCAGATGTTCCAAACAATCGAAAAGGGGATTCATCAGAGAAAATGACTTTACCCCAGTCCTCAGCAGTCCACTCCCTGTACCTTTTGCAGAATATCAGCCTGTCCCTGATGTTTTTTCTGGAGAGAAGTGGCTTCTTTGCTGCCCTCCTTGAGACCAGGCCTTGCTCCAAGAGTCTCCGCCTCACAGTGCGTGCAGATGCACTCACACCTGCCTGCTGCCATTCCTCAGCAAGCTCTGCACTGCTGGTAGCCCGATCCCGCAGCTGAAACACTTTTAAGAGACGGTCCTGCCGCTTGCTGGTCTTTCTTGGGCGCCCTGGAGC
The DNA here is from genome assembly GCA_947044405.1 of Leptodactylus fallax. Classification (NCBI taxonomy): domain Eukaryota; kingdom Metazoa; phylum Chordata; class Amphibia; order Anura; family Leptodactylidae; genus Leptodactylus; species Leptodactylus fallax. The sequence continues at coordinate 45,726 of CAMRHE010000414.1, forward strand.
CTTTTTGGCACCAATGGAACCTCTCTCCTTGAAGTTCTTGATGATGCGATAGATTGTTGACTGAGGTGCAATCTTTCTAGCTGCAATACTCTTCCCAGTTATGCCATTTTTGTGCAGTGCAATGATGACTGCACGTGTTTCTTTAGAGATAACCTTGGTTAACAGAAGAGAAACAATGATGGCAAGCACCAGCCTCCTTTTAAAGTGTCCAGTGGTGTCATTCTTACTTAATCATGACAGATTGATCTCCAGCCCTGTCCTCATCAACACCCACACCTGTGTTAATGGAGCAATCACTGAAACGATGTTAGGTGGTCCTTTTAAGGCAGGGCTGCAATGATGTTGAAATGTGTTTTGGGGGATAAAGTTCATTTTCTAGGCAAATATTGACTTTGCAAGTAATTGCTGTTAAGCTGATCACTCTTTATAACATTCTGGAGTATATGCAAATTGCCATTAGAAAAACTGAAGCAGTAGACTTTGTAAAAATTAATATTTGTATCATTCTCAAAACTTTTGGCCATGACTGTATTTATGTGATTCTATATACAGTGGGGAAAAAAGTATTTAGTCAGCCACCAATTGTGCAAGTTCTCCCACTTAAAAAGATGAGAGAGGCCTGTAATTGACATCATAGGTAGACGTCAACTATGAGAGACAAAATGAGAAAACAAATCCAGAAAATCACATTGTCTGATTTTTAAAGAATTTATTTGCAGATTATGGTGGAAAATAAGTATTTGGTCAACAACAAAAGTTCATGTCAATACTTTGTTAAATATCCTTTGTTGGCAATGACAGAGGTCAAACATTTTCTGTAAGTATTCACAAGGTTGGCACCCACTGTTGCTGGTATGTTGGCCCATTCCTCCATGCAGATCTCCTCTAGAGCAGTGATGTTTTGGGGCTGTCGCTGGGCAACACGGGCTTTCAACTCCCTCCAAAAGTTTTCTATAGGGTTGAGATCTGGAGACTGGCTAGGCCAGTACCTTGAAATGCTTCTTACGAAGCCACTCCTTTCTTGCCCTGGTGGTGTGCTTGGGATCATTGTCATGCTGAAAGACCCAGCCACGTTTCATCTTCAATGCCCTTGCTGATGGAAGGAGGTTTGCACTCAAAATCTCACGATACATGGCCCTATTCATTCTTTCATTTACACCAGAGGCGTAGATAGCGGGAGGGCAGAGGGGCGGCTGCCCCGGGCCCACTGAATTTTTGGGGGCCCACCCCAGGGCCGCCATTAATACATCCTTTATTTTTAACTAGATCGGTGTCTGCAGACACCGATCTAGTTAAAACATAACCTGCAACTTAACGGTATTGTAAACCGCAAGCCAATACAGGCTTGCGGATTACAAGACGCCGAGAACACAGACGATGTCTGTTTCTCAGCACGGGCGGCGCGATGACGTCACAACAACGCGCCGCCCGCGCTCAGACACAGATGTCCTGTGCGTGGACAGGGAGGAAGCGCCGGCGGCTCCATTCATCAGCATCGCAGGTGAGTATGACTTTTGTTTTTGTTTTTTTACCTTAGTTGTGGGTATATTAATAGAATAAGGGGTGGTTAGGAGGGGGAAATATAACTATAAGGGAGGATTCATTAGGGGGCATTATGACGATGGGGGGGTCATTTATATAAGGGTTATTACGGGGTGGAGGTTATTTATATAAGGGGCCATTAGGGGGCATCATTTATATTAGATGGCATTATGAACATAGAGGTGCAGTATTTATGTCAGGGTGAATCAGAGGCATAATATGAGGGTCAATTAATTTAATTAAGGTGTCACTTGGCTTTTAATAAGACTAAGGCGCCACATAGTGGGCTGCAGAAAAAAAAGCACTGCAGGAAAAACCGCAGCGGTAACATTGTGGTTTTTCTCGCAGCACTTTTCACAGAAGGTCCGCAGAGGTTTCCCCTGTGGACTTTCTGATTTCAATACACCTATATGGAAACTGCAAGTGTTTCCATAGGTATAATTGAAATGCTTCAATTTCCAAAACCGCAACGGTTTTGGAAATCGCAGTGCATCTGCTGCACGTATTTTTCCGCAGTGTGTGGATGGGATTTTCTAGATGTAAAATGCCGGGTTTTTTTCTGTGGGTTTTCGCCACATGTGGCCCCCATCCCATCCCCATTTTGTAGTAAAATATGCGCAGCAGATACGCTGCGATTTCCAAAACAGACGCAGTTTTGGAAATCGCAGCATGTCAGTTATACCTATGGAAATGCTGGCGGTTTTCCTGTAGATATAATTGAAGCAGAAAGTCTGAAGAACCTCTGCGAACTTTCTGTGCAAAGTGCTGCAGGAAAAACTCTTTTTTTGCTGCAGGACACCACGTGGGGCCTTAGCCTTAAAGAGGACCTTTCACGTCCTCATGTATATGCTGTTTTACATACCGCTAGAAAGCCGACAGCACGCTGAATTCAGCACACTGCTGGCTTTCCTGATATGTGCCCCAGGGCTAGAGATATCGGCCGTCTTAGTTTCACGATTTACTGTCAGAAAGGTGTTCCTGACAGTCTAGCTGCGCTGTGAGGAACACCCTCCCTGACAGTTCTCGTTCATAGACTTGTACAGGGGGGGGGGCATTCCTCACAGCTCAGCGTCATCGCTGGGCTATAAGGAACGCCCCCTCTCTCTGTACTCGTCTATAGCGCTGTACTGTCAGTGGGGGCGTTCCTTACTGCCCGGCGATGACGCTGAGCTATGAGGAATGCCCCCCCCTTGTACAAGTCTATGAACGAGAACTGTCAGGGAGGGTGTTCCTCACAGCGCAGCTAGACTGTCAGGAACGCCTTTCTGACAGTAAACCGTGAAACTAAGACCCCCAATATCTCCAGCCCCAGGGCATATACCGGAAAGCCAGCAGTGCGCTGAATTCAGTGTGCTGTCGGCTTTCTAGCGGTATGTAAAACAGCATATACATGAGGACGTGAAAGGTCCTCTTTAAGGAGTTTTCCAGCTCATTTTTATTCATGATCTATCCTCAAAATAAAACATCAATAAGAGATAAGTGATTCCCCACTGATCAGCTGTATGAAGGGGCTATGGCGCCTGTTTATATCATACGCTGTCTGTATATAGTGACCGTGTAATGTAATTCCAGCCTTGTCACATAGACGTGTATAGGATGAGGTTGTAATTACATTACATGGCCGCTATGAAAAGAATTACACTATGTAAACAGAGAAGGAGTCACGGCGCTTACACAGGTACCGTGGTTCATTCAAACAGCTGATCCTGGGATACGGGGTATTGGAACCCCAATAATTTTTTTTCCCTTTTTTTTTCCTTTTTAATTAGGAAACATCTGGTGCATTATTAATAAGGGGCACTATTTAAAGGGGTGCACAGGGAAGTTATTAACTTAAAGATGCACTTGGGAGTATTATTCATTATGGGGGGTTATATTATATATTTTATAATTGGGGTAGCAGCAGGATGAGTGTGCAGGTGAGGACAATGTGGGTCAGGTGCCTGGAAAAGTGAGGAGCCAAAGATGTCTATGTTGCAAACTTTACAGAGACTGGAAGAAGTGGTCATGGCCGTCCAGATGAAAGAGATGGGAAATGTGAAGGATTGGTCAGAGACGTCACCGGTAAGTCACTAAGTGCTACTGCTCTGTACTCACCTAAGTTGTCTGCAGAGCCCTGTGTAGAGCTGCTATATACCACTATACGCTCACTGTATACTGATATACGAACAAGTCCAAGTTGGGGGCCCACTTGGACATGTTCGCCCCCCCATGCTGAACCCCTAGCTACGCCTCTGATGTACACGGATCAGTTGTCCTGGTCTCTTTGCAGAGAAACAGTCCCAAAGCATGGTGTTGCCACCCCCATGCTTCACAGTAGGTATGGTGTTCTTTGGAGGAGAGTGAATGCTGAGTTGCATCCAAACACAATGAGTTGTGTTTCTACCAAACAGTTCTACTTTTGTTTCATCTGACCATATGACATTCTTCCAATACTCCTCTGGAACATCAAAATGCTCTCTAGCAAACTTCAGACGGGCCCGGATATGTACTGGCTTAAGCATGGGGACACGTCGGGCACTGCAGGATCTGAGTCCCTGGCAGCATAGTGTGTTACTGATGGTAGCCTTTGTTACATTAGTCCCAGCTTTCTGCAGGTCATTCACTAGGTCCCCCCATGTGGTTCTGGGATTTTTGCTCACCGTTCTTGTGATCATTTTGACCCCACGGGGTGAGATCTTGCGTGGAACCCCTGATCGAGGGAGATTATCAGTGGTCTTTTATGTCTTCCATTTTCTAATTATTGCTCCCACAGTTGATTTCTTCACACCAAGCTGCTTGCCTATTGCAGATTCAGTCTTCCCAGCCTGGTGCAGGTCTACAATTTTGTTTCTGGTGTCCTTCCACAGCTCTTTGGTCTTCACCATAGTGGAGTTTGGAGTGTGACTGTTTGAGGTTGTGGACAGGTGTCTTTTATGCTGATAAAAATTTCAAACAAGTGCCATTACTACAGGTAACGAGTGGAGGACAGAGGAGCCTCTTAAAGAAGAAGTTATAGGTCTGTGAGAGCCAGAAATCTTGCTTGTTTGTAGGTGACCAAATATTTATTTTTCACCATAATTTGCAAATAAATTTTTAAAAAATCCGATAATGTGATTTTCTAGATATGTTTTCTCATTTTGTCTCTCATAGTTGAGGTCTACCTATGATGTCAATTACAGGCCTCTCTCATCTTTTTAAGTGGGAGAACTTGCACAATTGGTGGCTGACTAAATACTTTTTTCCCCACTGTATTTGATCAGGCACTATACATTTTACAGGAACCTAATTAGAATATATAATCGGGACTTGACATATTATTCAAATCAGGTTTATATACAATATGTATTGTATTGTCTGACATTTATCAAATTTTCATAATTTTAGCTAATGCCTAAGTTAAAGTTTAGCTATTATATTTAACCCCTTAAGGACCCAGCCCAAAAGTGCGTTAAGGACCAGGCCTCGTTTTTCAAAACTGACATGTGTCACTTTATATGGCAATAACTTTGAGACGTCTTAACTTACACAAGTGATTTTGAGATTGTTTTTTCATGACACATTGTACTTCATGTTAGTGGTAAACACTAATGAATATTTTTGTATTTATTTATAGAAAAATAGGAAATTTGATGGAAATTTTGAAAAAAATCGCAATTTTCAAAATGTGAAATGCTCTGCTTTTCAGATAGATAGTCATACCACCCAAATACATTAATACATATTATCTACCATATCGGCCCGAGGGGGCGGAGGGCGTTTACAAGAAAATTTCCCAAACTAATTTTTTAGGGACCACTTCAGTTCTGAAGAGGATTATAAAGGCCTATATATTAGAAACCCCCATAAATCACCCCATTTTCAAAACTGCGCACCCTCAAATTATTCAAAATAACATTTGGGAAGTTTGTTAACCCTTTAAGAATTTCACTGGAATTAAAACAATATGGAGGTGAAATTTAGACATTTAATTTTTTCCCACTAATTCCTTAATTTAGCCCTAAAATAACACATTCACAAAGGGTTAAAGGAAAAAACCCCCCATTTGGTGCACCCCCCCGCCCGGGAAAACCCCCACAAGGGGGGGAAACGGTGGGGGGGGGGGGGGGGGGGGGGGGGGGGGGGGGGGGGGGGCGGGGGGGCGGGAAAAGAGTGGGGGGGTTCGGGGCGCCCCCCCTCCAACCCCCCACACAACAAAAAAAAAAAAAAAAAAAAAACCCCCCCCCACAAACCCACCACCCAAACACAAAAAAAACCCCACCCCCCCACAATTCAAGTAAATGCTTCCTAAAATGTAACTTTATCCCCAAGTTTCATTTTCACAATGGGTTAAAGGAGAAAAATGCACCCCACAGTTTGCTATGTAATTGCTCCTAAACACAGCAATACCCCATAAGTGGGTGTAAACTGCTGTATGGGTACATGGCAGGGCACAGAATGGAAAGAGCGACTACTTGGCTTTTGGAGAGCAGATTTTGCTGGAATAGTTTTCAGGTGCCATGTCGCATTTGCAGAGCCCCTAAAGTACCAATACAGTGGAAAACCCCAAAAAGTGACCCCATTTTGGAAACTACACCCCTCACAGAACATATAGAGGGACATAGTGAGCATTTTGACCCTACAGCTGTTTCACAGATTTTATTAACATTGGGACATTAAAATGAAAAATTACTTTTTTCCAATAAACCGTCAATTTAGCCCCAAAGTTTTCATTTTCACAAGGGGTCAAAGGAGAAAAAAGCACCCCACAGTTCGCAACATAATTTCTCCTGAACACAGAAATGCCCCATATGTGGTTGTAATCTGCTGCATGGGTACATGGCAGGGCTCAGAATGGAAAGAGCGCTATTTAGCTTTTGGAGGGCAGATTTTGCTGGAATAGTTTTCGGATGCCATGTCGCATTTGCAGAGCCCCTAAAGTACCAATATAATGCAAACCCCCAAAAAGTGACCCCATTTTGGAAACTACACCCCTTACAGAATTTATCTAGGGGTAAGGTGAACATTTTGACCTCACAGCTGTTTCACAGATTTTATTAACATTGGGACATTAAAATGAAAAATTACTTTTTTTCCAATAAACCGTCAGTTTAGCCCCAAATTTTTCATTTTCACAAGAGGACAAAGGAGAAAAAGCACCCCAAAGTTCGTTACACAATTTCTCCTGAACACAGAAATGCCCCATATGTGGTTGTAATCTGCTGCATGGGTAAATGTCAGGGCTAAAAATGGAAAGAGCGCTATTTAGCTTTTGGAGGGCAGATTTTGCTGGAATAGTTTTTGGATGCCATGTCGCATTTGTAGAGCCCCTAAAGTACCAATATAATGGAAACCTCTCAAAAGTGACCCCATTTTAGAAACTACACCCCTCAAGGAATGTATCAAGGGGTATTATCATTTAGAGCCTAAAAATGCTTCCCAAAAATTAATGTACAAAGTGAAAATTAAAGTTTTTAAAGAAATATCCAATTTCAGTGCCTAATACGTTGCGGCCACTTTGTGGCATCAGAGACATGTACTCCTACAACTATTAAGTGGGCTATCCCGGGGACAAAAAAATTATATATGTGGGTATAAACTGCTGCTTGGGCACGCAGCAGGGCTCAGAAGGGAAGGAGCACTGTGGTTTTTTTTAGCTTTTGGAGTACAGATTTAGAGGGACTTTCTGGTCGCCATGATATTTTTGCAGAGCCCTGGAGGTGCCAGTAAATTGGAATTCCCCAAGAAGTGACCCCCATTTTGTAGGGGCAATTTTAGGGTCTCTGCAAATGTGACATGGCGTCCAAAAAAACAACAATCTAAATATGCGCTCCAAAAGCACATAGCGCTCCTTCACATTTGCGCCCTGCCTTGTGCCCAAATGACAGTTTATGCCCACACGTATGACACTGGTGTACCCAGGATAACGTACTTAATGCCATATGTGGGTATAAACTGCTGTTTGGGCACAGCCGGGCACAGAAGGGAAAGAGCGCTATTTTGGTTTTTAGAGCACAGTTTGCTTTTTGGACACCATGCCACTTTTGCAGAGACCATGAATTGTCAGTAAAGTGGAATCCGCAGACATGTCACCCCATTTTGGAAACTATACCCTTCAAGGGATTTATCAAGTGGGGTAGCGAGCATTATTAACCCTTAAGTGTTGCATTCTTTTAATTTCCAAAAATGAATGCGCAGCTGATAATGAAAAGTTAAAAATGAAATTTTTCTATAGATACGCCATTTCAGTGCCCGATATGTTGTGCCCAGCTTATGTCTGCACAGACACACACTCCAAAAACTGGTGATCGGGTATCCCGGGCACAACAGCTTTTGGAGCGTTCATCTCTGATACAAGCCGGGCACAACATATTACGCACAGAAATGTCGTATTCCTGGAATAATTGTCATTTTCACCTTTCATCATCAGCTGCCTATTCATTTACGGATAATAAATTATAGCAACACTTGGGGGTTAAAAATGCTCACTGTACCCCTGGATAAATTCCTTCAGGGGTGCAGTTTCCAAAATGGGGTGACATGTCAGGGGATTCCACTGTGCTGGCATTTCAGCTCTGCAAAAGTGCAATGGCGTCCAAAAACCAAATAGCGCTCCTTCCCTTCTGTGCCCGGCTGTGCCCAAACAGGAGTTTATACCCACATATCACATTAAGTACCTTATCCTGGGTACACCAGTGTCATACATGTGGGTATAAACTGCGGTTTGGGCACACAGTAGGGCACAGAAGGGAAGGAGCGCTATATGGCTTTTGGAGCGCAGATTCAGATGTTTGGGATCTGGATGCCATGTCATGTTTGCAGAGCCTCTAAAGTACCAGTAAAGTGGAATCCCCTAGGGAATGACCCCATTTTGAAAACTGCACCCCTCAAAGAATTTATCAAGGGGTGTAGCGAGCATTAGTATCCCAGACGTGACTGCACAGCGGATGGGGAAAAGTGAATATGTAATCTGTGCGTAGTACATTGGGAACACTAAATTCCCTACTATTTCCCCAGTAGTTCCTATTATTGGGGGGTCACTCTGGGGGTCACTTCTGGTTTATTATCCCTCGTAAACTCTAAATCTGGGGTGTACCCTAATATACGCTCGCACAGCTTATACATTCCCTTCCTGCCGCAGCCAGTTATGCTCTAATGATTTGGCGATTTTTGGGGTTTTTGTCTTCACATTGTACGAGTTATATTTTCTTTATTTCTCTGGTGATGTAGCCATATGAGGGCTTGTTGTTTTCAGGGTGAGATGTATTTTTTAATGACATCATTTTTAGGTGCTTACAACTTATTAAATAAATTTTATTAACTCTTTCTTGGTGGATTAAAAAACAACCCCATCAATTCTGGCACTGCGTTTTATCTTTTAAATTTTTCACCATGCAGCGTAGAGCATAAGTAACATGTTATCTTTATTCTGCGGGTCGGTACGATTACGGCGATACCTCATTTATAATGTTTTTTTATGCAATACCAATTTTGCAGAACAAAAACCCATTTGGGGACATAAATTAATTTTTTTTTGCCATCTTCTAAGATGCGTAACATTTTTATTTTTCAGTTTAGAGAGTTGGTTTAGGGCTTATTTTTTGCAGTACAAACTGTGCTTTTTATTGGTACTGTTGTGGGGTACATATGACTTTTTGATCACTTTTTATGGCATATTTTGTAAGGTGAGATGGCGAAAAATCGTTACTTCACATTAGAGATATCGGCACCCACCGATCTCGCCGCGGGGGGGTGCCGGGGAGGTCGGCAAGACGGCGGAACCCCTTGGATGCCGCGGTCATGTTTGACCGCGGCATCCAAGGGGTTAAAACCGCCGATCGGAAGTTATGGCCGCTCAGATACAGCTAACACCCGGTTCCGATACCGCCCGCTCAGATAGTGAGCGGGCGGCCGGCCTCGGGCGTAGTATTACATCCTGGTGCGCGAAGTACCTAGCGCCCAGGACGTAATAGTACGTCCAAGGTCGTTAAGGGGTTAAATATGTCCTGGGTTCGAATCCTGCCGAGAACAACATCTGCAAGGAGTTTATATGTTCTCCCCTTGTTTGCGTGGGTTTCCTCCGGGTACTCTGGTTTCCTCCCACACTAAAAGGGAGGCCGGAAAAAAAAAAAAAAAAAACCCCCCCCCCCCCCCCCCCCACCCCCCACCCCCCCAAAAGACATACTGATAGGGAATGTAGATTGTGACCCCTTTATGGGACAGTGACCCAAAAATTTCTTAAAAACGTGGCGAAAAATGTGGCCATTAAAAAAGAAACCAAAAAAAAAATAAATAAAAAAAAATTTTGTTAAAAAACTACCCCCCCCCCCCCCCCTTCTTTTTTTTTTATATATTATTTTTTATAGGTGATGTTGTATAAAAAATTTTTTCTTTCATTTTTTACATCTTACCCTTTTTTTTTTTTCCTGGAAAAGAAAAAAAAAAAAAATCCCTCTCTCTTGGGAAAAATAATTCTTCCCCTTCTTTTTTTTTATTTTTATAAAAAAATGCGGCCACCCCCCAACACACAAAAAAAAAAATCCAGAAATCCATCTTTATCTGGCCACAGTCTGACCTTCACACGGGCCCAGGTGAGGAAGGAGATGAAAAAGATCAAGGCGAGGAAAGCCGGAGGGCCAGATGACATCAGTGCAAGGCTAATTAAGACTTGTGGGGACCAGCTGTGTGGTATAATTACATATATGTATAATATGAGCCTGAGGCAGGAAATAGTCCCTGAATTATGGAAATCTTCTTGTGTGGTACCAGTTCCAAAGAAACCCCACCCTATGGACCTCAACGACTACAGACCTGTAGCACTGACATCCCACCTGATGAAGATCTTGGAGAGATTGGTTCTCACACATCTCCGCCCTCTAGTGAGCCCCGCTATGGACCCACTCCAGTTTGCTTATCGGCCGGGCATTGGGGTAGATGATGCCATCATCCATCTTCTGCACAGGGCTCTGTCTCACCTGGAGAAACCAGGGAACACAGTGAGAATAATGTTCTTTGACTTCTCCAGTGCTTTTAACACCATACAGCCCAGGTTATTGAGGGACAAGCTGGGCCTTGCTGGAGTGGACCACCACCTCTCCAACTGGATCCTAGACTACCTCAAAAATCGACCTCAATACGTGAGAGCCCGAGACTGTGTGTCAGGTACAGTGATCTGTAATACGGGGGCACCTCAGGGTACGGTTCTCGCCCCTTTCCTCTTCACACTGTACACTGCAGATTTTAGGTGCAACTCATCCAGCTGCTACCTACAGAAGTATTCTGACGACTCTGCAATAGTGGGTCTCATCACAGATGATGATGACAGGGAGTACAGAGAACTGAACCGGGATTTTGTGGACTGGTGCCACCGGAACCACCTGAAGATTAACGCGGGGAAGACCAAGGAGATGGTGGTGGACTTCCGCAAAGGCAGAAGCCCTCCTAAACCAGTGGACATCCTGGGGACGGGCATCGAGATTGTGAACACCTATAAGTACCTGGGTTTGCTCCTTAATAATAAGCTGGACTGGGCAGATCATATGGAGGCCCTGTACAGGAAGAGCCCACAGCAGGCTCTACCTGCTTAGGAAGCTGAGAGCCTTTGGAATCCGGGGGCACTTCTTAGAACTTTCTTCAACTCGGTAGTGGCATCAGCCATCTTCTTTGGAGTGGCCTGCTGGGGGAGCAGTATATCAACCAGGGACAGAAATAAACTTGACAAGCTGATTAGAAGGGCCAGCTCTGTCCTGGGGAGCCCACTGGACCCAGTGCAGGTGGTGGGTGACAGAAGGATACTGTCCGTGGTGAGCTCCATGCAGAAGAAGAAGTCCCATCCCATGCATGAGACTGTGATCGCGCTGAGCAGTACTGTCAGTGACCGACTGCTCCACCCTAGGTGTGAGAAGGAGCGCTATCGGAAGTCTTTCCTCCCCACCGCGGTTAGGCTGTACAACCAACACCGACCTAAGCGGAGATCATTACACACAGAGAACTGAAAATATCTCTCTGCCTGTTAAATCCCCCCCCCCCCCCTGCTACGCCCTATCTGTCTGTCTGCTATCAATGTAATGCCTCTCACCTTGGAATATTCCTGTACATGTTGTATTTGTATTTGTATCTGCTTATCTTTGCTGCTGTAACACACTGTATCTCCCCTTTGGGGGACTAAAAAAAGACTAATAATATTAATAATAATAATATTAAATTTGTGTAAAAAAAAAAATCTAAAAAAAATAATATTTTTTTTTTGTGGTGGGGGGGGAAGAAAAGGACCCCCTCTTTTGTTGTGGTTGTAACCTTCCTCCCCCGGAGGTGGGGGGGATGCCGTCGTTGTGTCACACCTAGGGGGAGAAAAAAGATAATAAGGAAGTTTTTTGTGTTGTTCCTTTTTTTTTTTTTTTGTTGTTGGGTTGTCGGGTTGTCTGAATTTATTTTTTTTATTAATATACTATTTTTGTTTTGTCCTCGCCCACCCCCCCCTTATTTTTTTGGGTGTTCTTCTCCTCCCCCCCCCTTCTTTTTTTATTTTTTTTTTTTTTTGGTGGGGGGGGCCGGGGGGGCCGAGGTTTTTGTGTTGGTGTTGTTGTTTTTTTATTAGTATAAGAATAATAGTGTTGTTTTTATAAAAAAAATAATTTTTATTATTCTTATATTTTATTTTTTTTTTGGTGTTGTGGCTGGCGGCTGTTACTAAAGGATAAGCTTGCTGTCCACCGAGTCTTTTTCAGTGGCAGTCTTACCCAGTATTTTACTGTTAAGTCCATAATCATACATTTTATTTCTTCAACCAGTGCATAACCTTACATTTATCTACATTAAACTTAATTTGCCAAGTCTCCGCCCATGCTTCCAGATTCCTTAAAAATTGGGTCATTAAAAATTATGCTGGCTCAAAAATCAGTGCCAGCTGTTTCACATAGCAGATATTCAACAGCAGTGTCTATAATTGTAGTCAACTTTGATCACAAACACTTAACCTCACAGAGGTCATCTGAAAGGTCATTTTGAGGGAGCGGAGCCCCCTCAGAAGGTAAGGAATTGATGAACTAGTCATAAAGTCATAATGTACTGTACATGCTAAAAATGTTAAGTATTTTAAAAATGTGGGAAATTTACTAAGGGGTAAAAGCCTCCTAATAATGCAGGTGCATCTTGTGCCAGTGGAGAAATAACTTAAGACTGGCAGAGGAAGCGCTAGTCTTAAATAAAGTACAACCACTTTTCAACTTTTATAAATTTAGAAAAAAAACCTAGGTAAAGAAAAATCGATACTCCCTGGTTTCTGGAGACTGAAGATTGTGAGAAGGTGACAGGCAGAGTGCTGTAGGGTCACTACTTAACCCCCAGGTTCCTCACTTATGTTTGGTGATTGTGTGGTCTAGTGCTGCTAAGGAGTAGGCCTCAGCCCAAATATGACTGCTGGGCTCATCACTGGGCCAAAAGCCTTCAGCCTGGGCAGATCTTGGGAGAAAGCGGAGGCACTTGGATCTGTCTGGAGTACTATAGTCTGGTGAGAACTTGTTTATTATGTTTGTGTGGATGGAAGTAAGCCACACGTATAGTTACTTGTGTTTTGTTTAGAGTTCGGACGAGCAGGATTTTGTTTTCTTTTTGTACCTGAAGTAAGGTTTATTTTATTTTGATGTTTTTCTTAATAAATGGAACAGGCCAAAACCTGTGTATCTCTGACTGTTTTGGGTCCAAACTGCTGATGTTACCGAGATATTCTCCCATAAGATGTATATTATAATTTCCTGAATATTATGAGATTTTTCTGTTAACCATTGGAGCTGCTATAAAGCTTACTTGTCAGAGCTCTGTAGTCCACTACATTATCAGTTAAATATTTTGACAGTTGAAATAAAATATCTGCTGTATATTTGTATGTACATTTTAAGAAGAGGCAACATAAAAAGCAATTTCTAAAGTCCTTTAAATGGTCACTAACTTTACAGACAGTCTCATTTCATAGAGCGTGTGATTTTGGATCAGAATGTAATTAAAAATGTGGCTGCTTTCTGCAGGAAAAACCTCTTTAGACTAAGGCCCCACATGGCATCCTGCAGCAAAAAAGCGCTGCAGGATAAACCGCGTCGGCAACGCATTGTTTGTTTCATTTATACCTATGGGGAAACTGCCGACATTTCCGTAGGTATAATTGACATGCTGCTGCTGGAAATCTCCACATGTCTGCAGCGCGGTTTTTACAGCAAAGTGGGCATGGGATTCGCTAGAATGAAGATTCTGCAAATCTCACAGTTTACAATGTAAGAAAAAATTATTATATGTACTTGTATCTACTTCTGGCTGCTTGTATGATTACAGATGGGATTTTATTCACAGACAGCAAGCAACTTTCCCGAATGTGCTCATAAATTGCTCTTTTCCTGTGTCATTCCTGCATATATTTGCCTTATATTTACAATCCAGTGTTCCTGGATCTTCTATATCATGGTCAATTGGGCTTTTCTCAGCTATTTGTTTGATATTGTACAGTTACTCTTGCAGAATGGCAGGACAGCATTAATGGATAAGGGAGGGGGCAGACTACTCATTGTTCAGGCTTATTGTGGGCGTGTGAGATAAATGTAAAATGTGGTTCAGCCGTAATGTGATTATTAGCAACAGAAAAATGGATAGGAAACCATGTATGAATGCGTATACGATCATAGAACAGATTGCCCAGCAAGACCTTGCACATATTTCAAGTTTTCATGATAACTCAGATACCCTTTAATGGTTATTCTCTGTAGTCCCAAGGAGACTCTTTATATAAATCTATCTACACCATAATCGGCACTGGACAGAAGGTATAAAGTGAGTTAACTGCTGTCACTTTTAATAAACTTATATGCTTCTGTAGGGCTGGTTAGTGAGATACTGCGCATACCTTTCTAGTGTAAAAGTGCATTATTGCTGCTGAAAAAAACTTTTAATCTATATGCAAATGAGCCGTTCAGTGTATTCTGGGGATGGGGAGGACTTGCTGAAATGCCATCTTTTTTGTGGTTGCTGCACATAGCTGCCTATGGGACATGTTGAATTCTGTTCTGAGGGAGGTACTGGGTGGCGACCACAAAAGAAAATGGGTGCTGAGGCATGGTAAGTGTGGTTCTACCATGAGTGCACTAAACAGCTCATTTGGATATGGAGCAAAGATTTCATTACTCAGTAGAGTATTCCATTTTGACACAAGATTCCACTTCAACACAAGAAATGTATGTTTACTGTTCCACTAACCAGCCCTACAACAGGATATAAGTGATTTAGAAGTTATTTTGGTGGTGGTAGACTCCCTTTAAAGGGTTAAATAGATTCTCAGGTTTTATTGGGGTTTTTGTTTTTTATAGCGCTTGTTATGAATATCACAGTATACATAGAAGTCATTTCAAAAACAATGATTGTAGAAAATTCTAAGAAATATTATCTAGTTTTGGAAAGCTATGATATTTTTTTTTTGTTCGGCTAGCAGAGGTCTATTGTATTTGTCAACGGTGTCTGTAATGAGACCACAGACAATCTTAGGGTCATTTGTCAAACAGTTCTACATCTTGTTCTGTTCACAAGAAATAAATCTCAATTGTTCTACTTATTTTTTTACTAATTACAAAATTAGAGAACATGAAATTAAAAAGATAATTACTGATAATTCCATAATGGAAATTCATTATAATAAAGACAATTAAAAACATAAAGTAAAGAATTATTGTGCACTGCCTATGGTACCAAATGTTAATAATTTAAGCATGCATAAACCCAGAGAAAGTCAAGGTTATTAGATATTTTAGCACTCTCACAGGTCTGATAAATGCTTAGAGCTTAAGTAATATTATACAGTTCAGGGTGAAGAATCTTATCATGTATTTTACCCTCTTTGTTTGATTGCATATGCTATAAGCTATTTTCCAGCTCTTTTGGCTTCTTATTGATTGATTCCGCAATGTGCTAGTCTATAAACTGACATAATAATAATAATAATAATAATAATAATAATTCAATAGTAAAACCAGCTTCCCTGTAGCATACAGACAGATACAGTTCATACTTAAAAATATGCCTTTGGTCAAGTTGCCAATAATATGAAAAAGTGCACAGAAAAGAGACTTGCTTTGCAAAACTAATTAAACTCCTACCCCTGAATAGACATTTGTGTGAAGTTTGATCCCACTACCATTTGATAGTATCGTTTTGTTGCATAAACTTTACACTGTTTATAGTGAAACATTACTCAAAATGTAATAAGTTACTCAGTAGTTTCACCTTTATGAAATGAAGGGAAGGGAATTGCAAAACCTCAGATTGTTATATGGTACACAATATGAAAAAAGTATTGGGACATCTGCACATTACACCTGAAGATGTTTTATAATATTCAAATCTAAATACATGGGCATTAATATGGAGTTGGTTGGACATCCGGTTCAGGTGCCTGATATGTAGGAGTATGTGAGGTTTGCTCTACTTGCTCTGCTGCTTTTTATGTGAGATTGCTGCCTTGGATCTGCCTTGGATCTTTGTCTTGGGCCTGTACTCTCCTTTTTGTGCCAGCTTCTCATCAGTCCTGTGTATGTCCATGGCTGGCCCCTTCATTGTGCACTCCTGTGCCTCGCCACCTGTTGTGTCCTGTCCTGCTCTGATTTCCTCTCTGCCTCTTCCTGGTGATTGCTAAGGACACAATCAACGCTTATTTAGATAACGCTGAGGTGGTGAAGCTTTCCAGAGCATCTGAATGTATTGCAGTCTCGGTGGCTGCCATGGGTGAAGTTCACCTGTAATGGGTGTTTGAAGGTGGCTGCTCGTTGGGCCAAATAAATGTGATCTCGGTTGTCTTGCTGTCTGGCCTCTGCATCTCAGTCCCCATGTGACTTGGATGTAGTTCCTCCTACTGACTTTGGATCTCAGGCATTGATTGTCATATACAAGCCATATTTTCTTGTTGCTGAACCAGTTGCTGGAGGTGAACACTAGAAGGTTGTGGAAGAAGAACTGTTACAAGATCAGTTCTGTGGCCTCTTTTGGTAGATGAATACTGTAACTCTATTTTAACCCCTTTAGGACATGACAATTTTCAGTTTTTGCGGTTTTGTTTTTTTACTCTTCACCTTCTAAAAGCCATCATTTTTCATTTTTTTACCATTCACAGAGTCCTAAGACGGCTATAAGTCCTATGAGAAATTGTACGTCATAATATGCTGTATAATGTACTAAAAAAAAAAATCAAAATGTGATGGAATTGGAAAACCAACTTAATTGCACTAATTTCTTACAGGTTTCATTTTTATGGCATGGTAGGTGGCGTGACCTGGATATGGCACTGAGCGCCATATCAGAGGTCCTAGGGACTATCGCAGAAATCCACCAAGCCTGTTTCAACAGCAGCAGAAGCAGTATCCAGTGAATCCTTACCAGAGCTCCTCCGCCTCTCCAGCAGCTAAACATGGCGGACTTTGAGCACATTTCCCTTCCCAATATTTTACAACAATCTACTTCTCCTGCTCAGTCCCCTACTTCCTCTCCGCCAAGTCAAGATGAGGAGACCTGCATGGAGGCAGTCCCCATCAAATCTGAAATAGAGGGCTACATTTCCTGCCAGGAGGCATTTTGCAAAATGAAGATCAGGGACCTTCATGAGGACATGACTGGTCTCATCACTACTGTGCAATCCAGGAGTCAGCAATGCCAGGAGTCCCAAGAACACCGAATCACCCAGCAAGGACTATACCTTCAGCACTTATGTGATATGATGGATGATGTTAGGCCAAAGGCCAACAGGACCTTGTCCCCACATTGCAAGGTATTTTCAATATGGTGCTTGACAAGCCCGTGACACTCATTTTGAGATAGACTGTGCACGCCATACCCTGGGCCACCGCAATCCTGACCCAGCCAAGCTGTGTGAGTCTATGCCAAGTCTATTTCTACCAAATCAAAGAGGACATCATGTGCCACATCTGGAACAAAGGTACTATAGAGCTCAGCTCCAGCTCCTCTGTGATTTGTGCCACACAACATTGGCGAAGTGCAGGGCCTTGCGCTCACCGTAATCAATTCCTCACCTTGCTCCATGACAAAGCCATTCCATACTCCTGGGGCTACCCCTTTCAATTACAGTTTAGAAAAGGCTCCCCTACCTACTTCTTCAGGTCACCGGCGGATCTGCCCGACCTTATGGACAACTTGGGTTTACTTCCGGTGGATATCTTGGATTGGCCTTTTCTCCCTTCACTGCCTTAGTGACCACCAAGGAGGCAGTCATCCCTTCCATCTCAGAGAGTGACCCCTTGCTGCAAACGGCAGCCGCCCTGAACATTCTCAGACCCGCAGGTCCTAGTGGACTTCTCCTTGCGGGCCTTTTCTCTCTACTCATTATACCTTTGAACTCATGTTCTTGTTAGTCAGTGGGAAAGTTGGAGTACCGTGGTTTGTCTAAAAAGTTCACACTTGTTTTGCTCCATACATTGATGATGATCCCCCACCTAGTTCATGGCCCTTTAGACCGAGGGGGACACTACATCTATCTTTATACCCTCAACACTTTAAACCTCCTCAGGTTGGCGTTTCCACCTCTAGTTGATCTTGGTAGGAGACACTCTATGACTCTCTCCCAGTTTATTGTCATATTGAGATTTCTATAAAATCTGTCTTCGATAACCTGTATGATCAGCCTGGCTAGTTACGTTCCCCCCATTCTATTTTCATCTCCTTTGGAGTTGGTGTAGTGGACACTTAGTGACCCGGGCATCCCTGCCCTTGAGGTCGTTGTTCCTGATCCATTTTCAGTCACTTCACCACATAGGGTGTGTTCTTAAAACACTTTTGTTTTTGCCATTCCCCTGGATTTAGGCCCCAGGGCTAGAGTGGCGCCAATAAGTGCCTTGATTATCTAACTTTCCTCCCCACCCTTCTCATGGTGGCACCGGTCTCTCAAATTTCACTCTCTATCGCTAAGCTGTGATACTTTTGCACCTGGTAGATTGGTTCCATGGAGTACGGAGTAAACAATGGGTCTCTCCAGAGGGAGCCATGCTCTCTCCTTCACTGCGTTCCATGCCCAGGGTGGCTCCCGGGCATCGTCCCCAGGGCACCTGTCCAAGCTTACACATCAGTTTCTGGCTCTTTGGGATAGGTTAATGATTCATTTCAAGCTGTCCCATCAGCCAGGCAAAACAAACCCGTTATTTGATGACCCTACTTTACCCCCTGGGTTACCCAGGAATTTCTATATGATTTAGAGGGCGAGGGACTCTCCCAGACTGAGCCAGAAAGTCATTGTGGATCACATATTGCCCCCCTTTTTCGCTTTGCAGGGATCTTGCCCCGATGAGACCCTGTCGTGGCATGAATATGCACAGTTACAGGGCTCCCTCCGCATCCTTCGACCTGGGGGTTCTTTCAACGTTCCGCTGAACATCTCTGACATTTCCTGATTGCTGCTAGAGCTGTGATCCCCAGGTACTGGAAGTCTCAGTCGCTTACGTTGGTGGCTGATTGTATCGAGGGGATAAACCATCTTTACCACATGGAGCTGTTGATCGGCGAGGAACATGACAAATCGGACAAATTTGCCCTGCTATGGTACTCTTGGACTCTTTCAAAGCAAGCACTTTCTTAGCATCATGGATCAGCTAAAGATTTTTATTTCTCCAGAGGACCCCCTCTGACCAGGACGTACCTGATTCTGACCTGACTCTTTTCTTTCTTTCCCTTTCCCATTCCTTTCTTCCCTCTCTCTGCCCTCCTTACCTCCCCCTCTCCCCGTTTCTTCTTTCCAACCTTTACGTTTGCACTCCCTCCCAGCAGTGTTCCCTACATGATGGCATTTTTTCAATGATTTTTATGACTCTTATATATGTATGCTGTATTTATACTTGTAGTTAATTGTATATTTTTTTCTATAGGTTTCCCTATGTACACTTAAAACTTCAATAAACTTGATTCTTGAAAAAAAAAAAGACATGCTAGCCATATTGCCATATGTGACACCTGTAACATTTTATATTTCAGTGCACATAGCTGTGTAAGGTGTCTTTGTTTTGCAGAACAATATGTAGTTTTATTGCTACCATTTTGGTGAATGTATGATGTTTTCATCACTTTTTATTCCATTTGGGAGATGAAGCAGAGAAAAAATGTGATTTAGCCACTTCTATTTTTTTTGCTACACCATCCACTATATAGGATAAATGTTTTTATATTTTAATAGTTTGGGCATTTTAGGACTTTGAGATGCCTAATGTGTTTATGCTTATTTTTATTTATTTACATTTACATGTGGGAAAGGAGGAGGGGTGATTTGATCTTTTAGTTTTGAGCCTGCGATCTTTATACTACTTGTGTCATATAACTATAGCCAACTCCCTATGTAACTATTGAAGCCTGCTACAGGCATGCTTCAATATCTACTAAGGTAGATCTGGAAACCTCCATAGGACTTCAGACTGCCACAGTAATGGGACAGCCTCCCCGTTACCGGAGGTCAAATAGAAAGTGAATGTAACCACCCAGATGGCATCTGAGTGTTTAAATCACTATTGAAGCCTGACATAGGCAAGTGAAAACTATTGCAAAGTGTATTTTTAATATAAAACTGTTCACAACGCTGTAAACAGAGAAAGTCTGGTTCAAACGAAAGTACTAGTAGATCTGTGTTACATCCCATCATTGAGCCTATAGAGATTTACATTTTTTCAAATTCTGGAAACAAGTCCGCCCTACCTCGAGGCCATAGACAGGTGTCTTATATTACTACATAGTGAAGACTTTTCCAGGTCTCTCTACTACAATACAGTAGACAATAAGAACAAAGGCAATACTTTTTGTCTAAAGTTTCTTTACTGAAACTCTTTAAGGAGCTTTTAAATAAATCATCTAAATCTCCCAATATTAGAAGTAAGAAAAACTATTAGATCAGCTCCACATGGTAAAGCCCCAGGCCCAGATGATCTTCGATATTGACTTTTTAAAATTTGTTTTCTTCCTATCCAAATTTAGCTCCACACACTTCTACGTTGACTCTGCCCATTCTCGTCCATTTTTCTATGTGCCCCCACACAGTATAATCCTCCTACAGTCACCCTACCATTATATGCCCCCACATTATAATGTTCCCCTCCAATTGCCCCACAGCATGAAGTCTCCTCTCCTGGTGCCCCAGTTTGAACTGGGGGAAACTAGAGGGGGACATTAAACTGGGGTAGCCGGAGGGGGACATTAAACTGTGGGGCTAGTTGGATGGTGACATTAAATTGGGGACTGCTGGAGGGGACATTAACCTGGCTCAACTAGAGGGGGACATTAAACCATGGGGGAAGCTTGAGGGGTACATTAAACTGGGGGCTACGAGAGGCAGACATGTCTACCTCCAGCTACCCCCACAGTTTAATGTCCTCCTCCAGTTGCCCCCCAGTTTAATGCCCCCTTCCAACTTTCCCACAGTTTAATGTCCCCCTCAAGCTGCCCCCAGTTTAATGTCACTCTCCATCTACCCCCCAGTTTAATATTCCTCTTCATCTCCCCCCAGTTTAATGTTCCTCTTCATCTCCCCCCAGTTTAATGTCACCCTCCATCTGCCCCCAGTTTAATCTTCCTCTTCATGTCCCCCCAGTTTAATGTCCCCCTCAATCTTCCCCCAGCTTAATGTCACCCTCCATATGCCCCCCTAGTTTAATGATCCTCCTCCATCTGCCCCCAGTTCAATGCCCTACTGCATCTGCCCCCAGTTTAATGTCCCCCTTCATCTGCCCCAGTTTAATTTCACCCTCCATCTTCCCCAAGTTTAATGCCCTCCTCCATCTGCCCCCGTAGTTTAATGTCTCCCTTCATCTACCCTTAGATTAATGTCCCCCTTCATCTGCCACCAGTTTAATGTGCCCCCTTCATCTGCCCCCAGTTTGATGTCCCCCCTTCATCTGCCACCAGTTTAACATAATAAAACACTGTTACTCACCTCTCCTTGCTCTGCTGCCGCTCTGTGAAGTCTCTTCTCCCTGACTGTTCAGGGAGCTGCAAGCGCGATGTGAGTGATGTCATCACATCGTGCCTACAGCTCCGGGGACCGGAGCACAGAAGGATGTGCTTCACACAATGGTGAAGCAGGGGCTGTCCGCGGATGGCTCTTGCTTCATCACTGAATTTAACTCATCTGCATCTGGAGAGGACGCAGATGAGTCAATACCGAGACATACCTCCCGTCGACCGGGACAGGACCCGGTATGCCCAACGGGGCCCCAGTACCTTAGGGCCCAGTGCAAGTGCAACGTTGGCCCTATGGTTAAAGCGGCCCTGCTTGTGGTAATGAATGCTGGAGCCATGTCTAAGTATGACATGGGTATGTGGAGAAGGCCTTCAACAATGTGTCTGGCTTTTCAAAGTTTTGGACCATTTTGGTTTCCAGGACCATTTCTGCGATTGTTACAACCGATTTATACAACACCGAAAGCTCAGCTGTATATCGATGGGTACCTGTCAAACCTTATACCATTAAGCAAGGACACTTGACA
This sequence comes from Leptodactylus fallax, assembly GCA_947044405.1. Classification (NCBI taxonomy): domain Eukaryota; kingdom Metazoa; phylum Chordata; class Amphibia; order Anura; family Leptodactylidae; genus Leptodactylus; species Leptodactylus fallax. The sequence continues at coordinate 67,724 of CAMRHE010000414.1, forward strand.
GGGTTGCCCATTGTCTTCACTTCTCTTGAACTTGACAATAGAGTCAGTAGCTAAATATATTTTAGAATCTCACCTTATCACAGGTATCAAGATTGGACAGCATGAAGTTTGTATCTGACTCTTCGCAAATGGCCTGGTAATGTTTATGGTCCAGGTTCATCTACTAATTGCTTAACAGATATTGAGGGAATTCAGGGAATTCTCAGAGTATTAGATTAATAAAGAAAAAAACAAGTATTTTTTCAGACTGTTCAAATAAGATGGGTTAAACAATTAGGACATGCTAATTAGAGTCATGCTCTATGTATTTTGGAATCCATGTGTAAGGGAATTGCTAGTTGTGCAATTCCCTAGTGCTGCTGCTGAAAAGGGAAGAAGGGAAGACAGAGACAGTGAGCCCTAAAGTCAACCCAGCCCCTGTCCCTGCCTACTTGTCTCATCTACCCTAGGCGGTAGCAGGGCAACTTGGCAACAATCCCTTCTCTGAATAAGTGACACACAGAACAGGACAAGACAAAACAACACAGAAGCAGAGTCAGCAAGTCAAGGGTCAAAACCAGAGAGACAAGCAGTACCAAATCGAAATCCAAAAGAGTAGTCACAAGCAGTGTCGGACTGGGATGTCTAGGGCCCACCAGTGGAATTGCTTCTAGGGGCCCACCTTCAGGACCCCTGCAGATCAGCGGTACCGAGACAGGGCGGCTAAAGGTAATAACATCTCGGGAGCCATGCTGCTCACCTGCCATAACATGTGCACCACTGCACTACCTAAACCTACTGCTACGCCCTGTATGGCAAGTGAACAGCGTGGCTCCTAGAATTGTTACCATTACCTGTAGATTATCATTACATCACAGATGTAATATTGCTGGCCTATCCTAAGCACAGGCCATCAATATTAGAAAGATGGATAAATACTTTGAAGAGGATATCCAGGAATTGGCGCAACCCAAGTCCCGGCCGGGAGGTGTAAAATAAAAAAATAAATAAAAAAGCATACTCACCTGTCCCCGGCCTTCCGTTGTTCACTGCCAGTGTTCATTCAGTCTCGTGCCCGCGCCTTCTTGCTGGGAGTCCTGCACCTCATGGGACCGCTAAGACCAATTAGGTACAGGATTTCCAGAAATGAGGCGCCACCATGAGACCAAACAGACACAGGCAGGGGACAACAGGGTGCTGGGGACAGGTGAGTATGCTTTTTTGAAATTTTTTTATTTTTACACCTCCCTGGTGGTCACCACAGTGGTTGCTCCAGTTAATAGACAACCTCTTTTAAGGGGTTGTCTGGGCCAAATTTTTTTATGGCCACTTCACTGGTCCCCCCATACAGTGGCCTCTTCACTGGTACCCCATACTGTATGGGGAACAGTGATGGGGCCATTATATTGTGTGGGAGCAGTGATGGAGGCTAACATTCTGTGGAGGAGGGGAACATTAAACTGTGTGATTCATATTAAAGGGATTGTCCAGGGTTAACCTTTTTTATGGCCTATGCTCAGGTTAGGCCATAAATACCTGATCAGTAGGGGGCTAACACATGGCCCCATCAGCTGTTTGGAGCCACTTCCGGTGCCCGTTCTGTACACATCACAGGGCCGGTAGCAGAAAGCTCCATCCGCTGTTTAGTTGCCCGGTGCCGTCACTGCAGCTCAGCTCCTACTGACTTCAATATGTGCTGAGATGCAGTGAAGGTGCCCGGCTAATATACAATTGGCAGAGCTTTCTGCTTCTGGCCCCGTATTGTGTATAGGACGGGCACCAGAAGTGACTCCGTACAGCTGATTGGTCCAGGGTCGGCCCCCTACAGATCAGGTATCTAACAAATTATGTCTGGACAACCCCTTTAATATACCCCCCAATGTGCCACACTTTAAAGAGGTTGTCCAGTATAATTTTTTTCTTTTTTATAATTAGTCTGGGGGAGGTGATCACCCCCCCCCCAAAAAAACAAAAAAACATACTAAACATACTCACCTATCCCCGGACCTCCGGTGTCAGCAGGTCCCAGCACGGTCTGGTCCTGCAGCTCCGCTGTCTTGTTTTGCCGGAAGTCCTCACTGGCTGTGACGTCCCAGGTCCCTTCCGTTAGGCTGCTGACTGGCCTCATGGGTCACGTGACGCCACAGGTAATCACGTGCAGGGGGTACTTGCGCTGGAAGAAAACAGAGCTGCAGGCTCAACCACTGGGAGACACTGGGGACAGGAGAGCAAGTTTTTTTTTTTTTTTTTTTTTCACCTATGTAATTAAAAAAAAAAAAAAAATGTTATCCTGCACAACCCCTTTAATGTCCCCCAGGCTATCCGCCTCCTTTAGTTATCATTTTTGGCAGAGGCGTAACTAAGGTCTTGTGGGCCCGGTGCAAACTTTTGTCCGGGGCCTCCTACCCCCTCCCTAGATAGAATTCTTGATAGTGGCGGTTACGGGTGCTGCAGCGATATCTCAGATACTTGAAAGGGATACAGCTTTAGTACCCACAACTGCAGTTATCAAGAATACGGTGAGTGAGCAGTGCAGCACCCAGCATGTAAACAATACTGGGACAGTATAATATGTGGCCCCCACACAGCATTATATGCTCCGCAGTGGCCCCTACACAGCATTATATGCTCCGCAGTGGCCCCCACACAGCATTATATGCTCTGCAGTGGCCTTCACACAGCATTATATGCTCCGCAGTGGCCCCCCACACAGCATTATATGCTCCGCAGTGGCCCCCACACAGTATTATATGCCCACAGTGGCCCCCACGCAGTATTTTATGCCCTGCAGTGGCCCCCACACAGTATTATATGCCCACAGTGGCCCCCACACAGTATTATATGCTCACAGTGCACCCCCCCCCCCCCCAGAGCCGGTGCTATTATTATACTCTGGGGTCTCTCTGGGGTAGAGGAGAAGTGATTAAAAATAACAAACACTTATACTAACCTTGTCTTACCTCTCCGGGGAATCCTCCTCCATCCTGCTGTCTTTCCCATCTTCCTTGGTCCCTTGGTCCCCACGTTCCGTGCCCCAGACGTCACCGCTGGTGCCTTTGAATGGACCTCTGTGGTCACGTCGGGCGTGATGACGTCATTACACCGGCGCGCTCATGTCACCGCTGGGGCCTAACCACAGGCCCCCGCAGTGAGGCCGGAAAAGTGCCGGAGACGATGCTGAGCCCAGGACAGGTGAGTATTTTTTTTTTTTGTCACTTTCCCTGGGCTGGCATACCCTTTCCAATAACAATAGGTGTAGCAGTCGGGGAAACAGGCTTTCCCCGACCACTATCATGGTAGTCCGGGGCCCCCCTGCGACTACGATCCTTATGCCACTGTCCATTGGTCAGGGGCCCGATCGGAATGGTCAGGGGCCTTATCGGACCCCTGACCATCCCGATCAGACCCCTTACCTTTGTATTGGCAAAATGAGGACTAAATATAGTTGGGGCTCGGGGCCCACCAGGGGATTCACCGGTTCCCTGATGGGCCAGTCCGACCCTGGCCACAAGGAAAGCCAAAGGTCAGAGGTCAGAAATAATACAGTAAAAGCAAGTAGGAAGCTATCAAGGACAAAGTCACAGGACAGAATAATAGCCAGCAAACCTGTGTGGGCTGATGACCTGTATATAGGGAGTCCAGGACCTGCACCAGACTTGATTGGTAGACAGGCTGTCAATCACACAGGTAAGGCTAAAAATAACTATTAGAGGAGCAGAAAGAAACATGGTGCAGGAGATGGGTGTGGCTGAAATTCAATTGCAGAGTACTAGGACAGTGTGCAACAAGAACCTTAAGCAAGGTATCAAACTGAACACGTCTCCTGCAATGCAGCGTGCGAGCGGAGGGTGACGCAGAGACTCGAACAGGGAGACACGTTACAGTCCCCCCTTTTGATGAGGGGCTACTGGACCCTAAACAGACAAACCAGTTTTAGAAGGATTCAGTATTTTCTCTGCCTTGAATTCTAGATCTCCCTGAACAACAACAGGTGCTGGTGGACCAGACAAACGTTTTTATTAGTCTGGCGTTTCCAACCTTTAGTAGCCGAGACCGTCTCTTCACTGACACAATCTAAGGTATGCAAAGCAATATGGTGGGATGAGCACTGATCTCCCCATTTTACCAACTCCCTTTTACCCCAATCAAAAATAGGGTTATGGAGCTTCAACTAGGGGAGCCCCAAAATAATATCAGAAGACAGATGCTCCATAACAAAAAAGCTTATGAATTCTGAATGTGCAGAGCCCACATGGAAAGTGATTAAGGGGGTCTTGAATCGGACCTTACCCCTGGCCAGTGGGGTAAAATCCGTTCCAGTAACCGATAGAGGAGTGTCGAGTGGCAAAAGCTCAATGCCTAAAGCTGAGACAAACGAAAATTTAACAAAGTTAGTGGCAGCCCCAGAATCTACTAGGGCCTGGCCATAAACAGATCTGTCCCCAAAGGACAGAGACAACAGGTAACATCAATTTATGAGAATTTTCAGAAGATACCTGAATGCCTGATTGGTTCTCCTGATTACCTCTCAGGCCCTAGAGTTTTCCATCGGTGTGCGTGGTTTGATGGAACAGTCTCGGATGAGATGACCCGGTTTGGCGCAATACAGGCAGAGATGATTCTGGAGACGATATTCTCATCTAGCCTTGGTATCCAGTGCTCCCAACTGCATTAGCTCATCACAAGTGGTGACAGAAGGAGAAACAGATTTTTTAACAGAAAGAGAGGGATAGACAGAAGACTTAGTGGGACCAATCCCCACCCTCTCTTTACGTCTGTCCTGGAGTCTCTTGTCAATGCGAACTGCCAAGGTCATGGCCTGTTCTAAGGTAGGGGGATCAGGGTGACCTTCCCAAATATCCTTAACTGAATCATTCATGCCCTGTTTAAAAAGAGCCCTCAAAGCTGAGTTACACCAACCTGATGTTATACTAAACTTCCGAAACTCAGAGCAATAAGTCTCAGCGGAGTGTTTGTCCTGTTGAAGGGTAAGAAGTTGTGACTCGGCAAGTCCAATGTGATCAGGCTCGGCATAAATAGCGCCCAAAGATTTGAAAATTTTTTCCAAATCTGTCCACTCCTCTGCCCCAGAGGGAAGTTTAAGGGCCCAAGTCTATGGATCCCCCTGTAAGAGAGAAATGACCACCCCCCATCTGAGACTGAGACGCATGAGGGTTGACCCAAAAATACAACTGACATGACTCCTGGAACATCTCAAATGTACCTTGGTCCCCTGAAAAATGATCCAGGATTAACATTTTAACCCTGGGAAGGGAAAAGACAGCAGGTGGTGTTGCAGCAGCCTCAGCTTGATTCTGGGTGAGGACGTGTACCTGATTAGCCAGCTCAGAAGCCAAACATGCTAAACCCTCCATTCGAGTCACAAGGTCCTGAATAGAAGCCATGCCAGTCATGAGTAGAAGCTATGCCAGTCATGAGTAGAAGGGTTTTTAATTTTAGGCTTGCTATTGCCTTGTGTGTGCTGGCTATTTACTCTTGCTGTTTGGTTACCTGTATTCTTATTCCTGACCTCTGACTTTAACGTTGACTATTCTCTTGTATTTTGATTCTGTACTGCATTGCTCGACTGTTACCGACCCCTTGGCTAGCTCAGCTACCAGGCCTGCCAAACCCTCCATCTTGGCTGCAAGGCCCTGAATAGGATCTATGCTGATCTGGAGGGAAGCAATGGCAGGTGGATATTTTTGGCTGGCTGTTGCTAGTTGGGCAATTCCCTAATGCTGCTGCTGAAAAGGGAAGAAGGGAACACAGAGACAGTGAGCCCTAAAGTCAACCCAGCCCCTGTCCCTGCCTACTTGTCTCAGCTACCCTAGGCGGTAGCAGAGCAGCTTGGAGACAATCCCTTCTCTGAATACATGACACACAGAACAGGACAAGACAAAACAACACAGAAGTAGAGTCAGCAAGCCAAGGGTCAAAATTAGAGAGACAAGCAGTACCAAATCGAAATTCAAAAGAGTAGTCACAAGGAAAGCCAAAGGTAAGAGGTCAGAAATAATACAGTAAGAGCAAGTAGGAAGCTATCATGGACAAAGTCACAGGACAGAGTAATAGCCAGTAAACCTGTGTGGGCTGATGACCTGTATATAGGAAATCCAAGACTTGATTGGTAGACAGTCTGTCAATCACACAGGCAAGGCTAAGGTTAACTGTTAGAGGAGCATAAAGAAACAAGGTGCAGGAGTAGAAGTACTAGGACAGTGTTCAGACTGTGCAACAAAAACGTTAAGCAAGGAATCAAACTGAACACGTCTCCTGCGCCGCAGTGTGCGAGGGGAGGGTGGCGCAGAGACCCGAACAGGCAGACACGTTACACCATGTTGCTAGATTCTAATAAGAGATGTATTAGCTTAACTTTACAACAGTAATACAAAAAAAAGTACATTTCAGGATGGATAGATCTTAATTTGTCCTTGTTGGGACATTGTTATTAAGATGATGAGCTTTGCTTGATTATTACATCCGCAAAACCTCCCATTTCTTTTGAAACATTCAGATATTAAGACTGTGGAAAATTAATTCTCTAATTTTCTTTGGAGAGGAAGAAGGCCCTCTATTAAAGGGGTTTTCCAGGCTATAGCTAGACTGATGTCCATGGCAGGAGTTTCTTGTGCCTCACCAATTCCAGGAGAGGGATGAAAAAAATACTTGGTCTCGTGTCTGACCAATGAGAAAAGTTTTACACTAATGTTAAAAGGATACTTAAAATTCAGGAAGATTGTATAATCTGAAATCTCATCCATAGAACATTTTTGCCTTCAATTTACCATTAGAAAAAACATTCCAGGATATAGAAATTAATCTCCTAAGTGCAAGTTAGTCGTAGCAGATTTATATCACTGATTTTGGGAATTCCCGTATTTGGTGATTTATCGGGAGCACTTTCTTGTTTTCTGAATCGCATTACAGGGATTACATATCCAGTTGAACTATGATTATTCCTTTTCAACAATGAATCCATTACTAAGCTTGATGAGGGATATATTTCATATTGTTGGAAGCTATTGATAGCAAAAAAAAAAAAAAGAAAACTATCCTAGGTCAATAGCGTATCTTCTCAATCACCTAGTATTACAGAATAGAAATAGAAATAAAAATAGAAATCTTTTTTGTATCAAGAAATTAGAAGTACAAGGTATTTTAGGTGGCTACAAGAGTTTTCCAGAAAATATGGGGTCCATATCTTGAGAAAGGGCTGAGTCTTGCCAGGCGTGAGATAAAATGTTTTTAAAGGAGTACGGAGAAGAAAAATGAGTTGGTCCCCCTTTGCAGCTAAAATAACTTCCATTTGTCTGGTAATACTTTCTGCAAGATTTTGGATTGTGCCTGTGGGAATTTTTGCCCATTCATCCAAAAGAGCAGACACTGATGTTGAATGAGAGGAACTAACTCACAATCTCTCTTCTAGCTCATCCCATGATGGGTTGATGTCAGTGCTGCGTGAGGCTGCCACATTCTTCTACACCAAACTCACCCAACCATGCAGGAGCAGAAAAGGTCCTTCCAAAAACTGTTCCCTCAAAGTGGAAGGCATAGAATTGTCCAAAATGTGTTGCTATGCTGAAGTATTAAAATTTCCATTAACTGAAACAGAGGGGCCTAGGCCAACCATGAAAATCCCATAGCATTATCATTCTTCTACCAAAAATCAGGCAGATAATGTTCTCCTGGAATTAGCCAGACCCAATCCATCAAACTAACAAAGAAGCATGATTAATAACTTCACATAATATGTTTTCACTGTTCCAGAGACCAATGATGGCATGTCTTATACCACTCTGTGTGGTGCTTGGAATTGTGCCTCATCATGTAAGGCTTGTTTGTAGCTGTCATGAAAACTCATGCTATAAAGCTATTGATGCAGTTTTTGTACTGATGTTAACACCAGAGGAAGTTAATGCATTAGCAAAACATTGGTAACTTTTAATCACTATGTGCCTCTGCATTCAGCAGCCCCACTTTGTTACTTTACATGGTCGGCTACTTCATGCCTGAGCTGCTGGCATTCCAAAACTCATCCAATTTTAAATAATACCACTCACAGTTAACCATGGTGTATCTAGGAAGGAAGAATTTCACAAATGGACTTGTTGCAATGGTGAAAAACATTTACAGCTTTTACAGTACCATACTCGAATTCAGTGACCTCTTTAGAATGACCCATTCTTTCTCAAATGTTTGTAAAATCAGTCTGCTTGGCTAGTTGCTGAATTTTATACACCTGTAGCAATAAAACTGTGTAGTGCTAGTAAAATTGATGGCTATTTGAAGTATATTCTAGTCTCAATTTGGATATTATAGTCTCCATTTTGTATTCTAGACTTCATTTTGTGCCTTAAGCAGAATTTCTCATTGCTGTATGAACTGTATTATTCAACAAAATTGCACAGGTTTGCAAACCTTTGATATCTTAGTTATTTTGTTTATTTCACAAATCCATGTAAACAAATATATGAGATCTTTCTCACCCAGGAGCCTATTATCACTTTCTGAAGGTTGTTTTGGCTACCTTATCTGAGGCTTTGGACCTGGCCACTCCATGCTACAGAATGAGGTAGGCAAACAGCACCTGCGCAGTTCAGGCTTATGCAACAGTAGGTTGTGTTAGCCATTTTGTATACTGGGTATAAGAAGTTGAGGGGCGCTGATGAAGTCAGAAGCTCTATACCCGTGTGTAGAGGACGCTCTTCACGGTCTGCCTTTCGCCAGTCAGTTCACGGTTTTCTTTTCCGGACAGATGATGATGTATGCTCTTGGTGATGATTCTAAGTAATCTCAGTATCCTTATCTTTGCATTTTAATCTTTGTATCTATCTAGCATTTTACAAAAGTATACGCAATATCACACTATTTCTTGTAATTAATTGTAATCAATTTATTATATCACTTACTGTATATACAGTACTATAATTTTACCATAACTGATTTGTCATTATACTATTTTAAATAAAATTGTGTTATATCTTAATTCACTGGCCTTCTTTAAAGCGTATCTAGAACCTGTGTTGGCAAAACAAACTTAATGAAACATCTGAATGTAATCATTGAGAGGTGTGCCCATTACTTTTGTCTATACAAACATTAAACACATACAAATTACCTTAGACTAAATGGATCTTTTTATGATGTGGAAGAGCACTCCAGAGGAAAACTAGTCAATATAGGGGATGAGTACTGGTACTTGGTTGGCAGAATGCCCAAGAGCAAGGGGTAACATGAAGCTTTTGGGACCCAATGCAAAATCTGTGCCAGGTCCCCCAAGTAAAGTGTATCGTTTATAGGACTGGTCTCCTTAAAAAGGGAAGAGACACCTTATAGGCCCTCTAAGGCTCCTGAGCTTGGGTGAGACTGCACCCTCTGCAGTCCTCAAGTTATGCCCCTGGGTAATGTGTATACCACAGTACAAAGTGGTTCAAGATCTGCTGAAGCTGTTTGCTGTTTATATATGTATATTAAGTTGTGAAAGAGTGAAGAAATCAGGCGATACCTTTTAGAGGCTAACTGAGTATATTTTATAGTAAGCTTTCGAGAGTCTAGCTCTCTTCTTCAGACATTGTGTTATACAAGAAACTGAAAATTCATACACTCTTTATACACACACAAGACATGGATCTTCAAAGGATCTTAGAATAATAAAATGCAATATAAGTAGAGAAGTTATTTACAACAGGTCAAGAAATAAACAATCTGGAAAACTTGTGGGGCGTGGCGGAGGGATTGGTAATTCTTGCTGTTATCTGTTTGCAATCAGGTGGTGATTTGTGACCCTCACAGTTCATACATAGTGTGACATGAAACTGGCATGAATATTAAGTGCAAATTGCAAATCAGCATCAATCCGTAATTTTATATCCAGAAATTCCATTTCAGTTCTACTCCAATGGTAAGTAAGTTTGATGTTCTTATTGTTATTATTGAGGGACCCAAGAAAAATTTCCAACTCTGCCTCAGTACCCTGCCAAATAAACACTATATCATCTATGTAACGACCCCAAAAATGGACATTCTCAAATTAAGGGGATCGGTTCGGTGAGAAAAATGGACCTCTCCCACAGCCCCATGAAAAGATTAGCATATGTGGGCGCACAAGACGCCCCCATAGCGGTTCCCTGGAGCTGTAGGAAAAATCCCTCACCGAACATGAAAAAATTGTGTGTAAGTACAAACTCCAGGAGTTTCACAAGAAACTCACTTAGATCTTGATCAATGTCTGACATCCGAATAAAAGTCTGTACTGCTTCCAGTCCAGTCCAGTTTTTTTTTTTTTTTTTTTTTTTTTTTTTATTTTTTTTTTTAAATTTTTTTTTTTTTTTTTTTTCTTTATCCTTGTTGTTAACTTCGCTTTGCGGAAGCACGTTGATTCCTTTCTGTGCCTGCAATTCTGAGATCCCTATGGGGTGGTTTACTGTTTGAGTCCTCTGTGTGTGTTCTTTATGTAAATGTCATCTTCTGTTTTCGGTGCGTGTTACTTGGCCACCTCTCATGGTGTTTTATAGCTCTAAAGCCTGATCATCAGTTATACCGCGACGTTAGGGTCCGGGTGTTACCATGGATGCGTATTTGCATCTTTTTAGATCCTAAGGAGCGCCCTGTATGGGCATTCCTTACTTATGTCACTGTCCGGAGCTTCTGGGTGTTGGCGCTCTGTGATTGGGCGCACCTCTGATGACACGAACTGTAGGGAGTGTGGCTTTAGCAGATATTAAGCTAGGCTGTGTGAGCCGGCACCTGCGGTCATTCATCACGGCCAGCCGGGCTGTTATAATAGGCGCTCTAAATTATACAGGCAGTTTGCACACATTTATGGTGTATTCTGCTTTGCCCTTATGCATGTGTCTCTGATGAGCTGGTGGAGTTCAGCAGAAACGCACGTCTGGCAGGCTGGGAGTTAGGGTAAATACTCCTTTTGTATCATTTTTGGTGTTTGTTTGTTTGTGGTATTAGGCAGTCAATTGTGGGAGTGTAATGTAAGCTCCCTAGGTAGTGGCTAGTCAGACAATTTGGTTGGTCTTTTACTGACCTCTAGCCAGCTGGTGTGTCTGTGTGTGTATGTTATACCTTCAGCTGATTTATCCTTCACTTTTCCCCTTTAGTGAATTGATACCTAAATATTGGGAATTGCAATTTATAACTGAGGGGTGTCTGTGAAGTGATACAGGTATCACCACACTATTCTCCTATTTTGAGGTAGGCTACCTTTACCCTTTCTATGACCCCATTATTGTATGGCATCTTCTTATTAGGTGCTTTCTTTTATATATAGATTTACATACTTTTAGTGGATATTAATAAAAGTTAGTTTTTAAGTGTACTTATTTCCTTATAGGGGATTTTCTTTATGTTGTTGGTACACATACCTTGCTAGCAGATATATATTTTTTCCAAATTTCCCTCAAATTTCCTAATTTTTTATAAATAAATACAAAAATATTGATCAATGTTTACCACTAACATGAAGTACAATGTGTCATGAAAAACAGTCTCAAAATCACTTGTGTAAGTTATAGCATCTCAAAGGTATTGCCATATAAAGTGACACATGTCAGTTTTGAAAAATGAGGCCTGGTCCATAAGGCACTTTTAGGCCTTAACCGGTTAAATAAGTAATCAGTACAATTGTAGTGGGTGTATTGTTGCTTAATTTATTATTCTTTCTTGCTTAAAGGGAACATGTCATCTTCCAAATGTTAACTGATCCAGCAGTACCATGTTGTAGGTCAGGAAAAGCTGAGTGTAATTCTTACCTAATTGATTGAAATCCCTGTACTTTCTCAATGATTGGCAACCTTCTTTGTATGATCATACATATAGAGATGGCTGTCCTAAGCATAAAAAAGTTCAGGGATTACAAACAAAGAGATACTAGTCATACTGAATATTTCCCCATAAAACTATATATCCGTCAGCTAAGTTATTCTTGCTCTTAAATGCTGACAGATTGCACTGCATGTTCAATATGTCTCCTTTTTGTGTTAGATTAGAAACTATAGGAAATTCCTTCACTGTATTCCACACTTGCTCTGATGTACTGCTATTTTAGTACAGATTTCCCATTGTAAGACTAAGCAGACATTTTCTGTACAGAAAGTACCATCAATCCAATTCAATCAATTTTTGGACATTCAAAACCCATGTGTCTTTGGAATATATTAGCAAATAAATTTGACTGACTTTAGTCAATTCAAAGTGAGTAATGCGTGTATATTGTAGATTAATAGCATTCTTTTGGTTAGGAAATCAGTAAATGAGATGGACTAATGTACTCATCCGCAAGCTCTGCATATTGTAATGGGATATTTTGTTCTTCCTTTCCTCCTTAATTTTTCCTTGCTATTGCATTGAATGCAAAGTTCCATAATAATGCCAGAAACTGATTGAGTTTATTTTAACAGCAAAATATAAATGCATTTGAACTTAGGTTATGTGTTTACTGCATGGAACAAAAACTTAAAACCTTCCCTGAATTTCAGTTTATTTTACCAATAAACAAATAGATTCTTGGACACAGCACTTGGAAAAACACAACAACACAACTTCTATATGGTAACCCCCCCAAAAAAAAAAAAAAAAAAAATGGAAAATGGTCTTTTAAAATCTACAAATGGATGCCAAATTACAAGCAGTGAGCTGCAACTCCTAATTGAAGCAATTCAGGATAATTACAAAAATCTATCTGGATGTTTGGCAATGAAAACATTGGTAGTGAGGGATATAATAATAACCATGCAAAGGTCAATGCTGCTAAAGGGACCTACATGGAGTGGGCAATTGCAAAGACTTGGTGGCTTTGAGTCAAAATGAGAAAGGAATAATAAAAACACAGCAGAGGCAATCATATGAAATCAACACTATCTAAAAATTAACTTGGATCTCACAACTGAAATAGCTGTGTGCAAAATTACACCGAAGTACATGAACTATGTGCCAAATGCCTTTAGAATATAAAAGAACATTATTATGTAAAACTGCGTGGATGTCCAATATGTTGTATAAAGCTAACCATAACTGAAATGTGCACATTAACAAAAAATATGTTTCCAGACATACAGTATAATTCACAATGGTTTATGGGAAGATTATGTCTGGTATTACAAAGACTGTCTAAAGCTCTCTGTAAAATATTGTACAGTACTTCACAATGCTATCAAGATTTCCATAATACCTTCTCATTCCAGAATAAAAATTGCTTATTTGCATGCACAGCACAGCAAAGAATCTAAAACAGCGGGGTTAGCTGAGCAACCCAGAAGTAATACACAATAGGCTGCCATATACTGTACTATTCATAGTATGCCTTGTTTTGCTGTTATTAACTTGGTAACTTGGACAAACCTACAGGAGGAATAAAGAATTGTACAGGAGCACAGATAAAGGGATCAAGAATCAGGCTGTATCATATAGTATGGTGATAGGAATCTATAAACGCTTTAGATACCTATACCATCAGATGTGAAGCAGTAGCCAGTGAAACAAAACTTCCAAACCAGCTGATATTCTTCCTGTAGCTCAGTATGACTATGATATTTAGTGGTGTACAATATGTATGGTACTCTAATCACGAAGCATGAAGTATATCAAGAAAATAGTCTTCTCATACTGTAGAATATATTTATTTGATCATTCTAACATGATTTGTGCAAAAACATAAAAAAGAGCAATTTGGTGACAGATGCTCTTTAACTAAAATACCACTCCTGGAGTGTCATTTTTCAAAGAAATCTTATTTTTCCTCTTAATTAGATATGTCCAGATAAGTATGTTCTGTGATGAGCAGCTGTTATCTGTAATATAACCTGTATCTAGAAAGAATATAGATTGTTAGCCGCACACACAGAAGTCTATAAAGAAGAAAGGGGAAAGAAGGGGGCTGCAGGAGGGAGAACGAGAAACACAGTGATAAGAGAATGAGTCATGGGAAGGGGAGGAAATCAGTCTAATAAATGGAGAAAGAAACATTTTATTTATTACAAAGTTTGTTATATGCACTTGAACTATTCATTTATAATTTTGCAATTTGAGGTACTCTTTAATCAGCTAAGAGCTGTAAGCAGGAGGAGTGCTGCCGACAATAATGGATATGAACAGCCACACAAACAATGAGGAGTTATGAACAGTTGCTCATACGCCTGTTCATCCCCGACAATTGACTGGCGAATAAAAGATCCATTCATGAGTGCCAATGAGTTTATTATATAGTTCAATTGGTGGTCTTTTTAGGAATAAATCTTCCTATGCAAAATTTAGTAAAGCTACTCCATTGGGAAATGCATCACAGTACACATAACATTTGATATTCACCAGTGTTGCTTTAAGCATTTTTAATGGAATAAAAATGAATGAAATAATATAATTAAAATATAACATTTAGTACAAAGTGGTTAAAAGCATTACTAATAAAATTGCTCAGTCCATCCTTCCTCAAAATTCATGCAGAATTTAAATACTACTGGACAAGACAATTGTTCTACTGTGCCTTGGTATGTCTCTGATAAATGCTTCCTTAACTCATATATTTATACTGTTTTTACTCTAACATGTAGTTATTTCCATGTCTGTACAAAAGAGTATCGTAAAGGATAATACTAATATGTCTGCTTTGTAACTTTAATAGATCACACACTTTATATGGAATGAAACCTGGAGTGTGGCCAAAGACTTGCACCCTGATAAATATGTTGCAGTTTAGTACTTAAAGCTTTTAGCAATTTTGCAGAAAAAGCTCCACAGGATTCTGTAAAGAATTAAAAAGTCGTTTATTAAAGAACATACAAAGAATAATAAAATTGAACATTTATGGTTCAAGGTCTTCCCTCTGGCTATGTAATGAATAAAGACATACAGTGAATAAACGTGAAGGACTTTTCAAATAGATACAAGAAGACAAATACTTCTAACCTGTGTCCTTTTAGATATCACATCAAAATAATTAGGGTTTACCATCTTGTGCTGTATATTAATAAAATATGAAAGCATCTTCAAATACATTCTCCAGAATATTGAGCAAATGTAGCAAAATGTTCAAGCAATGTTCCCTGGGAATTTTATGCAAACAATCTTTTTTTTTTTTTTTTTTAATAAGGGTAAAGAAATCTGTCTGTGTCATTGTCACTATAGGATTCTATTTCATAACTTGAGACAATATATGGCTCTCTCTTCTTCTCACTTCCTATATTATTTAACAAGCTGGTGGACAAGTTTTAACTGTTTGATGGACAGGACTCTATGAAGTAGATATAGAAATTGCCTTTGCCTTGTGTAAACAATGGGGAAGAATAATCTCATACAATTGGTAAATGAAGCAGCATTTCTAAAGCAATGTATTTAGGATAGCTCTTGAATTTACATAAGCCGGTAGTTTAAATAGAATCCTTTAGATAGGAATACCCCTTTAATTCTGGAGCAGTGCTTTTGTCCTGAATAGTCCAAACAAATCTACTCAGTCAAAGGAATTCTTTACTTTTTTTTTAATACTGTAAATGGTCTTATGCACGCAACCTATGTTCAAAGTGCTGTATCTGTGTGGTAGGACATGAAATCTTTACAATTTCATATTATGGAGCCATATGTACTCTTTGTCCATGCTGTACGCTCTACAACCTTTGTGATATGTCATGTGATGAAACATGTCGATTCTTTTTCCTTATAAAATATTGGAAACACATGTAGACACAGTATTGTTCTGGAGTGGGCTTTGGCTATTGTATTACAGATCCATGCAACATAGATCCAGAAATGCAGCAATATTCATGAAACATTAAAGGTATTGTAATGTAATTGCCATTTAAGCAATTCCCAAGTGATAGAATTACTGTGTAAGCATTTTTGAAATACGCTGGAGGCAACAGGCAGATTAAAGATGGCAGGCAAAACAAGCTACCAATAATTCAACACCGTTCTGGTTAGCAGAGTCTAAGGCCACCCCAAGATTTTCAGCAGAGCCTGCCGAAAAACAGGTAGGACTTTATTGATTGGAAACCCAGGTTCTACCACAGGTAGAACAGGTGCCAGCTAAGTACAAGACCAGCTAACCTACATCAAAGTGTACCATACAAGCCAGGTCAAAACCAGGAGATCACAGGAGTATCCAAAACAATAGCAGAAGAATAATGTAACAGAGTTGAATCAAGGGTTGATTCAACTGTGAGATAAGGGATAAAAAGAAATTGGATAACCAGAAAAGCAAACCAAAATCAGTAACTAGGAATACAGCAGGTAATAGGCACAGGCATCACAGGCATCTGAGAAGATTCAATACTAAGTTTAAATATCCCACCTCAGCTCAAGGTTGGAGAATGAGTTAGTACTGACACTGCATCTCAAAGCTCCAAGTGGCTGCAGACCCAGCCAGTATTTTACTGGTAGGTATAGAAAACTTAAAGTGATGGCCATGAGCAGTGCTGTACTGAAGAGTATGATGGATACAATGAGGAGTATAGATATTGAGATTCCTAAAAAAATATGGATTTCATGTAGTTTTCAGTGCCAAATAGCTGTGTAAACTGAAACCCATTCATGTAAATTGAGTTTTTCTATACATTTCTGTTTAGGTTTTCAGTATGTCACTTAAAGAGGGAGAAAAACAATGTGTTAATCCTTGTGTGAATTTGGTGTAGAGCTAAAGCACGCAGGCAGTAAATCAGAATTGAAATCCAATTTGTGAATATAGCCTACCTTAAAGAAAACCTGTCAGTTTCCCTGACATAACAGTTTTTTTTTTTTATAAATAATTGTGATTTTTTTAAAAATATATCGGTTCTGGGTGATCTTTTTCTAAGAACTTTGTGTTGTATTGTATTTTTGTTATTGATCCTGGAGTTTTTGCTAGTTTTGTCTGTCTCTGTGGAAGAAGGTACAGTACTGTTCCAAGAAAAGATGCTGCTGAATTGTTAATTTAGGGGAAATGAAAGTATTTACTAAGAACAAATATATCATGATGGTCAACATGCTCTTTATAAGTGGATCCCTTTATTTGTGAATGATGCATACTAGAATAAATCATGTGGCACTCTTTAAAACCCTAAGAAATAGAGAGCGGAGCCTGCTTGTGGAACGGAATGGCCGCATAGCCGCGCAGCTCCAGGCCTGAGTCTTACACAGCGACGGGAAAAGCGACGTGCCCGTGGACAATAGCAGCCTCATCGTCAACGGGAAAGCCTCCTACCTTCAGGGATGCCGAGGAAGAGAAAATCTGCGGTGAAACCGCAGAGAATCTCAGACTTTTACTTCCCCCACGGCGTGGGGGAAAATCAAGATGGCGGCGGTTCGCGCTCCAGCGCTATCTCCGGGGCCTCCACTCCATCTCGGGACCCTCCGGAGGAGACGCTCACCCTATCTGCACAGTGGAGGACGCTTTCAGCGCCGTCCATACCGCAGCTGTTAGAATGCGGAGGTCCAGAGGCACTGGAGCACGGGTCCGGGGCCTTCTCATGATGACGCACAGAGGCCTACGGGCCTATACAACGTGGAGACACCCCACTCGCCTACCGCTAGCCCGGTCAAGCAGAAACCCAGGATCCAGAACGCCGGGCCCCCAGGAGAGGAGGTGAGCGATCCTACACAATGTGTACTACCATCTACCGATTTTTTTGCAGATATTCCTGCAACAGAGAGTTTACTCACTGAGGCCTCCATGAAAAATATGCTCATGGCCTTCTGTAAATCACTGACAACTGACATGTCCTTAATGGTTAAACCGCTAGATAGAGACCTTCAGGAACTGCAGAAACGCACTGTTCATGTGGAATCTAAAATGGCGGAATTCACTGCATCACATAATCTCCTTATAGACGCTCACTATGAGGTGGAAAAGGACGTGTCGTTTCTAAAGGCTAAAATAGCTGACTTGGAGGATCGCTCATGGTGCAATAATCTGAAGTTTAGAGGGATTCCGGAGTCTGTATCTGCAAGTAATTTAACAGTTTTCCTTCAAGACCTGATACGCACGCTAATACCGAATCTCACGATAATGGACTTAACCATTGACAGAGCGCATAGGGTCCCAAGGCCTTCTCACCTGGATGAATCACCCAGAGATGTCTTAGCAAAGATCCATTTTTACCGCAGCAAAGAGCTGGTGCTGCTGACCTCACGGAAAAGTGGCCGCTTACCTGACCCATACCATAAAATATCCATCTACTCTGATCTTTCGGCCGCTACACTACAATTAAGAAGGCAATTCATCCCTATTACCGCAGCTCTACGCCAACATAACATCTTATACAAATGGGGATTCCCAGTCCGAGTGATAGTATCCCAGGACAACCTTACTTATGTTATCAAATCTCCGGAAGATGGTAAAAAGTTGCTAAATAAATGGGACATTCCGATCACTGACCCGACACCCAAACCGCCACCTGGTCCCGTGTCAGATGGATGGCATCAAACGAAAACCCCGAAACGTCCACCAAAAGGGCTGCACAGGTAGAGACTCACCTTACAAGGGATTTCGCATGTCCACTACTGCTGAACTTATCCCCCCAAGATTACAACAGCCGCTGGTCCGCTGTACCACATTTCTTTTCGTTGTTTTGTTTAGATGGCATAACCATTGCTTTCATTGTCTCTATAGTTTGTTTTCTCTTCGGTTCTGGCACATGGGGCGACGCGATGACGCAAGGCGGAGACCACATTGCTTCCTACTGCTACTGGTAACTTCTGATGTGGATGGTTGTGGTAAGATCTTTGAAGCATTACTAACTATACATTATGGTACTTAAACTTATGTCTATGAATGTCAGGGGCTTGAACTCCCCTCAAAAGAGAGCCAATTTGTGGCGGGAGGCCCGAGTTCAAGGCTGTGACATTCTCGCAGTTCAAGAAACACATCTTTTAGAGGTAGACGCCACTCGCATCAGACATTCATCATACCCACATATATTTCACGCTCACTGCTCCTCCAAGCGCCGGGGAACATTGATTGGGATTAGAGATTCAGTGGCATTTCAACTGGTGTCCCAATATGCGGACCCTGGTGGGCGTTTTGTCATATTAGTCTGCATCCTTAACAACGTCACATGTACGTTGGTTTCGGTTTACGCCCCTAATAAGCGACAGGTGTCATTCTTGGGGAGACTCATGAGAGCAGTGGAGCGAAGAAAGCAAGGATGTCTAGTTCTAATGGGAGACTTTAACATGGCTCCGGACCCAGTGGTAGACACTACTTCTGGCATAACGACACGCCATCCTTCATTTTCGCAGGATATATGGCACCACGACTTATTTGATATTTGGCGTATCCTTCACAATACTGAAAAAGATTCCACATACTATTCTAGTGTACATAATAGCTATTCAAGAATAGATTTATTTTTAATAGAACAAGCTAGTATTCCCCTTGTTGTAAAGGCGGATATTTCACAAATTACATGGTCTGACCATGCAGCAATAACCATGACTCTAAGGGGAAAATATGAATGCCCTAGAGCGTATATATGGAGATGCAATGAGTTCTTAATGTCACAACCACAATATAAAGCGATTGTGGAAAACGATCTGAAGGAATTCTTTCTGATCAATGCTCCCTCGGCCTCTAGTCCCGACTTATTGTGGAATTCACATAAAGCTTTTATCAGAGGAACATTTATTCGATTGGGACACATAGAAAAGAAAACTAGGTTAGCAGAAATTGACCGACTACTGCACCAAATAAAATCTTTAGATAACAGTAACAAAACATCTCCTTCCCCCTCAAATGCAGCAAAGTTGGTGTCACTACGCCATCAACTGACAGCTTGTGTACTGCATAAATAAGAGAAAATCTTGAAAAGAGTGAAAGCGACTTACTATTCTCAATCTAACAAGGCAGGCAAGCTTCTTGCGTCCAAACTTAAACAAAAACATGCAAGGTCTAAAATCCTGTTTCTGCAGAGTAAAGATGGCAAGCATAAAATCTATGATCCTGGTGGCATCGCTAATGCCTTTAAAGACTTCTATGAAGGCTTATATAATATTAGAGAAGACTCCTCTGTGACACCTCCAACGAAACAAGATATCGCAAATTTTCTTGCAAGTACTCAATTGCCCACGCTCAATGAAACACAATTGGACTCTTTAAATGAGCCCATCTCAACATCAGAATTGCTGTCAGTAATAAAGTCGATGCCAACACGAAAGTCCGCGGGCCCAGATGGCCTCACTAACGAATATTACAAAAAGTTTTCTTCACTCCTGCTAAACCCGCTGTTGTCCTTTTTCACGGCTGTGGTTGCCTCTGGTGCCATTCCGAGGGAAAATCAAGAGGCCTTGGTGGTGACGCTGCCTAAACCGGGCAAGCCTGCCACCAACCCCCAAAATTTTCGACCAATATCTCTATTAAACTCGGACTTAAAAATTTACGCCAAAATTATAGCGAATAGAGTAGCAGCTTGTCTTCCGAGCTTGATAAATCACGACCAAGTGGGATTTGTGAAGGGGAGGCAATCATATGATAATACTAGACGCATTTTGAATATTATACACCACATTAATGCTGGGAAGACGGAGGCAGTGATTCTCGCATTGGATGCCGAGAAGGCGTTTGACCGCATTTGCTGATCGTACGCCTTCTTGGTGCTTAGGAGTATGGGGTTTGATGGAGCTATTTTAAGGACAATCGAAGCGCTGTATTCTGCGCCATCTGCAAGAGTATTCACTAACGGGGTAGTGTCGGACCCCTTCTTAACAACAAACAGGACTAGACAGGGGTGCCCCCTCTCACCACTGATATTTGTCCTCTCAATGGAGCCATTGGCCCAGACACTTAGACTGGACCCAGGGGTAGGTGGCATTGATATACGGGACAAAACTCATCTTATATCATTATATGCAGATGATATCATTCTTACTCTGTCCAAGCCACAAGAGTCTGTTCCCCGACTTATGGAAATTATAGCCAAGTTCGGACACTTATCATTTTATAAATTGAATATGGCCAAGTCACAAGCCCTACCATTGCATGTCCCTCCCTCTTTGCTTCAACCCCTACAAGCGAAATATGATTTTGGCTGGAGGAAAGATGGCGTTCAGTATCTGGGGATACAGGTGACACCCTCCACAGGGGCCCTATACAGAAATAATTATACACCCATGTTAAAAATACTGCAGGATGAGATGGAGCGAATGTCCAAAGTAGACGTGTCTTAGATGGGTCGTGTCGCAGCTTTCAAGATGCTGTTGTTGCCTAGACTCTTGTACCTGTTCCGCACACTCCCGATATTGGTTCCGGTTTCGTTTTTCGAAACCATGCAAAGAATGATCTCCAAATTCATATGGAATGGTAGGAGACCTAGAGTCAACAAAAGCCTATTTAAACAAAAAGAGGCGGGAGGACTGGGAGTACCAGTAGTAAGGAATTACTACATAGCGTCCTTAGTCATACAATGTGCAAGATGGAGATCAGCTGACACCTCGGTTCTATGGATACACATGGAACAATCGTTTATATACCCCCTAAAATTAGCAGATACATTGTGGGCGCCCTTTTGGAACATTCCTATGCCTAGGTCCATGTCCCCAGTCATGCAAGCAGCGTTGACCGCATGGAGGCTGCTCCACGAGAAAGCAAACCCTACGAGCTACTTCTATGCCTCAGAGATGCCTTTGTCACTCATGACCTGGGCGATAGAGGACCTGGTAGTTGCGGAGTGGGAGGCGAAGGGGATCACACAGGTCTCCCATTTACAGTCCGATACCAAACAACCTTTATCATTTATAGATCTCACACAGAAATTTGGAATTCATAGTGGTGACTTCCTTAAGTACTCCCAAATATGGCACTTTCTATCTAAGAACCCTGTATCGCAAGTACCCCATAGCAATTCAATATTCTCCTGGTTGTCGACTAAGATGAGGGGTTTACGGTTTCTCTACGATAAAATGGATGGAGTAACAACATTTACTAGATCTACTCCATTCCGTTGTTGGGAGAGGGATTTAGGAAGAATCATTACTTCGGACGAGTGGGAACAAGCTATCAAACTAAGTCACTCATCCTTAAAATGTAGCAATCACATAGAAACAGCTATGAAAATTACTTTGAGGTGGTACCGAACTCCATCCACTTTACAAATGATATACCCTTCCGTTACTGGGAGGTGCTGGAGAGGATGTGGAGGGAGAGGAACCCTTCTCCATATTTTGGGACATTGCCCCATAATTTGTGGATACTGGAATAGGGTTTTCGACATGCTATCAGAAATATGTAATTTCCACCTCCCCTACAACTCACCTCTAGCCATCCTATTAATTGGAATTCCCGAGGAATTAAACAAATATAAAAAACTCCTATGTAAAATTTTAACTATAGCCAAATTAATGTTGGTACAAAGATGGCGATCGGTGACCCCTCCATCTGACTCCGCACTGTTGCAAGCTATTAATAATACATATACCTACGAGAGGGTAATTGCATTAGGAAACGACTCCTATCATAGCTTTGGAAATGTATGGGACGCTTGGATTACTTTTCGATTTGTTGCTTGATGGGAGCCATGGAGCTCTATGAAATCGGGCCTTGCGACTAGCAGTGGGTGAGGTAGGGTAGGAGAGGGAAGGGGAGCGGAACAAATGGAAAAATTGCCTCTGAAATGTCTCACGCTAGCCCTAGAAATGTGTCCACAAGTTACTGTTATTGTTATTGTTAACCATATATACAATATTCATCTTTTGTCTCATTGATGTACAATTCAAAGAATATACTTTGGACAAATTTATATCAAAATGTATATCGTAATGTATGTCAGTACTGTTTCTTATATTTGTTCTGAAACCCAAATAAAAATTATTGAAACTAAAACCCTAAGAAATAGTTCTTTAAATAGGATTTTATGGAAATTCTATTGTAAACTGTGCCTATTTGCAACACGCTTCTGAAATGTAATCTGTATGTAATAATGATTATTCAGTTATTTTTATGTTTAATAATTAAGACCTTAATATAAAATAATGTGTCAGTAAAGAGAAGTTCATAAAACTGAAGGTGTTTAAAAGTGAATTGAGGCATCTTTTTGTCAAATGTGATGTGTGTTGCTAAGCAACAAGCCTTTCTATTTGATGTACAAGTACGAAACAGAGACAAGAAAAGTCAAATAAACTTGTAAAGACGTAAATGAGTTTGATTTTAAGAAGAAACATTTTCAACATTGCCGTGAGATAATTTTTAACTTTCCAACCTAGAGAAGCGGAAAAACAACCTTTACATTTTAGGCAAACTATGAAATGCATCGCTATCCATATCGAAGTCATAATCTTACCACTAATTAAAGTATAGCTACTGCTGATTATAATTCCGTCTGCAAGAAACTTCAGTGCTATATTTCTAATTAGAAGTCAAAAAGTAGACAAGTGTGCCTAGTTAAAATTCAGAAGTTGCAGGAGTTTTTTTATTGACCTGCACATCATACTTTCCATTATCAAAAGTACTGTACAGCATGCAAACACAAAAGCATCTAAGAATACACCATATTGCAGCATACTGTGTTTATAACCAACTATATTTACTACGTGTACAGTATCTCACTGATGTGAAAAGCCACTTGTTGCGACACACTATAGCTATATAAAATCTTCTTTTATGTATTGTGAACTCACTTTTTGCAGTTTTCCTCTTGTCTGCTGCTGATCAGATCAGAGGCATACACAAAGGAGGGGGTTTCAGTTAAAACTGCCCACTTGCTGACCCTGGCTGCCATACTTCTAATTAATCAAGTCCAGATGCTGGATAACAGTGAATGTTCACATCTGCGGTCGGCATTCCATTCGGGGGAGTCCGCTTGGGGACCCCCCGAACGGAAACCTATACGCATTGCAAGCGGTTTACCTGGGAAACCACACGGACCCCATAGACTATAATGGGGTCCATGTGGTTTCCGCTCGATTTCTGCAGCACTTTTCTCTCTGCTTGCTTCATGTGGAAACTGGGCGGAGACCACATGGACCCCATTATAGTCTATGGGGTCTGTGTGGTTTCCCAGGTAAACTGCTTGCAATGTGTATAGGTTTCCGTTCGGGGGGAAACGCAAAAACGCAGAAGTGAACCAGCCCTTACAGTTGCTGTCAGCAAGGCATAACAAATTGTTAAGGCTAGGTTAACACCTGCGCCTGATCTCCACTCGAGGATTCTGTTCCCCATTCTACTTTTCTCTCTGCATTTCTCCACATTTTTTGGGTGTAAATTGGGCGGAAACCAGGCGAACCCCATTATAGTCTATAGTTTATTTTTTAAGTGGATTAGATTTCAAATGGAAATGGAAACCCAAATTGAACCTAATGTAACATGGCTGCTAACCTCCAACAGTTCCCTGCAGCTTAGTTCTGACACTGCCTAGTTCCTGCTGCCCTGTTTCCTGTGTGCCTTTTCAACACACAGGAAATACAATATTAACCAAACAATGGCTGATGCAGCTAGGACTGGACAGTGTTGGAACAGAGGCAAAGGATTGGTGGAAGTGAGTAGTCATGTAAAATTTTTTATCATGACCCACCAACCTCAACTGTATATAATTAATACTGACAGGGAGAAGTGCTTCTATGGCAGGAGACAGACAAGTTCATATTTCTCAAAGTCATATTCAATAATGTATACAGTGTATGTTCATGAAGAGCAAGAACAGATAATTCAGTATTGCCAAAAACACTCTTTTTGTAAGTATCCAACATAATTTGGCTACTTTTTCCATGCCCAAAATCCAAAACCCAGTAAAGTCGTTATGTACACTAGCTGTTTAATTTTTCTTTCTGCAGCAGGAAGCCAAGAGACGGAAAATGGAGAGGAATGACATCTGATGAGATGTTGGTGTAAGCTGTACTCACTTCTAACTGCTGTGTAGCCATTTTTTAAGCCCTGCCCACTTGTCCCAATATGTACAAATTCTAAAGTTCTATTTCACAGATCTACAGTCATGGCCAAAAGTTTTGAGAATGATACAAATATTAATTTTTACAAAGTCTACTGCTTCAGTTTTTCTAATGGCAATTTGCATATACTCCAGAATGTTATAAAGAGTGATCAGCTTAACAGCAATTACTTGCAAAGTCAATATTTGCCTAGAAAATGAACTTTATCCCCCAAAACACATTTCAACATCATTGCAGCCCTGCCTTAAAAGGACCACCTAACATCATTTCAGTGATTGCTCCATTAACACAGGTGTGGGTGTTGATGAGGACAGGGCTGGAGATCAATCTGTCATGATTAAGTAAGAATGACACCACTGGACACTTTAAAAGAAGGCTGGTGCTTGCCATCATTGTTTCTCTTCTGTTAACCATGGTTATCTCTAAAGAAACACGTGCAGTCATCATTGCACTGCACAAAAATGTCCTAACTGGGAAGAGTATTGCAGCTAGAAAGATTGCACCTCAGTCAACAATCTATCGCATCATCAAGAACTTCAAGGAGAGAGGTTCCATTGGTGCCAAAAAGGCTCCAGGGCCCCCAAGAAAGACCAGCAAGCGGCAGGACCGTCTCTTAAAAGTGTTTCAGCTGCGGGATCGGGCTACCAGCAGTGCAGAGCTTGCTGAGGAATGGCAGCAGGCAGGTGTGAGTGCATCTGCACGCACTGTGAGGCGGAGGCTCTTGGAGCAAGGCCTGGTCTCAAGGAGGGCAGCAAAGAAGCCACTTCTCTCCAGAAAAAACATCAGGGACAGACTGATATTCTGCAAAAGGTACAGGGAGTGGACTGCTGAGGACTGGGGTAAAGTCATTTTCTCTGATGAATCCCCTTTTCGATTGTTTGGAACATCTGGAAAACAGCTTATTCGGAGAAGAAGAGGTGAGCGCTACCACCAGTCTTGTCTCATGCCAACTGTAAAGCATCCTGAAACCATTCATGTGTGGGGTTGCTTCTCAGCCAAGGGAATCGGCTCTCTCACAGTCTTGCCTAAAAACACAGCCATGAATAAAGAATGGTACCAGAATGTCCTCCAAGAGCAACTTCTCCCAACCGTCCAAGAGCAGTTTGGCGCTCAACAATGCCTTTTCCAGCATGATGGAGCACCTTGCCATAAAGCAAAGGTGATAACTAAATGGCTCAGGGAACAAAACATAGAGATTTTGGGTCCATGGCCTGGAAACTCCCCAGATCTTAATCCCATTGAGAACTTGTGGTCAATCATCAAGAGACGGGTGGACAAACAAAAACCAACAAATTCAGACAAAATTAAAGCATTGATTCTGCAAGAATGGACTGCTATCAGTCAGGATTTGGTCCAGAAGTTGATTGAGAGCATGCCAGGGAGAATTGCAGAGGTCCTGAAGAAGAAGGGTCAACACTGCAAATATTGACTTGCTGCATTAACTCATTCTAACTGTCAATATAAGCTTCTGTTACTCATAATATGAATGCAATTATATTTCTGTATGTGATAAAAACATCTGACAAACACACATAAAAACCAGAGGGCAGCAGATCATGTGAAAATATAATATTTGTGTCATTCTCAAAACTTTTGGCCATGACTGTACATTTAGATACTGGTTAGAAAGTGAATCACATTGTAACAATAAAGAGATTTTACAATGCTGAATCATAGTAATAAAAATAATAGTAACATAGAAATAGTTGTATCGAATTTAAAAAAAAAAAGCGTCCTAACCTTGTCCTGTTCTACTTACAATCATTTTCATTACCTAAGCTTGGAAGACAGTAAACTACTTTATTAAACCTGCAGCTGAAATGTTCATTTTGTATGCAGTGAGAAGATTGCACTACATTAATGCATGGAGCTAAAACCTGGATACAATCTCTGATCATCAAGATAATGTCATCCCTGGCGTGCAGGAGCTATACTAAAACCCCTTTTCTAAAGCACAATTAAGGGAAATGTGAATATATTTCATGCTTGTCACAGCGCACACTAATTTTCTTTTTTTTTTTTCATTTGATCAAACAAGAACACTGCTGTTCATCACTGCATCTTCAAGAATAGGCAACCGAGCAGGAATTTTCATTCATTTAAGAAGTGGCAAATTGGGACTTTTTAGAAACTCTGATCTTCATTTTAGATGCAGTGGAAAGCAGCAGATGTTATGATATTAGAATATTAGAATATTTACTATGTCTGCACTCATCTGAAGAAAATGTCTCAGGTGTAGACAAATAAGAAAATGTTTTTACAGCAAAGCTGTGTAAATACTTTGAGCCAGACTGGCAATTTATATAAAAAGTTGCATCTAGCATTCAGCACTTGGATGTCTTTACTTTTCTGTATAAAGTTGTAAGATATAATATGACACTTATAAAATCTACTACGCGATACTTTACCTCCTTCAATGTGAAAACATAGCAATTTTTTTTTCTGCCAGATTCATAGTGTGTGCTTAGTTGTTGTCTCCTCTAGGCTGTCAACAATACAATAGAGCTGTTAATAATCCCTAAATAGGAGTCTGTCAGCTCAAAAATGTCTCCCTATACTAATAGTAGTTTGATATAGGGGCTTTTAATTGGAGCAAAGACATATGTGAAAATTGATGATAGCAATGTAGAATTATCTGATTTGCCAGATTTTTTACATACAGTCGTGATGAAAGCAGAGAATTAAGATGTAATTTTACATCTAAAAGGGTGGTTGTTTGGATGCTATTGCAAAGGAGCACTTGCAGATGTCTGTAGGCAAATCTGGCATATTTATTAACCTACAAGAGTTCCCATCAACTACCAGTAAGAACTGGGCTACGCCCAAAGACAATAATAGAAGCAACTGTTGCATTTGTAGGGCTTCAAAAATCTGACAAGTCAGTCCAGCTCCAGTGCACTTGCAGGCTTATTTGCAAATTTTAAAAATATGGTTCTCTCTGCATTGCTCCATTTCTATACCTCCACAAATGTATGTTTCTTCCCATATTACAGTTCTCTACATGGTATTATCATTGGTTTCCTTTAATGACTGGCAATACTCCTTGTTACAGTGCTCATTAAATGGATTGATAAGTGTAACGTCTCTGCCTGTTCGGGTCTCTGCGCCACCCTCCACTCGCATGCTGCAGCGAAGGAGGCGTGTTCAGTTTGGTTCTTTGTGTAGGTTTCTTGTTGCTCAGTCTGAACACGGTCCTAGACAATGTAATTGATTTTCTGTCACACCCGTTTCCCTCACCTTGGTTTTCTCTGTTCCACTAATAGTTAATCTCAGTCTTGCCTGTGTAATTGACAGCCTGTCTACCAATCCAGTCTGGGGCTTGCCCAGACTTTCTATAAACAGGTTGTCAGCGCTCACATGGTCGCCGGTTATTGCACTTTGCCTGCTCTCTTTGTTATATCTCTTGCTGCTTTGTTACCTGTTTTTCTGACCTTTGGCTTGCCTTGTGACTATTTTCTTGGATTTTGATTCTGTACTGCATTGCTCGTCTGTTACTGAACCCTTGGCTTCCTGACCTCTCTTTTGTTGTTTGTTTTGTCTGTGTTCTGTGTGGTCACTTACTCAGTATAGGGCTCGTCTTCAGGTTGTCCTTTTACCGTTTAGGGTAACTGAGGCAATAGGAAGGGACAGTGGCTGGGGTGAGATTAGGGCTCACTTGTCTCTGTCCTTCCTCTCAGACCCCTGCAGTAGTAAAGGGTATTGCTATGTCTGGCAAGACCCTAACAATAAGTTTATAATACTATTTACCAAAAGACTTACACTAATGTGTACATACATATGATGTAAACCTCACCAGGCTTTACCTGAACTACTCCACAGAAGTCCCTCAGCTGTCCATTTATGGACTATATAAATGCTAAAGAGCTATGATCCCTAATTCCATAAGGTGTAAGTTAATGGCAGTTATATGACTTAGCAATATGACCACTGTATCGATAACCCCTATGTGCATGCTTTTCAGTACAGACATTGCAGGTAACTGAACACGTCCAGCACATGCACAGAGACAGAAGAATCACCTTTGCACCTTATTTTTCAGTACATGTGCAGAAAAGGATTGTTAGAGGATGGTCTAAATAACACTCATGTGGGTAACTTACATGACAATGACCACAGCTTTGCAGAGGCTTTATACAGAGCAGCAGATTAAAGGATGATGAAATAGATATACAGTGGGTACGGAAAGTATTCAGACCTCTTTACATTTTTCACTCTTTGTTTCATTGCAGCCATTTGCTAAAAGAAAAAACGTTCATTTTATTTCTCATTAATGTACACTCAGCAACTCATCTTGACAGAAAAAAAAACAGAAATGTAGATATTTTAGCAAATTTATTAAAAAAGAAAAAATGAAATATCACATGTCATAAGTATTCAGACCCTTTGCTGTGACACTCATATTTAACTCACATGCTGTCCATTTCCTTCTGATCCTTCTTAAGATAGTTCTACTCCTTCATTGGAGTCCAGCTGTGTTTAATTAAACTGATTGGACTCACAGCTCACAGTGCATGTCAGAGCAAATGAGAATGAGGAGGTCAAAGGAACTGCCCAAGGAGCTCAGAGACAGAATTGTGGCAAGGCACAGATCTGCCAAGGTTACAAAAGAATTTCTGCAGTACTCAAGGTTCCTAAGAGCACAATGGCCTCCATAATCCTTAAATGGAAGAAGTTTGGGACGACCAGAACTCTTCCTAGACCTGGCCGTCCAGCCAAACTGAGCAATTGTGGGAAAAGAGCCTTGGTGAGAGAGGTAAAGAAGAACCCAAAGATCACTGTGGCTGAGCTCCAGAGATGCAGTAGGGAGATGGGAGAAAGTTCCACAAAGTCAACTATCACTGCAGCCCTCCACCAGTCGGGGCTTTATGACAGAGTGGCCCGAAGGAAGCCTCTCCTCAGTGCAAGACATATGAAAACCCGCATAGAGTTTGCCAAAAATCAATGAAGGACTCCCAGACTATGAGAAATAAGATTCTCTGGTCTGATGAGATGAAGATTGAATTGTTTAGCGTTAATTCTAAGCTGTATGTGTGGAGAAAACCATGCACTGCCCAATGCAATCCCAACAGTGAAATATGGTGGTGGCAGCATCATGCTATGGGGGTGTTTTTCAGCTGCAGGGACAGGACAACTGGTTGCAATTGAAGGAAAGATGAATGCAGCCAAGTACAGAGATATCCTAGATGAAAACGTCTTCCAGAGTGCTCTGGACCTCAGACTGGGCCGAAGGTTAACCTTCCAGCAAGATAATGACCCTAAGCACACAGCTAAAGTAACAAAGGAGTGGCTTCGGAACAACTCTGTGATCATTCTTGACTGGCCCAGCCAGAGCCCTGACCTCAACCCAATTGAGCATCTCTGGAGAGACCTGAAAATGGCTGTCCACCAACGTTCACCATCCAACCTGACAGAAGTGAAGAGGATCCCCAAATCCAGATGTGAAAAACTTGTTGCATGATTCCCAAGAAGACTCATGGCTGTACTAGCTCAAAAGGGTGCTTCTACTCAATACTGAGCAAAGGGTCCGAATACTTATGACCATGTGATATTTCTGTTTTTTTTTTTTTTTGCTTTTAGCAAATGGCTGCAATGAAACAAAGAGTGAAAAATTTAAAGGGGTCTGAATACTTTCCATACCCACTGTTACGTTATCGTTTAATAGATAGATGAGGGAGGGCCAATTTATTGTACTCCTTATTGTATCTGTCCCAGCCTCAGAGAGAATAGTTTAATGGTCTGCAACCATAATAGGGCTATTAGCAGCAGCAAAATTGCCCAGCAAGAGCCTGCAGATACTTCAACTTTTCACTTAAGGTAGACTGTGTGCATGTGTTTGTACTTGATGCATTTCTTTGCATTGTAATTAAGTGTTTACTTTGTATTGCAAGGTTTGCTAAAGCATATGTTAATGACTTATTATTGCACTGTGTATTTTATATGCCACTATCATTTTAATGGGTATTACTGCATCATTGCATCACTTCTTGTTCAAGTACTTTCTGTACAAAAGGTGATGCAATGTTTCGCCTATTGGTTATGTCACAGATGACATCTTTTCTTACTTCATGAATACAACTTACACATGCTGCTGCATGGGCTGGGACTGCTGCCGGGCTGTAACTTTAGTGTGATTTACCAGGGCTTTTCCACAAACGCCATCAGAATGAGCAAAAGCAATAGTCTGGAATAACAAGATCCATGTGAGCCGAGTGCAACCCCTGTGCGAATAGAAACCCTGCTTTTTGCTGTAGCAGGACTGTGACCCCAACGCTGTCTGAAGAGGACATTATCTACATTCTCTGAAACTACTGTAGCCTGGAGTAACAAGATCTATGTGAGCTGAGTGCAACCCCTATGCACACAGGAACAGTGCTGTTTGCTGCTGCAGGACTGTAACTCCAACGCTGTCTGAAAAGTTCTGCCAAACTATTGTGTAACTTCTGTGAATTACTGTGGCTACCTACTGTAACCTTCCTGCTGAAAACCACCTCAGTTAAGTGCACAGTGAAACTGTTTTTACAGCTCATGCTGTCCTAAGCACTGAGGCCTAAATAAGCCTCCATTAAATGCAACTTACACTGTAATAGTAATTGGTCAGTGAAAAAGAGGTTTTACGGAACTAAAATATTGATGACCTATCTTTAGGATAGGTCATCAATAGTGTTGAGCGAACCTGTCAAAGTTCGTGTTCGACGAGTTCAGCCGAACTTTGCCCAAAAGTTCGGTTCGGGTACCTGAACTTCACCCAAACATGAACTCAAACCCAAACCCCATTGAAATCAATGAGTACCCAAACTTGGTGACCCAAAAATGGCTGTAAAATGGGGATACTAAAGGGTAGAGGGCTACAAAATGGCGGTAATAACAGGGCAAGTTCCCTGCAAAAAATGGGGTAGGGAAAGTACTTAAAATAATAACATAAAATAAAAAAATAACAAAAAGAAATAAATAAAAAAAAAAATTAAAAACAAATAAAATAAAATAATAATTTTGAAACAGGTGGTAGAGGTCCAGGGAGAGGAGGTGGAGGTGGATGTAGTGGTGTAAGTGGAAGAGGAGAAGGAGGTAGTCAATACTTTAACCACTCACTCAGGCGCTGGCACAGCCAAGTCCTGTAGGATCCATGCCTGGTTCATCTTACTGAACGTAAGTATGTCCACATTGACTTTGGATAGGTGGATCCTCTTGTCAGTGATGACACCCCCTGCGGTATTGAACACATGTTCTCATAGGACATTTGCTGCAGGGCAGGCCAGCACCTCCAAGGCATAGAGGGCAAGCTCTGGCCAACCCAGAAATTGAACAGGGAAGACCCATCGCTCAGTACCAGGAGACGTGTCGACAGATACTCATCCACCATGTGAGTCAAAGTATGTGCTAGGAGACAGTATGGGTACACACACAGTTTTTGTTACTGCACTAGAAGACAGTATGGATACACACGCAGTTATTGTTACTGCGCTAGGAGACGGTATGGGTACACACGCAGTTATTGTTACTGCGCTAGGAGACGGTATGGGTACACACACAGTTACTGTTACTGCACTAGGAGACAGTATGGGTACACACGCAGTTGCTAGGAGATGGTAATAGTACACACACAGTTACTGTTACTGCACTAGGAGACGGTATGTGTACACACGCAGCTATTGTTACTGCGCTAGGAGATGGTGTGGGTACACACACAGTTGTTACTACACTAGGAGGCAGTATGGATACACATTCAGTTATTGTTACTGCGCTAGGAGACAGTATGGGTACACACACAGTTATTGTTACTGCGCTAGGAGACGGTATGGGTACACACACAGTTATTGTTACTGCGCTAGGAGACGGTATGGGTACACACGCAGTTGCTAGGAGATGGTAATAGTACACACACAGTTACTGTTACTGCACTAGGAGACGGTATGTGTACACACGCAGCTATTGTTACTGCGCTAGGAGATGGTGTGGGTACACACGCAGTTATTGTTACTGCGCTAGGAGATGGTATGGGTGCACACACAGTTGTTACTGCACTAGGAGGCAGTATGGATACACATTCAGTTATTGTTACTGTGTTAGGAGACGGTATGGGTACACACGCAGTTATTGTTACTGCGCTAGGAGACGGTATGGGTACACACGCAGTTATTGTTACTGCACTAGGAGACGGTATGGGTACACACACAGTTACTGTTACTGCACTAGGAGACAGTATGGGTACACACGCAGCTATTGTTACTGCGCTAGAAGACGGTATGGGTACACACGCAGTTATTGTTACTGCGCTAGGAGATGGTATGGGTACACACACAGTTGTTACTGCACTAGGAGGCAGTATGGATACACATTCAGTTATTGTTACTGCGCTAGGAGACGGTATGGGTACACACACAGTTATTGTTACTGCGCTAGGAGACGGTATGGGTACACACGCAGTTATTGTTACTGTGCTAGGAGACAGTATGGGTATGCATGCACACAGTTATTGTTACTGTGCTAGGAGACGGTAATAAAGTATTAATAAAGTATTTGAAGAAGTTGTAGCTTTTGGATAAGCACTATGCAGTAGATCCCTCTTCACTTACATGGACTGCTTCTCATGATCCCCTTGCAGACTTCAAAGAGGCTGCTTCTTCTGAATGCATTCAGATGGTTAGGTTGGGAACAGTTAAACCATCAAAACTGCAACAGAAAAAAAAAATGCAGTTTTTAAGATTTAGAGGTGAAATACATTTGTTGAACATATCTGCCTGTTTAACTTCTTGCTGACCACCTGTTGACTATATATGTCATAATAATGTATATTATGTATAATTGAAGCAGAAGGAAAACTCTGCAATGCATTTCCGCCACCGGTTTTCCCACTTTTTGGCTGCAGCTCGCTATGTGGGGCCTTAGGTTTAGACATTTTTATGACAAAAGGGGCATGGTTTTGTGTAAAGTGACGTGGCATGGCTGAAAGGGGGCTTGGCCAAAATTTTGCCACATTTTTATGGTGTAAACTAAGCCAACTAATAAGAGGTGTAAAGGTGCTTTGATAAATGTGTCATAGTTTAAGACTGTCAAGTCTAAGTTTGCACTTACTTGGGCTGGTTAAAGCCAATGTTATTACCACATAAATTGACAGATATCAGTTTTGAAAATGGGGCTGTGTACCTTCAATTGTAATATTCCAGCTCTGTTCATTATCCTATTCTTTCCCTGTTTTGTTACCTTTCTTGTACGTGACTGCGTCTTGGTTCTATTTCTGGTGCTTCTTATGTTATCTACATATAATTTTGGCTACATGTCCTTCGTTTGCTGTAGTCTGAAACTGAATCTTGAATTCTTTTCTCTGTCTCACTAGTAATTATCAGATTAGAAACCACATGGCCCTTAGTGTATTATGTGTGAGGCCCTCTCTGGCACAAAAGACCTGCTCCAAAGTTACAGAGTATTTTTTTGCAGCTTTCAATATGTCCACCATTTATTGTATTTCTAGTTCAGATAAAAACTCAGAAAATGAACCACCATTGTCCCAAAATGTAAACATTTACCCCAAATGTAACATTTATATAATCAATTGATTGAATAGTTGTGTACATTTCATGGAAATGATCTTTATCACATATTCCATTTTTATATCTGTAATAGAAAGTTCATTTTCTCTTTTGTCTAAAAACTTAGATCTCATTTTTTTCATGCTAAGACACCATTCAGCTCTTAAGTTAAATTGTTAATTGTATATTGGCTGTACACTAGGATATCATTTTAGAGTTGTATATCATAGGAAAAAAACACAGTAGGATACAAGAGCCCAGGCATTGCTTACAAAGATAAAAACCAGAGAAACATCTTAATTGCAAGCTACACACGGTAGCCCACAGAGTTCATTAATCATAGTGAGGAGCGCAGTAGGTGTTCTGCACTGATTTTAGATTCTCAAAGATTGCTAATAAGCTCATTGTGCAAATGTAACTTTAAACATAATTTCCTATATTGTGCGCCTAATTATTGTTATTTAATAAAGTTATATTGCCAGTTATGTCTCTTTCAATTTCTGTACCCCTATATCGATACTATAACATATTTTTTGGAGTGTTAAGGAGTTTTTCTCATTTCTAAAAAATGTCCATATACAGTGGGTACAGAAAGAATTCAGACCCCTTTAAATTTTTCACTCTTTGGTTTATTGCAGCCATTTGCTAAAGGCAAAAAAGTTCATTTTATTTCTCATTAATGTACACTCAGCACCCCATCTTGACAGAAAAAAAACAGAAATGTAGAAATTTTTGCAAATCTATTAAAAAAGAAAAATTGAAATATCACATGGTCATAAGTATTCAGACCCTTTGCTGTGACACTCATATTTAACTCACAGGCTGTCCATTTCCTTCTGATCCTCCTTGAGATGGTTCTACTCCTTCATTGGAGTCCAGCTGTGTTTAATTAAACTGATTGGACTTGATTAGGAAAGGCACACACCTGTCTATATAAGACCTCACAGCTCACAGTGCATGTCAGAGCAAATGAGAATCATGAGGTCAAAGGAACTGCCCAAGGAGCTCAGAGACAGAATTGTGGCAAGGCACAGATCTGGCCAAGGTTACAAAAGAATTTCTGCAGCACTCAAAGGTTCCTAAGAGCACAGTGGCCTCCATAATCCTTAAATGGAAGAAGATCGGGACAACCAGAACTCTACCTAGACCTGGCCATCCAGCCAAACTGAGCAATTGTTGGAGAAGAGCCTCGGTGAGAGAGGTAAAGAAGAACCCAAAGATCACTGTGGCTGAGCTCCAGAGATGCAGTAGGGAGATGGGAGAAAGTTCCACAAAGTCAACTATCACTGCAGCCCTCCACCAGTCGGGGCTTTATGGCAGAGTGGCCCGAAGGAAGCCTCTCCTCAGTGCAAGACATATGAAAGCCCGCATAGAGTTTGCCAAAAAACACATGAAGGACTACCAGACTATGAGAAATAAGATTCTCTGGTCTGATGAGACGAAGATTGAACTTTTTGGCGTTAATTCTAAGTGGTATGTGTGGAGAAAACCAGGCACTGCTCATCACTTGCCCTAAACAATCCCAACAGTGAAACATGGTGGTGGCAGCATCATGCTATGGGGGTGTTTTTCAACTGCAGGGACAGGACGACTGGTTGCAATTGAAGGAGAGATGAATGCCGCCAAGTACAGAGATATCCTGGAAGAAAACCTCTTCCAGAGCGCTCTGGACCTCAGACTGGGCCGAAGGTTCACCTTCCAACAAGACAATGACCCTAAGCACACAGCTAAAATAACAAAAGGAGTGGCTTCGGAACAACTCTGTGACTATTCTTGACTGGCCCAGCCAGAGCCCTGACCCAAATGTGCATCTCTGGAGAGACCTGAAAATGGCTATCCACCAACATTCACCATCCAACCTGACGGAACTGGAGAAGATCTGCAAGGAAGAATGGCAGAGGATCCCCAAATCCAGATGTGAAAAACTTGTTGCATGATTCCCAAGAAGACTCATGGCTGTACTAGCTCAAAAGGGTGCTTCTACTCAATACTGAGCAAAGGGTCTGAATACTTATGACCATGTGATATTTCAGTTTTTCTTTTTTAATAAATTTGCAAAAATATCTACATTTCTGTTTTTTCTCTGTCAAGATGGGGTGCTGAGTGTACATTAATGAAAATAAAATGAACTTTTTTGCTTTTAGCAAATGGCTGCAATGAAACAAAGAGTGAAAAATTTAAAGGGGTCTGAATACTTTCTATACCCAATGTAAGATTATACTGCAGGGAGTGGTTTAGGGAGGCCAATGTACACTTACATATTTACAAAGGCAGTGTCTTTGTGAAGCTACAGTACTCTTTACAGGGGTTGCCTTGGGTTAAACTTTTTATGTCCTATCCTCAATATTGATCTAATTTAGATGTCTATTTTGCATTTTGTTAATTGACAAAAATAAACTATTAACACTTCTATTTTTGGAAGTGTTCTACCTCCTACTTTGCAGCATTTTTCTCACACCTGCCTAGAACATTTGCACAGTACATAAATATTTTGATATTAAAGGAATTTTGCAGGATCTGTGGGCCCCACAGATCAGCCACTGCTTTCCACAGGACATGTGGCATCATGACACTTCATCATCTTTTAATTTTTGAAGGATAGGTCATCAATATTTTAATCTAAGAAAACCCTTTAACTCCCCCTAAAGTTCTGAATCAATCCCGCTCTGTGTTTGAGCAAAGTACATTGCAGTTTACCCTGAGCAGGATACGTTCGGGGAGACTGCAGAGAGCAGTCACTTTAAACAGCTGTAACTCTAGATCCATGGGGGATAGAGCTCTGTAGCCCACCTGGATCTTGAGATATCACTGTTTAAAGCGGAGCTGCATATACTTGCAGCTTTACTTTAAAAAGTGTGCAGTGGAACATGTGCAGCTGACAGTCTACTGGGGGAGGAGAACTTTTTTTTTTTTAACTCTCCTGACTCTGTGACTTCAGATAAACCCAGGGGAGGGGGTACCATGGACTTTTGTTCATGATATCACCTTCCCTCCATTATCATTATCAGAAAGCATATTTGCCATTTAACCCCTTAAATATACTTTTTTTCTTGTTAATGAAATTAGAATAAAAAAACCCACACTTTTGGTATTACCACATTCGTAACAATCCCTAAAATAAAATTAGTGTGTTATTAATTCTAGATGATAAATGCCATAAACCTTAAAATTCAGATGCCAGAATTTATGTTTTCTGTTCATCCTACCTCTCAAAAACAAAAAGTAATAAAAACTTATCAAAAAGTCTATATACTGACAATGAAAAGCTACAATGACATAAAAAAGTTATGACAGTGGGAATGCAGATAAAATGTTACTGGTGTTAGGCTAAAATTCGTTAGTTTGCTAAAGGGTTGAAAGGTACGTAAGGCAGGGTTCACACTACCGTTGGAGTCCGTTATGAAGGTGTCCGTTAAAAAAAAATAAACGGACACCTATCATAACGGACCCTAACTGATGAGCATCAGGTAGTGTCCGCTTTTTAATGTCACATACCGCTAGAAAGCCGACAGCGCGCTGAATTCAGCTCACTGTCGGCTTTCCCGGTATGTGCCCCAGGGCTGGAGATATCGGCATGTTTTACTTTACTTACTGTTTGAAGGGCGCTGTGAGGAACTCTCTCCCTGACACTTCTCGTTCGTCCATAGCGCTGTACTGAGGGGGCGTTCCTCACAGCTCAGCGTCATCGCCGGGCAGTAAGGAACACCCCCTCTGACAGTACAGGGCTATAGACCAGTACAGAGAGAGGGGGCGTTCCTTACAGGCCAGTGATGACGCTCAGCTGTGAGGAACGCCCCCTCATACAGCGCTATGAAGGAACAGAAGTGTCAGGGAGGGAGTTCCTCTGACAGTACCCAGCTATAGACGAGAACAGAGAGAGGGGGCGTTCCTCACAGCCCAGCGATGACGCTCAAGCTGTGAGGAACGCCCCCTCAGTACAAGTCTCTGAACAAAGAGAAGTGTCATGGAGGGAGTTCCTCGCAGCGCCCTTCTAACAGTAAAACATTACACCTCCGATATCTCCAGGCCCGCGCGCTGTCGGCTTTCTAGCGGTATGTAAAACCGCATGTGCCTAAGGACACGAAATGTCCTCTAACACTGCTAGTTTTTTTTTTTGGTTTGTTTGTTTCTCCTTTCTGAGCATGCGCAGGGAAAGTAAACGGACATAAAATAACGGGCAGTAACTGATGGCTATCAGTTATTGTCTGTTATAAGTCCATTACCCATAGACTTCAATGTTAAAAAAATAACGGACACTTGCTGTCCGTCAAGGATCCGTTTTTTCTCAACGGACAAAAAGTCCTGCATGTAGGATTTTTTGTCCGTGAAAAAATAACGGACTTCTGACGGATTTGGTGTAAACGGACACTAACGGACACTAACGGATACTAACGGACACAATATAAAAACCCATTGAAATGAATGGAAATTTTAACGGATTTCTGACGGTTCAACTAGTGTCCGTAGCTAAAATCTTGTAACGGACAATAGCCACGGACACTACTGATGGACACCAACGGTAGTGTGAACGCTCCCTAAGGTACCAGAATTATGTGGCAGTAATATTTATTTTGAGCCATAAATTCAAAGTCTGCAATAAAAAAGTGACATTTTCGGGAGGGTTTTTGTAATTTTAATGTGACTGTTAGGGGGTTAATCAGAGTATATTAAGGAAAAAGTTTTAAAGTCATGCTATAGAAAAGATTGTCCTATGCATTGCCCTATTATTGTCAAGACAGGTTTGGTCATATCTACTACTGCTTGTCTAAGAACATGAATTATATGCTACTAAAACAAACAAAAGGTAATCAGTATTATTTATCAGTAAGCTAGGTTCACACCTGCGCCCTGTCTCCGCTCGGGGTTTCCATTCCCCATTCCACTTTAAAAATGCAGAGAGAAAAGTGCTGCAAGCAGCACTTTTCTCTCCACATTTTTCTGCCCTTTTTGGGCGGAAACTGGGTGGAAACTTGGCGGACCCCATTATAACTAATGGGGTCTGCGGGTTTCCAAGGGTAATCGCTTTTTTAAGCAGATTAGGTTTCCATCCAGACTCCCTGAACAGAAACCCGAATGCAGGTGTGAACCTAGCGTAAGTCCTACTCTAGCGTTTAACTTATACTTGTGAAAGTACTTTTCTTAACCATGAGAATTTTTGGTAGTACCGTGTTTCTCCAAAAATAAGACCTACCCGAAAATAAGCCCTAGCTACGTTTTCCAGGTTTTTTGGCGTAGGCTTGAAATATAAGCCCTGCTCCAAAAATAAGCCTTAGCTAATTTAACCCCTTCCCGACATCTGCCGTGCGATTACAGCAAATGCCGGGTCCTTAAAGATGGCGGCCGCTCTGCTGCAGAGCGGTTACCATAGCTGCCGTACCGGGTCTCCGCAGAGACCTGGAGTTAATGCTCGCGGTCAGTGTCTACCCTGATTGCAGGCATTGTTGAGCGTGACCCCTCTCCTGCCCACCAAAGTAGCAGAACCGCCGGAGTTAATGCCCGCGATCAGAATGGACTCTGACCGCGGGCATTGCGTGACCTCCGCGCTTCCCCCCCCGCAGTCCCCACGGCCGGTCTCCACCCCATATATCTGCTATACCGGGTCTCCTTGTACAGTGGAGACTCGCAGTTAATGCCCGCGATCAGAGTCCGCTGATCGCTGGCATTGTTAAGTGTGCCAGTCCGTGACCTCCCCCCTCCAAATCGACCCCCCCAAAGCAGATAAACTATCCCCGGGGCCGGTCCTCACCTGCCCTGTACCTTTGAAGTTGCAGGCCGGCTCCCGCGGGTGAGATCGCGGGAGCCGACCTGTTCCTTTGACAGCCAGGAGCCTTATGAAGGCTCCCAGTCCTGTCATAGGAATATTACTATTGCCTCAATAGTAATGTAGATAATCTCCCATAAACTGCAATAGGTTGTATTGCAGTCTATGGGATGATTGCAGGTTCAAGCCCCCCTAGGAGGGGTTAATAGTAAAAAAAAAAAAAAAAGATAAAAAACACAAAATAATAAGTTCAAGCTCCCTCCCACTTTCACTAGAATACATATAAAAATAAAATATTACTGTGACACACATACACATTAGGTATCCCTGTGTCCGAAAACTCCCGGTCTACAAACTTAAAATATTTTACCTCTATAGTGAATGCCGTAGCAAAAAAAAAAAGATCAAAAGTGCCGAACTGCTGTTTTTTCGCTGTTTCACGCCTGATAAAAGTTGAAATAAAAAGCTATCAAATGTGTGATTGTTCTTCATGGAAAAAATTAAAACCTACCCCGAAAATAAACCCTAGCCCTTTTTTTGGAGCAAAAAATAATATAAGACCCTGTCTTATTTTCGGAGAAACACGGTAGTAGAGTGATGTATAATGTTTAATACTAATAGATGCACAAAAAATGCCAAGTACATTGATTAATTTTGATGGAATATAGATATGTCTTTTCTTGCCTCTTTTCTACTTGGCTAGACATGCCCAGATGTGTGTGTCACAAGATGATTTGCTTTTTAAGAAAATATTGTTTTGCAATTTTGTGTCACAAACTGATATCCTATATGTATCTATGTTTGATGTAAGTGTGGTTTTGTTAGTATGCCATAATATTGTTTTCAATTTGTTTCAAGAGAAAATGAAACCCTTAAACAAATTTAAGCTACAGCTGAGTAGGCACGTCTGTAAAATAAGCAAGACCTTCCAATATTCAAGGAAAATTTTCACCTTTTGGTATGCTACACTAAAAGTGTTAATACTATTTCTTATTATTGTACTTTGCCATTTTTTTTTCTTTCCTTGAGACATAGATGGGGATTTAATGTGGCTCCACAACACAGTAATGAGTATCATTTCATTTTTTAAGTTTTATAGCTTTTACTTATATAAGGTTTATAAGGCAAAATGGAAATGAAAGAGGGAAACACATTATCAGTATAATGCCTGGGAACAAAGGTATCGTAGGTATCAGATTGTGTTATCCCAGCATTCTACAGAATAAATATGAGTATAAATCATGCTGGCAATTAGATCACTACTACAGTAGTAGTGGTCTACATACATGTTGTTTTAGCATGTTTCTATCTGATAGTTGGAAGCATATGACTTCATCATGACGTCATTAGTTTCTACAGCAACAGCAACAATCAGGAAGGAAACACCAAGCGATTGTGAGTCAGAGCTAAATACAGAGCCCAAACTGATCAATTTGCAATTCTTGTGCTGAGCCGTTCAGCTTCTTGTTATATTAGAAGAATTGGGCAGAGCTATATGCTGTTCAGTCTGCCCTTAAAAATGACCATGTATGTTTATTTTCTGGCTGCATAGAACATTGGCAAATAGATTACATGTATCAAGGTTGTCTCTTCCACTGGAAATGCAGAATTTTTAAAGCTGCAATTTCTTAACACAGGTTTCAAAAGTTGCAATAAAAACAGGAGTCACCAGTTTTTGGACTTCCCGCACATGGACACACCTGGGTCAAAGGTAGTTTTCACCAGGCTGTTACAAATATTTTGGAGCCGTTATGGCTGTAGCCCCAGAAATCTTGATAATAACTCTGTGCACATACTGACACCCTATGTTGTACACTATGACATGCATCTCTACTTCTGTTCTTCACATACAGTGGGGAAAAAAGTATTTCCCTTACGTCCTAAAGCAGCACAATATGGGGTATCTCTGCCCCTGTGTGTTGTCTAGGACAGGTGGAACTTTTAATTAGCACCAAAAACATGCTTACTAACCTGCCCTATAAGAGAGCACGAGAGACCTCCCTCACCTGTTTTTTTCTTTCCTGTGTGGGACAGGTAGAGGAGGTCTCTTGTGACCTCTCTTGCTGTAAGGTTTTTTTTTCTTACCTCTCTTTAGGTGGTCCGTCTCCTGTTGCCAGCTTGCATTCGTTTTTCTGCAGCGCTCTTCTGCCGGTAAATCTTCGGCTGGCGGTAGGCTTCGGCCTAGCCAGAAGTGAAGTTGGGCATTGCGGCCAGCTGGAACCCTTCTCATCGTCCGGGTTTCCGTGGGGCCGGATTTCGCCGGACTCCTTCGCAGCCTACTTCCGGTTTTTTCGGCAGAGCTCAGGAGGGTAAGTAATATTTATTTTTATATTTATTTGTTTTTGTTTATATGTGTTATATGAATTATTTATTCATATCGCTGGGCTTGCTCTGCATGGAGTTTCTATGTATATTTTCAATTGTGTTTGGCTCCTCCTCTACTTATGGTTGCCTTTAAAATGTCCCATAGTCCATTTGGGCTGTGGGCTGTGATTTTTCTGGCTCTCCTCTACTGCTAAGGAGTAGTAATATTCCCTTCTGTGATTCAGAGATTACTCTACTCTACTACTGCGTATACTGTTGCTGCGTTTTGTTTTCTTTTGCGACGACCGACCTCCTTAAGGTACCCCTCTTTTTCTGGTTCTGGTTGCGGTTTGTAATATTAGTATTGTTATTGTCTGTGACTTTTTGTGGTCTTTTTAGATGTCTTCTTCTGCTTCTGGCTCTGGTGATGGAGATTTTAGGAGGAAGAAATCCTCCAAGCATAAACATTTAGCCTCTTTAGCCTGACAGCTATGAATTCACCCGTTGTCGCCAGTGTCGTGGCCCCCCTTCTGAGGAGCCATCCATATATGAGGTTGTGACATGGGTGAAAGAATACATGGAGGATTCTCTCAAAGAAATCCGGAATTCTATCTCCCAGATCGCCAAGAGACCACGTCTTGAAAAACATCCTCTCTTGCGGGTCTCGGACGAAGATTTTCAGGTTGTGGATGAAACTTTGTCCTCTGATGACTCCGCTGAAGATGCCAGCAGACCTCTCTTCCCACTCGAGAAAATTAATAGGCTGCTGAAGTCCACCCGATCTAAGGACCGTGATGTTGATGGGGAAGCCTCCACGTCCACCTATAGAGGGCCCAGAGTCTTCCAAGTGGACGAGACATTAAAAAAATTAATGTCTTCAGAGTGGAAATTTCCAGAGAAACCCTTTGTAATTACTGGTAGGTTTAAGACCTTGTTCCCCATCGCAGAGTCTCAATTGAATCAGTGGGGTCCTCCCCCTAAAATGGATATAGTGGTAGCCAAGTTATCTCGTCGTACTCTAGTACCATCTGAGGATGGAGCAAATTTACAGGATCCTATGGATAGACGCAGGGAGAATACTCTCAAAAAGGCCTACTCAGCGGCCTCTGCCCCAACCTCGGTCGCTGTTGCGTCATGTGAAGTCTCAGCCAAACTACGGGCTGATTTGCTCCAGCTTGAGAGGGACATCGATTCTGGTGTCTCCAGAGACGAGCTACCTTCTTTTTTAAGTTCGACTTCTTTGGCGGCAGAATTTTTAGCTGAGGCCTCCCATTATCAATTAAGGCTGGCGTCAAAGTCCTTGGCGCTTTCCACGGCGGCGAGGAGACCTTTATGGTTAAAACCTTGGAGAGCTGATTTTATCTCCAAGTATAACCTTTGTTCTTTACCATTTGAGCCAGGAAGAGTCTTTGGCAGTAGCCTGGATGAAATTTTAGAGGGCTTGGCTGTTAAAAAAGGCAAAACTCTGCCTCAGTCTTTTAGGGGTAGATTTGGCCCTGGCCGCGGCAGAGGTTATCCACCTCGACGTAGTCAGCAGTTCCAGAGGGGTACTACTCTAGAGGCTCTGGACAAAGATTCCCCAAGACTGAGGATAGAAGGAAACCCAGTTTTTGACATGAGAAGCTGTCTTCCTGTGGCCGAGATTCCTGTCGGGGGTCGTCTCTCCCTTTTCTTCAGCACTTGGCAGGAAAAAATTCAGGACCCTTGGGTCTTACAGTTAATTCAGTGAGGATATGCAATCGAGTTTCTCTGTCCTCCCCGAGATCGGTTTGTCCTAACTCGCTGTCTTCCTGCGTCTCAGTAGGGTATTTTGGAATGCTCCATTCAAGAGTACATCCACAAAGGACCTCTAGAAGAAGTTCCTTCTCTAGAAGAAGGTTTGGGGGTTTATTCTCCCGTTTTTCTAGTGCCAAAGCCAGCAGGCAGATGGAGGATGATTATAGATCTGAGGTATCTGAACCGTTTCATCAGAAAAAAACGGTTCCGCATGGAAACCATAAACTCAGTTTCTTATTTTCTTCTCCAGGGCGACGTTTTTGTCTCCCTAGATCTGAAGGATGCTTATTTACACGTGCCAATTTACCCTCCGCACAGGAAGTTCCTAAGGATTGCAGTTATAGTTTCCGGCCACAGGAAGCATTATCAGTTCTCGGCAGTCCCTTTCGGGATCTCCTCGGCTCCCCACACCTTTGCCAAGGTGGTGGCTCCCATAGTAGCCTCCCTCAGGCTTCAGGGACTCTTTGTGGTCCCTTATCTAGACGACTGGCTAATAAAAGCCCAGTCAGTGTCTGTTCTGCTCCAGCATTTACAGATTGCCATATCCCTGCTTCAAAGCCTGGGATGGCTCATAAATTGGGAGAAGTCAGAAATCGTCCCCTCAACCCAAAGGAAGTTTCTTGGTTACTTCCTAGATTCAGACCGGCTGGAAATCTCCTTGACAACTGCAAGGAAAGAGAAATTAATTACAGCAG
The DNA here is from genome assembly GCA_947044405.1 of Leptodactylus fallax. Lineage (NCBI taxonomy): Eukaryota > Metazoa > Chordata > Amphibia > Anura > Leptodactylidae > Leptodactylus > Leptodactylus fallax. The sequence continues at coordinate 112,618 of CAMRHE010000414.1, forward strand.
TTCGGCAACTTTTCAGGAGGCCGAGAGCGTCCATCAGAACTTTGATGAAGATCCTAGGTCTGATGTCATCTTCCATCATGGGGGTTCCTTGGGCTTATGGCATCTACATCCTCTTCAGATGGAAATCTTAGGAATTTGTGATCACTCTCTTCCCGGTCTCAACAGGAGGATTCAACTCTCCCCCAGGACCCGTCTTTCCCTCAGATGGTGGTTGCACCTCAAGGATGGAAGGTCCACGGTCCAACCTCATTGGACCCTGTTGACTACAGATGCATCCCTTATGGGATGGGGAACCCATCTGGACCGAAACTCCATAAAGGGAGTCTGGAGCGCTCCAGAAAGAAGGACGTCGTCCAACTGGAAGGTGCTCAGAACTGTGACAGACAGGGAGGTACCAGATCATCATCCCTCCTCAGGGAGGCAGATATGATTTTTTCCTGGGCAGAGAAAAATCTGACCCATCTATCCGTGGTTCACATCAAGGGCTCCCTGAACTCAGTAGCGGATCGGTTGAGTCGGGGTCTTGCCGTATCAGGAGAATGGTCACTCAATCCAGAAGTCTTTCATCAGATTACCCTGAAATACAGTCTCCTGGAGATAGACCTCATGGCAACCCGACTCAACTCCAACTGCCTTGGCAGTGGATGCCCTGTCCATCCCTTGGAGGTCCAGGCTGTCATACATTTTCCCTCCAATTCCTATGATACCGAGAGTATTGATAAAAATAAGACAGGACCAAGCCTCTGTAATAGCCATCATTCCATTCTGGCCAAAAAGAGCTTGGTTTTCCCAGCTCATGGTGATGAGTCGAGGGATATATTGGAGGCTTCCCCCCACCCTTAACCCGGTTTCCCAAGGATCACTGAAGTGCCAGGATCTCAGGAGATTCAACCTGACAGCCTGGAAGTTGACCAGTCCCTACGAATGTATAGAGGACTGTCAGAAGCCGTCCTGAAGACGCTTTCCTGTGCGAGAGCTGAATCCACCTAAAGGAATTACTAGAGGACGGCTAAGATTTTTTTGGAGTGGTGCTCCAAAAGAGATGTTGATATTTCTAATCCTTTGACTTCTGATGTTTTGGATTTTCTTCAGGATGGTTTGGACAGGGGCCTTGCCCCTGCTACTTTAAAGGTACAGGTATCGGCTTTATCCGCCCACTTAAACAGACGGTTGTCCCAGGAGCCCCAGGTTGCAAGATTCCTCGAAGGAGTGGTGAGACTGAAACCTGCGGTATCTTCTCTTATTCCCCAATGGGACCTTGCAACGGTCCTTTCAGGCCTTTGTGGTCCTCCTTTTGAACCTCTGGAAGCTGTGGAGCTAAAATTTTTAGCCTTTAAAACTAGTTTTTTGTTTGGTATCACATCTGCCAAAAGGGTAGGAGAGCTTCAGGTGCTCTCCTCCAAAGAACCTTATATTGTATTTTTTTTGGATAGAGTCCACCTTAGGTTTTTGCCTGGTTTTATTCCTAAGGTTCCTTCACGTAATAATTATAATCAACTGATTTCTTTGCCTGTTTTCCTTCCAGATCCATCTTCAGAGAAGGAGGTAAAACTTCATACGTTGGATGTGGTCAGGTGTCTGCGAATTTACTTATCGCAGACACAATCTTTCAGGAGAGCTGAAAATCTCCTAATCAACATGTATGGTAAAGACAGAGATCTTAAAGCTTCCAGACCCTCCTTGTCCAGGTGGATTAAGGAGGCAATCAAAATTTCTTTCCTTGCTCAAGGGTTGCTTCCTCTAGTTTTTTGTACAGCCCATTCGACCAGGGCTGTGTCGACTTCTTGGGCTGAGAATCGCTCGCTTCCACTAGATCAAATTTGTGCGGCTGCTTCTTGGTCATCCCAGCTGACTTTCGTTAAACACTATCGTTTGGATATCCGCAGTTCCGAGGCAACTGCCTTTGGTCAGACAGTTCTTGAGGTTGTAAGACGAGGAAACCCTCCCTAGGGGAATTACTTGCTATATTCCCATATTGTGCTGCTGTAGGACGTAAGGGAATCGTTGATTATATTGTTGATCTGTTTTCCCTTAGTCCTAACAGCAGCACAAGGCTTCCCTCCCTAAAACCTTGTTTTCTTTTACTTTATAATTTACACAGGTGAGGGAGGTCTCTCGTGCCCTCTTATAGGGCAGGTTAGTAAGCACGTTTTTGGTGCTAATTAAAAGTTCCACCTGTCCTAGACAACACAAAGGGGCAGAGATACCCCATATTGTGCTGCTGTTAGGACTAAGGGAAAACAGATTAACAATACAATCAACGATTAGTCAGCCACTAATTGTGCAAGTTCTCCCACTTAAAAAGATGAGAGAGGCCTGTAATTGACATCATAGGTAGACCTCAACTATGAGAGACAAAATGAGAAAACATATCTAGAAAATCACATTGTCTGATTTTTTAAGAATTTATTTGCAAATTATGGTGGAAAATAAGTATTTGGTCACCTACAAACAAGCAAGATTTCTGGCTCTCACAGACCTGTAACTTCTTCTTTAAGAGGCTCCTCTGTCCTCCACTCATTACCTGTAATAATGGCACCTGTTTGAAATTGTTATCAGTATAAAAGACACCTGTCCACAGCCTCAAACAGTCACACTCCAAACTACACTATGGTGAAGACCAAAGAGCTGTGGAAGGACACTAGAAACAAAATTGTATACCTGCACCAGGCTGGGAAGACTGAATCTGCAATAGGCAAGCAGCTTGGTGTGAAGAAATCAACTGTGGGAGCAATAATTAGAAAATGCAACACATATAAGATGACTGGTAATCTTCCTTGATCAGGGGCTCCACGCAAGATCTCACCCCGTGGGGTCAAAATGATCACAAGAACCATGAGCAAAAATCCCAGAAATATACTGGGGGACCTAGTGAATGACCTGTAGAAAGCTGGGACTAACATAACAAAGGCTACCGTCAGTAACACACTACGCCGCCAGGGACTCAGATCCTGCAGTGCCAGACGTGTCCCCCTGCTTAAGCCAGTACATATCCGGGCCCGTCTGAAGTTTGCTAAAGGGCATTTGGATGTTCCAGAAGAGTATTGGGAGAGTGTCATATGGTCAGATGAAAGCAAAGTAGAACTGTTTGGTAGAAAAACAACTCGTCGTGTTTGGAGGAGAGTGAATGCTGAGTTGCATCCAAAGAACACCATACCTACTGTGAAGCATGGGGGTGGCAACATCATGCTTTGGGGCTGTTTCTCTGCAAAGGGACCATGACGACTGATCCGTGTACATGAAAGAATGGATGGGGCCATGTATCGTGAGATTTTGAGTGCAAACCTCCTTCCCTCAGCAATGGCATTGAAGAAGAAACGTAGCTGGGTCTGTCAGCATGACAATGATCCCAAGCACACTGCCAGGGCAACGAAGGAGTGGCTTTGTAAGAAGCATTTCAAGGTCCTGGAGTGGCCTAGCCAATCTCCAGATCTCAACCCCATAGAAAACCTTTGGAGGGAGTTGAAAGTCCGTATTGCCCAGCAACAGCCCCAAAACATCACTGCTCTAGAGGAGATCTGCATGGAGGAATGGGCCAACATACAAGCAACAGTATGAGCCAACCTTGTGAAGACTTACAGAAAATGTTTGACCTCTATCATTGCCAACAAAGGATATATAACAAAGTATTGAGATGAACTTTTGTTATTGACCAAATACTTATTTTCCACCATAGGGCATTACCCATACCTTCCTCTGCCCTGCACTGGATTGACTAACAGGCTGCTATTTGTGCATACACAGCAGCCTGTCAGTCACCATTCTGAGGGGTGTAGGAAGCTGGAGAGACCAATAAATATACTGTACTTATAAACTGGGTTCAGAGCTTGAAATACTTCAGTTGCACATTTTTTATGCTGTTTTGGCTAGAAGTACAGCTGTGCACATAAGCTGAGAGATCCCCTTTCTTTAGTCTCCCAAAATTTAAAGAGTCCCTAATCTTTAGGTTGATTTTTCTGGACAAGCCATGTGTGTGAATGAAATAATTACATAATGAATTTCTTAATTAATAAATAAATATTTTTTCTGGCCATTCTATGCCAGGTATTCTGCAGTTTTAGTAAGCTCTAACTGTATCTCTCAGTTGTCCTGGAGCTGGTAGGTGGAGACTAGTGACTAGTTGCTATATACAGATGCATCTCAATAAATTAGAATATCTTTGAAATGTTTATATTTTTCAGTAATTAAATTAAAAAAGTGACCTCCTATATTTTCTAGATTCTTTACACACAGAGTGTTCTATTTCAAGTGTTTTATTTCTGTAAATGTTGATTATGGATTATAGGTGATGAAAACACAAATCTAAGAAAATTAAAATATTGTAAAAAAAAAGTTCAGTATTGTAAATTCAGTGTGTCACATGCCAAGGTTTCCTAAGCCTTTAAATGGTCCCTCAGTCTGGTTCAGTAGGACACACAATCATGGAAGATTGCTGATTATGAATTGAATTGATGAATTACTGAAATGAATGAACATTTCAAAAATATTCTAATTTATTGAGATGCACCTGTAATTAGAGATGAGCGAATCGAAGCTGACGAAGTGGAATTCGATCCGAATTTCAGGAAATCTTTGATTCGCCTCGATTCTGGATTTCCTCACGCTTTGATGTTTCGAATCGCATTTTTTAATAAAATGGCTGCTGCACATGTTAGGACAAGGGGCAAGGGACTATGGGAACGCGGAATCAGCCGGCCCTGTGATGTCACAGCCCTATAAAAATGCTTGGCCATTTTAGGTTCAGTCATTTCACATCATACTTAGTGCAGGGAGAGACGTCAGCAGGCGCTAGGGAAAGTGGTAGAAAACAATTCAAAACTGCTAGAAGTTCAGGGAAAGAGCCTTAGAACTGTAGGGAAAGGATAGGGAGGAATTTACAGAAGAGTATTGAAGCAGAACAGGGTTCATTTGGGGTGGTTGCAGCGTCAGTAATAGCAACAATTGTACTACACATTGCAGCACTCACTGCCATTATACTGCTGCTCATTGCAGATTTGCAATAGATCATACCTGTGTGTTCAAGGTAGAACCTTACAAGCCTTTTGCAGTACAGTACTGGCAAAAAAAACTGAATTCTTATACAGTAATCTGTGCATTAATCTGTTATAATGTCTTTTCAAGGCGTTTATTATTGGGGAAAATAATAAAGGGGCTTATTCGCCATTGTCTTGAAGGTAGAAAATTACAGGCCTTCTGCCATGAGCTAGTGGCAAAAAAGCATAATTCTTATCCAGCAATCTGTGCAGTTGTCTGTTATAACGCCTTTTTAAAGGCATTTATAATTGGGGAAAATAATAAAGGGGCTTATTCGCCATTGTCTTGAAGGTAGAAAATGACAGGCCTTTTGCCGTGAACGACTGGCAAAAAAACATAATTCTTATACAGTAATCTGTGCAGTAATCTGTTATAACGCCTTTTCAAGGCATTTATTATTGTGGAAAATAATAAGAGGCTTATTCGCCGTTGTGTGTTGTAGGTAGAAAATTACGGGCCTTTTTGCCCTATATTATTTTCCTTTTCATTTACTTATTTGATATAACAGTATGTCAGACAGAGAAGTGACAGGCCCTGCACAGAGGAAGGGCACAGGCCTAAATGTTTCTGGCGCAAGCACGGATCGCAGCAGAGTAATGGGACATTGCAGCAGGGGTCACTTCCAGAGGCCTGAGATCCCAGTGTCAGCTAGCAGTCTTGTCTTGACCAGCAACCCTGCGGTTCTAGAATGGTTCACTCGGCCATCCACTTCATCCCAAGTCACATCAGACACCCCCAGCCAAGAGTCGGTGGGTTTGTCAGACACGATCCTTAGTTGGCATGGCTCGGGAGCAGGCCCTGTGAGCTCACGTGTCCTCAACCTTCCTCTGTCCTTTTCTGTTCCCTCAGCCAAAGAAGTACTCTATGCTGTGGGCTCAGATCCACTACACCAGTGATGGCTAACCTATGACACGTGTGTCAGAGGTGATACGCTGAGACATTTTTGCTGACATGCAGCAAGCTGACAGCATCTGGAGGTGAGGCAACTCTCCTGCTTCCTGCTAAAAGCGCGGCGCGAACGGTGGCCATATTACCTCCGTGAGTGAAGGCTGTTAGTTGTTAGAGCTCCCACCCACCCTAAATTTATTGGTGCACCCAGACACCTCCTAGAACTGTGTCCCACAGTTGCCCTACCAGCGGTAGACAGCTGGACCAAGGTCCATTCTAGTAACTAAAGAGGGATAAGAGAGTCATCTCAGGCGTGTATGCTCCTTACACCCCGACCATTATCTTAAAGCAGCTACCAAAATCTCACCCTGCTGCCACTGAACCCCAACACAGTTTCTGCTCAGCAATTCTGGGGGAAGGGAACACCCCATCAGAGACAGTTAACCCTACCAAGACCTGACTGGGCATCTGGGCTCAGGTGTTTGTCGACTTGAGGTCAAAGCTTGAGAATATGGAAAGGAATTGCTTGGAGAATGAAGAGGAGTGCCACTACGAATATGAAATTTGGAGTGCTTGGAATTGATTACCGGACACTTTTAGCATCCTGAAAAATCTAGCGATGGCTTTACAATTTTTCCCTCTACATACTTTTGAGACCTTATTCTCAGCATTAAATAATATTAAGTCCAATAAAAGAAACCGACTGACAGATGAAGTTAGTAGTGCTTGCTTGGGCTTGAAGTGTACAAAATACCAACCTTCAATTGAAGATTTAGCAAATTAAATTCAGCAATAAAAAAAAGTCACTAAGCAGTAAGGTAAAGAATTATCTGTTTTTGCTTTATTAACAAATACAGTATATATATTAAAAATATAACTTTTTGCTATTAGAGCTACAAATATCACAATATTATGGATTTTTCTAGAAGTGACACACTACTCGAGTTATGCTCGTTTTTTTTTTTTTACGAATTTTGACACACCGTGCTCAAAAGGTTGGCCATCACTGCATTATACAGTGAGGAGGAGCTACTACAGGACAGTCAGCAGCTAGTGCCCAGCCAAGATCTGGAGGAGACATCCGCCACTTCCTCCAGTAGGCGGGAAAGTAGTGATGAGGAGAGTGACGTGGGAGCTGGTGTTGCGCGCGGTCAGGCTCCTGACTCAGAAACCATTGAGGAGGACATCATTGACATGCAGACAGTTGTGGATGATGATGTTGCCGATCGCAATTGGGAGCTGGATGAGGAAGGGGCTTCATCATCATCTGGAGAAGAGGGTTGTGCACAAGGCAGCGCCGGAGTCAGCAGTAGGAGCAGTGGGAGGTCGGGAGCCAAACGTGCCCGGGGTAGACCACCCGCTTCGCAGGAGCCTACCTTCCCGGAAAGCAGTGGTGCAGGGGATCACGGGGTCAGGGGAGGTAGCAGTTAGTGCAGAGTGTTGGGGGTAAAATCACCTACTCGGCGGTGTGGCAGTTTTTTGTTAAGCCACTGGTGGAGGTATACATGGCCATATGTGTAATTTGTGGGCAGAAGGTAAAGTGTGGCCAGGGTGCCAATATTGGCACCACAGCCCTGCATCAACATATGCAGCAACACCATAAAATGGCCTGGGAGAACCGTGGCTCCAATGTGGTGGTTCAGCCTGCCGCAGCAACCGCTGCATCACCCATTGGCACGCACCCCATTTCAGCCATTCAAGGATCCACCACCTCAGCCGAAGGAAGCTGTGTGACCTTTCCATCATCAGCTGGTCATGATGCTCCTGTTCCTCCTCCTCCTCCTAGTCAGTCATTGCGTCAGCAATCCATCATCGAAGCGATTTCAAAGAGACAACAGTATGCGTGCACTCATCCCATGGTGCTGCTGTCCAAAGTTGCTGCTGCTGCAATCCCTCCCTTTCCAAGTGGTGGACTCTGCACCTTTCAGAGAACTGATGGCTTGTGCCAAGACGAGGTGGAGAGTCCCAAGCTATAATTTCTTTGCCAAAAAGGCAGTACCAGCCCTGCACAAATATCTAGAACAGAAGATGGGCCAGTGCCAGTTTATGGCCCACTGAGTTAATGTGGTTCCTGCCCAGACACATCAGCAACTTGGACAGGTCGCGCAGCTCCCGCCTCCACGTTCTCACACTGTTGGTCCCGCAACAATGTCTGCCTCATCCTCCACTGTGTCCTCAGCCTCCACTGCAGGCACAATTCACAGTGCTCCTCCTGCATACAACATGTGCAGGGCACAGCGGTGTCACGCTGTTCTACACCTCATTTGCCTGACAAACAAAGTCACACAGGGGAGGAACTGCTCCATGTTCTCAATCAAGAAATCGAATCCTGGTTTTCTCCAAGACAACTTAAAATCGGAACCATGGTGACCGACAATGGGAAGAACATGGTGTCGGCGCTGCGTCAAGGTTGGTTGAGTCATGCGCCCTGCATGTCGCACGTGTTCAATCTGGTTGTCAAGCATTTCCTTAAGTGTTCTACCCATCTCCAAGACATCCTAAAAATGGCAAGGAAACTTTGCATGCACTTCAGCCACTCGTAAACCGCCAAGCACACCCTCCTTGAACTGCTGCAGCAGAATGGCCTCCCACAACATAGGCTGATATGCAATGTTTCCACCTATTGGAATTCAACCCTCCATATGTTGAACGAACAGAGAAAGGCCATAAACAATTTCTTGATGATCCAAGTGGACAGAGGTACTCCCCTGTGTAACTTCAATGTTAGCCAGTGGCAGTTCATGCATGACACCTGCCTTTTGCTCGTTCATTTTGAGGAGACCACTTTATTAATCAGTCGCCAGGAATACAGGATGAACAACGTCATTCCACTTTTTTATATCCTGGAAAAGATGCTTGTAAATCTTGCTGGTCAGGGGACTGGCGCCAACATCTCATGGCCACATGAGCCCTATGGGGGCTGAACTGGAGGAGGAGGAGGAGGTGGCAGACATTGGAGCACAAGCAATGTTTAGCAAAATGGGTGGTTTTTGAGGAAGACAAGGCAGATGACCTAGACACACCACAGCAGTATGCAGTGGAGATGGATGCAGGGAGTCCTTCCGAGTTACTTGCGCAAATGGCCCAATGCATGCTCACTTGCTTGTATAGTGACAGCCAAATTGTCACCATTCGGCAGAGGGATGACTACTGGCTCTCCACCATGTTAGACCCTCGCTACAGGTCAAAAATGTGAGCCTTTTTTACACCTGCTGAGAGGGAGGACAAACTGAACTACTATAGAGACATTATATGTAGCAAGTTGGCCACTGCCTATCTGCGCTATCGTCCATCCTCTCGCAGGTTCGACCAGGGGGGCCCTGAGTGCTCACCTTGCACTGCTATGGCAGCTGTGGGAGGGGGGTGGGGGTGGCAAGAGCTGTATCAGCTCTATCAGCAGCAGCCTGAGCCTACAGTAGAGTCACTGATGAGCAGCTTTCTTCATCCGCAAAGTGAAGAAACTGCTCTTCAGAAGCTAGACACAGAGCAGAACCTGAACCAGCAGATGGTGGCATACTTAGAGCGCACCCTGCCACCCATCATCGAAGATCCACTGGACTACTGGGCAGCCAAACTGGATTTGTGGCCACAACTGTCTGAGTTTGCCCAGGAAAAGATGTCCTGCCTGGCCAGTAGTGTGGCATCAGAGCGGGTGCTTAATGCGGCGGGGGCCATAGTTACCCCAAGGAGAACTTGCCTGTCCACCCAAAATGTGGAGAGACTGAGCTTTGTCAAGATGAGTCAGGCATGGATCAGCCAGGATTTCCTACCACCAATGCCTGATGCATCAGATTAAATTATCTATGCTGCCTTACCCAAACCTTGTCAAAAGAGACTGGTTGCTTCTGGCTACCTGCCTCAGCTACTATTCTGATGCTACCACCCACCTGATGCCACACATCTGATGCCAAGTGCTCCTTCTTACAGCCATCATCGTCAGCAGGTACTGTTTGTGCCACCCACCTCCCCACTCTGTCACTGGGTCACTGGGTTGCCTTGCCACTCTGTGGCCTACTCATGCTGCTGGCAACAGGTCACTCTGTGTCCTCCTTATGCTGCTACCACTGGGTCACTGTATGTTCTCCTCATGCTGCTGCCACTGGGTCACTGTATGTCCTCCTAATACTGCTGCCACTCGGTCACTGTATGGCCTCCTCATGCTGCTGCCAACTCCACATTATGTCGCCTTGCCTCTCTGTGGCCTCCTCATGCTACTGCCAACTCCACATTATGTTGCCTTGCCACTCTGTGACCTACTCATGCTGCTGCCACCGGGTCACTCTATGGCCTCCTCATTCTGCTGCCACCAGATCACTTTATGGCCTCCTTATGCTGCTTCCACTGGGTCACTGTATCTCTTCCTCATGCTGCTGCCACTGGGTCACTGTATGTCCTCCTAATGCTTCTGCCACTGGGTCACTGTATGGCCTCCTCATGCTGCTGCTACTGGGTCACTGTATGTCCTCCTAATGCTGCTGCCACTGGGTCACTGTATGTCCTCCTAATGCGTCTGCCACTGGGTCAATGTATGGCCTCCTCATGCTGCTGCCACTAGGTCACTGTATGTCCTCCTAATGCTTCTGCCACTGGGTCTCTGTATGGCTTCCTCATGCTACTGCCAACTCCACATTATGTCGCCTTGCCACTCTGTGGCTTCCTCATACTACTGCCAACTCCACATTATGTTGCTTTGCCCCGGGACTGCGCTCCACTGGGTACTCTATGGCCTCCTCATGCTGCTGCCACTGGGTCACTGTATGTCCTCCTCTTGCTGCTGCCACTGGGTCACTGTATGTCCTCCTAATGTCCTAATGCTGCTGCCACTGGGTCACTGTATCTCCTCCTCATGCTGATGCCATTGGGTCACAGTATGTCCTTCTCATGCTACTGCCACTGGGTCACTGTATGGCCTCCTTATGCTGATGCCTCTGGATCACTGTATGGTCTCCTCATGCTGTTGCTGCCACTGGGTCACTGTATGGTCTCCTCATCCTGCTGCTGCCACTGGGTCACTGTATGGCCTTCTCATGCTTCTGCCACTGGGTCACTGTATCTCCTCCTCATGCTGCTGCCACTGGGTCACTGTATGTCCTCCTCATGCTGCTGCCACTGGGTCACTGTATTGCCTCCTCATGCTGCTGCTACTGGGTCACTGTATGTCCTCCTCATGCTTCTGCCACTGGGTCACTGTATGGCCTCCTCATGCTGCTGCTAACTCCACATTATGTCACCTTCCCCCTCTGTGCACTTTCTCGTTACAGTAGGATCTTGGGCCTCTGAACGGATCTTTATACCTGGCACTAACATTGACCTGTAAGGCTGAGTTCACTCTTGAGTTAGTTGGTCAGTTTTGGTCCCATAAATGGCCAAATAAGTGAAGTGTGCAATGGTTCTAAGAGCAATGCCTGTCATGTGCGTGTCATACAGGCTCACAGTAGAGAGCACATCACAGCAGGCTCCCTATGCATGTTACTACAAGGCACAGTGTTCTACACCGCTATACAGGCTCTCTGAATCCAGGAAATAGCTGTTTTTTAATGCTACTCGCCGCAGATTAATTTGGATCGAAGTGAATCTTTTGGATAACTTTGGAGAATAGGTCGAATAGAATTTTTGATAAATTCGCTCATCTCTATCTATAATGTCTCCCATAGAGAGCACATTAAGAGAACAGGATATTCTGCTTCCATTCTGTCATTTAGAAACATCATGTAGGAATTTATAGAATAGTATTGATGTGGCATTATCAAACTAGAAATAAAGTAATAAAAAATAAGACAAAGCATGGTGAAGATGAACAGTATCTAGGCATGGTAGATGGTGAAATCAAGACATTGATTCTAAAGCTGGTAGACCACTTTTTTTTCAATTGCTGCATGGAGAATTAAAAAGTAAAGCCCAGAGGTAGAAAGTGTTGCTTCTAATATTACCTGAGGCTAGGTTCACACCTGCCTCGAACCGAAACCTAATCCACTTAAAAATGCAGTTATCCTCAGAAACCCGTGAACCCCATAGAATATAATTTCCGTCCAAAAAGGGCAGAAAAACATGGAGCGAGAAGTCCTGCTTGCAGGACTTTTCTTTACGCATTTTTAAAGCGGAATAGGGAACGGAATACCCAAGCGGAGACCGAGCGCTACCGTGAACCTAGCCTTAGTTTGTTGGCCCTCTGATTATATTATTGTATAGTGGCTCTCAGTCTTATGATCCTACAGCGTGTAGCACTCCCTCAAAAACATTACTCATGTGATACTGACGCTATGTTCACATATGCGCTGTTGTGAACGTTGTTCTGATCCATTGGGTGTCCATTCTTTTAAACTGGCATCATTCGATAAAAAAGTTGCTCTTTCAGGTGACCCAGATGTGAACCCAGCCTAAGAACAATAATAATGATAATAATAACTGTGTTTAGAATTAGATGTATCAATGTGTCAGGGATGTTTTCAGAAATGTTATTCACAATATGTCAGCATTTTTCAGTATGGATTAGGAGCTTTGCTTCTAGTTGTGGCAACTTGTAACGATAGGAGCATCAAGCAAAATTGATAATATGCTTCAAAAACTACATTTACTTTTCCAGAATGCAATGCAGAGATTGTTGCATTAAACATTCATTCATCCCCGAAATCATTAATTCCCATGTGAATGGTGTAGGTATGTGAGCCAGAGGGCGCTGTTGAGCGACCCAGGTCCAGCCCTGAAAAGGCCTTCAGCCACACCTTTGAGTGGGGTGGCGTGTAACTCCAAAGGACTGGAGTATCCTGCACAGAGCAGCAAATGGTGGCCCAGTTGGACAGATAGACGGTCTGTGCCAGAGGGCTGGCGTCCACAGGGGACTTTTGCTGAGTGGAGCATTAGTCCGGCTGCTCAAGTGGACCAGCTAGGACAGAGAGATAGGCTCTGTCCAAGAAGGGCTGGCGTCCACATACCACGGTTGCTGGAGCTGAGCAACAGTCAGGACAGTTAGGGGCTCAAGGAGTGAGTTAGGCCCTAACTGTGGCATAGGTTTTTTTTTGTTGTTTTGTTATGTTGCAGTTAAGCTGAATAAAGCCACGTTTTATTTTACACTTGGACCGTCTGAAAGCTATCTTTCCGGCGCCCAGTACCACGAACCACCGCTGTCCGGACCAGGACAAGCCGCCATTTTGAGTGTAATTCCCCTAAGCTGTCACATATGGTGGAGAATCGCGGAAATCATTGGAAATCCATGAATGGCGAAGCAGAGCTGGAGTTCTGGAACAAAAAGAAAGGGAACTCAAAGCTAGAATATGCAGCCTGGAGAGGGGGCGGGGGGGATCGTGTGAAAATAAAGAAAAAGAGTTGTTGGGGGTGTGGTTTGTCTTTGCTCCGAAAGTGGAGGCCTTATCAGGAGAGTCACAAAAAAGTAGAGACTCAACTTCAAGGGCTGCAACTAAAAGTCACAGAAGGGGACAGGTTTCAAGCAGAACTGCTAGACAAGGCAAACGGTCTGCAGGTGGAATTGGATAAGGTCACAAGGCTTCTTTCTCAAGCAGACAGCAAGTTTATCAAATTTTTCAAAGATTTTTCTACACTAGAATCTCAGCTTCAGGACACTCAGGAACTTTTGCAAGAAGAAACCCGTCAGAAGCTTGACCTTAGTACAAAACTAAAACAAATGGAAGATGAGAAAAATGGTTTCCTTGAGCAACTAGAGGAAGAGGAGATAGTAAAAAGAGATTTGACAAAGCAGATTTCAACTCTACAGGCTCAGGCGACCGATATGAAGAAAAAAATGGAAGATAGTATTGGATCCTTGGACTCGGTTGAAGAACTAAAGGGAAAGTTGCAAAAGGAGCTAGAAGCTACAAATCAACGGTTTGAGGAGAAGGTTGCTGCTTATGACAAACTTGAGAAGACGAAAATTAGACTGCAGCAGGAACTAGAAGATGTAGGTGTAGATCTTGATCATCAACATCGGAGTGTGTCAAATTTGAAAAGGAAGCAGGAAAAGTTTGTTCAGCTGCTTGGGGAAGAGAAGACTCTTTCTGCTAGATATGCAGAAGAACGTGACCGTGCTGAAGCAGAGGCTTGTAGAGAAAAGACCAAAGCTCTTGCCTTGGCTCGCTCCCTAGAAGAGGCCCTTGAATTGAAGGCCGAATTAGAGAGGCTCAACAAGCAACTGCGCACTGAAATGGAGGATTTGGTTAGCTCCAAGGATGAAGTTGAGAAAAACCTGGAATCTGTGCAGCTATTGTATGAGAACAAAGCTAATGCTTATGAGAAAAGGCTTGGAAAAGGCCAAGAGAGCATTGGACCTCCAGACAGAAGACATGAGGATTCAGTTTGAAGGAAACGTGTCTAGTTTATCTGCTGAGATTGTAGCTCTAAATATGCTTGTTGCTAAATTAAAGGTGCAAGTGAACAAGCAGGAGGAAATCAAGAAACAGCTGGAGTTTCAGATGGATCAAGTGAAGCGTAAATCAGAAATAAAGTTGGAAGAGCACACTTCTCAGATTGAACAGTTAAAAACCGAAGTGGAATCTAAAAGAGAAGAATTGGATCGATTGCAGCAGTCTTTATCCAATACGGAACAGTCGGCATCTGCACTATCTTCAAAGCTGGCAGCACTAGAAGATGAGAGAGACTCGCTGCAGAGCCTGTTAACCTCTAAAGAATCAGAGCTGTTATCCCTGAAAAATGTGATTCAAGAAATAGAGTCTTTATTCAACCAAGAGCAAGATAAGAGAGCCACTGAGATACGGGACTTGAATGAAAGACTTGACAAAAAGTCTGCAGATGAGCAGAAGCTTTATCAGAAGATGTTGGAGGATCAATCCAATATAATTCAGGGAACAGTGGGGGAAGCAGAAAATATTATCCAGGATGCTGACCTGACAAGTGTTAGAAGAACATTGCAGAATATCCTAGAATTAGGAGGCATAGTGAATAAAGAGATGGCATCTACATCTGCTGCCATAGAAGATGTCAGGAAGATTGAGGAAGTTCTGCAAGTTGCAATAGTAAAAACTGAGATGAAGGCTGTGCAGTAAAATGTGGCAGTGAAGAAAGTTCCGGAACTGGAATCAGAGATTTGTGCGCTACAGAAGGCGTTAGAATTGGAGAAAGCTGCCGGCATAGAGGCAGAGAAAGCAGAACCATTAAGGCAGCCAGAACATGTAACCCAAAAGCATCTGGGTACTGACAGAAAAAAACTGTGATGGTGAAAACTTGGTATCCCAGTCCTCCGGTGTTAGCACAGGGAATGAAAATAACTTGAAGAATGTTGAGATGACGATATCACCAGCTCCTGTACTGTCAGAAAAGGGTTGGCATGAAAAGTCTTGCAATCTATCACAGAATCGTAACATGCCTCCAGAAAGCTATGCGTATGAGAGAGAGGAAGTAAGACTAGAGTGTGGAAGTGGTCCTTCTGCTGCCGTACAGGTGCGGACGCATTATACAGAAACCATTCCAATATATGATGTGGCAGTTGTTAAAGACATACCAGAAAATGTAGTTCAGCGTGATCTATTTTGTGAGGCTGTACAGTATGGCCCTCATGCAGGAGAAGATATTGCAGTGCAGAGATTGTGTATCTCAAACAAAGAGGAGAGCAAGCGGCCTATGTCTCCTAAACTTCTAAGCCTTGATGGTGATGGCAAAGTTTGCTTTGAGATGAAGGTTACAGAAAAGGTACCCGTGAAATATTTATACTCTAAGGACATTGATGTACATGAAGTACGTGTTAGCTGGTATTTGAGCTCCTGTGGATTCGTGATAGGAGAAGATGAAGATTCTTGCGGCTATTCACTAGATGAATCGAGGTCATGCAATGGGATGGCTGAAGACTGTGGCGAGAGATGTGATGAAGATGATGTGATCCACTGTATGGCGAGTTGTGAAGGTGATGAAGCGGAACTTGCCTTTGTACGGAATGGCCAGGATCTTGGCGTGGCATTTAATGGGAGGAGAGAACTGAGAACTCGACGGAGCGGTATTTAGAAGAGGAGACCGCCAGATGGGGACGTCTGGAGAGACACTGGACAAGTGTATAGGATTGAAGAGGGACGGCGACATATGTCTTGTCCCATTGTAACGCACCCCATGGGTAGTGAGCTGAGGGGGAGGGTATGTAGGTATGTGAGCCAGAGGGTGCTGTTGAGCGACCCAGGTCCAGCCCTGAAAAGGCCTTCAGCCACACCTTTGAGTGGGGTGGCGTGTAACTCCAGAGGACTGGAGTATCCTGCACAGAGCAGCAAATGGTGGCCCAGTTGGACAGATAGATGGTCTGTGCCAGAGGGCTGGCGTCCACAGGGGACTTTTGCTGAGTGGAGCATTAGTCCGGCTGCTCAAGTGGACCAGCTAGGACAGAGAGATAGGCTCTGTCCCAGAAGGGATGGCGTCCACATACCACGGTTGCTGGAGCTGAGCAACAGTCAGGACAGTTAGGGGCTCAAGGAGTGAGTTAAGCCCTAACTGTGGCATAGGTTTTTTTTTTGTTGTTTTGTTATGTTGCAGTTAAGCTGAATAAAGCCACGTTTTATTTTACACTTGGACCGTCTGAAAGCTATCTTTCCGGCGCCCAGTACCATGAACCACCGCGGTCCGGACCAGGACAACCCCCCATTTTTGTTTTAATCCCCCAACCGCCCCAAAGGGGAAAAAATGCCAAAACCCAAAAAACCCCCCATAAGGGGGGGGTGGGAGGGGTGTGAAAAAAATGCAAATAATGAAGAGACTGCAGACCCTTCTTATAGCTGATCTGTAGGGGTGCCAATCGTTGAAGACCCACCGATCTATTATTATTATTAATCTATGGTAAGAATAATCCATCAATAATGTAATCCCAGAAAACCTTTTAAAAAAACCTTAAAAAAAAAATATTTATATAAAAAAATTCTGTTGTGGGGGGGCAAAAAATTGGAGAAGGGTTAAAAAATTCTTTTAATTTTTTTGTCCCTGTTGGGGGGGGGGGGAGTGGGGGAAGAGGGTGGAAAAAAAAAATGTGGGGGGTTCTTTTTGGGTTTGGGGGGTTGTTTGTTTTCTTCAGGCGGGAAAATATAAATAAGTCCGCTGATCAGGATAAGCTTACCATCTGATCCTAATCAGCAGGTGAAAGCTGTGGCGGACAGCCACAACTTTGCTTCAGCCTCCTGCTACAGGATGCCGGAGGGTGGAAATTTGAGGCGGACTTCCACTTTCATTTCCACTGTGTGAACATACTCTAACAAAATAATCTAGGTTCACCTGTCTGGTTTTAATGTTACGGCTCATTGATGAATATACAGTACATGAAAATTAATGCACAGTATATTAATGCACATATTGATTGCCTTCTTGTTTGTTTTTACCTTAATATACTGTATACATACATTCTAATAGCAATAAGCAAATGGCCTGTTTTCACTCTTTCTATTGTTTACTGTCTCAGATTCATAAACCCCTTATGTTATTTGTCATTTATCCCAACTTTTTTCCCTAAAGGGATGAAGAGATGGACCATCTGGTTGAGTCTGGATCAGAGTCTTTTCCCATTCTGAAATAAAAACATTGAACATACGGTGAATGTGTTCAAAGGCAACTAATCCATTATTGAGCAACTAAATGTTTCTTGTGCATTACTGTGAGGACTTTGCAAACCCTAAATAATTTTGTGAGGGTATGAACACATATCTATCAACTCTAATTGTTCCCCTGAGATTATTTTTACAGCAGCCTGTGCAATACCTTATATTTTCCCATGTGCAATAAAAAGTACATTGCCAACATTTTATCTTAGTTTTCAGTTCATTCAATCTAGGAAGGATGCAACTCTATAATCCCTTTATACCTTGATAGTCAATTTTCTAAATGTAATTTTCTGTGTGTGTTGCATCATGTCAACTAACACCTTTACTAAGGAATGTTATGGAACGTTACTTAGAAAAATTTGTGTATAGGACATTGTGATTGAAGGAAGAATTGGAAGGAAGGAGTAAAGTTTTATTGCACATTTCTTGGAGAAAGGAAAGTTCATTTGCTGTGTGTTACTATATTGCACTTAAAGATCTCCTAAAGTGTCTCTGTAATAATGATTCTCAAGAATTTCAAAGTTATGATGAGTCAATTTCCTTAGAAAAGACCTGCAGAAAAGCAGGCAATTTATTAATGCAACAGAAAGTGTTAAAGGGTCTGCTTTCTCTATAAAATCAATACCGCTCAGGATTAGCAGGTTCGATCAATGTAAATCTAATGTGTATGGCCAACTATCTCAGGTTAAAGTGGATGTAATAAGATTGAAACTTATAACCTAAATAGGTGATAAGTGACATGTGTCTGGGACTCCATCTGGTCATGATAATTGGGGTTTTAGTTTGGTTAGAAAGTATTGAAAAAAATGGAAAGAGGGAGGGATTTGCTTTTATGTAAAGTCCTGCCTAAAGCCCACACAGGATATATGTGAGAGTAATGACAATGTAAAGGTTCTATGTGTAGATGCACATGGCAGAAAAAAACAATAATATAATATTGATAGGGGTATGCTATAAAAGAAACTCACAGAAAATCCACTACTAAGCCAAATAAATGAGGCAGAGGAACAGTGAGGTAGGTATTATGGGGAACTTCAACTACTCAGTTTGGAAACTAAAATCTGTAGTTTTACTAACAAATAAAGATATCTTCAGTACATTTTCCAATTAGTGCAGGAGCCAACTAAAGCGAGTTTAAAGGGGTTTCCCATCTTAGCAAGTTAACCCCTATTCATAGGATAGGCAATAGCTTGCAGATCAGTGGGTTCCAACTACTCAGACCTCTGCCAAAAAGGAGAACAGGGGACATTTGTTCCCCATTCCGAAAGGAGCAGTGGTTGGACAGCACGTGCATCATTATATTGATTTCAATGGAAGTGCTGTACCATGCTGTCTTTCTGTACACAGATCCCATTCTCTGGTAGTGGCTACTGCTGAGAGAGATATTCCTCATAGACCAAGACTTCTTCTTCTTCTTTCTCTTGTTGTTGATTTGGATGAGAACTGCCAGTGTTTTTTGAATTTAGAGAAGGTAGAGGTGGAAGACATGATTTTTGGTGGAGGTAGTATTGGCAGAGGATGTGCTAATGATAGTCATGTTGGTAGGGGGACTAGGGGGAAATTTCCAAATGACAAATTGATAGCAAGGTGCAGTATTCTCAAGAAGATAATTAGCCATGGGCATGCAGGCACACATGTAGGAGCTAGGTCTCTGTACTCACATGAAATGGCATCGCTAGCTCATTTGGCAAAATCACTATTTGACAATAGCTGCTCCAGTCTATTTTCTGAAGTGCAGCCCTTAACCTGGAAAAAATAGCCTTTTTAAAATTAAGGGATTTTGCCCTCCCAACCTTTGTTTGTTTTTTACAATTTAAATGGAATCTGATTAGATTATGGTCACTAATACCAAGGTTTTCACACACAGTGACATTTCCAACAAGTCTCGTATTATTAGAGATGATCAGATCCAGCAGAGAATCCCCTCTGGATGGATCTTCTACAAACTGGACCATAAATTTGTCCTCCAACAAATTGATGGATTTCCTCCCCTTTACAGACAATGCAGAACCATGACCTCAGTCAATATCCGGGTAGTTAAAATTTCCCATCAAGACCACCAAACCCACCTGTGCTGCACACTCAATTTCCTTATACAACTGACTTTCTAACTCTTCTGTTATGTTCGGGGGGGGGGGGTCTATAGATTATACCAAGAAGTATTTTATCAGTGGGCACATCCTTATGCAATTCCACCCACAGGGATTCCACATCCTCACAAACTTCACCCACATTTTCACCCACATTGCCACTTCTGACATACATACACACTCCACCTCCCTTCCTTTTAACCCTGTCTTTGTGAAAGAGTGTAAAACTTTGAATGTTAACAGCCCAGTAATGAGAGGAATCTAGCCATGTCTCAACCACATCAACTAAATCAATGTTTTCCTCATGGACCAGGGCCTCAAGCTCCTTCAGTATGCTCGCTTGGCTTTTGCCATTTGTGAGCACATATTTTAAATTGCCATACAAGTTTACACATTCATTACCAGAAAAGTGCATTCTTGAAGTTTTATGGCCAGATTTGTCTATACTGTTGTAACGTCTCTGCCTGTTCGGGTCTCAGCGCCACCCTCCGCTCACACGCTGTGGCGAAGGAGGCGTGTTCGGTTTGATTCCTTGCGCAGGTTTCTAGTTGCTCAGTCTGAACATGGTCCTAGTTCCCTTGCTGTGTAAAGCCACACCCGTGTTCTGAGCATTGTTTCTCTTTGGACTGCATAGAGTTAATCTCTTCCTGGCCTGAGTGATTGACAGCCTGTGTACCTATCAGGTCTGGGGCTGGTTCCAGACTTTCTATAAACAGGTTGTCAGCCCTCACATGGTTGCCGGTTATTGCTCTGACTTTGCCTCCTCTCTTTGTGCCCTTGATATTGACTGTACTATTTCTCTGACCTCTGGCTTGCCTTTTGACTATTCTCTTGGATTTTGATTTTGTACTGCATTGCTCGTTTGTTACTCACCCCTTGGCTTGATCACTCTGCTTCTGTGTTGTTTTTTTGTCTTGTCCTGTTCTGTGTATAGGGCTTGTCTTCTGGTTATCCTTTTACCGTTTAGGGTAACTGAGGCAATAGGAAAGGACAGTGGCTGGGGTGAGATTAGGGCTCACTTGTCTCTGTCCCTCCTCTCAGACCGCTGCTGTAGTGTCAGGGTGTTGCTACGGTTGGCAAGATCCTTACAACTGTTCAGTTGTAATAAATGGATTTCCCTATTAACTATTCTAATCCCCACCACCACAATTCACCCACCACAATCCACTCACCATGGTAGCCTGTCCAGTCTCTGACCTATCTACCCCTATATCTGCCTGGCCTTCCCCTGCATTCTTAGTTTAAATGCTTCACCACCCCCACTAGAATTCTCTCCCCCAGGACAGCAGACCCCCATTCATTAAGGTGCAAGTTATCTGTGGAAAACAGCTTCTACCCCATTGAAAAGTCAGCCCAGTGGTCTAGGAACCCAAACCCTTTTTTCCTGTGAGAAGACTTTAGCATGCATTTAACTCCCTAACCTCCTGCTGCCTTTCCTATGTAACACATGGCACAGGCAGTATTCCAGAGAATACAACCTTGGAGGTCCTTCCCTTCAGCTTGAAGTTCTCTAAAATTATTCTTAAGGAGTCTCCACCTACCATTTATTCTATCATTGGTACCCACATGGACCACAACAGCTGGGACCTGCCCAGTCCCTACTAGCAATTTGTCCACCCATTCCACTACATGACGAACCCTGGCACCAGGGAGACAGCAAAGCATTCGGTTGAAGTGGTCCTGGTGACAAATTAATCTGTCTTCCTGATTATACAATCCCCTATAACCACTAACTGCCTTGCCCTACCTACACTACCATCCCCCATCCCACTTCTAGCTGGACTGTCTTCCCAGCTGTTAGGGAGAACAGTATCCACTAGGGCTGTCATTTCTGACACTGATATCCTCACATGATGATATGAGGATATCAGTGTCAGAAATGGCAGCCCTAGTGCAGCCCAACTTCGGACTTTTGTTTGGATGAACAGAAACAGGAGTGGTCTACCTTTTCTTGAATCCCTTTCCATCCCTTTTCTCTGTATTAACCCAGCTCCTTGCCAGGTCTTCCTGATGTCCCTCCAGCTCTCCAACCTCCATATCTAACCCACTGACTGCTAGCTCAGTGAGAAGCATGCTCCGCTCAAGATTGTCAATCACCCTCAGTGTTGCATTCTTCTCTTCTAGATCTCTAATTAATGCTTTAGATTGGCACCATGCTCACATTTGCCACTATTCATCTGGAAATCTTGCTCTAGTATTGCATACATATAACATACTGTGCTCTGAAGTAAATGGATAAGCTTGCTAGCCATTATCCAAATTACAATAAACAGTAAAGTACTAAAATAAAGTAAGTTACTTACAGGTATTTTCACTCCTGCTCTTCAAATCTACTTAGACCACAGCCACTTAGTTAAGCAAGCCCATTTTGAGACATATGGAATTAAAATCGTCACATAATTCCAATGCTCCTTGTTGCACTTTCCCTATTATTTTTAGGACAGTTTTAACAAATTAGTTTGCTTACTTATATAGTGCCATCATGTTCTGCAGCGCTTTACAGATGTTGTCAATCACTGTCCCATATAGGACTCACAATCTACATTCCCTATTAGTATGCCTTTGGAGTGCGGAAGGAAACCGGAGCAAACCCACAAAGAACATGCAAACCCCATGCAGATGTTTTCTTTGGTTGGAATCGAACCTAGGACTCCTGCACTGCAAGGCCACCATGCTGCACCAACGAATGTACCCTGTTTTTTATTGGGGGTGTAGATGTTAGCGATAGTATACAGTTTGTTGTAGATCATACATACCATTATCACATATATACTCAAGGGTTCCACTGTTTGACTATGGATCGTAACAGCTACAGAGGAATTAAATGCCATTAGTATCCCTCATTTCTTTTTGCAGAATGAGGAATGGATTGTAATTGGGAACTTATGGTGAACCAAAGTGGGAGAGTTTTTTCCTGCAAATGTGAGTTTCTTGCAGGCATATTAGGTCGCTTTTTAAACTGAACATTTCCCTCCACATTAGGGACCTTTTAAACGGGCTATTCAGTCCATTGACATTATGAGATACCACAGTAATAGTCATGAGGAATCAAAATAACAATGGGTGAGAAAACAGTATTATTATGCCTGTTTCCACATGGCTAGGGCGTACAGTCCCTTTTGGGTCATATTGGCAACACCACAAATAACATAGTAGGCTAATGAAAAACCACATGAACAATAGATATTATTGTAAATGGGTAGGAATTCTATTCATGCCATAACTGTAGGGGCAGACTGTTATGGAAACGTGATGAAAAAGGGTACAGATAGTACCTCAAAGATTGACATAGGGATTCAGTCACTCACTGATTGCAAAGGCAGGTGTTAAGTCCTTATTAGGTGATTGCCTTAGTATGCCACTCTTGTTCCAAATGTGGAGATATCTTCCACTGTGGAGGAGGTTGTAGATTTACCTGGATTTCCTTAGTTTCTCCAATCCTTTTTTCCACGGAGAAAATAGGGATGAACTTTCTATTTCGGTGGAATCAGAGCTTTGTGAGGAAACTCCAGCAGTAAAGTGGCTTTGACGCAGATGTGTAGTCACTGGCTGAAATTTCCATCTGCCTTGCAATGTAGCCGTTGATAAGTCGACCAGCAGCTGCACTGAATTATAAGGAGCAGGTTGGGGTTGCAGCTTGCGTGCTTGAATTAGAAGTTGGTCTTTTATGTGAAAAAAGGTATAGGTAGGCTAGCACATCCCAGGATATGGCATCTGGTAAATTACTGGGTTTAGGTCTAAACTGCTGGGTATGGGTCTATGTTCAATTCATAATCTGCTAGGTCTGGCAGAAAAGATGTTGTCAACTGTTGAACATATGATTTGTGTTGTGAATTTGGAATCGATTGCAGAATACTCTGAAATTTTATATTATTTCTTCAATCTCTGTCTTCTGAGTCTATCAGTTTAGCCTGAATCTTAGCAACTTGCTCCTCCAAAAAGTTGTAGGAGTCTACTAACTCATTATGCGTTAAAGCAAAGGTAGCTATTTAATTTTCCACAAGTGAGCCTCTATCTCCCACCTCATCAATGACTTTCTGTAGGGGTGTCATTAGTAAGGAGTAGACCTTATCTAATGACCTTATTTAATTGGTCATTTGAAATTTTGGAAAGACATCAGGAAAGTCTGAAATCATACCATTAGGAGATGCAAGGTGGCTTACCTCCACATTTGACAGGTCAGACTGCAGTTTCTGCTGGACTAGTAGATGGGGAATTAGACTTCTTTGGAGAGTCAGCAGAGAATAACGCAGGAGAGTTGGACCCTGAGTGGGCCTGGAGATGCAATAGAAGCATGCTGCACTCATCTTCTCTCATGGCTAAAGTAGGCGCCACATTGCCAGTATTTGGCGAAGGTGTATAAGTCAATCTAGAGGAAACTGTGTAGTCCTGGTGGACTCTAGGTGAGTTCTAGTATATTGGTGAAGTGGATGGAGTGGCAGGTAACCTTAATGTCTTCATTAACAAGCCCTGTTGCGAGCAGGAGTCTTCAAAGGAGCATGGGGAAGTACTGGCACGTTGCGCTCGTGATGCACTGCAAAGAAGTATCTTATTGGTTTATTAGCCATTTATTTTATACTCCTCTTCTTCCCCATATATAACATAGAGATACCGGGCACCTGCAGTCCAAAATTCAGAGCAATTTTTGGTCTTAGTCACTATGTAAAACGATGGGTGTCTTGGAGCTCTCAACTTATGCAGCCATTCTCCTCCGCGGCCATGCCTCCTGTAGTCCGGGCCAAGCCCCCTGTAGTCGCTATATTCTGATACTTGTAACTTTTTTATATTTCAGTGTACAGTGCATAGGGTTATTCCATTTGGGGGAATGTCTACTTCTTTGATGGCTTTGTATTCAAATTTTTATGAGTGGCAAAACAGTGAAAAAATGTTGGTTTGGGTCTTTTGATTTTTTTTCCTTGCTTCAGCGTTCACTGTTCACTGTTTTGGAAAATTATTTTTTATAAGTTTATAGACCAGGTGTGTTCAGACACAGGGATATCTAATGTATTTAAACTTAATTTTTTAACCTTTATATTGACATTTATATACAGGTTTTTCGGAAGTTAATGCTTGCGATCAGTGCAGATACAAAGTCTTCCTTTCTCCTGATCAGGATCCCCGATCAGGATCAGTTATCCCCTATCCATAAGTTGAAAATAGGAGGAAGTTATGCGTGGAAAAACTCCTATAACTGCATCTCTGAACAAACAATCACATTTCCATCAGTACCATCATACGTCACTACAACTTCCTAACTGGCCATAGACAGAAATCATCCCCTTCTCTTAAACTTCTATTCCCTTCTTCTTCTGTGACTGATGCAAACCATCCTTCTTGTATAATACCTTATTAGAGCACCTATGAACATCAAAGAAGTTACTGAATCTCCTTTTTTACCAAGTTCCTGGCTAAAATTATGGAATTCCCTCTGTACAAAAAAAAATCATTATGAGACAATTTATTGGTGCTAAGAAGTTTTGAACGAACCAGTATGGGCATGGCTGTGATTGGCCAGGCGGGACATGTGACCCCTTTGTATAAGAGGCAGGGTGACAGGTTCCGTCACCATATCAACTAGTTAGGGTAGGTAGAGAGAGGCTGCAGCTGGAGATAGGGACAGTCAGGGCCTTAGCTAAATGTAATAATTGTCCTTTTCAGGGCAGTGCAGCTAGGCAGGGAGAGGAGTCTGATACTGTGAGGAACAGTTAGCCTATAAATAATAAGGGCAGTGACAGTAAACTGTGTGTGTATACCCATACCATCTCCTAGCGCAGTAAAATTAACTGTGTCTGTACCTATACTATCTCCTAGCGCAGTAACAATAACTGTGTGTGTACACATACCGTCTCGTAGTGCAGTAACAATAACTGTATGTGTACCCATACTGTCTCCTAGCATAGTAGCAATAACTGTGTATATACCCATACCGTCTCTTAGTGCAGTAAAAATAACTGCATTTGTACCTACAGTGCTGGCCAAAAGTATTGGCACCCCTGCAATTCTGTCAGATAATACTCAATTTCTTCCTGAAAATGATTGCAATCACAAATGCTTTGGTAATAATATCTTCATTTAATTTGTCTTCAATGGAAAACCACAAAAAGAATTGTCAAAAAGCCAAATTGGATATAATTCCACACCAAACATAAAAAAGGGGGTGGACAAAAGTATTGGCACCCTTTGAAAAATCAGGTGATGCTTCTCTAATTTGTGTAATTAACAGCACCTGTTACTTACCTGTGGCACATAACAGGTGGTGGCAATAACTAAATCACACTTGCAGCCAGTTGAAAAGGATTAAAGTTGACTCAACCTCTGTCCTGTGTCCTTGTGTGTACCACATTGAGCATGGAGAAAAGAAAGAAGACCAAAGAACTGTCTGAGAACTTGAGAAGCAAAATTGTGAGGAAGCATGAGCAATCTCAAGGCTACAAGTCCATCTCCAAAGACCTGAATGTTCCTGTGTCTACCGTGCGCAGTGTCATCAAGAAGTTTAAAGCCCATGGCACTGTGGCTAACCTCCCTAGATGTGGACGGAAAAGAAAAATTGACGAGAGATTTCAACAAAAGATTGTGCGGATGGTGGCTAAAGAACCTCGACTAACATCCAAACAAGTTCTATCTGCCCTGCAGTCCGAGGGTACAACAGTGTCAACCCGTACTATCCGTCGGCGTCTGAATGAAAAGGGACTCTATGGTAGGATACCCAGGAAGACCCCACTTCTGACCCAGAGACATAAAAAAGCCAGGCTGGAGTTTGCCAAAACTTACCTGAGAAAGCCAAAAACTTTTTGGAAGAATGTTCTCTGGTCAGATGAGACAAAAGTAGAGCTTTTTGGGAAAAGGCATCAACATAGAGTTTAGAGGGAAAAAAAAGAGACCTTCAAAGAAAAGAACACGGTCCCTACAGTCAAACATGGCGGAGGTTCCCTGATGTTTTGGGGTGGCTTTGCTGCCTCTGGCACTGGACTCTGGCTTTTGCAGCATAATGTAGGGCCCAGTGTGAGAAAGCTGGGTCTCCCTCAGAGGTCATGGGTCTTCCAGCAGGACAATGACCCAAAACACACTTCAAAAAGCACTAGAAAATGGTTTGAGAGAAAGCACTGGAGACTTCTAAAGTGGCCAGCAATGAGTCCAGACGTGAATCCCATAGAACACCTGTGGAGAGATCTCAAAATGGCAGTTTGGAGTAGGCACCCTTCAAATCTCAGGGACCTGGAGAAATTTGCCAAAGAAGAATGGTCTAAAATTCCAGCAGAGCATTGTAAGAAACTCATTGATGGTTACCGGAAGCGGTTGTTCGCAGTTATTTTGTCTAAAGGTTGTGCTACCAAGCATTAGGCTGAGGGTGCCAATGCTTTTGTCTGGCCCATTTTTGGAGTTTTGTGTAAAATGATCAATGATTTGACTTTTTTTTCATTCTCTTTTGTGTTTTTTCATTGCAAGCAAAATAAATGAAGATATTATTACCAAAGCATTTGTGATTGCATTTTCTGAAAGAAATTGAGTATTATCTGACAGAATTGCAGGGGTGCCAATACTTTTAGCCAGCACTGTATACTGTATCCTAGCGCATTAGCAATAACCGCGTTTATATTTGCATACTGTCTTCTAGAGCAGTAACAATAACTGCGTGTATACACATACCATCTCCTAGCACAGTAACAATAACTGCGTGTGTACCCATACTGTCTCCTAGTGCATACTTTGACTCACATGGTGGATGAGTATCTGTCCACACGTCTCCTGGTACTGAGCGATGGGTCCTCCCGGTTCCATTTCTGGGTTGGAAAATTGGACACTTTGCCAGAGCTTGCCCTATTTGCCTTGGAGGTGCTGCCCTGCCTTGTGGCAAGTGTCCTATCAAAATGTGTGTTCAGCACCGCAGGGAGTGTCATCACCAACAAGAGGATCTGCCTATCCACAGCCAACGTGGACATACTTACGTTCATTAAGATGAACCAGGCATGGATCCCACAGGACATGGCTGTGCCAGCGCCTGAGTGAGTGGTTAAAGTGTTGGCTACCTCCTCCTCCACCTCATCCACTTACACCGCCACATCCACCATCTCCTCCTCCACCTGGACCTCTACCACCTTTTTCAAAATTATAATTTTATTTGTTTTTAATTAATTAATTAATTTTATTTATTTATTTATTTTATGTTATTATTTTAAGTACTTTCCCTACCCCATTTTTTGGGGCATTTCTTGCCCTGTTATTACCCCCATTTTGCAGCCCTCTACCCCTTACTATCCCCATTTTACAGCCATTTTGGGTCACCAAGTTAGGCTCCCCATTGATTACAATGGGGTTCTGGTTTAAATTTGAGTTTGGATAAAGTTCGGGTACCCAAACCGAAATTTTGGGCAAAATTCTGCCGAACTCGTCGAACCCGAACTTTGACGGGTTCGTTCAACACTAGTACTAAGATGCACCACAAGATCAATACTATACTTTCTAGCTGCCTTGACTATATTTACAATATGCCTCCTGTCCTTACAGACAAGGGCAACTGAAAGACATCTCACCTCTTTCGGCACATCTGCGTTATCCTGTAACTCTAACCCGCTAATGGTTGAATCAGGAATCTTCTCTTCCTTATTTACTATGCTTGGCTGGTTTGTGCCATTTTGTACCTCATACAAGACAATTTTTCCCTTAGAAGCCAGATGCTTAGAAGCATATGGCAAGTCCTGTTTGTACCAGAGACTACTTCACTTTCTAGCTCAGAAAGCATATAATAATATAAAATGATAGGCCAAAATTCACAGTTGTCCACTCTCCCTTAAACCAAGAAGTGTAGAGTCATCTTAAAAAGAATAAAATGGAAAAAATTACAGATCCAGATGCTATACACCCTTGAGTCCTAACAAAAGTAAGTAATATAACAGACAGGCCCTTATTTCTAAAGTTCAAGGATTCTATAAAGACTGGGTCTATGCCATAGGATAAGCAAATGTGGTGCCAATATTCAAAAAGGGGTTGGTCAGAGCTGTGTATTAAAGAAGCATTATAATAGTGTGGGGTCCATATTAGAGGGGAGGATTATACTGAGGGAGCCACATTAAAGGGACATCTACTGTGTGTTTCATATTAAGGAGCATCTAATACTGTGAGGTAATATTTAGGGAGTCGTTATACTGGTGGAGCCATATTATGGGGGACATTATTATGGGGGATATTATGTTAGCCAGATTTAGGGAAAACGTATAGTGAGGAGGCATTATACTGTAGAGGCTACAAGGGGACATTATGCTGTGTGGGGGGCCACAAGAAGCATGATATTGTGTCAGAGAAACTAAAAGGCCATTATAGTGTGTGCAAGGGCGCAAAGCAACATGGTGGGAATAGGCATAGCCAAAATGGGCATAGGAAGGAATGGAGGTATGGGTAACAATACCTAAATGTGTCCCTTTTCAGTTACTTTCAAGTTACTTTCAAGGTTGTATGAACAAGAAAAAGTAATTGAAATAAAAAAACATAAACAAATATAAGCTTACTAGTGTGAATATACCCTTAAATTATAAAATGACTTGAAGATAATTCTTACTGTATACTTGCTTTTTAATATCTTATTTTTCTGTGTCTTTAATGTTTATATGTACATGTCAGGTGAGAGAGGTTTGAAATGCTTCCCTCTGCAAATGAGCTTCTACAATGCCAGTGACACTATTTATGTATTATTGTTTTTCAGCACTGCTGCATAATGAAATATCATTTTACTTTCTATGCTGATGGCAATGTATTTGCATAAGTGCTTAATAACTCTCATTCCCTTGCAGAGAAGGTCAGGATACAAACCATTATTGGGCAAAAAATAACAAGCTCAGGTCAGCAGAACCTCACATTGTGGCTTTGATGAGACAGGTGGTGATAGCCTGTACATGTGAGTGTAGGTTTTTCCTTTTCTTATTTACAAGCTATTGTTAATTGTCTCTAGTTTGTATGGTAATGCATTCCCTTGAGTATCTTTATTCTGCTGCATTTTAAAATTTAGATTCTTACTTTCACTGCACAGTGGTGATTTATATAGTAATATCAGAAGGAAAAAGTTTTATTGTGATTTGGCTTCCATATATTTTTAAAGCAGGTTTCCTTACTTAGTTTTAAACACTTCTGACCTAAAAGGTAAAACCAACACAGAAATTCGCAAGTATGAGAATGCTGCAGCATTTCAAGTGCATAGGGTGAAATTCATGGCAGATCTGCAGACAAATCAACTTCAATATCCACACATAATTTATGCAGATTTTGCCATGGATTCATCCTAGATTTGCCAAGGATTTGCTGTAGATTAGTCTGTCCTCTTCATATTCTAGAAGTAATTTAGTCTGTGAGTAGGATTTCACAGTCTGTATCCACTCTCTGGGTACAAGTTGTATTGCTGATAGTAGACTGAGAGAAGGGAGAGCGAGATAAACAATCTGATTAGAATATTCATAAAAATGTATTTTTTATATATTTTGAAATCTTTTTTTTATTTTTTCACATTTATATTTAGACCACTTAGGGAGTTTGAACTAATGCATTTCATTGTAATGTAAAATCCCTGTATTTCTATCACAAGCTGCCTCTGGCAGCATGTAATGTAACTTACTAATGACAGCCCTGGAAGCATTCAATAGGGTTTTGGCTGTCATAGTAACACATTACTGTCTCCTGATGACGCTCCAGGGGTAATGATCACATCCAATATGGCAGCGCTGATGAGATATTCTCTGAACAGAGGCAATGTTGCTGGGTCTCAACTGACTCCTGAGCAGGCATTATGTTTATGTAAACATCCAGCACATACTGTAAAACTGGTTTAAAGAAGGGGTTATTTTCCAATGACACATTAATTTCTGATATAATAGGTGGCTTAAAGGGAGTCTGCCAGCACGAAAAATTTTATTAAACAGCTCCAGTACCTTATAATGCTCAGAGCTGTGAGCAGAATGCTCAATCAAAACCGAATTACAGCACTGTGCTCACTGCTCTGAGCACTATAAGGTATTAGGGCTGATTTAGTAACATTTTTGGTGCTGACAGACTCCCATTAACCAGGACTGGGTTATTTTTCCTGGTTTAAAACCAGACATATTTTCAGATTTTTTTCAAGCGGTGTTGAGGGCTATAACAATTTTTTTTCCTTTGGGTTGTTGAAATAATTTTTGCATCTTTATTTGATGATAAATAGGATTTTATTTTTATGTTATTTTTATTTTTCCTTATTTTTTTCCGTATTTTAATATACAAAAAAATGTAAGCAAAAAAGAGTGGATGTGTGTCTATTTTTGCACATTTATAATGCTTGTTTGTTTTTTGTTAATAGCAGAAAGTGCAACAAAAAAATGTAAATAGTTTACCCTCTCACATAGGTGACACTTACTGTTGTGTCACCACGGGGGTGGAGCTAGAACCTATGACATAGGCATAATAGTGGCGTTTTTTTACTTTATTTATTCTTTTTTTTTTTTTTTTTTTTTTTGCACAATGTGTCCCCCATAAGGTTATAATAGACCTTTGAAAGGGCTTTTTAACTTTCTTTTTTTTTCTGATTTCTCCTGTAACTGGGGATGATATATAGTTACAGGAGGAATGCTGCCTCCAAGCTCTTACTCCAGAGCTGATCTGGGTCCTCTAGGGTCTAGCAGCTCATAGAGTTCCCGGCCCCAGCAGTCTTGCTAGGTTAGAGGGGGAGCCACATCATGGCTCATGGAGCCATTATGGAACCACATCACGAAATCGTAGCTGCTTAACCTGCCTTCCTGATGAGCGCTGTTTACACAGTTATGGGAGCCATCCACAGTGCAACCCAATGGTTGTAGAATGGTTCACTCGGTCATCCACTTCATCCCAAGTCACATCAGACACCTCCAGCCAAGAGTCGGTGAGTTCGTCAGACACAACCCTTAGTTGGCATGGCCCGGGAGCAGGCCCTGTGCCTTCACGTGTCCTCAACCTGCCTCTTTCCTTTTCTGTTCACTCAGCCAGAGAAGTACTCTATGCTGTGGGCTCAGATGAACTATACAGTGAGGAGGAGGTACTACAGGACAGTCAGCAGCTACTGCCAAGCCAAGATTTGGAGGAGAAATCCGCCGCTTCCTCCTAGTGATGAGGAGAGTGGCGTGGAAGCTGGTGTTGCGAGCAGTCAGGCTCCTGGCTCAGAGACCATCAGTGGCATCAGTGATATGCAGACAGTACTCGATGATGATGTAGCCGTCCGCAATTGGGAAAACAGTGGTGCAGGGGTTCACGGAGGCAGTTGCGGTAGAAGTCAGTTATTGAGGAGTGTTGGTGGTAAAATCACTTACTCGGTGGTGTGGCAGTTTTTTGTTAAGGGGAGTTGAACATGGCCATATGTGTAATCTGTGGGCAGAAGGTGAAGTGTGGTCAAGGATCCAATGTTGGCATCACAGCCCTGCATCAACATATGCAGCGCCACCATAAAGTGGCCTGGGAGAACCAAGGCTCCAATGTGGTGGTACAGCCTGCCGCAGCAACCACTGCATCACCCAGTGGCACGCACCCCATTTCAGGCAGTCAAGCCTCCACCACCTCAGCCGAAGGAAGCTGTGTCTCCTTTCCATCATCTGCTAGTCCTGATGCTCCTGCTCCTCCTCCTAGTCAATCGTTGCGTCAGCAATCAATCACCGAAGCAATTTCGAAGAGACAACAGTATGCGTGCACTGATTCAACGGTGCAGAAGCTGAACATGCTCCTGTCCAAGTTTCTGGTGCTGCAATCCCCCCTTTCCAAGTGGTGGACTCTGCACCTTTCAGAGAACTGATGGCTTGTGCCGAGCCGGGGTGGAGAGTCCCAAGCCATCATTTCTTTGCCAAAAAGGCAGTTCCAGCCCTGCACAAATATGTAGAACAGAAGGTGGGCCAGTCCTTGAGCCTGTCGGTGTCTGCCAAAGTGCACGGCATGGCCGACGTGTAGAGCTGTAACTACGGTCAAGGACAATATACAGTGCCTTGCGAAAGTATTCGGCCCCCTTGAACTTTTCAACCTTTTGCCACATTTCAGGCTTCAAACATAAAGATATAAAATTTAAATTTTTTGGTGAAGAATCAACAACAAGTGGGACACAATTGTGAAGTGGAGCGAAATTTATTGGATATTTTAAACTTTTGTAAAAAATAAAAAACTGAAAAGTGGGGCGTGCAATATTATTCGGCCCCCTTAAGTTAATACTTTGTAGCGCCACCTTTTGCTGCGATTACAGCTGCAAGTCGCTTGGGGTATGTCTCTATCAGTTTTGCACATCGAGAGACTGAAATTCTTGCCCATTCTTCCTTGGAAAACAGCTGGAGCTCAGTGAGGTTGGATGGAGAGCGTTTGTGAACAGCAGTTTTCAGCTCTTTCCACAGATTCTTGATTGGATTCAGGTCTGGACTTTGACTTGGCCATTCTAACACCTGGATACGTTTATTTGTGAACCATTCCATTGTAGATTTTGCTTTATGTTTGGGATCATTGTCTTGTTGGAAGATAAATCTCCGTCCCAGTCTCAGGTCTTTTGCAGACTCCAACAGGTTTTCTTCCAGAATGGTCCTGTATTTGGCTCCATCCATCTTCCCATCAATTTTAACCATCTTCCCTGTCCCTGCTGAAGAAAAGCAGGCCCAAACCATGATGCTGCCACCACCATGTTTGACAGTGGTGATGGTGTGTTCAGGGTGATGAGGTGTGTTGCTTTTACGCCAAACATATCGTTTTGCATTGTGGCCAAAAAGTTGGATTTTGGTTTCATCTGACCAGAGCACCTTCTTCCACATGTTTGGTGTGTCTCCCAGGTGGCTTGTGGAAAACTTTAAAGGAGACTTTTTATGGATATCTTTGAGAAATGGCTTTCTTCTTGCCACTCTTCCATAAAGGCCAGATTTGTGCAGTATACGACTGATTGTTGTCCTATGGAGAGACTCTCCCACTTCAGCTGTAGATCTCTGCAGTTCATCCAGAGTGATCATGGTCCTCTTGGCTGCATCTCTGATCAGTCTTCTCCTTGTTTGAGATGAAAGTTTAGAGGGATGGCCGGGTCTTGGTAGATTTGCAGTGGTCTGATACTCCTTCCATTTCAATATGATCGCTTGCACAGTGCTCCTTGGGATGTTTAAAGTTTGGGAAATCTTTTTGTATCCAAATCCAGCTTTAAACTTCTCCACAACAGTATCACGGACCTGCCTGGTGTGTTCCTTGGTCTTCATGATGCTCTCTGCGCTTTAAACAGAACCCTGAGACAGAGCAGGTGCATTTATACGGAGACTTGATTACACACAGGTGGATTATATTTATCATCATCAGTCATTTAGGACAACATTGGATCATTCAGAGATCCTCAGTGAACTTCTGGAGTGAATTTGCTGCACTGAAAGTAAAGGGGCCAAATAATATTGCACACCCCACTTTTCAGTTTTTTATTTTTTTACAAAAATTTAAAATAACCAATAAATTTCGCTCCACTTCACAATTGTGTACTACTTGTTGTTGATTCTTCACCAAAAAATTAAAATTTTATATCTATGTTTGAAGCCTGAAATGTGGCAAAAGGTTGAAAAGTTCAAGGGTGCCGAATAGTTTCGCAAGGCACTGTATGTCCTGTACGGCCCACTGGGTAAATGTGGTTCCTGCCCAGACACACCAGCAACTTGGACAGGTGATGCCGCTTCGCCTCCACATTCTCACGCCGTTGGTCCTGCAACAATGTCCGCCTCATCCTCCACTGTGTCCTCAGCCTCCACTGCAGGGACAATTCACAGTGCTCCTCCAGCATACTATATGTGCAGGGCACGGCGGTGTCATGCTGTTCTACATCTCGTTTGCCTGGGTGAATGGAGTCACACAGGGGAGGAACTGCTCCGTGTCCTTCATCAAGAAATCAAATCCTGGCTTTCTCCACGACAACTCAAAATCAGAACCATGGTGACTTACAACAGGAAGAACATGGTGTCGGCGCTGCGTCAAGGAGGGCTGAACCATGCGCCCCGCATGGTGCACATGTTTACTAGGGTTGTCAAGCATTTCCTTAAGTCTTCCACCCATCTGCAAGACATCCTAAAAATGGCCAGGAAACTTTGCATGTACCCCAGCCACTCGTACACCACCAAGCACAGCCTCCTTGAGCTGCAGAGGCAGAACGGCGTTCCCCAACATAGGCTGATATCGACATTTCCACCCTTTGGAATTCCACCCTCCATATGTTGGACCGACTGTGCGAACAGAGAAAGACCATAAACGATTACTTGATGATCCAAGCAGACAGAGGTACTCCCCTGTGTAATTTCGATGTCAGCCAGTGGCAGCTCATGCGTGACACCTGCCGTTTGCTCGTGCCCTTTGTGGAGTCCACTTTATTTGTCAGTTGCCAGGACTACAGGATGAAAAACATCATTTCACTGATTCTTATCCTGGAAAATATTTTGGTAAATCTGGCTGGACTGAAGATGTGACGCCTACATCTCACGGCCACATGAGCCCTGTGGGGGCTGAACTGGAGGAGGAGGAGGACATTGGAGCACAAGCAATGTGTAGCAAAATGAGTGGTTTCTCTACACAGGTGACAGGAGAGGAAGAGCAGGAGCAGCTGGAAGAGCAAGAGGGATATGAGGAAGATGACCCAGACACACTGTGGCAGTATGCAGTGGAGATGGATGCAGGGAGTCCCTCCGAGTCACTTGCGCAAATGACCCGATGCATGCTCACTTGCTTTTGTAGTGACAGCCGAATTGTCACCATTCGGCAGAGGGATGACTACTGGCTTTCCATTATGTTAGACCCTGGCTACAGGTCAAAAATGGGGGCCTTTTTACACCCGCTGAGAGGGAGGACAAACTGAACTACTATAGAGACATCCTATGTAAGTCAGTTGGCCGCTGCATATCTGCGCCATAGTTCATCCTCTCGCAGGTCTGACCGGGGGGCCCTGTGCGCTCACCTTGCACTGCCATGACTGCTGCTGGGGGGTTGGGGGAGCAGGAGCAATACCAGCTCCATCAGCAGCAGCCTGAGCCTAGAGTCGCTGATGAGCAGCTTTCTTCACCCGCAGAGTGAAGAAACTACTCACCAGCAGCTAGACTCAGAGCAGAACCTGAACCAGCAGGTGGTGCCATACTTGGAGTGCAACCTGCCACCCGTCATCGAAGATCTGCTGGACTACTGGGCAGCCAAACTGGATTTGTGGCCGCAATTGGCTGAGTTTGCCCTGGAAAAGCTGTCCTGCTGTCTAGTAGTGTGGCATCAGAGGAGGTGTTTAGTGCGGCGGGGGCCATAGTTACCGCAAGGAGAACTCGCTTGTCCACCCAAAATGTGGAGAGACTTACCTTTGTCAAGATGAGTATGCGCGGGATCAGTATAATTTGGACAAATCTTTTTATTTCATAGAAATACACGACACGTTTCGGGGTCTTTCGTACCCCTTTTTTAAGTGTGTACTACAAAAACAACAGTAACAACAAAAATGATACCTATAAAACACGAATTATATATGATGTAATCTATTAAAAATCATTGTTTGATGATAAGAAAGGAAAGTTGAACAAAATAAATAAACAAATAATGTCTATACATACGCAATGAAAAGAGAGGGATAAGAATGATGTGTGTAATGATAATTCTGTGGATATTGTCGATAGAAACGTAGAAATATGGACAATGTCAATGATATTGAATAAAGTGCTAGAATACACAACTGATCACATCGTGGATAAACCTTGCACTGAAATCCACATGAATAAATCCATAAGAGTGAATAAAAGCTCAAAAAGTTCATACGCAAATGTTTGATAATGTAATTTAAATCACAAAAAAAAAAAAAAAAAAAAGTTCAAGGACATATGTAAACGTTTGTTTGAAATAATAAACCTTAAAGTCCCACAATAAACACCAAAGTCTTTCTTGTAAAACATACAAAAAACAAAAGGGATTAAACAGTTCTCAAAAAAATCACCAATAGATGGAAAACCTGTAGTGAAAACTATAGTAAAGGGAACTAAATACTGTGATAATGATAGAAGGGGTTAAACCAGAATAGATAGCCACCTAAAAGTTGTATAGTATCAGCAATATTGTAAAGGGAATGGTTTTACCTTAATTGGAGATCCACCAGGGATGGGAGAGGTATCTAGGAAGTGTCAGTGCTCTGACAAATTTAAATAGCGTGTGATAGCGCTACTGCGCATGCGCGAAAGCGCTATTTCGCGCATTTATTTTAAAAATTTATTTATTTTTTTTTTTTTTCCTTATCCTCTTCTTTATGAACATAATGAGGAACATTTCAGGTGTGGAAAATGGAGTGATAAGATGATAAAATAATGTATATATGGATCAATACATAAATAAATGCATATAAAATTATAATTATAAAATTACAAAGTTATAATTATAACAAAGTAGTAAATATATGATGTGTGATTATTACAATTTAAAATGAAATACACAAATATATAAAAACAAAAAGTAGAAATGAATACATGAAGGTTTGAGTAAATTGTGAATTAATTATAAATAAACTCAGATATTAAAGTGTATGGTTAAAAAATGATATACATAATAAATTGTTTCATATCGAAGAATACAGAATACATTATAAAAAATAAAAAATAAAAATGAATCCATATACAGCCCTTGCTGAATAAAAAGGAGAGAGGGTTTTGATATTAAGTTATATCTTCTAAAGCAGGGGTCTCAAACTCAATTTACCCGGGGCCGCATCAGGTTTTCCACACCGGTAATATGCTCCATATTGGCCCCTGCACACGGTATTATGCTCCCTAGTGGCCCCTGCACTTGTATTATGCTCCATTGTGGCCCCTGCACACGGTATTATTTCAGACCCCAGAGTATAATGATCGGAGACCCAGGGGAGGTGACAAACATAAAAACCAATGTTACTTACCTATCCTGGATATCAGTGCACTCCTTGCAGCTTTCGGCCCTGTTTAATTGCGCACACACGTCATGTGATCGGGCCAGCGACGCGACCTAATGACATCACCAGAGGCCCCAAGCCTGCTCGGAGTAACACCGATCGCAGGAGAGGTAAGTACATTGGTTTTTATGTTCCCTCACCTCCCCTGGGCCTCCGATTATTATACTCCGGGGCAGTGGCGTATCTAGGAATGGCTGGGCCCCAAGGCGAGCATTTGACATGGGGCCCCCCCCTGAACCGGTTACGGGTCCCCAAACAGTAAAATATGCTCAACAGTGGCCCCAAATAGTATTATATGCTTAACAGTGGCCCCCACACAGCATTATATGCTCTACAGTGGCCCCCATACAGCATTATATGCTCTTCATTGCTCCCCCCCACACACAGTATAATATGCTACCCACAGTGGTACCCACCCAGTATTATATGCCCCCCATAGTGGGCCCCACCCAGTATTATATGCTCCCTACAGTGGTCCCCACCCAGTATTAGATGCTCTACAGTGGCCCCCACCCAGTATTATATGCTCTACAGTTGCCCCCACCCAGTATTATTTGCTCTAGAGTGGCCCCCACACAGTATTATATGCTCTACAGTGGCCCACACACAGTATTATATGCTCTACAGTGGTCCCCATCCAGTATTATATGCTCTACAGTGGCCCCCAAACAGTATTATATGCTCTACAGTGGCCCCCACACAGTATTATATGTTCTACAGTGGCCCCCACACAGTATTATATGCTCTACAGTGGCCCCCACACAGTATTATATGCTCTACAATGGTCCCCACCCAGTATTATATGCTCTAGAGTGGTCCCCACCCAGTATTATATGCTCTACAGTGGCCCCCACCCTGTATTATATGCTCTACAGTGGCCCCCACCCAGTATTATATGCTCTACAGTGGCCCCCACCCAGTATTATATGCTCTACAGTGGCCCCCACCCAGTATTATATGCTCTACAGTGGCCCCCAAACAGTATTATATGCTCTACAGTGGCCTCCACCCAGTATTATATGCTCTACAGTGGCCCCCACCAAGTATTATATGCTCTACAGTGGCCCCCACCCAGTATTATATGCTCTACAATGGCCCCCACCTAGTATTATATGCTCTACAGTGGTCCCCACCCAGTATTATATGCTCTACAGTGGTCCCCACCCAGTATTATATGCTCTACAGTGGCCCCCACCCAGTATTATATGCCCCCCACAGTGGCCCCCAACCAGTATTATATGCTCTACAGTGGCCCCCACACA
This sequence comes from Leptodactylus fallax, assembly GCA_947044405.1. Lineage (NCBI taxonomy): Eukaryota > Metazoa > Chordata > Amphibia > Anura > Leptodactylidae > Leptodactylus > Leptodactylus fallax. The sequence goes on from CAMRHE010000414.1 coordinate 151,340, forward strand.
GCATTATAAGCTCCCAACAGCCCCCTCCGCATCGGTGCTATTATTATACTTTGGGGTCTCCTCAGACCCCAGAGTATAATAATCGGAGACCCAGGGAAGGTGATTAAAAATAACAAACACTCATACTCACCTTGTATTACCTTTCCTTGGCATCCTCGCTCCATCCTGCCATCTTCAGACTCTCTTCCGACGTCGCTGTTGAGGCCTGTGATTGGGCCTCAGCGGTCACATGGGGGTGCACTGACGTCATTACGCGGCCGCGCCCCATGTGACTGCTGGGGCCTAATCACAGGTCTCAGTCATGACGGAGGAGCTCCGGAGAGGACGCTGCGCCCAGGGGAGGTGAGAATATCTGTTTATTATTTTCAGTCACCTCCCCTGGGCTGCCATCTATTGGAAAGGGGCCTGCAATATGCCAGAACTCCTTTCCAATAACATTATGTATAGCGGTCGGGGAACCAGGCTTTCCCCGACCGCTATCATAATGGTCCAGGGCCCGGCCATCTCCAGCTGGCCGCGGGATCCGTACCCTGCCGGGTCCGGTTGCACCCTCTTCGATGCGGATGTCTCGTAAGCCAGCCCAGGACAGGCCCCGCTCAGCGTTGTTTTTTTTTTTAAAGCGGCCTGTCCTGGGCTGGTTTACATTAGATAGTAAAAAATGCCACCCCCAGACAGTGCGCCCCTGGTGCCATTCGTATCAAACTCGGGCCGCACTAACAATAAACTTTGATATTGAGGTGGGGGCCGCAAACTATTGTCCCGAGGGCCGCAGTTGGCCCGCGGGCCGCGAGTTTGAGACCCCTGTTCTAAAGCCTCATTCAATCCTTCTGGAACTAGTGTGTTTAATTTATAAATCCAATACATTTATCTCCGTTTTAAAGTATTGAACCGATCAGGTCTGTCAACAGGTATATGATCAATGGGTGTCACTGAAAAACCCTCAAAGTTGTTATTATGTTTCAACGTGGCATGTCGGGAGACACTGTGCTTCAAAAAGCCATTATGTACATTTGACCGATGTTTATTTAGTCTTTCTCTCAGGCACATAATTGTACGTCCTACGTACTGGAGGCCACAAGGGCACTCCAATACATATATGACATAGGATGTTGAACAGTCAAGTCTTATTTTCAGATGGAAAGTTTCTCCGGTTGAATGGCTGGTTACAGAGGTAACATCATGTCTGATGCTAAAACAGCACTTACATTTTCTATGCCCACATTTAAAACTCCCAATCTTAAGTGGGAGGGAGCTAACATGGGGAATAGACATGGTGGGTCCTTTGCGTAAACGACTTGGGGCTAACATATTCTTCAGGGTTTTTGTCCATCTGTATGTTACGTTCGGTTTATTGGGCAAACTCATTTTTAGGTACTGGTCATTTTTTAAAATGTGCCAGTGTTTTTGTAAAATATTGTGGATCAAGCTGTGCGCACCATTGTAGGTCGTAATGAAATTTGTTCTAAATTTATTATTGTCTTTATTTATTGGATTTTGGATAAGACATTGGGCCTGGGTAAAATTGCCAGCTTTGATCTTAGCTGCTTCGATAATATTAGGTGGATAGTTCTTTTCTTTAAATCTTTCCATGAGTGTATCACTCTGTGTGGAGTAGTCCTTATTGGTTGTACAATTCCGCCTAATATGTTTAAATTGCCCGAAGGGCACGTTACTCTTCCATTTCCGGTAGTGTTCACTACAGAAATCAAGGAGACTATTGCAATCTACTTTTTTGAAGTGAGTGCGTGTGGAGATCTTGTAGTCTGATCCAACCAGGACTAGATCCAAAAAGTCGATCTCATTGGTCTCTGTTTTCCCAAGGAATTTGAGGCCCCAATCATTGATGTTCAAATGCTGGAAAAAACTATCAAAATCCTCGGGGGACCCATCCCAAATAAATATCATGTCATCTATATACCTCTTGAAATAAACTATATTACGTGACCAGACTGTGTTATCATAAATGAAAATTTTTTCAAAGCATCCCATAAATAGGTTGGCATAGCTTGGTGCGAATTTTGTGCCCATTGCCGTACCTTTGGTTTGTAGGTATAGCTTGTCTTCAAATTGAAAGATGTTATGTTTAAGTATAAATTCAATGCTAGACAGAAGAAATTCTTTTTGTTGAGTAGGCATGGTCAGGTCGTTAGAGAGTATCGTGGAGATTGCTGAGATCCCTTTAGCATGAGGAATGTTGCTATATAAAGAAGCTACATCTAGTGTAGCCCAGATATAACTGGGTTTCCACTTGATATTCGTCAAATCTTTTATGACCGTGGCCGAATCTTTTAGGTATGAAGGTAACTTCTGAATGTACCTTTGTAAATGGACATCAATGAATGCAGAGAGGTTTTTAGTGAGAGATTGAACCCCTGAGATTATGGGGCGTCCTGGAGGATTGGATGTCAAGATGAATCAGGCATGGATGAGCTAGGATTTCCACCCACCAATGCCTTATGCATCAGATTAAATCATCCATGCAGCTTCACCCAAAACTTGACAAAAGCAACCAGTTTCTTCTGGCTACCTGCCTCAGCTACTATTCTGATGCTGCCACCCACCTGATGCCACACATCTGATGCCAAGTGCTCCTTCTTACAGCTACCATCGTCAACAGGTACTGTTTGTGCCACCCACCTCCCCACTCTGTCACCAGGTTACTCTATTGCCTCCTAATGCTGTTGCCACTGTGTCACTCTGTGGCCTCCTCATGCTGCTGCCACCTCCACATTATGTCGCCTTGCCACTCTGTGGCCTACTCTGCTGCTGCCACCGGCACCCGGCCCCCCCCCGGCGGCGCCCCCCCCCCCCCCCCCCCCCCCCCCCCCCCCCCCCCCCCCCCCGCCCCCCCCCCCCCCCCCCCCCCCCCCCCCCCCCCCCCGCCCCCCCCCCCCCCCCCCCCCCCCCCCCCCCCCCCCCCCCCCCCCCCCCCCCCCCCCCCCCCCCCCCCCCCCCCCACCGGCCTACTCAGCTGCTGCCAACCCCCCCCCCCCCCTGCTGCTGCCACCAGGTCACTCTATGGCCTCGCGCTCCTCATGCTGCTGCCAGCTCCACATTATGTCACCTTGCCACTCTGTGGCCTCCTCATGCTGCTGCCAACTCCACATTATGTCACCTTGCCACTCTGTGGCCTCCTCATGCTGCTGCCAACTCCACATTATGTCGCCTTGCTACTCTGTGGCCTCGTCATGCTGCTGCCAAATCCACATTATGTCACCTTGCCACTCTGTGGCCTACTCATGCTGCTGCCACCTCCACATTATTTCGCCTTGCCACTCTGTGGCCTCCTTATGCTGCTGCCAACTCCACATTATGTCGCCTTGCCACTCTGTGGCCTCCTCATGTTGCTGCCAACTCCACATTATGTTGCCTTGCTACTCTGTGGCCTCCTCATGCTGCTACCACCTCCACATTATGTCGCCTTGCCACTCTGTAGACATCTATGTGGAATCAGCAGACAACGGTTTAAAAGGAATGCGTCCTTTCACGCTACAGTAGGATCTTGGGCCTCTGCACGGTTCTTTATACCTGGCACTAAGATCGACCTGTAAGGCTGAGTTCACACAGTGAGTTGGTCAGTTTTGGCCCCGTAACTGGCCAAATAAGTGAAATGTGCAGTGGTTCTAAGAGCGACGCTTGTCATGTGCATCTCATATTGACTCACAGTATTGTTTCACTACCACAGAAGGCTCCCTATGTGTGTTACTGCAAGGCACAGTGTTCTACACCACTATACAGGATCTCTGCAGCCAGGAAATAGCTGTTTTTTAACGCTATTCGCCACAAATTAATTCGGATCAAATTGAATTGTTTTGGAAACTTTGGAGAATCGATCGAATTGAATTTTTTTTAAAATTCGCTCATCTCTATTTACAACCTATTTTTCAAGGGTACAATTGGCATGATATAAAGAACATAACCTATCTGTAGTACATTTATAGGGGTATGGTCAGTTAAAGACAGCCACAAGGGGAGTGGCTCTGTGACACACTAAACAAACCAACATACATCAGTAGTGTATCTAAAAATCACTTACATCACCTCTGGAATACTTGATAGGGGCGATATGGAAGAAAGCCTGTATGAGGAGGAGTCCTCCACACAGAGGTGTAGCTAGCGGGGGGAGCAGAGGGGGCGGCTGCCCCGGGCCCACTAACTTTTTGGGGCCCACCTCGGGGGCCGCCATTAATACATCCTTTATTTCTAACTGGATCGGTGTCTGCAGACACCGATCTAGTTAAAATGTATTCTGCAACTTCACAGTATTGTAAACCACAAGCTACATGAGGCTTGCGGTTTACAAGTCCCCTAGACCACAGACAGAAGACGTCTGCTTCTCACACAGGCGTGTGCCTGCGCTCAGACACAGACGTACTGTGCGTGGACAGGGAGGAGGCGGCTCCATTCATCAGCATCGCAGGTGAGTATGACTTTTTTTTCTTTTTTTTTAGCGAAGTTGTGGGTATATTAATAGTATAAGGGGTGGATAGGAGGGGGAATTATAAATATAAAGGGAGGATTCATTAGGGGGCATTATGACAATGGGGGATGTCATTTATTTATATAAGGGTTATTACGGGGTATTATGAATACAAGGGGGGAGGTTCTTTATATAAGGAGCCATTAGGGAGCATTATTTATACAGTATTAGGAGGCATTATGAACATAAGGGGGTGGTGATTGATATAAGGGGTCATTAGAGGTGCAGTATTTATGTCAGGGGGAATCAGGGGCATAATATGAAGGTCAATTAATTTAATGAAAGTGGCACTTGGGCTTTATTAAGACTAAGGCCCCATGTAGCGAGCTGCAGGAAAAACCATGGCGGTAACATTGTGTTTTTTCCCGCAGCGCTATCACGGAAGGTCTGCAGAGGTTTCCTCTGTGGACTTTCTGTTTTCAATACACCTATATGGAAATCGGCAGTGTTTCCATAGGTATAAATGATATGCTGTGATTTCCAAAACTGCAACGGTTTTGGAAATCGCAGTGCATCTGCTGCACGTATTTTTCCGCAATGTGTGGATGGGATTTGCTACAATGCCACAGTTTTTTTCTGTGGGTTTTCGCCACATGGGGCCCCATCCCATCCCTGCTTTGCAGTAAAATACACGCAGCAGATACGCTGCGATTTCCAAAACAGTCGCAGTTTTGGAAATCGCAGCATGTCAATTATACCTATGGAAACGCTCCCGGTTTCCCTATAGATATAATTGAAGCAGAAAGTCCACAGAGGAAACCTCTGCAAACATTCTGTGCAAAGTGCTGCAGGAAGAACCGCGAGGCGTCGCCGCCATGGTTTTTCCCACAGCTGTTTTTTGCTGTGGAACGCCACGTGGGGCCTTAGCCTTAAGGTGTTTTCCAGCTCATTTTTATTGATGGTCTATCCTCAGAATAAATCATCAATAAGAGATAAGTGATTCCCCACTGATCAGCTGTATGAAGGGGCTATGGCGCCTGTTTATATCATACGCTGTATGTTTATAGTGACCGTGTGATGGCATTCCAGTCTTGTCACATAGATGTGTATAGGACGAGGCTGTAGTTACATTACATGGCTGCTATGAAAAGAATGACACTATGTACACAGAGAAGGTGTCACGGCGCTTACACATGTACCATGGTTCATTCAAACAGCTGATCCTCGAGGTCCCGGATATTGGAACCTCAATAATTTTTTTTTCCCTTGTGTTTTTTTTTTTTTTCTTTTTAATTAGGAAACACCTAGGGTACTATTAAGGGGAACTATTTAAAGGGATGCACAGGGAAGTTATTAATTTAAAGATGCACTTGGGGGTATTATTCATTATGGGGGGTATATTATATATTTTATAATTGGGGGTAGCAGCAGGATGGGGGCTTTGTGTAGGTGAGGACAATATGGGTCAGGTGCCTGGAAAAGTAAGGAGCCAAAGATGTCTGTGTTGCAAACTTTACAGAGACTGGAAGAAGTGGTCATGGCCGTCCAGATAAAAGAGATGGGGAATGTGAACGATTAGTCAGACATCACCTGTAAGTCACTAAATGTTACTGCCCTGTATTCACCTAAATCGTCTGCAGAGCCCTGTGTAGAGCTGATATATACCACTATACGCTCACTGTATACTCATAGTGTCGGTATACGAACATGTCCAAGTTGGGGGCCCACTTGGACGTGTTCACCCCCCCTGTGCTGAATCCTTAGCTACGCCTCTGCCTCCACATAAGGATGGGTAGAAATGTCGAATGGCATGTTCGGCGTTCCTATAGCGCTATTTCGCATGCGTGGGTTACGGATCCGCCATAGCTGTGCTGAAGGAGAAATGAAAAGCGTTATTGCAGAGTCCTGCAGCTTCCTGTGATACTCTATGTATCTTGATGCCTGTATAGTGGTTGTGACTCATCACAACCCAAAAAGGTGAGGGAACATTTTGACCACCTAACCACTTGTGCGAGTGCACTTTCACTTTTTTCTACTCCCTTTGATCACCCTGCTTTGTTAGCACCATCATATTGGATCATCAATGGTATTACGCTATGTGCTGCTTGGCTTTTTTTCCCCCTGTTTCTAGAATGTGCAGAGATACATGCACTTACACAACTTGGTTTAGCCCCTTCCTCACTCATGACATACAACACACTGTCTTTTATACACATCCAAATAAATCAGTCAAGTCTCCAGGGTTGGAGGTCAGTACATAGGTAATATAACAGATAAAGCTATAAATAACACAATTCACACACAAATAAAATGTACATAAACACATAATCCCATCAGCTGGTTAAAATAAAACACAGCAATTTAATTTGTAAATATTAAATGGTGCCAAAAAGGAATGCCTCTTCATTCATATCCTAATTGCTAACAGGGATCGTACCAATGATAATCCTTATTACAGGCTGCTTGCCACTTCTAGGGGAGAGGACTGTCATTACCTACCACTGATGATAAGAAATAGAATGGCACGAGTCTTCACTCCACAACAGTCATAAGTATCTAAAGGTTGCCAGCCAATAGAGCAGTGTGGGTGGTAACTAATAGCATAGCGATGGCTCTACGGCCGTATGTTAACAGCATATGCGCAGTAAGATCATTGAAGTGATGGTGGCCATCTTAGTTAAGGGGTGTATTAGTTCTGTATAAAAGTGTGAAAGGCACAGTGTGTTGTATGTCATTAGTGTCGTCAGAAAAAGGGGATAAACTCTCCAAAATGCATAACCATCACTTTATGCAAATAAAGCCATTTTGGTACCATCATGTGCTATACAAAATGAGCTGTGGAAAAAGGGAGCGAGATCAACCTTGATCTTTTTCTGGTGCAAGGGATTTGGCATTATTTCAAATTCACCAAATCAGAGACATACAAAGTATAGAAAATGAAAATCTCATCGGTCTGCATCTAAAACTTAGAAAATATTAGTCAACTTTAGTATTTTACAAAGTGTTGTATACTCACATGTACTACTAATTTATGTATAGTATATATGTATAATAAATACCATATAGATATATATGTGTGTGTGTACACAGTATGTGGATTCATAACTTCAATTCTTTGTTAAAAATATCCTTATTGCCAGGGTGTATGGCTTTAGATTAAACACAGTCTCCTTGGAAAATTAAAGAATTATTCCTCATAGATGTTGCAGACCTTTTTCTAAACTCCTGATCTACAATGTAAAACTATCCAGATGTAGCCAATATACATAAATAATCAGGAGAGAATGCAGGAGTGTTCCAATGTCTCTGATGTGGGATAACAGAAATACATCCTTTAATCATTCCATTTTCTAAAGACGATTTGCATTGGCCTTTGAAGATGGCATTTTCAAGCTGCTTTTGGAGAAATATGTCACTGCATTCGACATTGGCTCAATCCTTTAATCATAGGTTAGGCTACTGTATTCATTAAAATCTTTTTCTTTCTGTTTTCTGAGAATGAATATTCATTTGTATTGATCACTAAAAAAGGATGTTGTTGTTTTTTATGTTTCCTTTTGTAAAAAAGTTACTTCTCTTCAGTCTGTATTTCACTTCAGGATGTTTACTAGCTAGTGGCATGCACTAAGCAAAGGTAATAAAATAATGCTTAAACAATTTGGAGCATAGGTAAATTAAGAGGAAATATTCAAAGGTGATTTCATATCAAAGAAAATCAAAAACACAAGAATGTTTCACATGTGCTGAAAGGACTCTGGGCAAAACCTTATATTAAATGCATAAGTGAATTGGCACACTTTTGTGATATGGTTATTGGCTGCATACTGTAGTTTGCCATCAACAAACAAAACAGTTATACAGAATGGTTATTGAACTTGAGGTGAAAGGGTGGTACATGTGAAGGCACCTCAATAAGGTTTCTGTCCAACTTTGTACAAACAACTTGGGGAAAGAGTTTTTTTTGATCCAGCATGACCATTCCCCAGTGCACAAAGCAAGGTCCATAAATATATGGGTAAGTGTGGAAGAAGTTGACTGCCAATTATAAAAAAGGGTACAAAAAAGGCAGTATATCCAACAGATATATCTATATTTAATCGAATCATAAAAACTATAGACATTTAAAAACAATACCTATCCACTTATTCATGGACCTCCAATAACGTTAAGGATCCCAAACAATGTTTAACCCACAATATAAGGTATAGACCAGCTGGAAAAACACACACACATATATATATATATATATATATATATATATATATATATATATACAGTGCCTTGCGAAAGTATTCGGCCCCCTTGAACTTTTCAACCTTTTGCCACATTTCAGGCTTCAAACATAAAGATATAAAATTTAAATTTTTTGGTGAAGAATCAACAACAAGTGGGACACAATTGTGAAGTGGAACAAAATTTATTGGATATTTTAAACTTTTGTAAAAAATAAAAAACTGAAAAGTGGGGCGTGCAATATTATTCGGCCCCCTTAAGTTAATACTTTGTAGCGCCACCTTTTGCTGCGATTACAGCTACAAGTCGCTTGGGGTATGTCTCTATCAGTTTTGCACATCGAGAGACTGAAATTCTTGCCCATTCTTCCTTGGAAAACAGTTGGAGCTCAGTGAGGTTGGATGGAGAGCGTTTGTGAACAGCAGTTTTCAGCTCTTTCCACAGATTCTCGATTGGATTCAGGTCTGGACTTTGACTTGGCCATTTTAACACCTGGATACGTTTATTTGTGAACCATTCCATTGTAGATTTTGCTTTATGTTTGGGATCATTTTCTTGTTGGAAGATAAATCTCCGTCCCAGTCTCAGGTCTTTTGCAGACTCCAACAGGTTTTCTTCCAGAATGGTCCTGTATTTGGCTCCATCCATCTTCCCATCAATTTTAACCATCTTCCCTGTCCCTGCTGAAGAAAAGCAGGCCCAAACCATGATGCTGCCACCACCATGTTTGACAGTGGGGATGGTGTGTTCAGGGTGATGAGCTGTGTTGCTTTTACGCCAAAAATATCGTTTTGCATTGTGGCCAAAAAGTTGGATTTTGGTTTCATCTGACCAGAGCACCTTCTTCCACATGTTTGGTGTGTCTCCCAGGTGGCTTGTGGCAAACTTTAAACAAGACTTTTTATGGATATCTTTGAGAAATGGCTTTCTTCTTGCCACTCTTCCATAAAGGCCAGATTTGTGCAGTGTACGACTGATTGTTGTCCTATGGACAGACTCTCCCACCTCAGCTGTAGATCTCTGCAGTTCATCCAGAGTGATCATGGGCCTCTTGGCTGCATCTCTGATCAGTCTTCTCCTTGTTTGAGATGAAAGTTTAGAGGGACGGCCGGGTCTTGGTAGATTTGCAGTGGTCTGATACTCCTTCCATTTCAATATGATCGCTTGCACAGTGCTCCTTGGGATGTTTAAAGTTTGGGAAATCTTTTTGTATCCAAATCCGGCTTTTAACTTCTCCACAACAGTATCACGGACCTGCCTGGTGTGTTCCTTGGTTTTCATGATACTCTCTGCGCTTTAAACAGAACCCTGAGACTATCACAGAGCAGGTGCATTTATACGGAGACTTGATTACACACAGGTGGATTATATTTATCATCATCAGTCATTTAGGACAACATTGGATCATTCAGAGATCCTCACTGAACTTCTGGAGTGAGTTTGCTGCACTGAAAGTAAAGGGGCCGAATAATATTGCACGCCCCACTTTTCAGTTTTTTATTTTTTACAAAAGTTTAAAATAACCAATAAATTTCGTTCCACTTCACAACTGTGTCCCACTTGTTGTTGATTCTTCACCAAAAAAATTTAAATTTTATATCTTTATGTTTGAAGCCTGAAATGTGGCAAAAGGTTGAAATGTTCAAGGGGGCCGAATACTTTCGCAAGGCACTGTATATGCACAATCAAGGCATAAATAACGCAGTATATTCCAACCCAGGTCCTTAGCTTGTTAACTAGTGATGTGATAGATTTGTGGCAATTTATTCAAACACCCTCTACACCTCTTGGTTATCCCCCTCACCTATGCTACCAGCATCATTGATACCAGCCTTACTATACAAAAGCCCTATGACACCTTCTTCTCCCTTCACAAGCTTTATTAAACGTGTATTTCATTTACCACCAATGAATGAATAAAAAGTAAAATTTTCAGTAACTGAAAATGAATACATTTGATGCAGAGAAACTAGTGCAGCCTCTTTTCTCACAATTGAAACCAACTATAGACCAATATGAGAAGGAGGTGGTTTCAGGCAAAAACCAAATATTTTTACCAGACAAAACTGATTATGATAAACACGTGGCTTATAAATGAAGACCTCGGGGGGATGGTCATGGCGGACAAATGAGGAATCCTTAAATGTCAGAAAGAGGGTCCAAGTCATCAATAGACACCATCCAAGAGGCCTTAGAAAACTGGGGACTGCTATTAGCAATTGTATATGGTGAAAATATATAAGATGCTACATCTGGCCTTGGGGTTACTAATGACACATTACAGGTGATCACTATTTCTTTGGTAAGAGATATTCCCCAACAGCTGTGCAAGCAAATACAAAAAGATGTTTCTATTCATTAATCTAGCAAATAGTCATTGAATTCATTGAATTCAGGACAAGAGAATAATCTTGGTCCCATAAACTTGAGGAGCTATGAGGGTTTGTAGCTTATAGGATCTTGTCAATATTTGGTGTACCAATCCAACCAGTCATTACACATGCAATTATGTTGGAACTACCAATTAGGTGTGGTGGCCCAGGGGGTATTAGTGAAGATTTATTGGAATTTAGAAAATTTATTGTAGCTGAGTTTTTTTTATCACATTTACAGCCTGGTGCAGGTCTACAATTTTGTTTCTGGTGTCCTTCCACAGCTCTTTGGTCTTCACCATAGTGGAGTTTGCAGTGTGACTGTTTGAGGTTGTGGACAGGTGTCTTTTATGCTGATAACAATGTCAAACAGGTGCCATTACTACAGGTAATGAGTGGAGGACAGAGGAGCCTCTTAAAGAAGAAGTTACAGGTCTGTGAGAGCCAGAAATCTTGCTTGTTTGTAGGTGACCAAATACTTATTTTCCACCATAATTTGCAAATAAATTCTTAAAAAATCAGACAATGTGATTTTCTGGATTTGTTTTCTCATTTTGTCTCTCATAGTTGAGGTCTACCTATGATGTCAATTACAGGCCGGACTCATCTTTTTAAGTGGGAGAACTTGCACAATTGGTGGCTGACTAAATACTTTTTTTCCCCACTGTATATTTGAAACATTTCTTGTAATAGGAGACACACCTTGTAGGCATTTTTTTTTGTGTATTCACATCAATACACTATTGTTATATGGTCACATACTGGAAAATATTACATAAAATGTAGACATTACTATATATTTTTTATTTTATTATTCATTTTTAAATCACCATTAATTCCATGGTGTTTTAAATGTGAAGAGGTTTTACTTACATAATACAAAAACAAGTACAATAGACTGACTTAGTGACCAACTGGTACTGAAGGAGAGTGGTCCATGTCCATACGGTCTTACAATCTATAAGGGAAGTGTGATAGAGACAGTAGGGGAAGAGGGTATTTTTTAATCTAATTTTTTTGTAAATGCAGGATGGGAATTTACATTTTTTGGTTGGCTTTAATGATATATTTTGTTTTTTCAGAATGAAGTTCAGTTATTAATATTGATTACTTTTGCCATGGAATCAAGCATCATTAACATAACAATACATCTATATGACATGTTTGGAGTCATTTGATAATTGGAGATAATCCTGGAGATGATGTTCATGTTTGGCTTACATAACAGAAAACAGACTTCCTTTGTTACCCATCTCCATTATCTTTGGGTGAATTGGATTGTGTAATAGTTGGAAGGATTCAAAGGATGATGAATACATGAGTGTGTTTTTCCAGCTAGACTAAACCTTATTTTGTTGTTTGACCCTTCCTGGACTTTATTAGGGGTCCAAGGAAAAGTGGATGGATGTACAGATATAGACAAGTTTAAATTGACTGCAAGCATCTTAATAATCACTTTAACTCATTTTTTTCTATTGCTGTCAATGGCTTTTGTTGTGAGTTTGAGTACAGTCACTTATCAGATTCAAGCTGAAGATGAGTATATTGTTATGGTTTAAATTATTTAAAGGGGATGTGTTTAAATTAAGTTTTATGTTAAATATAATTTTTAAATATTTTTTGTGAGGTTTTAAAAATTTTCCCATGTTAGCTATATTAAAAAAATTAAACCCTAAAAACCCTGCAGTTCTGACTTTGTCCACTATGCCATTTAATATGCTGAACTATCCTGTTTTCTGTAGGAGATTTCATTAAATCAGTCATTTCACTTATTAGCACAATGAATGTAGCCATCATGTATATGTAGATAAGACACAGAATCCACCAGTCACAATAGAGGATTTTACAGCTTATCTGTGCAATAAACTTTGCCCAGGTCACAAAGCATGCCTAGAAAATTCTCATCGAATTCAAAAAGGGCTGCTCAAGACCATGGTCCTTCTATAGAAAACAGGATGTCACAGAATGTTTTACTTTCTAAATGAGAAAATTAATCAGGAAACTGCACCTCATATTGCAGTAAGTTGGTAGTGAAGCACTTCAGAAAAAGAAAAGTGTGGGTCACTTTTATCCTGTTGGAGAGCAGATGCCTCTGCTTCACTAACATCAAGTATAAATTAACATTTTGCAGTTCAAATGTCACCGATGAGAAATTTTCCATCAACTGTAATTCTGTCTATGTAATACTGTATACCTACTGGTTTAGCATGTTGCCTAAACAATATAATCACTCCACAGTAGGCTGAACAACCACCGTTCTGACGTGAATAAGGGGTTTCAAAAACACAGTCTATCCCAACACTGTGCCTTGAAATATAACTGAAACGTCAAGTGCATTTCTATTATGCCGATTGAACAAATCCCAATAGTCAGTCCCAACCATTTCCTGATACCGAGTCAACGAGAGGCCTTTTGGATCTACAAGTTTGTCATATTGACCCCTAGTGGACTTAACAACAGTGTTGAATCTTCCTTCTGATTAATTGATTTTATTGTATTGATTTATTTTATCTATCTATCTATTAATTTTATTACACATATTTGCTTTAACATTCCCCTTTTTTTTCTTTACTTTATCTTTATGTATTATTTTTTTATTTGTCTTTATTTTTTTCATCCTAATTCATCTCATTTATCCGAATTGATTGCATCCTACCACATCACTATCCCTCCCCACCTCCTAATCCCATCTCAACACTTTCAATATTCCATCTTAACCCACCCCTCGATAACTACGTGACTTGTTGAACAGAACATGTCCAGAAAACTCCCCAGATCTCAATCCTTTTGAGAATCTGTGGTCAATCCTCAAAAAACGGGTGGACAAAAACAGAAATTGTGATAAACTCCAAATTCATACTGATTAGACAAGTATGAATGCCCATCAGTCAGGACTAGTCTTGACATTGATAGCCAGCATGCCAGGGAGAATAGCAAAAGTCTTGAAAAATAAGGGTCAACACTATTAATATTGAGTCTTTGCATAAACTTGATGTAATTGTCAATAAAACTTTAAAAGCTTCTGAAGTGCTTATAATTATACTTCAGTATATCATAAAATATCTGTCTAAAAGATCTAAAACCACTGGAAGAGTGAAGAAATCAGGCAATACCTTTTAGAGGCTAACTGAGTATATTTATAAGTAAGCTTTCAGGAGTACTAGCTAGCTCCCTTCATCAGACATGGTTATATATTTCAAGATATTGATGTGAATATACCACAAACCCACAGACAGAATGGCCTACCTGAGAAACGACAGCTTCCACCCCAAGCACACAAGACAATCTATAATCTACAGCCAGGCTATACGATACAATCGTATTTGCGCCGACAAAACAGACCTGGACAAGCACCTCCTGGATCTGAGGATGAAATTTCTCAGATTGGGATACAAACCAAAAGTAACAGACAACCAATTAAACAAAGCGACAACCATTAACAGAGACAGTCTGCTCACATATAGAGAGACCCAGAAAGATGCCCGAGTGCCCCTAGTAGTCACCTACAACCCACAGCTGGAGATCCTACGAAGGATTGCCAAGGAGCTCCAACCTGTGCTACATAGGGACAACAGACTCAAGGACATATTTCCGGTCCCCCCTCTCCTCTCCTTTCGACAACCACCAAACCTGAGGCGTATTATCGTCCGGAATGCCCTGAAGGCCCCAACTGAAAATGGCACCTCACCTTGCCTACATAAAAGGTGCATGACCTGCAAGCACATCCACACCACTGACAGTGTACCTGTCCCACAGTCACAACAGGTGCACAGAATTAGGGGGACATTCTCCTGCAGGTCTTCCAATGTGGTGTACCTCATAATGTGTGTGCAATGTCCCACCACAGGCCTCTATGTGGGGGAAACAAGGCAGAGACTCAGTCAACGAATGAACTCACACAGATCCAATATTAATAACAGCAGAACCGATCTCCCAGTGGCCGCACATTTCTCCGGAGAAAACCACTCTATTGAAGATTTGCGGGTTGTGGTTTTAATGGGACATTTTAAGACGCAGGAGAAAAGGAAGGAATGGGAGTATAAATTTATGCAAAAATTTCAAACTCTTCAATTTGGACTTAATATTCATGCCAGCTTCATGTCACACTATGTATGAACCATGAACTGAACTCAATATTCATGCCAGCTTCAAATCACACTATTTATGAACTGTGAGGGACACAAATCACCTCCTGATAGCAAACAGATAACAGCAAGAATTACTGATCCCTCCGTCACGCACCACAAGTTTCCAGACTGTTTTTTTGACCTGTTGTAAATAACTTCTCTACTTAGATTGCATTTTTTTTAAGGACTCTAAAATGCTTTGAAAACCATGTGTATAAAAATCTGTGAATTTTCAGTTCTTGTATCACACCATGTCTGATGAAGGGAGCTAGCTAGTACTCCTGAAAGCTTACTTATAAATATACTCAGTTAGCCTCTAAAAGGTATCGCCTGATTTCTTCACTCTTCCACTACTTTCAATGGCTAACACGGTACAACATTATACTACTAAAACCACTGGAGCAGAAAACTTTGTGAAAATTTTAATTTATGTCAGTATCAAAACTTTTTGACATTACTGTAAACTCATAGCATGTCACACAAGACAGTAAAAGCTATTGAAGTATGTTTAAAAAGTCGAGTTAACATCCTGTGCCATAGTGTACTGTTAAACTTTATGTGTAGTGTTAAACTTTGTTTCATCTGTATGACCACCAATAACCAGGGACTACAGTAAAACGTGCAATCATAGATTATAGCTATGATTGCCTGGAAGTGGTCCAGGGGTTATTCCAGTTTATTGGCCTTCTTTGCAATAATTGCTTTTTATGTTTATAATGTTTTTTTTTAGTTTGTTTGCTTTATAGGTTTGTTTGTTACAGTACTTTGGCTTTGTAGGACTCCAAGCACTAAATAACTAGCATTTGTGTGTGGGGGATTATTTCCAGCATCTGATTGACAGTGTCCATTACTACAACAGGGTTTTGTGTTATCTGGTAATAAGGGCTAACACTAACCCCCAATTATTATCCCAGTACTCACTGTCAAAAGAGGACCTGAAAAGAGCTTGGTATGGTCCAGTATACAACCATGTAGTGATGATCAGTGATACTGGGGCAGCCAAAGGTGGGTATTATTAGATTGGGAATACCATTGGGTATTACCAGGGTGGCACTTCCCACTGTAGTAATACTAGCCTGCTGCTTTATTGTTTCTGACTGGTTATGAAAATGGAGGGACTCCACATTGTTTTTTTTGGGATAATAATTGGAAAATTAGTGTTAATCTTTTTAACTGCTAACACTAAGCCTCTACTTAATAGTGGATGTTTCAATCAAACAGCGATCATTGCTAAGACATTAATAAGAAATGAGAAAAAAATATTTTGTGAACTAACCCCCTCTGTAATCATTTTATTGATATTAAAAAAACACAGTCATTGAAGTAGTCCGACAAATGCAAAGTAGTCCAATAGCCAAACCTGCAAAAACCACAAAAAACCACAAGCATAATAAACATAAAACCCCAAACAATTATTATACTTCTCTCCTGGATTCTCCTATACTTCTCCTGGATTCATTTGAGCTCTTCTGCAGCTCAGTGAAGCTGGCAAACGCAACTTAGCTGTGATTGGCCTCTTTACATCATCATTACCTAGATTACAAATCATTGTGGGAGCCGATCTGTTCCTTTGACACCCGGGAGCCTAATGAATGCAAATGACCAGCCTCAATAGTAATGTAGTGAATCTTCCATATACTGCAATACAGTTGTATTGTAGTCTATGGGCTGATTGCAGGTTCAAGCCAGCCTGGAAGGGGGGGGGGGGGTTAATAAAATCGTAAAAAAAAAAACTAAAGTTCAAATCCCTACCCCTTTCACTAGAATACATATAAAAGTAAAACATTATAAAAATCTAATGTATGATTGTTGTTCATGTAAAAAATTAAGACCTACCCCTAAAATAAGCCTGTCTTATTTTTGGAGAAACAGGGGTAGTTGCTTGTACTATGCATGTGTGCAATATTTGTTGAAAATGCCTACTTAGACATCACAAATGATGTTATAATATAAACATGACAAGCAGTCATATGATAAGATAGACCAGTGATGGTGAACCTTTTAGAGACCGAGTGCCCAAACTGCAACCCAAAGCCCACTAATTTATTGCAAAGTGCTAACACGGCAATTTAACCTTAAATTAACCAGGATCTGTTTTATAGTGACCTTGCAATGTTTTTACATCCTGTAATAATACCACATGTCTGCTATAAAACAAATACTGTGTGATATAAATAGTGAAGGGCCCCCACACAGTACAATGCGCTCCACAGTGGCCCCAAAACAGTATAATTCGCTCCAAAGTGACGCCCAGACAGTATTATATGCTCCAGAATGGCCCCCAAACAGTATTATATGCTCCAGAGTGGCCCCCACTCAGTAATATATGCCCACAGTGGCTCCCACACAGTATTATACGCGTCACAGTGGTCCCCGCACAGTATTATATGCTTCACAGTGGCCCCGGCACAGTATTATATGCTTCACAGTATCACTTGTACAGTATTATATGCTTCACAGTGGGCCCCCACACAGTAGTATATGCTTCACAGTGGGCCCCCAAACAGTATTATATGCCCACAGTGGGCCCCCACACAGTAGTATATGCTTCACAGTGGGACCCCACACAGTAGTATATGCTTCACAGTGGGGCCCCACACAGTAGTATATGCTTCACAGTGGGCCGCCACACAGTAGTATATGCTCCACTTTGGGGCCCCCACACAGTAGTGTATGCTCCACTTTGGGGCCCCCACACAGTAGTTTATGCTTCACAGTGGGCCCACACACAGTAGTATATGCTTCGCAGTGGGTACCCAAACAGTAGTATATGCTTCACAGTGGGGCACCACACAGTAGTATATGCTTCACAGTGTCCCCAACGCAGTAGTAAATGCTTCACAGTGGGGCCCCACACAGTAGTTTATGCTTCACAGTGGGCCCCCACACAGTAGTATATGCTTCAGCCACAGCAGGCTCTACCTGCTTAGGAAGCTGAGAGCCTTTGGAATCCGGGGGGCACTTCTTAGGACTTTCTTCAACTCGGTAGTGGCATCAGCCATCTTCTTTGGAGTGGCCTGCTGGGGGAGCAGCATATCAACCAGGGACAGAAATAAACTTGACAAGCTGATTAGAAGGGCCAGCTCTGTCCTGGGGAGCCCACTGGACCCAGTGCAGGTGGTGGGTGACAGAAGGATACTGTCCGTGGTGAGCTCCATGCAGAAGAAGAAGTCCCATCCCATGCATGAGACTGTGATTGCGCTGGGCAGTACTGTCAGTGACCGACTGCTCCACCCTAGGTGTGAGAAGGAGCGCTATCGGAAGTCTTTCCTCCCCACCGCGGTTAGGCTGTACAACCAACACCGACCTAAGCGGAGATCATTACATACAGAGAACTGAAATATCTCTCTGCCTGTTAAATCCCCCCCCCCCCCCTCTGCTACTTCCTATCTGTCTGTCTGCTATTAATGTAATGCCTCTCACCTTGGAACATTCCTGTACATGTTGTATTTGTATTTGTATCTGCTTATCTTACCTTATCTTTGCTGCTGTAACACACTGAATTTCCCCATTGTGGGACTATTAAAGGACTATTATTATTATTATTATGCTTCACAGTGGGGCCCTAAACAGTAGTATATGCTTCACAGTGGGCAACCACACAGTAGTATATGCTCCACATTGGGGCCCCCACACAATAGTATATGCTTCACAGTGGGCCCCCACACAATAGTATATGGTTCACAGTGGGGCCCCACACAAAAGTATGTACTTCATAGTAGGCCCCCACACAGTAGTATATGCTTCACAGTAGGCCCGCACACAGTAGTTTATGCTTCTTACCTAGTCCCACGAAGAGCTGCAGTCTCACGAAGAGCATCCTCCTTCTTCTGATCACGTGTGCTGATGACTTATGTCATCACACCTGCATAGCTCCCAACCGTCCCGCATCTGGCAGGACAGTCCCGATTTTACACTGCTGTCCCATGGTCCCGCATAGCTTACAGTTTGTCCCGCTATGCCCCTGAAGTGTTTTGCTGTTAACAAACTTTATTAGGGTAGGGTAAAGGCTAAATGGTAGATGCTAAATCCTAGTTGCTAAAGGACCTTTGATGACGTCATGACCATGTGATCAGACTCTTGTGTGGGTGGAGCTATTCTGGATACTGTGGGACAGTGTGGCATTACACAGAAAGCTGGGAACAGAGTGATCGAAGAGACAGAGAGACAGCATGTGTGAGAAAGGGGGGGAACTCGGGGCAGATGTAGGGGGCAGTTAAACTGAAGACAGATGTAGGGGGGTAGTTAAACTGAAGGCAGATGAAGAGGTCAATTAAACTGGTGGCAGATGAAGGGGCAATTAAACTGGTGGCAGATAAAGGGGGACATTAAGCTGGTGGCAGATAAAGGGGGACATTAAATTGGTGGTAGATGGAGGGGCAATTAAACTGGGGGCAGATGAAGGGGGGCATTAAGCTCGTGACAGATGAAGGGGGGACATTAAATCGGTGGCAGATAAAGGGGGACATTAAGATGGTGGCAGATAAAGAGGGACATTGAACTGGGGGCAGATGGAGGGGTGGACATTAAACTGGGGGGCAGATGGAGGGTGACATTAAACTGGGGGCAACTGAAGAAGGACATTAAACTGTGAGGAGTAGATGGAGGGGGACATGTCTGCCTCTAGTTGCCCCCAGTTTAATGTCCCCTTCCAACTACCCCCACTGTTTAATGTCACCCTCCAGCTGCCCCAGTTAAATGTCCCCCTCTAGTTTCCGCCAGTTTAAAGTGGGGCACGAGGAGAAACACTTAATACTGTGGGGCAATTGGAGGGGAACATTATAATGTGGGGGCATATAATGTTAGGGTGACTGTAGGAGCATTATACTTTGTAGGGGCACATGGCATGGAAAAATAGATGAGAATGGGTGGAGTCAATGTAAAAGTGGGTGGAGCCAAATTTGCCCCGGTGGCGCGCCCATATTTTGTCCCTCGTTCTGTCCTTTGAAAGTTGGGAGGTATGCACCTGCGCCAGAACAGAGGTTACACTCTGCAATCAGTGTAAGGACCGCAGCCTACACTGACAGCTCAGCTGAAAGAAACAATCGCTCACTAATGGGGAATCCTGTACCGAATTCCCCGTTAGTGAGCGATCATGGCGACGGCGCATGCCAACTGAGAGGGCTCTGCGTGCCCTCTCTGGCACACTTGCTATAGGTTCGCCATCACAGAGATAGATTATCACTACAAACAAATAGTATATATGAAATTCAATAGGACCAAGCAATGTGTAGACATAAAAGTGTTACACAAAGGGGAAAGGAGGAAATGGGGGAGGAGCCAAATCATGAAAGGGAGGGTATAGAAAGGAAGCTATAAATTTCTGTATAATCCTGATACAACCAAGAAAAACTTAAGTATGAAAGAAAGTTAATTGAAATAGTACATGAAAGCCATAGAAGAAAGAGGCTTATAAAAGCTAACATTTCAACACTGTATAAAATGTGGTAATTCTCTAATTTACAATTGATAGTTCACAGTCTGGAATAGTATTACCTAATAATCTGAAAAATATTTCATTGAATTTGATATTTCAAGTTAATCGTTTCAACATGAAAAGGTAATGAAAGAGAGTATGAGAGGGCAAATATTTTATATTCCTCTTTCTGGGTGACTGACATAGACTTGATTTATATCCTCCGCTTGTTAGCATATATGAAACAATTTAAATTTTACCATGGGCATCAACATACTGTAATAGAACATTAGAAATGGTCAATTTACTATAGCTTATAAATATCAGGTAGGTTAAGAATAGAGCCAGTGTGCATACAGATTTGGTTTTCAGGCAGTTGATAAGGAATGAAAGGAAATTTATCAGTTTTTCACTAATTAAAACCAAATAATGATACATATTCCCTATTACAGACTGTTCTCATTTCATCATTGTAGATTTTTTAGTTTTATTTTCTGTACATGACTAAGGGGGCATCCCTCTTGCCTGACCTATAAGCAATCACATGGGCTATAGTAGCCAGTGGAATGGAGATTTTCATTGACTTTTATAGGAGAGTGTTCTAGGTATGCTCTATTACCTGTGAGAGGCCATTGTGCAGGGAGGGTGAGAAGGAAAGCTGTGACCGTCACCATTTGTGAATATTGTAATCTTGTGTTATGTACAGTAAATGTAGGTGTCATCTTTCATTGTAATCCTACCTGTGTTGATAATGAGATGACTACTGAAAAGTGACCTCAGAAGAGGAAATGTCAGACATTTATGAGGCTCAGTGGCAAGAATTGAAATGGCAGGATATTTAAGTTTTTAAAAATATAGTGCCCCATTGTGTTTGTGTAGAAATAGATCAATAGAAAAATGATTAGATCATTGTTTTTATACTGTATGTGATTATAATGCACTGATTTTTCAATTTAAGTGAATCTTCACAGTCGAACACATTTATTGTATTGTGCTGAAAAATAATATATCTTGCTGGAGACTGTAGTTCCCTTTTTCTAATATGTTCCAAATACCCTGCTTTCCTTTATAAAACAATAGAGTCTTCCTGCATCTGTCAATAGGAGGAACAGAAGTTAGCTCCTGATAGTAGTGACTGTAATTGATTGCTAGAGATGTATCATTGATTCATTACTGTGTTGTGAAGCAAGCGGTCCAGGCCCATCTCACTACAGACCTAATAGCAATACTATATCTTGACTTTTTGATAAATTAGCATATTCAAGAATACTGTAGCCCTACAGAGAAAAAAAATATTCCATTTAGATTTTTTTAACTTTGCTTCGCCTTAAAAAACAAAAAAAACAGTAGCTGGTGTTTGTCTTTATGGAAGATATAGTTAGAACATATGTTGATATACCTCTAAATGTCTAACTATCCTGGGATTCATTTGGTTGCATATTGAAATGTTGAGAAGCTTGAAAACATGTGTTGTACAAGCTGTTTTTCTCATTTTCTACTATATATGGGTCATATCAAAGTTTGAGTCTTGTGATTTCTACTAAATGAATGTGCCTGGTGTTGTGTTCTGTGTTTTACTCGACCAAGTAGAACTGTATTATATATATATATATATATATATATATATACTGTGGATAATATAAGTCAGTTTATTATCGTTAGTAATAATTGATGAAAATACTCAAATTAGCATTGCCAAGATCATGCAAGAAAGGAACAAATGGATGAACAAGAAAGGAATGAGGGGTAGATTAACAGAGATAAGTAGAGTAACATTGGTCTGTGGTTCTGTGCCCTTTGTAAAAAAGGACTATATTCATACATGGTCCAAAAGTTAATGTAAATGCTGTCAGCACCTTGAAGTAATCAAAACAAGTAAATTTTGTAAATTTTGTCTTTTTTTTCTCTAAATTGCTGCAAGGCAGCATGAGCTTCTATCCATTTTTCCTTTGAACAAGAAAAGGAATTATATATAAAGCTGTCTTTGGCCTCATTAGTTCCCGACTTTAACAGGTTCTCCGCTTTAGCAAATTGCTTTTTTTTACAGATCATGATATGTTTAAGAAGCAGACCCCTAATATAGGCTTTAGAGACATCCCAGATCATATGAAGAGAAACTGAAGAACTTTTCAAGTAAAATTCTAAAACATTTTTGATTAATGTCTGGCTATTATCCTAGTCATTTATTAAGTTAAACCAATAAGGATTGAACTTAAAAAGGACTTTGATATAGTTATCGGCAAAACCTATTTTAGTTGTAAGTGGACGATGGTCGGAGATACCTCTGGTTTCATATGACACAGTTTTACCATTGCTTGAAAGACCTCATGAAATTTATTATAACATGAATGTGCCAACTTTCCAGGAAACTATAAAGCAGAGAAGTATTGTTTCTGGCCCCAAGTTCATATATCTTACTGTCTGTCCCATTCTCCAAAATGCTATTAGAATCCTCAACCAGAATAAACAGGAAATAACTTTTAACTTTAACCCTTTAGTAACCCGCCTTTTATAGGCATTGACCAAACCATTGGTGACCAAACCATCCATCGTCACATACCAAGCACTAAAGCTTTTCTATTTTTCAGTCAATGTAACTATATTAGAGCATGTTTTTTTGCGGGATAAATGATAGTGTGTAATGGCACTATATTGGAGTAGTTATACCTAATTGATTAACTTTTATTAACTCTTTTTAGCAAGGAATGACTGTGGGAAGACAACATATTTATTGATGCCATTTTGGGGAACAAAACATTTTTTGATCGCTTTTTACAGCACTTTTTATTGGTGGCTGACAGACCAAAAGCAGCAATTCTGGTATAATTTTTGTAGATTTTTTTATGCCGTTCAGCGTGTGGGTAAAATGATATTTCAGACGTGGCACTATCCAATATGTGTGTTCTGTTTTTGGGATGATTTTATGTTGATGTGATTTTGACTGTGTTTAAAAAACAAAAAATAAAACCTTTTTTTCACTTGTTTTAATACAATTTTTGTCCCCCTAGGGGGCTTTAACTTGCGATCTTCTGATCATTTTTATAATGCATTGTACTACTTATGTAATGTAATGCATTAAAATATCTGTCATTTTATGACAGGCATTCTAAAATACCATGTGTTTAGCACAGCCTAATAGAAATGTACATAGGCATAGTCCTTCATTAGGCCATTTGAAGGCATCAGACCCCTGCAATCTTGTTCTTAGGGGTTCCAATACCTCCAGAAAGGAGCTCCCTCCCTCCAAAACCCCTTAGATGCTGCGGTCACTGAGATCAGGTGGTAGGCACAGCCAGGCACCCGTGTCTGAGCATACAGGAGAAACCATATTATTGCACTAGAACTGACATAGAAAGCCGATTGCGGCAGCATAAGGCCTATTTTTGACCGTCATAGAAAGTGTCACTAGTGGGTTAAATAGCAACTACACAAAGACTATTGGATAGTAAGGAGGAGGGAAGTGCAGAAATGTCAGCACACACCTTTTCCCTTCCTGTTTACAAAATAAACCAAGCTTTTTCATTATGAAATAAGAAACATTGATCCAACTTTTATGTAATGAACAAGATTTCTCTTTTGCCAAATGTGTCTATCTTATATCATGTAATGTGTATAATATTTTTCACAAATGGCATATAAACTCAGGATGCTTATAGGGGGGTAATTGACTAAAAGCAGGTAATAAGATAGGATAGAAAGTAAAATGATGTAAAATCCAATCAAACGACAAGGGGGCACTCCCTCCATCTGGAGAAATAAACGTTTAATCCCACGGACATGACAAAACTTCCTCTCTATAAGGACTGTGAATCTGTGGAATAGCCTAACCCAGGAGCTGGTCACAGCTTAGATGCGTTTTTGGAGAAATAGCGCTGATGCTTATGGAAATGTATAGAATGCTTATTTCCTTCAGTCATGCACTTTCCCATCCCCTTATAGAACTTGGTGGACATGTCTTTTTTCAACCATACTAACTATGTTACTATATCATCAAAGTATACAAAAAAAACCAAAATATTTATTTTAATATAAATCCATTTTAAAAATCACAAACATAAAAGACTGACATATCCATGATGATATTGTAATGTAACCCAAAAACTAAAAAGGCAATGCAGTTGTAAACAAATTACAAGTGTCTCTTAAGTGGTAACAAAAGCAAAAGAATAAACCAAATACGGAGAATAAAAGGCACAAGAGGACAACAGAAAAGAAGAATGTATACAGGCCAGGGTATATTGATCCATAACACGTTTCAACATCTGCTTTGTTCGGTGGTTTCATGAGACCCCTGAACAAAGCAGGTGGTAAAACATGTGTTAGACATCAGCATCCCTCTGGTCTGAATACATATATCAGATCAAAGTATTACTAAGTAAAGAAACCTCCAAAAGCGCTGATCCTGCTGGTACATGATATGGAGTAAAACATATAACATTTAATATAACATTTTTGTTGTGATTTTATTTATACCAGCGGTCCCTGACCTTTCTTGCTCACCAGGGCCAGTTCCAAGCAAGACAATTTTCCCATGGACGGGAGGAAGGTACTTGTAGGAAACTTGTCTTGCTTCACTATTGCTTTTAACTAGATGTAGGGGTGCAGGGGGAGGGGCAACCGGCAATGTGGTCACAACAGCTCTATGCTGATTTTACACTACCGGGTCTTGAATATGAGTCTCGTTCCATTGAATGCTGCATTTACCAACCCGTACATTATGTCAGGAGAAGGACTCCTAGCATTAAAGTTATGTACGATGCTAGGAATCCCTGCCTCCCAGTGACTTATTGTTGCATAGTGATTGAAGTATGGGACAGTATGTCGCTGGGAGGCAGGTACTCCTAGTATTATATGTAACTTTAATGCTAGTAGTCCCTCTCCTAGCCTAACAGGCCTAGAAATCTGGTATTCACATGGACTGAGTCTAAAGTCCGAGACTCAGTATAGTGAAAGTGCAGGTACCAGGTGATCCACAGCCCGATACTGGGCCACTGACCAAGTGGTTGGGGACCTCTGATTTAAATCATTGATAAAACAGCACATTTCTGCTCTGGTATGTATCCTTCATCAGATGCCTGACACTCATGAGAATGCTCCAAATATTTATATACAACAGTCTGAAAAGGAGAGTGAATAAAACAGAAGAGAGATGTGTACAATGCTTAATTCAAAACACACATACAATACTTCCATAATGTTAATAGAAGTATAAAAAAGTTATGGGGTTCAGATTATGACAATACAAAGAAAGTTTTGTTTGTATCATTATGATCATGCTGATCCACAGCATAAAGGTAACCTATAGTTTTTAAAGCACACTGAATATAGTAAATACAAAACATTTAAGAAAATAACTTCCTAGCAGTTTGTGTGGAATATTGACTGGTACCAGTTTGTGCTGGAGAACACAAGACTTCACTGCTATGTAAATGGAAAAAATAGAACAGTAAATGAAAAATTAAATATATGTGCTGTTACAGGAAGTGGTTAAATGTTAGGTACACATTTAACCCTTACGTGAAGCAGTCATTTTTCATTTTTGTGTTTTTGTTTTTTACTCCTTGCATTCCAAAATCCATAACTTTCGAATTTTTCTGTTTATGTGGTTTGATTTTTGCATGACAAGTTGTACTTCAAAATGGTACCATTTATTATTCTGTACAATGTACTGGGAAGTTGGAAAAAAATTCAGAATGAGGTGGAATTGAAAAAAAAAAATGCTGTACCACCATTTTCTTACGGGTTTTGTTTTTATGGCTTACACTCTGTTAGTTTTCTTCTGCAGGTCAGTACGATCACGGTAATACAAAATCTATTTAGTTTTCTTCATGTCTTTTTTTGTGGGACAATATGTCGTTTTTATTGATACATGTTGGGGAATGTATGCTGTTTTGATCACTTTTTATTCCATTTGTTTAGGGATGCAATTTGGTGAAAAAATGCCAAATCAGCCATTTTGATTTTTTTTTTCCTGCTACGGTGTTTACCGTATAGGACAAATGTTTTCATACTTTAATAGTTTGGAAATTTTCAGACTTAGGGATGCTTAAAATGTTTATGTTTACTTTTAGTTATTTAAATTTAGATGTGATCTAGGGAAAGACGGTGATTTAAACTTTTTCTTTTTTTTTTTTTAACGCCCCCCCCCCCCCCAGAGGGCTTGAAGATGTGATCTTCACATCACTTGTGCCATAGACTGCAATACTACTGTATTGCAGTCTATAGCAGTTTTGCTATGCAACTATTGAAGTCTGTTGCAGACAGGCTTCAGTAGTTACATTACTATGGCAGGGCTGGGAGCCTTCAGAAGGCTCCCGGCTGCCATGGTAACAGGACAGCTCCCACGATCACACTTCGGGGGGGGGGCCACCCTGTTACCGAACATTAAATGGAAAGTGAAAGTAACCACTCAGATGCCGTGGTCACATTTGACCACGACATCTGAGTGGTAAAATGCCCATGATCAGGGTCACCTCTGATCACGGGCAATGCTGCCGGGTCCCTGCTGTATGAAACATCACAGACCTGGCAGGTAGTGTGGTCGCTCTGTTTCAGAGCGGCTGCCAAATTTAGTCACGTGCAGGAATATTTATACTAAAAGTTAGTAGGGAGGGTCAGAAGTAGCAGTGAAAATGTCTTATGAAAGAAATATAAGAGATAACAAGTGCTATTCTAGAAATAGTCTGAATCAAAAAACATCACAAAGACAATTACATTAATTGGTAGAAATCATTGTTTTATGCCTTGCTCACACTGTTATGAAGTTAAACAAACCCTTTATTATCCCTAATGTGAAACGAGGTACTTCAGTATGGAGCTACTGCATAGCTAACTACTCTGCAAAGCATTGTTAATTGTTGTTAAAGTCAATATTGGTTATGAGCAACAGACCATAAAAGACCTTTACTGAGCCCCAGATATAATTATTATGACAATTACAGAAATAAATATTGTGCAGTGAAGAGCAATTAGAAATGTAATATTTCAAGTGGCTTGTTCCACATTTCTCAGTATTCTACTTTATAAAACCATGATAAATTTGTTTTTAAAAAGAAAATTCAAAAAACAACCTTGCTTCTTTCTCATCAAAGCCAAATGTTTAGTAAATGTTTTCCATAATGCTAGGTTCACACTTGCGCCGGCCGCTGGCAATCCATATAAAAAAAAATAACGGATTGGTAAAAAAAACGGATTCAAACGGTTACACAGCGGATACCCAAATCTGTCTTTTTTCATGGATTAGTCAATGCATATCCGTCAAAAATGTATCCATTTATGTCTGTTTTTCTCCGTTTGTGTTCATTTTTGAGTATCCTTTTTTTCCACATAATTTTTTTTTTTGGCGGGGGGGAAAGACTATAAATATGCAAGAGATATGATATCAAGAGATATGATATCAGGAAGGAGAAACCCACTTGGAGCCAGCTTTAAAAAGGAGAGGATCATTCCTATCTGCTCTTCATTTTACTCTGCCTGCTTGGAACCATGCTGCCTGCTCACATCACCTTCAGTTTTCAATACTTTATGCTGCGTATGCAGAGGAAGCAACTGCAATAGGAGAGAGCGCAGCAAAGTCAGCGCTACTGGGTCCACCCCATAACATTGGCGAGGATATCACATGGCGTGCATATGCTCCTGGGCCTGGCTGGCCTGTACAATTTACACTTCTCCACTATGGCTCATTTTGCTCCTCTTTTCTTCTCATATATCCGATGACTAATGGAGGTCTGTAACAGACCGAAACATCTCTTTTTCTGGATGTAAATAAACTTATTGTAGTATATTTCTCACAAAGCATTAAGAGAGTGTCAGAGTAATCTTTTCTTATTGATGTCACGAATTGAGTCCCTCTCTGAGCACCTCCATGAACGACTGAGTACCATATGGTACTCAGTCGGTCATGGAGGTGCTCAGAGAGGGACATTTATGTGAATAATGATGCACTGTACACTGCAACTTAGGTATATATATATATATATATATATATATATATATATATATATATATATATTGTCAGGATCTGGGGTGCTGGGTGGGCTGATATGGACACAGACTCCAAGGTATTAGTCCAAGTATTGAGTTTTATTCAATCAAAACACTCCTTGGTACATGCAACAAGGTGTGGACTGGAGGGGATGGGAATGGCAGGTCCCACTACCAGCCTACCTGCGATTCCATAAAAATCCCTGCCCAGTACACAGCACTTAAATAATGCTCAGCAAACATAGTTGTCTGCTGAGAGCAAACTTTCTGGATTTCCATCATCTCAACCATCTGAGCAACCTGGGTGAGATGTACATCCCTTCCAATATTTTTCCAGTCATCGGCTTACATATTCCCTCCTCTTTTCCAGACAGGAGGGCTGGGCATTTGTGGCCATCATACAATGTACCCTTGACAGGGCATCAGCATTTCCCAACAACTTTCCTGGTCTGTGCTCTACACTGAAAATTAAATTTTGCAAGGACAGAAACCATCTGGTAACCCTAGCATTTCTATCCTTATTCATTTTCATCCAAGTGAGAGGGGCATGGTCAGTTATCAACTTAAATTTTCTGCCTAGGAGGTAATATTTTAGGGCATCCAGTGCCCACTTAATAGCTAAGCACTCCCTTTCCACAATGGCGTAGTTTTTCTCAGCAGGGGACAGCTTCCTGCTCAGGTACATCACTGGATGCTCCTCTCCATTTATAACCTGTGACAGCACCGCTCCCAGACATGCATCAGAGGCATCTTTCTGCAAAAGGAACTACTTCCTAAAATCAGGAGTTATCAGGACTGGCTGTTGGCATAGAAATAACTTTAGCCTCTGGAATGCCTCCTCTGCTTCTGGTGTTCAGTGGATCATCACTGACTTCCCACCTTTCGTCAGGTCAGTGAGAGGAGCTGCAATAGAGGCAAAATTTGGCAGAAACCTACGATAGTAGCCAGCAATTCCAAGAAACGCCCTGACTTGTTTTTTGGTTAGCGGCCTTGGCCAGTTCTGTATTGCCTCCACCTTATTGATTTGGGGCTTTATTACTCCGTTGCCAATTACATAGCCCAGGTACTTGGCCTCTTCTAGCCCTAAAGCACATAAGTAAGGCCTGCCTCGCTTATGGAGTTTAGTACTGCCTGTACCCAGTGGTGAACCTAGCCTCTTTGCTGCCTGAGGCGGACTATAGAAAGACACCCCCCCAAAAAAAAAAAAAAAAACTGAGTTTCCATGCTACTAGTTTAACACACTGTTATCGTCGCACAATATACACAATACACAAAGTTATAAAACAGTTTTTAAGAATTCTTCTTCCTGTATTACTTCAGTATCAGATCAACAACACGGCATTAACAATGAAAGTAACTTCACATATCTTCTGCTTGGTGGATGGACGAGCCCACGTGGCCCCCATTCTCTATAATAGGAGCGCTGCAGATAGCTGAGTACTGGACTTCGACTATCTTTGGCACTCCCATTAAAGTGAATGAGAACCACACGGGTTCGTCCATCCACCAAGTGACACACCTATATATATGGCTGCGGTCAGGCTGGATTCCCACCTAGTGGGGGGAAAAAAACCAATTCTCAGGCTCAGTGGGGGTCTCAGCAGACAGACCCCCATCACTCAGGTATTTATCCTCTATCATTTAGGTGAATACAGGGCAGTAACATTCTGTGACTTACAGGTGACGTCTCTGACTAATCCTTCACATTTCCCTTCTCTTCCCTCTGGACCGCTATGGCCACTTCTTCCAGCTGTGACTTGTCTCTGTAAAGGTTGCAACACTGACATCTTTGGCTCCTCACTTTTCCAGGCATCCAACCCACATTGTCCTCACCTACACAAAGCCCCCATTCTGCTGCTACCCCCAATTATATAATATATGATATAACCCCCCATAATGAATAATACTCCCAAGTGCATCTTTATATTAATAATGTCCGTGTGTACCCTGTATAAATAGTGCCCCTTATTAATAATACCCCAGGTGTTAACTAATTAAAAGGTTTTCCAGGTCATTAATAAACTAATCAGTGGGGTTCAAAAACCCAGGACCCCCACTGACCAGCTGTTTGAATGGTACCTGTGTAAGCGCCGTGACCGCTTCTCTGTTTACATAGTGTAATTCATCTCATAGCGGCCATGTAATGTAACTGCAGCCTCGTCCTGTACATGTCTACAGTATGTGACAAGGCTACAATTACATCACACGGTCACTATAAACAGACAGCGTATAATATAAACAGGTGCCATAGCCCATGTTTATAGCACCCCATTTACACACAGTATAATGTTCCACAGCAGCCCCTGCACACAGTATTACACAGTGTTATGGCCCACAGCGGCCCCTGCACACTGTATTATGCCTCGCAGCGGCCCCTGCACACGGTATTATGCTCCATAGTGGCCCCTGCTCACGGTATTATGCCCCGCATTGGCCACTGCACACGGTATTATGTTTCACAGCAACTCCTGCACACAGTTTTATGCCCCATATTGGCCCCTGCACACGGTATTATGCTCCATATTGGCCCCTGCACATGGAATTATGCTCCACAGTGGCCCCAGCACACTTTATTATGCTCCATAGTGGCCCCTGCACTGGTATTATGCTCTATAGTGGCCCTTACACTGGTATTATGCTCCATAGTGGCCCCTGCACTGGTATTATCCTCCATAGTGGCCCTTGCACTGGTATTATGCTCTATAATAACCCCTATAATAACGCCTCCTTTCTGCCAACAAAAAAGTAATAACAAGCCCTATTTTACCACACACAATTCAAATGAGCACCATTGTATCACCTATTAGATTTTTGCACCCAGTCATCAGTTATTATAGCGCCTCCTTATAAATAATAGTCCCTGCTTATAAATATTACACCTTTATTAATAATAGCTCCCTTATAAATGATAAATAGTGCTCTGTATCAGTAATATCCCCCCTTATTAGTAACAGTCACCCCGTAAAAATAATACTGCTCCCTTAAAAATAATAGCCCCCTCATAAATAATAGTTACCCTTATAAATAATAGTCCCCATTATCACTAATAGCCCCCTTTATAAATAAGCCCCCTTAACAATTATACCCCCTTATAAATAGTTCCCCTCTTATAAATAATAGCCCCCTCATACTTAAGTTTCCCAATTATATATAGTAACCCACCCTTATATATAATAGTTCTCCGTTATACAGTGTCGGACTGAAGGGCCTTAGGCCCACCAAAGGAACTTGTTCTGGGGCCCCACCCAACAGCTTCCTGCTAATAGCCTACACCACGGCTCCTTCACTGAAGTCTTACATATGTGCTGACATGTGCTGACTACCTGGTGTTACTGAGTATGTTACCAGTATAGTCAGCCCCTATAGTACTGTGCAGGCCCCAATAACTCCATGGCCAGTTCATGCACAGTACTGTATGGGGAATGACATGGCCATGGAGCACTACACATTTGTGCAAGATTATAGTGAGGGAGCTGTGATGCAGACATAGCACACAGGGCTGCCAGCAGGAATTGTGAGCCCCCCCCCCACAGTATAATGCTCTACATGGTATATAATGCTCCACAGTATAAAATGCTCTCCTGAGCCCTCCAGTTTCCCCACATGGTATATAATGCTCCACAGTGAACCCACACAGTATAAAATGCTCCCTTGAGCCCCCCATTGTGGTCCCACATGGTTTGTAAGGCTCCACACAGTATAATACTTCACAGTGGCCCACACAGTATACTACCCCTTAGTGGCCCCAGACAGTACAATATGCTCCCCAGCAGCCCCACACAATATAATATGCTCCATACAGTATAATATGCACCCCACAATGCCCCTCCAGTATAATGCTCCACAGTGGCCTAACACAGTATAACATGCTCCATAGTGACCTCCACACAATATAATATACTCCCCAGAGGGGTTTCCCCAGTATAATGCTCCACAGTGGTCCCCCACAGTATAATATGTTCCCCACAGTCCCCCCCAGTATAATGCTCTACAATGGCCCCACAGAGTAAAATATGCTCCCGAAAAGCCCCACACAATATAATACACTCCACAGTGGCCCCACACAGTATAACAGGCTCCCCACACTGTCCATTCCCCCAGTATAAAGCTCCACAGTGGCCCATAGTATAATATGCTCCCCAGAGGGCCCCCGCTAGTATAATGCTCCACAGTGCCCCCTCCAGTATTTTGCTCCACAGTGGCCCCATGCAATATATTATGCTCCCCAGAGCGTCCCCCCAGTATAATGTTCCACAGTAGGCCCTACGCAGTATAATATACTCCCCAGAGGGCCCCCTGGTATAATGCTCATTAGTCCCCCCCAAATAATGCCCCACAGTGGCGCCACGCAATATAATATGCTCTGCTGATGCCCCCCCCCAGAACAATGCTCCATAGTGACCCCACTCAGTATAACATGCTCCAGAATGGCCTCCACACAGTATAATATAGTGCCCAGAGAGGTTTCCCCAGTATAATACTCACAGTGGTCCAAAACAGTATAATATACTCTCCAGAGCCCCCCCAGTATAATGCTCCACAGTGGCCCAAAACAGTATAACATGCTCTCCAGAGCCCCCCCCCCAGTATAATGCTCCACGGTGGCCCTGCACAGTATAATATACTGGGGGGCCCCTCTGGAGAGCATATTATACTGTGTGGGGCCACAGTGGAGCATTATACTGGGGGGGCTCTGGAGAGCATATTATACTGTGTGGGGCCACTGTGGAGCATTATACTGGGGAGGGGGGCCCTCTGGAGAACATGTTATATTCTGCGGGGCCTCTATGGAGTATTATAAAGGGGGGGGGGGGGCTCTGGAGAGCATGTTATATTCTGTGGGGCCACTTTGGAGCATTATACTGGGGCGCCCCTCTGGAGAGCATAATGCTCCAAAGTGGCCCCACAGAATATAACATTATCTCCATAGGCCCCCCCACACACATTGTAATTTTCCACAGAGGCCCCACAGAATATAACATGCTATCCAGAGGGGCCCCTTCCCCAGTATAATGCTCCACATCGGCCACACACAGTATAATATGCTATCCAGAGGGGGCCCCCCAGTATAATATGCTATCTAGAGGGGGCCCCCCAGTATAATATGCTATCCAGAGGGGGCCCCCAGTATAATGCTCCACAGGGGCCCTACAGTGCTATTATTATATTATATTCTGGGGTCTCTTCAGACCTCAGAGTATAATAATTGAAGGCCCGGGGTAAGTAAGGTAAAATAACAAACAGTTATACTCACCTTGTCTTACCTCTCCTGGACCTCCTCGCGCTGCTCCGCTATGCTCGCCGGCGTCCGCTTCTTCTCTGCGGCTGACGTCACACGTTGTGGACGTCACCTCTGAGGCCTGTGATTGGGCCTCAGCGATTACGTGAGGCATGCCCCACGTGACCGCTGAGGCCAGGCCTCAGCACCTCAGCAGTGATGTCCGGAACGCCAGAAGATGACGTCGGACGCCAAGGACAGGTGAGTAAAAATGTTTGTTATTTTTACTCACTTTCCATTAGTGCTTTGGCCGGGCCTGACTCCGGGATCGGGAGTCATCAGGTTCCGGATCCCGGGGGTCCCTTTGGGGACGGGGCCCTGGGCAATTGCCCAGTTTGCCCCCCCCCCTAATGCCAGCCCTGCCTCCGATTATTATACTCCGGGGTCTGAATAGATGCGGGGTAGGTAAATAAATAGGCCCTGACCTGCCGGGGATACTCCAACAGGTTACGGCCTATTTATATATATAAAAAAAAAGCTGTTTTTTTTTTTTTTTAAAGCGGCCTGTCCTGGGCTGGTTTACATTAAATAGTAAAAATGCCGCCCCCCCCCGGACAGTGCCGCCCGAGGCGGCCGCCTCACTTCGCCTCATTAGCGGTGCGCCCCTGCCTGTACCTTACAGAGCAGAGATGACTTCCCCAGTCTGGGCTATGAATGACCACATCGTCCAGGTAAGCCACTGCATAGTCACGATGTGGCCGCAAGATTTGGTCCATCAACCTCTGAAAGGTAGCAGGAGCTCCATGCAACCCAAATGGCATAACCCTGTATTGGAACAATCCTTCTGGTACAGCAAAGGAAGTTTTCTCTTTGGCTTCCTCAGACAAAGGTATTTGCCAGTAACCTTTTGTGAGATCCAGTTTGGTTATGTATCTCGATTACCCATCTTCTCAGTAAGCTCATCTACTCTGGGCATTAGATAAGAGCCAAACTTTGAAATTTCATTTAATTTTCTAAAATCATTACAGAACCGCCAGGTACTATTGGGCTTTGGTATCAAGACAATTGGGTTAGACCAGTCACTTTTAGACTCCTCAATCACACCTAACTCCAACATGCGTTTAACCTCGGCTGACAGTACCTCCCTACGTGCCTCTGGTATTCTATAGGGTTTGAGGTTTATTTTCCGCCCAGGTTCCGTCTCCACACAGTGCTCTACTAGGTGTGTACGCCCTGGAAGATCAGAGAACTTACATTTATTTCTCTGTAGGAACTCTTTTGCCTCTTGATGTTGGGGCGCTGACAGAGTCTCATTTATATGGACTGGAGGGATTGGTGGCAACGAATGATCCACTTCTGCATTTGAGGCCACCAAGGTTTCCCTCTGGGTCCAGGGCTTGATCAAATTTACATGGTAAATTTGAAATGGCTTCCTTTTCCCTGCTTGGTGCACCTTATAGTTCACTGGCCCTACTTTTTCCACAATTTCATATGGGCCTTGCCACTTCACTAAGAATTTACTTTCCACCGTCGGCACGAATATAAGTACTCTATCCCCTGGGCTAAATTCTCGGATTCTGGCAGAATAATTGTAAATTCTGCTTTGGGCCTCTTGTGCTTTTTGCCGTTGTTCTTTTACCACTGGCATGCTCTATGACACTTTTGTATGGAGAAGCCTCAGTTTCCCATGTTTCCTTGGCTATATCTAGTAAGCTTCTGGGGTGTCTACCATAGAGTAATTCAAAAGGGGAAAAACCTGTAGAAGCTTGTGGAACTTCTCTAATAGAGAACATCAGATAGGGCAACAGGCAGTCCCAATCACGACCATCTTTTTCTACCACTTTTTTAAGCATGTGTTTAAGAGTTTTGTTAAAGCGTTCCACTAACCCATCTGTCTGGGGGTGATAAAAAGAGGTCCATATGTGGGTAATTTTAAATAGCTTGCACAACTCTTTCATCACCTTTGACATGAATGGTGTGCTCTGGTCGGTCAGTATTTCTTTAGGTATTCCTTTTCTTGAAAACATAGAACAACTCACGGGCAATACTCTTTGATGCAGTATTACGCAAAGGAACCGCCTCAGGATAGTGAGTAGCATAATATAAAACAACCAGGATATATTGGTGACCTCTAGCTGACTTGACTATTGGACCGACCAAGTCCATAGCAATCCTTTCAAAAGGTACTTCAATGATGGGCAGTGGAACCAAGGGACTACGAAAATGTGGGGTTGGGGCATATACCTGACATGTAGGACAGGATGCACAGTAGTCCTTCACTTCCTTATACACGCCCGGCCAATAAAACCTTTGGAGAATCCTCTCCTGTGTTTTCTCAGACCCTAGGTGTCCCCCAAGTACATAATTATGGGTCATATCAAGGACCATGTGGCGGTATGGCTTAGGCACGAGAAGCTGCTCCACAATTTCCCCATTACTTTTTGCAACTCGCTACAAAGGTCATTATTCATGGCAAAATGGGGAAATCGGTGGTCAGCATTCGGTTCCTGAGGCACACTATTTACAACTGTAATTCAGGTATATCATGCTCAGGAGCTGGGGAAGGGGTATCATCCTCCTCTAAAGCTAGGACCTCTAACGGAAAAGGGTCACACTCATCATGCACTTTGGGTGTAGGTGGGGTATCCACCTTTGGCTTACAGGTTTTACCTTTTCCCCACAAATCCCAGAACAAAGGGAAATCACGTCCCAAAATCACACTATGCATGAGGTTTTTCACAACACCCACTTCATAATAGACAAGTCCTAATATAGTCTCTATTTTGATATTGGCCATGGGGTAGTCCTTAGTATCCCCATGGATGCAAAGTACACTCATGTGCTTGTCCGGGATACAGTCCACAGCTATCAAGCTGGCATGTACTAAAGTTACCAGGCTTCCGGAGTCAAGCAATGCCTGGACAGGATGACCATTCACCACAATATGTGCAGGGGTACAGGAGTCTGGTTCCAGCCATTTCTTTACCGAGTGAATAAGGTTGTACATCTGGAACCTGGCAGGTTTGTCCAAATGGCAACTCCAGGTATACACCTGCCGGGCACGGACAGCTGTGGTCACTCCCAGCCGAGCAAGAATTTCTGCTTTCAGTTTATAGTCTCTGACATCCTGCTGGCAGAGGTCATAATATGCTTTCTGGGGTTCACCTGTCAGATAAGGTGCAATGACATCTGCTCAGTCAGCAGCTGGCAATCTTTCTCGTTCAGCCACCCTTTCAAACACGGTAAGGTAGGCCCCTATAGCATCATCTGGGGTCATTTTCTGCAAAGCTCTTTGCACAGCCTGCTTTACATCTCTGAGCTCCATAGGTCTCTGCAGACTAGTGACACCAGTCTCTTTGATGATGGCCAGCTGCTCCATCAACAAACGGTTGGTTTCTTGTTGCTGTATATTAGACTGCGCCAGATGCTTCAGTAGCTCTTCCATATTCCGGGTCTGGTCTTGTCTGGCGGCAACAGCCTTCACCCGGGACATAATTTTTTTTTTTTTTAACAAGGAGTTGTGTTGTTGACCCTAGCAACCCCTGAATGCCCGCATCCTCCACCAATTGTCAGGATCTGGGGTGCTGGGTGGGCTGATATTGACACAGACTCCAAGGTATTAGTCCAAGTATTGAGTTTTATTCAGTCAAAACACTCCTTGGTACATGCAACATAACAGAAACCAAAAAATAAATACCTGCCCGTCTAAGCTCTAACTAAACAGAAATGGGTTACCTCACCTAGAATAGGAACAAGTTCAAACAATCAGATTGTCTTCCAGCAGTAGCAACTTTCTTTGTGGCTTTCCAGACAAGCTCTGCCACAGTCTGCTCTCCTAGCATATTTCTTATATCCCCTGAATGAGGACAATCACAGTCAGCTGGGTTTCTCCAGGAGTGTCCACAAGGTATGGACTGGAGGGGATGGGAATGGCAGGTCCCACTACCAGCCTACCTGCCATTCCCTAAAAATCCAGCCCAGTGCACAGCATTTAAATAATGCTCAGCAAACACAGTTGTCTGCTGAGAAACAGACTTTCTGGATTTCCGTCATCTCACCCATCTGAGCAACCTGGGTGAGATGTACATCCCTTCCAATATTTTTCCAGTCATCGGCTTACAATATATATATAACCAGATTTTTTGTTTTTTTGGCCTTTTTTCAGAGAATATGAATGATAACACAAAAACTTTTTCTCCACTCATGGTTAGTGGTTGGTTGAAGCCATTTATTGTCAAACTTCTGTGCTTTCTCTTTTTAAATCATACTGACAACCAAAAACATCAAAATGACCCTGTTCAAAAGTTCACATACCCTGGTGATTTTGGCCTGATAACATGCCCAGAAACCAAACCATGGTCAGGTAGACCAACCAAAATTTCTTCCACAACTGCCCAGAAAATTGTTCGGGATGCAAAGAAAAACCCACGCATAACATCAGCTGAAATACAGGAATCTCTGAAATCTATCGGTGTGACTGTTTCAAGATGCACAAGAAGGAGGCCCTAGAAGAAAAATGGGCTGTATGGTCGAGTTGCCAGGAGAAAGCCATTACTGCGCAAATGCCACAAAGAATCTCCCCTTCAATACGCCAAACAGCACAGAGAAAAGCCTCAAAACTTCTGAAACAAGGTAATTTGGAGTGATGAGACAAATATCAAATTTTTTGGCCACAACCATAAACGTTACATTTGGAGAGGTATCAACAAGGCCTATGATGAAAGGAACACCATTCCTACTGTAAAGCACGGAGGTGAATCACTGATGATGTGGGAATGTGTGAGATTCAAAGGCACAGGAAACTTGGTCAAAGTTGAAGGAAAGATAAATGCAGCATGCTATCAGCAAATACTGGAGGCAAATTTGCACTCATCAGTCAGGAAGTTGCGCATGGAACGTACTTGGACGTTCCAACATGACAACGATCCAAAATACAAGGCCAAGTCGACCTGTCATTGGCTACAGCAGAAGAAAGTGAAGGTTCTGGAGTGGCCATTTCAGTCTCCTGACCTCAATATAATTGAGCCACTCTGGGGAGATCTCAAGCGCACAGTACATGCAAGACAGCCCAGGAATTTACAGGAACTGGAGACTTTTTGCCAAGAACAATGGGCAGTTTTACCATCTGAGAAAATAAAGAGCCTCATCCACAACTACCACAAAAGACTTCAAGCTGTCATTGATGTTATTGACCAAATACTTATTTTCCACCATAATTTGCAAATAAATTCTTTAAAAATCAGACAATGTGATTTTCTGGATTTGTTTTCTCATTTTGTCTACCAATGATGTCAATTACAAGTACAACTTTTTAAGTGAGAGAACTTGCACAATTGGTGGCTGACTAAATACTTTTTTTCCCCACTGTATATCCAAAAGATAGCAACAAGCTCAACTACAGTTCCACCTCCACCCTTAGTCTTTGAGCATGCACAATTAGGGAATGGGAACACCAATATGGCTTGATGTAAATACATATGTAATTTATTGCTTGTGATGAATTAATAATGCGAATGTTAACTTTTTATTAGGAAATATTTATGTAACACTTGCACTATATGTATTATTGCACATGAATGGTCACTTATGCACTTTAATGATGTCTCATTATTTGAATTATATTTGTATGGATATTTTTGTGATTAACTACATCTAATTCAATAATTAACCACTTCTATTCACCACGTTGCCTTTTCACATCCTAATTATTCAACCAATTTGGCATTAGGACGTGAAATGGTGTCAGAAAAACTACCCGCACTTCTTTTACAAACACAGCGGCAGGTGGTGAAAGCAGAGATGCCGCCCATCTCACTGAATGAACCCCTTAGATGCCGCTGTCAATCATGAACAATCTGCATTACAAAAGCCAAATTGCACTCTTTCGGGGTCAAGCCCCGCTCTGTAACCATACAGCAGTTTACAACCACATATTTGCTATTGCTGTGTTCAGGAGAAATTGTATAACAAAATGTGTATGCATGTTCTCCTTTAACATCTTGTGAAAATGAATAGTTTGGGGCTAAAGTGATGCCTTATTGAAAAAAAAAAAAAAATTTCATTTTTAT
Source organism: Leptodactylus fallax (assembly GCA_947044405.1). Classification (NCBI taxonomy): domain Eukaryota; kingdom Metazoa; phylum Chordata; class Amphibia; order Anura; family Leptodactylidae; genus Leptodactylus; species Leptodactylus fallax. Next base: position 191,177 of record CAMRHE010000414.1, read on the forward strand.
GTCTCAATGTTAATAAAATCTGTGTAACAAAATACTCACTATACCCCTTGATAAATTAATTGATGAGTTTAATTTCCAAAATGGGGTCACTTTGGGGGGTTTCCATTGCACTGAAACATTAGGGGTCTGCAATTGAGACATAGCACCTAAAAACTAATCCAGCAAAATCTGCTTTTTAAAAGCCTAGTGATGCTCCTTCTCTTTGGTGCACTGCCGTGTGCCCAATCAGCAGTGGACATCCATATGTAGGGTTTCTCTGTGCACGGGGAAATTACATAGCAAATTGTGCAATGTATTTTCTCCTTCAACCCCTTGTGAATGTGTAAACTTTAGGGCTAAATGAACATATTATTAATAAAAGAATAAAACGTCTAAATTTCACCTCCATATTGTTTTAATTCCTGTGAAATGGCTGGGATTAGAATATTTCTATGCAACTGCAAAACATTTATATGACATAAATATTCTAATTCTGACTGTTTTCAACCAGAAATAATTCTGGAGAATAGTCTCATACAAAAGAAGAGAATCTCCTCTTTCACATGACACCAAAAGCAAGTTTTTATATTTTATAACTCTGGAGATGTAACTGTTTGAAGAGTCTTATTTTCTCTACATTTTACATAGTTGTGTATTCCAAGCCAGTATTCCATATACAGCTACTCAGTAAGAGGAAGGAACAGGTCTCAATACAGAAACAAGGGAAAGATAAAGAGATGCAGGATTTCACAGAAAGGAGGCAAATCTTGTTATTAAAGTATATTAGAAAATTTATTATTGACACAAATATCGCCAAAAAAATCAAAAGTTTAATTACATAGTTAGTATGGTTGAAAAAAGACCTATGTCCATCAAGTTCAAGCAGAGGATGGGAAACATTATGTCAGTCTATACATTTCCATAACCATCAAGGCTATTTTGCTTTAAAAAGGCATCTAATCCTTTTTTGAGGCTGTCGGCTCTTGAGATTAACCTTTTTTTTCTCCAGACGGAGAGAGTGCCCCCTTGTCTTTTGAGGGTATTTTACACAGAATAGCTTTTCCCCATATTTCTTGTATGGGCCTTTTATATATTTATACAGGTTTATCATATCTCCCCTTAAAAGCCTCTTCTCAACATTAAAAATATTTAAGTCCTTTAGTCTTTCCTCATAACTGAGGTCCTCCATGCCCCAAATCAGTTCTGTGGCCCTCCGATGAACCTTTAAACTCTTCTATATCCTTTCTATAAACTGGTGCCCAGAACTGAACTGCATAATCCAGATGGAGCCGCACCAATGATTTATAAAGTGGTAATATTACATCCCTGTCCTGTGAGTCCCATACCCGTTTTAATACAAGACAGTATCCTGCTGCTTTTCCAGGTCTCTAATTCGAGGTTTCAGATGGGCACCATGCTCACATCTGCCACAGTGATAATCACCCTGGAAATCTTGCTCTAGTATTGCATACATATATCATACTGTGCACTGAAGTAAATGGTAAAGCTTGCTAGCCATTATCCAAATTACAATAAACAGTAAAGTAGTTAAATAAAGTAAGTTACTTACCAGTATGTTCACACCTGCTCTTTAAGAAAAGAAGAGATATGGTATATAATATTTAACTAATTTGGGAGGAATCTATCTAGCATTTTGCATTTTAAAAATTGCTAATTTATCCAAATTTCCAACTATTTCATAAATAAATGCAAAACATATTGACCAAAGTTTCCACTAACTTGAAGTACAACGTGTCATTAAAAACAATCTCAAAACTACTTCAATAAGTTAAAGTGACACAAGTCAGGTTTCAAAAATGGGGTCTGGTCTCTGTTATTTTTAGGCTGTGTCCTTAAAGGGTTAATGCACTAATACTTCACTGCTATAGATACCTCATCATGGTTAATGTGTTTTTGCTTGATAAAGGTTCCTGTGGGGACCGTATTGTCACTTTTAGAATAAAAGATTCACTTCAGCATCTTCCCCATAGACTACTGAAGTAAGGATAAGGTGAATATCAATACTTTTATGCCATACTGACCCTTCCAGGAAATCCCTTTATTTCTGTGTGTAAATTATAGAATAATGTTCAGGGGTGAGTATGGGCTTTAATAATTTGATAATAAGTCTCTGTAATTTCATAAGATCCTCACTGTCCAAAACGTCTGACAGGTCAAGATCCACAACTGAAATCTGAGGCTTGCATTTTTCTGTCATGGTGGTACTACAGATCTATTCATTAGGGCTATTCTTTGTTCTGCCAATTGCCTTTCCTTTCAGAATCCATAGAACCATTGTGTGCAAATTATTTGTGTAATTTTTTTTTTTTCACACAGGGAAATTTCAATAGCATGTGAACGAGGTTGTGCATTGGGTCTGAATCATCAATAGACGTGATGTGGAATTTGGTGCAGAATTCAAGCCAAAATATGTTTCTAAAGTGGCTCATGTAAATGGACCATAGCATTTGAAAAGTGTTTGAAAATGACAATTGTCCTTAAAAGGCTATGTTTACATTGTGTTCCTAACCTACATTTAGAGTGTGTACCAGGAAAACTTCTGGCACATATGTTAATATGCACATAATAGTCCTAGCAGATGTTAAAAGTGTGATGTGATGAGTCACCTTAAATATGGCTATAACTCAAAGATGTATTTTGATCTCTGGGTATCGTATCTCCCTCTTACTTCTCTTTACTCATAATGTGCGCAGCCCTAATCCTAGTTGTATGTTATCAGTAGAGGCAACAATATAACAATAGGGCTTTGTATCCATCCCAGAACGGCTCCATTGAATTCATACACAGCCCTGAGTGATCCAATAAACATGCATTGTTCAGCCTGGGCTGGTAGATCAGACATGGTTGATAACATTGTATCATTTCACTTGGTCTCAGCTCCATACAAAGAATCTGGAATTGATTGTGTTAATCAATCAGACTTGCCGTCGCCGGTGACCTCATTCTGGGAGGTGGCATGAAGGGTATATAAGATGAGGTAGGGATCAGTGGAGGAGATGCTACTATGAGGAGAGACTGCTGTGATGAGTTGCTGAGATGCTGGAGTTGATGCCGCTGCCTCCACTGGTTAGCCCCACATGCCATGTGTGAGGGTTGGATTATAGAGCCCCATCCAAGATATGTGTGGTAAAGTAATTATTTCACTTTTATTCCCTTTTATTTTATTGCACTGTATCTTGTAACTAGTAACTGTTAATGCTTGTATATATCTACATATCTGTTCTGAACTGCATGTGTTAGATGTTAATACCGACCCATTTAGGGGTTAATAAATATATAAAATTTAGAAAGCTTGTCTTGTATTTATCTTGTGAACCCAGCACTCACTGGCGGTGAATGTGGTTTTTTAGGAAAGAAGTCTCAGGTGTGGGCCAAAGCGGTGTTGGCGCACTGAGGATCTTTCACATGTCGGTTTTTTTGTCATCCACTTGATCAATATATGGTATTAATCAACTATGCTTTCTACAACCCCAATTCCAATGAAGTTGGAATGTTGTATAAAACATGAATAAAAACAGAATATGATGATTTGCAAATCCTTTTCAACCTATATTCAATTGACTACACTGCAAAGACAAGATATTTAATGTTCAAACGGACAAACTTTATTAGATTTTTGCAAATATTTACTCATTTTGAATTTGATGCCTGCAACATGTTCCAAAAAAGCTGGGACAGGGGCAACAAAAGACTGGGACAGGGGCATGTTTACCACTGTGTTACATCACCTTTCCTTTTAAAGAGGACCTTTCATGTCCTCAGGCACATGCGGTTTTATATACCGCTAGAAAGCCGACAGTGCACTGAATTCAGCGTATTGTCGGTTTTCCCGTTATGTGCCCAGGGGCTGGAGATATCGGTGCCGTTACCGATCTCAGCCCACTGTCAGAAGGGCGTTCCTGACAGTCTAGCTGGGCTGTGAGGAACACCCTCCCTGACAGTACTTGTCCATAGTACTGTACTGGAGGGGCATTCCTCACAGCTCAGCGTCATCACTGGGCAGTAAGGAACGCCCTCCCTGACTGTACTCATCCATAGCCCTGTACTGTCAGAGGGGCCATTCCTTACAGCCCAGCGATGACGCTGAACTGTGAGGAACGCCCCCCAGTACAAGTCTATGGATGAGTACTGTCAGGGAGGGCATTCCTCACAGCCCAGCTAGACTGTGAGGAACGCCCTTCTGACAGTGGACGGTGAAACCGTGGCTCCAGCCCCAAGGCACATAACAGGAAAGTTGACAGTGCGCTGAATTCAGTGCACTGTCAGCTTTCTAGCGGTATGTAAAACCGCATATACATGAGGACATGAAAGGTCCTCTTTAACAAAACTCAATAAGCATTTGGGAACTGAGGACAGAATTTGTTGAAGCTTTGTAGGTGGAATTCTTTCCCATACTTGCTTGATGTACAATTTCAGTTGCTCAACAGTCCGGGGTCTCCGTTGTCGTATTTTGCGCTTCATAATGCGCCACACATTTTCAATGGGAGAAAGGTCTGGACTGCAGGCAGGCCAGTCTAGTACCTGCACTCTTTTACTACGAAGCCACACTGTTGTAACACGTGCAGAATGTGGCTTGGCATTGTCTTGCTGAAATAAGCAGGAACGTCCTTGAAAAAGATGTCGCTTGGATGGCAGCATATGTTGCTCCAAAACCTGTATGTACCTTTCAGCATTAATGGTGCCTTCACAGATGTGCAAGTTACCCATGCCATGGGCACTAACACACCCCCATACCATCAGAGATGCTGGTTTGTGAACTTTGCACTGATAACAATTCAGACAGTCCTTTTCCTCTTTGGCCCGGAGGACACTATGTCCATGATTTCCAAAAACAATTTGAAATGTGGACTGGTCAGACCACAGGACACTTTTCAACTTTGTGTCAGTCCATCTCAGATGAGCTTGGGCCCAGAGAAGCCGACAGCATTTCTGGGAGTTGTTGATATATGGCTTTCGCTTTAGATGGTAGAGTTTTAACTTGCACTTGTAGGTGTAGCGACAAACTATGTTCACTGACAATGGTTTTCTGAATTGTTCCTGAGCCCATGTAGTAATATCCATTTTTTTTTTATGCTTACTTGTATAGCGCCATCATATTCTGCAGCGCTTTACAGACATTGTCAGTCACTGTGCCATATAGGGCTCACAATCTACAGTACATTTCCTATCAGTATGTCTTTACAGAATGATATCTGTGTTTAATGCAGTGCCACCTGAGGGATCGAAAGTCAGATTCTCTGAATCTTTTGATGATATTATGGACTGTAGATGATGAAATCCCTAAATTGCTTGCAATTGTACATTGAGAAACATTGTTCTTAAACTGTTGGACTATTTGCTTACGCAGTTGTTCACAAAGTGGTAAACCTTGCCCCATCCTTGCTTGTGCATGACTGAGCCGTTCGGAGATTCTCCCTTTATACCCAATCATGACACTCACCTGTTTCCAATTAACCTGTTCACCTCTGGAATGCTCCAAACAGCTGTTTTTTGAGGATTCCTCAACTTTCCCAGTCTTTTGTGCTCCTGTCCCAGCTTTTTGGAACGTGTTGCAGGCATCAAATTCAAAATGAGTGAATATTTGCAAAAAAACAATAAAGTTTATCCGTTTGATCATTAAATATCTTGTCTTTGTAGTGTATTCAATTGAATATAGGTTGAAAAGGATTTTCATATCATCATATTCTGCTTTTATTTATGTTTTAGAGAAAACCCAACTTCATTGGAATTGGGGTTGTATATATGCTGTAGGCATTTCACAAATACAGTATTCTGTGCAGGATGCTCTAGGAGCTCATCGTCAATATATACCACTGTGTGCTTATACAGTGGCATATGCCAGAGTCTTCCAAACCAGGTACCTGTGTGCAAATGGGTCCACCGTTACCTTAGCTTGAATTTGGTTAAGGACAGATGCTAAAAATTCAATACAATATAACAACATGCTATCAAAACAGGTTGCAGCCCAAAACAAAACCACTGGAAGGCCACACATAGACATACTGTATATACAGTACAATTGAAATCTTTAGATAAGTAAGGAGGTACACATCTGCACTTTAAGACATTCCTTAGAATAGAAGAATTCTAGACACTGCTTAACCCGTTTAGACACCTACACCTGGAATTTGGATGCTGCAATTCAAATACATACACATACTGCATCTCATACATATGCATTTTGAGGTATTCACCTCTTCATTAGACTAATAAGATGGTCTTTGTCATATAATGTATACTGTATTGTTTAGCTGGAGGGAAAAAATGTTGAGTGAACAGATCCCAAACAGATGGACACAATTGTCTGATACCCTTTATTGTATCTATGAATTATTTATTTTTCTCAGTTAATATAATAAAGAACACTACTTACATGTGTTACAATTGTATGAGTTACTATTCAACTTTAGGCACATAATTACTTCTAAAAGAAGTTAATACTAAAGTATATATATATATATATATATATATATACTGTATATATATATGTATATACATATAGTACACTACCTAGGAAATTCAGTTTTAGTTACATTAAAAAGCACAAATATTCTGACAGTACAGTGTGTTTCAGAACATGCTATTTGTTACCACTGACTACCACCTGTTTACTCAATGCCATATCTGTTGCTGTCATTTTGAAATTACCAACTCTGTTAAAAAAGAACAAGATGTTAGGGTGAGTCCCAGATGCCCTCAAAGTGTCACACGTTTTTTAAAGGCAATTTGCATTTTTGGTTTGGGACAAACCAGTTGCTATCTGAATCAAATTTTTGGTCTGAATTGGTGAACTTGAAATAAAATGATGTAACATCTTTGCCAGTTAAGGCCTCTGTACCATCCTCTGGTCGCATGCTATGGCGCAGGAGGTGTGTTCATTTGTGATCCTTTGCCCCTGTTGTTTTAGCACAACTGAGTATTTGTTGCTGTGTGTCAGTCCAGCCAGTGCTATTAGTTCCTTTGGTTTCTAAGGAGTTAAAGTTAGTAGCTATTTGATTGACATTCCTCCTTGCCTAGGGCGGATTGCCTTTATATAGTTTTCCAGCCCTCTCTTTGATGCTTGCTATTAGCTGCTCTGAGCGTGCTGGCTATTATCTGTTACTGTTGTTATATTTCTGACCTTGACATTTCCTTTGACTATTCTCCTAATTCTGACTCTGTACTTCGCTACCTGACTGGTTCTGACCCTTGGCTCTTTTGACTACTTGTGTCTGTTTGTCTTGTGTCAAGGCAAGTAGGTAGGGACTGGGGCTGGGTCGAGCATTAGGACTCACCGTCTCTGTCATTCCCTTCCTCCCAGGTTTCAGCAGCAGCAACTGGGGAATTGCTTAACTGGAAATTCCCTAATAAATTAATTTTGAAAAAAATTGCTCATCTCTATTGTATCCTCCATTAAGCAAATGGTATCGTTGACATTTCAGTTCTTTTTCCTAAGCACCAAAGAAACTTGGAAATGCAAAACTACATAATCTACTTTATGTGCCTCTAGTATTGTGCAACCCGTGAAATAGTTTCCAACTAAACTTACAAACTTTTAAATATACTGTACAGTCAGTAGCTAAAATATCAAACCAAATTATATTACTATGGGAGAGAAATAGAGTACAAATTATAATTCTGCAAACAATAAAGGAATACACAGCTGCCTCATATGGGAGATGCTGAAATATAATCAACATTTATCAGAAGTGAAATAAAGTTATTGTCATCTGTCCATATTTTGCTCAAATCATTGATTGTTCATAAACTGAATTATAGTTGAAAAATGTGTTAAAATCTAATTTTTTGGTAAAAGTGCCTGATGCTGAGCAAAGTACAGGATCCCAGAAAAACACAGTAAACATTCACTAGGGACAACTAATCAATATTTGTGCATAAAAATGTTATCTTTTTAACCCTGTCTGGCCCTGCGCAGTACTATTACATTACACTGAGTTTATAGTTAAAGGGATTTTTGGCTTATCCTTAGGATGGACCATCAATATTAGATCTCCAGGGAATTGACACCCGGAACCCTCACAGATCACCGGTACTGAAGTAGTGTGGCTTTCGGCAATGTTTACATACTGCGAGCCACGCTGTTCACTTGCCATACAACCTGTAGTGGCGTATGGGTGTGGGTATGGAGTGTGGGTATTGCAGTGCTATCCCATTGAAATCTATGGGGCAGCGCTGCAGTACCTACGGTCAGGAGTATCTCTTCAGCTGCTGCCTCTTTAAGGTTGCCATGACAACCTGGGAAAGCTTTAGTGTTGTGTACTTCCATGCCTTGGCCAATTAGCAGCTAAACAGGCCTATATCAGACCACTCCTTCATGAAACAGGTGCCGACTAATTGTTTTCTATTCCTAGTATTTCTCTATTTTGTGTGTGTGAACCTGTTTGGTTTGACCTTTTGCTTGTTCCTTGGATACTCTTGTAACCCATTAGGATTTGTGACCCTTGGCTTGTTTCCCGGATATTGCTTTCGTCTCCTGATTCTGCCCAGCACATCCTCTCCTGGTTTTGACCCTGCTGGTCCGACTTCTCTTGTCTCTATGTCACTGTGTAAGTTTTAGTGGATTTTGTTTTGGTTTCTGTAGCAGTGCATTTATTATTGGTACATCTATCTGGTCACAATTCCGATTCCCAAAATCAGTTTAAGTCCAACTCACCTCACAGAGAGCTCTGGTGAAGGTGTCTCAGCTTATAGAAGTGTGCAAGTTTTAAATAGCTGTCTCTTCTGTTCGCAGTTATCAGCCAATCCCCAGCTATTGCTTTTATTGTGGCTTTGCATCTACCCTCATAACACCTACACTTTCCAAAACAGTGTCTATGGTGCATGAGCAGCACAGGCATCAATGATATCAATGTTAGAAACTGGATAACCCGTTTAACGATCAGACACCATAATAGTATGGTGCTGCAATGCAGCAGACACAGAAGCTGTGACTACGTCATTGCTGCCTGTGTTTTATAGCCAAACAACTAGTTCTCACTCCTGGAGTCAGAAAACTCAGATTTCAGCATACTAATTCTTTAGATGCCATGTTAGCGTAACATAACAAACAGAAAAACTGAAATGTTGAAATTCCTGATTTCTGAAAACTTTCTGCAAATTTAGTATTTTTAATAAGTAAACACAAAACTTCTAAAGATTCTAAATTTTTCACCAACATAAAGTATGTTGAGGGAATTTATTAAGACTTCTGTACACCAACCTTAAAGAAGACCCCAACTGGCTCTTAATAAATTAGGTACATTCCCCTGTGCCAGCCAGAATGGAAATCTGTACCAGGAACTGGCACAGATTTCCTATTTAACTCACAGCAGTTTTCAGCCGCAGACATTTTATTTCAGTCTGGGGCAGAGCCTTGCTCTCCGCCCCACCTTCACTAAAAGAGGAAAATTGTGCACATTTGATGCAAAAAAGGCTGAGTGCCAGTGATGTATGCTAGTTTTCTTACATAAAAGAAATAGTAAATTCCCCCATTGCGTCAAAAAACCCACAATCTCAAAAATGCCTGAAAAAGTAAATGTTTTTGTCAGATTTGAGGAAGTTCCAGAAGAAGATGTGTTCTAAATGGGTTAATCAAATACAGGCTGTATTGTTAACCCTCTGTTTTCTTGAGATTTAAATGCTTTGCAAATAATCTTAACTTCGAGGAGAAATGAATTCTTTTGAATCAATGAATGGAAGATAAAGACAAAGCAAGAATAGACAGAAGAAACCAGACAGAGTAATAAAAGATGTTGTACACAGATCAATTAATGTATTGGATTTAGGATTAATGTAGCTAATGGAATTCATTAGTATTAAAGCTTAATGTGATTTGTTTCTAACAATGGTCCTGATTTTTGGCAATTTGCATATTTGTTACATTAACATATAGTGATTTGAAGCAATTATCATCTTCTTAAAGAGGAACCCTATTATCAAATTATTTTATGCCATATTCTATAATGTTATGATTAATCTAAATTTTATTTATTATTGAATTTAATATGTTTTATACTTTACAACAACTATATCTAAAACATAGGATAAACAGACCCCAATAGCAAAAGGCATGCAAGGAGTACAATGTCATGCTGAAAAAGGGCCTTCACCAAACTGTTTCTACAAAGTTAAAAGCACAAAATTATCCAAAAGGTCTTTATGTTCTGATATAAAGGTTAAAATAGAGAACCTTCAGTAGTTGACACCTTTTAATGGCTAACTGAAAAGGTGATAACAAATACCATACTTTCAAAACTACTTAGCACTCTTTATCAGGCATGATATAACACAGTATTTGAAGAGTCACATGTTTATACACACAAGGTCATAGAAACATAGTGCTAAATGAGACAAATGATCTAAAGTAGAGCTATGAATATAAAGTACAGCTAAAGCAGTAAATAATGGAGCAGTTCATAGATAAGTGTAACTCCCTGCAAGCGTGTATTTCCTTCTGTGTATCACCTGGTCCAACCCATTAGACATATTGAGTACACCTGTGAGCACTCCTGAGACAATCCATTATGGCTTCCTTCTATATTAGTCTGCTCAGTCATTTGAACCAGGCCCAAGCAATATTGAATCTGTTGCTTCTAATTCTGCAAGGGTTCTGTATTTTGATGCATTTGATCTTGTTTGTGACTACACTTCTGATCTTGATTCTGTTCTATCTATTCATGTATGACATTGGCCTGTCCTGGACTACTGAAGCTGAGCTGTCCACCGTGACCCATTGGCTTGTCTATGACATTGTTTGTATGCTGCCTGCCTCTGACATTTTGCCTGTTTCTGACTATCCCTATGCCAGTACCCTCTATTGCCTCATATCAGAGTCTGTATGGTCCCTGGTCAGCAGCACCTATACAAGAACTCCTCCGGTAGGTGACACAGTAGGTCCACACACCCACTTCCTGTTACAGTTTACCTTGGCCTTGGACCCCACTGAAAATCTAAAACCCACTGTGCAGATTCTGTATGAAGCTATAGAAGACATAAGGGAACACCAAGACCGCATTAAACATGATTACAGATCGCCTGGACAAGCCATGAATGTGATCACAGATCACCTGGACAACATGGCTAGACTCCTGCCAGAAACTGCTCATGTTGCAGCACTTCAGCCTCTACCTGTTCATCAACTAGTACCCAGTTCACACTACAGCTTTATTCTGCTGACTCTGCCGTCTCATTATGATGGAAGTTCTAAGTCCTGCCATGGATTCCTGAATCAGTGTACCATCCACTTTGATCTGCATGCACACATAGAGCTAAGGGTGCTTTTATAATATCTCTGCTGTCTGGAGAAGCTTTGGACTGGGTGTAACCCTTTGTGGAGGCCATCCTTTCCTCCAGATCTGGCATTAGTCTTAGTTCCAGCTACTTATGAAGAGCATACCTCCCAACTTTCAGTTTACTTTCCCCCTTCATCTGCCTTCAGTTTAATTGCCCCCTACATCTGCCCCAGTTCCATCCTCTTGCTCACACATGCTGTCTCTTCTCTCCTCCTTACCTTCCATCAGTAACCGTTCCCAGCAGCTTCCTCTTTCTGTGTAACACCGCACTGTCCTGTAGTGTCTAGAATAGCTCCACCCACCCAAGAGTCTGATCACATGGTCATGACGTCATCAAAGGTCCTTTAGCCCACTAGGATTTAGCATCTACCATTTAGCCTTTACCCTACTCTAACAAAGTTTGTTATCAACAAAACACTTCAGGGGCATAACGGGGCAAACAATAAGCTATCCGGGATGATGGGACAGCAGTGTAAAATCGGGACTGTCCCACCGGATCTGGGATGGTTGGGAGCTATGGAAGAGCTGGTGCTGAATGATTAGGAAGACACACCACCATTCTCTGACTGTAGTGTGGTGTCAAAGAACATTATGGTGGTAACTGTCTTCGGAAGGTGGAATCCCAACAGTTTGGGATAATTGGAGTCTGTAGGTGAAGAAGAGCCTTCTTCAAAATTATCTGTACTTGTAACCCTGATTTCTAGTGAAACTCATGTTCCTGTGAAAGCAATCAATCTATTTTGTCATAGCACCCCTGGAGCTCCAGCCTCACTTCTGGAGAAGATCTCGCTGTATTTCCTGTCTGATTCAAATTTCTCTCTGCTCTTGTGGTTGCCCTGGCTATGTATGTACTTTTCACTTATTTACTGGGATTCTGGACAAATGCTTTAGTGGGGACATCCTATATCCCTGCATTCTGAATCACCTCTGTCTTCCTGCAGTCATGTTGTCTTACTGGCATCCCAGCTGGTGAGAAGTTCAGTTCTTGAAAAGACTAGTTCCTCTATAACCATGAAGAGGCTGTCTCAGGAGGATCCCGATCTTGTACCAGCCTGTATTCCTGTTACCCAGAGTAATTCTTCTGTTTTTGAACCTGCTTGTGCCCTTTCTGATCTGCCTTCCTCTAGCCTGGTAGTATTTCCCATGAAGAGTGATGTAGAAAAGATGATCAAGCCTGAACAAGTGTGCACTACAAGTCTGTTCTACTGCTATGGGATCTGACAATGAGTCTCAGTATAAGGACGTCTCAAACTTTGAATTCTGAGGACATGGATTTTGATGACTTTGTGTGGGAAGACCTTCAGGAGATTAAGGTAATGGGTACTGTAATGGTCAACACCCTTTGTTGTGCTCTCTCTCCTAGCATCTGGTCCAGCCCATTAGGCATAATGAATACATATATGAATGCTCCTCAGCCAATTCCTAATGGCTTCTGCCAATATTAGTCTACTTAGCCCCCTGAACCAGACCCAAGTAATATTGAATCTGCTTCTTGTAATCTTGCGAGGATTCCATAATCTATTGCATTTGGATTATTGTTGATTGACCTCAGCTTGTTTATAACTACACTTCTGATCCTGATTCTACTTATCCCTCTGCCTGTACCCTCTGGTGCCTCATAATATAGTCCTTATGGTCTCTGGTCAGCAGCCACGTATACCAGGACCCCTCCGGTAGGTGGCACACCCGCTTCCCATTACAATGAGTGTGGAGTAAGGAATGTGAAAGCTTTATTGATCCATGATTATGATGTTGCCACCAGGTCTGAAGGTACGTTCCTTAAGTGATGTAGAATTACATAAATCTATGAAACATATTTATCCCTGTTCTGAGTGTGTCAAAAGTAGTCATGCGTTTGTACTTTCTGACCCTTCTGTCTCTCTGAGATTTGAAATTTCCTTTTAATACCAACATATTCATTTCATTTTTGTGATCATAAATGTTTTGGTAGACATAGATATGTCCTGTTATCTTTGATTGCATGACAATATGAGTTCATCCTCATTCTAAGCTTCTGCCCTGTCTCTCCTATATATAGACCATCAGTAGGACATTTGGTACAGGTGAAGGTACATGGTATTTTGTAGTCCTGATTCGAGTAAGGCCGGGGCCCCACGTGGAATAAATGCAGCGGTTTGGCTGCGGTCGAAACACCACAGAAAAAAACGCGGCATTTTACGGTCCCTGCGAATCCCATCCACACATTGCGTAAAAATACGAGCAGTAGACACACTGCGAATGCCAAAACCGTTGCATGCAAAATCGCAGCATGTCAATTATACCTATGGAAATGCTGGCGGTTTCCCTATAGGTATAATGGAAGCAGAAATTCCGCAGAGGAAACTTAAGAGATCTTTATCTTCTCAGTGGTCATAATTTGGACCCACTGTGCCACTTAAGAGGTTTGACTTTGGGACACTCTCAAAGGCATTATCTAAGTAGTCTCCCTATTCTTTTCCCTTTAACCCCATATGGGGATTTTCTATTTACCACGGGGAGAATACCAGGTCATTACCTCTTGAAGTGGTCCCTGTGTAGGTGGCAGATGTCCAAAGGCCAGAAATGTCAGTGTAAAGCACCAGATGTTCAAGCAAAAGAGTAGTGTCTGTGGTTTCATAAAATAAGCCAAAGGGTCAGGGTGGGCAGCTGAGGTTCACAAGTCAGGAACAGGCAGAGGTCATACACATAAATCAGGCAGATCAGGGCAAAGAAGCCAGAGGTCATTCATGAATAAACAGACAGAATAGCCAGGCTAGAGACCTATATTGCTCAGTCCCTGTGCTGAGGGCAGAGCAGGTATAAGAAGACCAGATCATATTGGGATTGTCTAGGAAGTACATAGGTGCACATGTTGAACCTCAAGTTACTGAGAGGCATGGTGCATCCCCTTATGGGCTGGACTAGGTGCAGCAGCAGGACTAAGTACACAGCAGCATGGACAGTCAAGAACCGTACAGTGTAAAGCAGAGGTAAGCCGGCAGCTTAGTATGCTGGTAGGAAGTTACTCAGGTGAGCATAAAGCACCAGAGTTACAATTACGTATGGACAGGTTTTATATTTTCTCTGGTTGCAGGGAAATATTCCTGCTGTTGGAATATTGATTTTAAACAATCATCTTTTTATAACAGTGGATGTAGGAAACCAAACAGGAAAACAATAAGGTGCCCTTGGTGGTTACCTACAACCCTCACCTTGAGATGCTGAGGGGAGTTCCATGGAACTACATTTACTATTACAAAAAGATGACCGTTTAAAATCAATATTTCCAGACCCCCTTCTCCTGTGTTATAGGTAACCAGAAAAAATGAAATACCCATCCATGCATAATAACCAGTGAGAAGATAAACATCCCCAACTCCTATGTACTTACACCTGTACCATATGTCCTACTGGTGGTGTATATGTAGTGAAATAGGACAGAAGCATAGAATGAGGATGGCTTCACAATGTCATACAATCAAAGAGAAGGAAGATCTACTTGTGCCACAACATTTCTGTAGCTCTGATCTTCATATAAATGTTGGTATTAAAGGTATTTCAAATCTCAGAGAGAAAGGAGGGTCTGGGAGTACAAACTTTGACAAACTTAGGACAGGGGTGAATGCGTCTCATGGATTTATGTCATGCTACATCACTTAAAGGGGTTGTCCGGGATAATACAAAATTTTAACATTAAACTAAACACCCCCCCCCCCCGCCCATCTACTTTATACATGACTTTAATTATCAAAAATTCATACTTACTATTATCGCTGGGGCTGTCACGTGATTGCCCCAGGCACATCTTCTTAGTATCCTGTGACGATCCGTTTCTCCGCTTCCGGAGACAGGGGTCACATATTATATCTCCCCTCTCTCTCCTCCCCTTTCCTCCCTTCCCCACCCCTCCCCTCTCCTCCCATCCCCTCACTTTCCATCCCCTCACTTTCCATCCCCTCCCCTCACTATACCCCTCCCCATCTTACTTACCTTCCGTCCTGCCTCCTCCTGTCATGTGATGTCATCAGCGATGCGCATGCAACTCGGGCATGCGCAATAGACTTCCTGAGCGATTGTGGGCTATAACGCATGTGTGAGTTGAGTAGCGACATCACGAAGATGTCTCCTGGCCCGCGCATGCGCAATAGCCCAAAATATGAGTCGAGGGATACAGGGTCCTTTGGGTTCTGCTGGCACATAAAGGAGGGCATGGATCCTTGTGGTGCTGGTGGCATCTATGGGGGGGCAGGGGTCCGTGGGGGTGCTTCTGGCATCTAAGGGGGGCAGAGATCTGTGGGGCGCTGCTGGCATCTAGGGGGGCAGGGGTCCTTGGGGTGATGTTGGCATTTAAGGGATAGCAGGGGTCCTTGGGGAGCTTCTGGCATCTAAGTGGGGGGACAGGGATCCGTGGGGTGCTGCTGGCATGTAATGGGGGCAGGGTCTGTGTGGGATTCCTTGGGTATTGATTTTATGTGTGGAGTTCCTGGGGTATTGCTTGTGTAAGAGGGGGTTCTGGAGGTGGTCACCTGTGTGCATGTTTGGGGGTCCCTACCTGTGTGTGTGAGGAGGTGCTGGTGGTGATCCCTTGGGTACTTCCACCTGTGTGCAGGTCACTGGGGTACTACCTTCATGTAAGTGTGGGGTTCCTGTGGTGCTGCCTGTGTGTGCGCGGGGGTTGCTGGTGGTGGTTCCTGGGGTGCTGCCTGTGTATTGCAGGGGTCGGGCCCCTGGGGTCTTGCCATCTATTCATGGGGAGGAGGGGTGCTGTCCCCTGTGTGCTGTGGGGGTGGGAGGGGAGCTCCAGTCCCTGGGGCACTGCTGCCTTTATGCTGTTGTGATCTGGACATTTGGGAGCTGCTGCCTATTTGCTGTGCAGGGCTTATTGTTAGACATAGACCATGATCCTACCTATAGTAACTACAGAGTACACCGAGACCTTGAACCTACCTGCAGCAACTCCATTCTAGTCAGGTCTGTAGTGCGACAGCTAGAATGGAGTTGTATGGAGGACCTACCTGTAGTAACTACAGAATACACCGACACCATGAACCTACCTGCAGCAACTCCATTCTAGTCAGTTCTGTAGTGAGACAGCTAGAATGGAGGTGCTGTAAGGAGGACCTACCTAGTAACCAAAATACACCGAGACAATGCCACCTTTCAGCAACTCCATTCTAGTCAGTACAGTACAGAGGCAGCTAGAATAGAGTTGTTGTATGGAGGGCCTAACTATAGTAACTACAAAATACACCGAGACCATGAATCTTCTTGCAGCAACTCCTTTCTAGTCAGTACAGTAGTGAGACAGCTAGAATGGAGTTGTTGTATGGAGGACCAACCTATAGTAACTAAAAAAAAACACAGAGACCATGAACCTACCTGCAGCAACTAAATTCTAGTCAGTTCTGTAGTGAGACAGCTAGAATGGAGTTGCTGTATGGAGGACCTAGCTATAGTAACTATAAACTCATAAATCAGGCGCGCAGCAATATGTCTGAATTTAGGTCTATGTCAGTTAGTACTGCAGCCTTACAGCTCTGGAGTCCTGGGTTCGAATCCTGCAAAGGACAACATCTGCAAGAAGTTTGTATGTTCTTCCCATGTTTGCATGGGTTTCCTCCGGGCACTCCGGTTTCTCCCACACTCCAAAGACATATTGATAGGGAATGTAGATTGTGAGCCATATATAGGACAGTGACTGTCAATGTCTGTAAAGCACTGCGGAATATGATGGCGATATAGAAGTAATCATAATAAAAAGTAAATAAAAAATAAATAAATGAATTGTCATAGATTTCCATTACAACTCACAACAAGAAAGTGGCTTGAGTTATAATAAATACATCAGGTCGAGGCGTCACTTTCCTGTTCAGACCATATTCAAACGATGTAGATATACACACAAACACAATGGGGGAAAAAAGTATTTAGTCAGCCACCAATTGTGCTAGTTCTACTTAAAAAGGTGAGAGAGGCCTCTAATCGACATCATAAGTAGACCTCAACTATGAGAGACAAAATGAGAAAACATATCTAGAAAATCACATTGTCTGATTTTTTTAAGAATTTATTTGCAAATTATGGTGGAAAATAAGAATTTGGTCACCTACAAACAAGCAAGATTTCTGGCTCTCACAGACCTGTAACTTCTTCTTTAAGAGGCTCCTCTGTCCTCCATTCATTACCTGTAGTAATGGCACCTGTTTGACATTGTTATCAGTATAAAAGACACCTGTCCACAACCTCAAACAGTCACACTCTAAACTCCACTATGGTGAAGACCAAAGAGCTGTGGAAGTACACCATAAACAAAATTGTAGACCTGCACCAGGCTGGGAAAACTGAATCTACAATAGGCAAGCAGCTTGGTGTGAAAAAATCAACTGTGAGAGCAATAATTAGAAAATGGAAGACCTACAAGACCACTGATAATATCCCTCGATCAGGGGCTCCACGCAAGATCTCACCCTGTGGGGTCAAAATTATCACAAGAACGTTGAGCAAAAGTCCCAGAACCACACAGGGGGACCTAGTGAATGACCTGCAGAAAGCTGGGACTAACGTAACAAAGGCTACCGTCAGTAACACACTACGCCGCCAGGGACTCAGATCCTGCTTTGCCAGACATGTCCCCCTTCTTAAGCCAGTACATATCTGGGCCCATCTGAAGTTTGCTAGAGAGCATTTGGATGTTCCAGAAGAGTATTGGGAGAATGTCATATGGTCAGATGAAACCAAAGTAGAACTGTTTGGTAGAAACACAACTCGTCGTGTTTGGAGGAGAGTGAATGCTGAGTTGCATCCAAAGAACACCATACCTACTGAGAAGCATGGGGGGTGGCAACATCATGCTTTGGGGCTGTTTCTCTGCAAAGGGACCAGGATGACTGATCCGTGTACATGAAAGAATGAATGGGGCCACATATCGTGAGATTTTGAGTGCAAACCTCCTTCCATCAGCAAGGGCATTGAAGATGAAACATGGCTGGGTCTTTCAGAATGACAATCATCCCAAGCACAAAGCCAAGGCAACGAAGGAGTTGCTTCGTAAGAAGCATTTCAGGGTCCTGGAGTGGCCTAGCCAGTCTCCAGATCTCAACCCCTTAGAAAACCTTTGGAGGGAGTTGAAAATCCGTGTTGCCCAGCGACGGCCCCAAAACATCACTGCTCTAGAGGAGATCTGCATAGAGGAATGGGCCAACATACCAGCAACAGTGTGTGCCAACCTTGTGAAGACTTACAGAAAACGTTTGACCTCTGTCATTGCCAACAAAGGATATACAGTATAACAAAGTATTGAGATGAACTTTTGTTATTGACCAAATACTTATTTTCCACCATAATTTGCAAATAAATTCTTTAAAAATCAGGCAATGTGATTTTCTGGATTTGTTTTCTCATTTTGTCTCTCATAGTTGAGGTCTACCTATGATGTCAATTACAGGCCTCTCTCATCTTTTTAAGTGGAAGAACTTGCACAATTGTTGGCTGACTAAATACTTTTTTTCCCCACTGTAGCACATTGAGAAGGCCTTTGTAATACATTCTAAGCCTATTATATTAATTTGCAGAAATTCAGAAGGAAGGAATAAAACCATTAAGACTTGACCTCCGGACTTCACAGGCATGTCTTGCAGCCTTTACCATTATGCCACTCAGAGTCCTGTTTGTTGCAGACTTTTTCAGTCTTGTGTTTATTGCAGCCACTGATTACTTTATGGATTGCATCTGTGCTGTGTCCAATCACAGTTATCATTGCCCCATATGAACCCACAGTTTCCTTCTCCTTGTGCCTGATTATTGTGGCTTTTCAGTACCTAGCTTCCCTGCGATTCCCCTGCTGCATCTGTGTACCAAACCCTGCATACGTCTGACCACGGCTGATCTTCTGCTCCTATGTACCATACCCTGCATATGTCTGACCACAGCTGCTCTTCTGCTCCTATGTACCAAATCCTGCATACGTCTCACCACTTCTCTTCTTCTGCTCCTATGTACCAAACCCTTCATACGTCTGACCATGGCTGCTCTCAGCTTTAGATACAACTCCTTCCATTGCTAGTCTGCTGTAGCCCACTGATTATACTCAACTGTTTTGTTTGCCTTCCACATTGGACTCCATACCTAGAACTAACATGGTTACATATTGCTTTTACACTGTTTTTCCCTTTGTTTATAGCTGTTTTCCCTAATAACTTTTTAATCAGTATTTATTATCTCTGACCATTGGCATGGTATTAATTGCTATTATTTGGGAGGTAAATATATGAATTTAATTTATTTTTACTATACATCATTTATATAGATTTATTGACGTGAAACACACCTTATACAGGACTACACTGCAGAGTGAAAAAACTAACTCCCTTATGCAGCTTACTATAAACTTGCTTTGTGACACACATTTTTTTTGTGTTAAACTGCTATGTGACAGAAGATAAGATTTGAGCAAGCCTACATACACAGAAAATCTGTGGTTAGTTCCCCAAGATGTTTCCTGTTGAATTCCTTCAAAATCTGTGCAAGTGTACCTAGAAGAATGCATGCTGTTTTGATTTGCATATTGATTTAGATTTCTCTTTTGTTCATTTAGTTAATTGTTTTTTGAAAAAAAATATTAACACTTCTGTTTTTTGAAAGCATTCTTACTTTTCAGCAATTTTCTCCATACCTACCAAAAACATTTGCACAATACTGTGTACATATAAAGATCTATGCCACTAGACTCTGAGCAGCAAACTCAGAAATCTCTGAAATGGGCTCTGTACAGAATCAAGCCAAATCTGGTATTGCTAAGTTAGATAAACGTATGGATTCGGCTTCAACAGCACAGGCTGCATTGCATAGATCTTTGAGAGGAGAGGTCTCTGTGAATATACCGTAGATTATGCTATGAAAGAAGTATACAACATGGAAAATCCTGTTTTGAGACAGGTAAACAGTTTAGAGGTTAGATACCTTGTTGTCTATGTACTCCCAACAGATAGGAGGGTTAAATATGGAGGTGTCCTTCATTTGAGCGGGCATTTCCAGAATTAGGGGACAAGTAGATGAGGTAGATGCTAGAGTTTCAAAATGGCAGCATTAAATGACATCTCTCTCAAAAGGGGTGTCTTAATTTGAAATAGAAAATAAGACTAAAATGGTTCAAATAATAGATTTGGAAGATCAAATATAAAATGTATTAGTTTTCATAGTTTAGCTAAATATTTCTGAGGTAGAAAGAGAACTTACAGTATCAGTGAAGAGGAGACTCCCTGGTGACCAACCAAGAACTAATTTAGTTAAATTGATTGACTTGCAAGATAGAGATTGTATTCTAAGCGAGAACAGGAAGAGGCACAAGCTTCCGTACAACAGAAACTCAATTTTTATTTACCTAGACTACTCAACCGCAACAAATAAATCAAGATCCTCCTTTATAGAAGTTAAGAAAAGGCTGAAATGTAAAAAATACTCATTATTATACCCAGCACAGCTTAGTATATGAGAATTTTGTTAACTTGTTTAGAATTCCAGGGGAAGTTGTATAATGAATGGTCTTCAAAGGCGTAAAATAATGTTGTGCTGACTCCCCTCTTGGCCTTCTTTCTTCTTACTTCTTGTTCTCAGCGAATTTTCGCGACTGCGCATGCGCAATCGCGAAAATTCGCTCAGAGCGAGAAGTAAGAAGGCCAAGAGGGGAGTCACCGCAACGACCGATGGGGCGGTAAGAAGTGATGACGTGATGGGTGCTCGTCGAAGCTAAGGTACGCCCCGGGTGCTCCGTTGTGCTCATTTACATACACAAAGAAATGAATTATCTTGGAATCGACTGGGAGAAGAAAACAAGGAAAGGTAGGAGAAGAATGGCCTTTTTAAAGGCCATTCCAACGTGACATTAGCTCAAACTGTTTTTGCAAATGATAGACTCCCTTTAAATGGCTGTAATGCTAGATACCACTTTGTAATTCTGGCACTTTTGTCTTTCATGGAATTGATCCAAGTGAGGGGATAATGATAAGTTACTAAATTAAACTTTCTTCCTAGTAAATAATAGTGTAATGCCTTCAAAGCCCACTTAATTGCTAGCCCTTCTTTCTTAATAGTGAAATACTTTTGTTCACGGAGAAAAAGTTTCCTATTCAAATAAAGAAGAAGGTGTTTTTCACCCCTGAATTGAACTCTACCAAGTCCAGCCTCAGCTTGCATCAGTCTGTACAATAAATGGTTTGTCAAGGTTCAGGCTTTCCAAAACTGGTCCTTTACATAAAATTCCCTTTATTTGCTCAAAAGCTAGTTCACATTTGACCATACCACTTCCTCTTGCCTGTTCTTTAATGTTAGGTCAACTAAGGGAGTCTTCTTTTTGTGTGGCTGGAATACCAACAGATTGAATTGTACTTTTGAAATTTCTGGTCTTACTTTACCATTACCCCCCAAAAAATGAAGGCACTTTGTTTTTTGACATCCTATATCATACTTACATGGATTAATTGTAAAAACAGCTTTCTCAATTTCAGTTATAACTTTTTTTCAAGTCATACAAGTGGTCTTCCCGTCCCATGATTCGGTAAAAATGACAACATCATTTAAATATGCAGCTCTGTAAACAATATGATACTTCAAGGGTAGGTCCATGGCTCTTTCAAATGTGGCTGGAACACCATAAAAACCAAATGGCATGTTCCTGAACTGATACAGACCACTAGGCATAACAAAAGCATTTTTTTCTTTTGATTTCCCATCAAGTGTAATTTGCCAATAACCCTTACATATATCTAGGGTAGAAATATATTCTGCACACCCCAATCTATTAATGAGAGCATCAATACACAACACTGGGTAATTGTCAAAACTAGATATAGCATTAATTTTACAAAAATCTATTGAAATCTTTTTCCCAACTATCACTACAGGCGATGACAAGAGACTTTTGTATGTTTCAATAACTCAGAATTTAAGCATTTCCTGAACTTTAATTTTAGCCTTGCTCTTTAATTTTTCTGGTATTCAAAAAGGTTTCAAGTCCCAGGATTTATTTCATGAGAAACTAAAGACACACGACTAGGTTTACTTCTAAAAACATGTGACACTTTCTCATGTCACAGTGTTGATCCTTATATAATATTGGATTCAAAGTTACCTCTGACTAGTCTGCACAATTTTTCAACAAATCATAATCTCAGATATATCCTGTGATTCTCACTGCTAGGAAGCAAGAGAAGAACCATATCCCCAACTTTAATTGACTTATTTTTGGCACGTTGATCATGCCAATTCTTTTGGTAAACTTTTGCTTTGTGAACATTAACATGGGCTACCTTAATCAATTTCATTAATCTCTCTCCAACATTTCCATCTATTTACAACACATGTTCCACCACATTTTTCTACCTTCCCATACTTCTTAGATAACATCCAAGAGTCTCCTGGGTCATCTCCCATATAACAATTCAAAATGGCTAATGTGAAATTTTTCTAAGCATATTTTTCAAGGTTTGGTTATACTGTTAGCCAGCCTATTGGTTTGTAGATGATAATGGGTAGTTCTGAGGGACTTAATACCAATAAGTTGACACACTTCTAACAGAAAACAAGAGGTAAAGTTATTACCCTGATCAGAAAGAATATGTATAGTTAATCCAACCTTCTAAACACATTAAGAATTTCCTAAGTAACTGCACATAGGAATGGATTCACGTTACTTGGTACAGTAGTCTACAATGGTAAGTATGGTAAAAAAAAAAACATTTATCTTTGGAAATTTTTTGTAGTGGGTATAAGTTCTGCTTTGGGAGGAGCAGTTTACTGACATATTGGGCAACTACGACGTAAGACGTAATTTTATAATAAACTCTAGGCCAATAGAACCAATAAAGTACTCTGGTCAAAGTTTTTTTTCATGATTAATGACTAATAATAGGAACATCATGTGCTATTTTAAAATTTCTGATCTAACCTTTTTGGCACAACTAATTGTCTTTGGGTGACTACATACTCTACATAAAATACCATTTTCAACTAGATAAAAGGGGGTAACAGAATACCTAACACTTTCTTCAACCACTAGTTAAACCTTGCTTATACAGTGGATATAAATCAATGTTGTGTTTCAGTTCAAATACAATATCAGTGTCCAACAGTTCAGCATTTTTAAACTTGCCATCCTGGGAAAGTCTTTTCCCGAAGACATTCTGCTGTTCTTGAACTGCTTTTTTTTCAGTTCAAATACTTTAATGAATTTTCACGAGTAAACAACATAAAACAACAGACCAGAAATACAAACCATGCGGACCGAAGCCACCAAAGGGGACCCCAAGACGGCCACAGTCAGCAAGGCAACATAAACATTAATTAGAAGAAGATGAAAAAAGAGTGGAGAGGGGAGGGAAAGGGAGCAGAGAGAGAAGAGAAAGAGAAAGAGGAAGAGGGAGGGAAAAAAAGGGGGGGGGGGGAAGGTGTATTGATCAGGCACTGGAGGGTAATGGGGGAGTGAACAGGGTAACATACCATGTGTGGGCCTTGAGGGAGGCCTGGAGAACAACACATGTCAGGGCCACAGTAGACGAACCTGAAGTTCCTTGTAAGGTCAGATGTAAAAACAAGTTCAATTGTAGGATAAATGCTAATGGTCGGAGACTATGCTCAGAGCTCAGCGTCCGGCATTCAAGCTTGGGAGGGGGGCCCAGAGCCCAGAAGCGTCTGATACTCTGCAGTACTTTGGAATTCCAACCAGTAAAACTAAGTTTTGTTAAAGGCTTCACCTGTGTCATGCAGGAAGGAAGTGAGGTTTTCCATGCGCATAATCTCATTGACCTTTAGAATCCAAAGGGAGAGAGGAGGAGGTTCCACTCGCTTCCAGAATTGCGGAATGCAAGCTCGGGCTGCGAGGACCAAAAAACGGAGTAGCGAGCACCTGTATACATGCACCAGAGACTCGCAGTGGTGAAGTAGAAACAAAGCAGGGCCCAACTGATGAGACGTCTCAGTAATTTGCAAAATGATCCGTTTAACACCATCCCAAAACGAGGAAAGAGTTGAACAGGACCAGAGGATATGAAGAATGTTGCCCTCCTCCTGCCCACACCTCCAGCACATCGGGGAGACCTGCGGGAAAAGTGTATGTAGCTTTGCGGGGACCTTATACCATCGGGACAAGATCTTAAAACTGGACTCCTGGTTGCGGGAGCTGACAGAAGCCCCATGCATGAGTTCTCTTTGTTCTTGGGGGAGAGAGAGAGACAGATCCGCTTCCCATTTCAACATAAAGGGAGGAACAGAACTATGAGGAGGATCAATCAGAAACTTGTAGATGACTGAAAGGGAATGGCGCAGGAGACTGTCACCCACGCAGATGCACTCCAAAAATGTAGGCTCTGACCTAAATTCAGTCGGGGTCGGGAGTGAGTTCATAAAGTGACAAAGCTGCATATCGTGCCAGGTGTCAAGAGGGGGTAAGTCAGTCAAGGTCCACCAACTGGAGTCACTTTGGAGGTGACATACACGGTAGATCCCATGGTGACAACAGTTGCGGAATACCCTGTCAGAGATTCCCAGAGGAAACCTGGGATTCCCCAAGTTCTTGAACTGCTTTAATGATGGTGGCACCATGATGTCCTCATGAAATGGGAAAATGTCCTCCAATGTCTCACCTCTCTTGTGTGCTTTTGATTTAGCTCTGGTAGTCACAACAGATAACTGACTTTTTCCCATTAGAAAATCCTTGAAGGCTGGAGTGTTTCTGCCAATGATCACTGGTACTCGTAGTTCAGGAACAACAATTGGCATAGTAAAACATTTCTCATCCACTGCAGTTCAATATTTGATATGGAGTAATTTTTGTATCTCTATGAACAGAAGTAAATGACACTTTGGTAAAGTCCATCTTATGAATTATTAGGTCCCCCTTTACCTTTTACCTAAATTTTCCTTACCATGGATAAGGTGTTAGCTATCATGAGCTGGTTTAGATCATTTGACCCAAGTTACTCTAGGTCATGAGCCTACTTTCAAAAGTAGGTAAATGACTGCGAGCGACCTAACCCATTTCATTTTTTGGCACATGGATCACCTAAAACAGCCATTATTGGCCCTAATTATTAATAACAGATTATCTTTGCAAAAAAAAAAAAAAATTGAAGCTTGCTGTACCACCATCACTCCTTCACCTACAAAAAAGTCCATGCACTGAAAATTTGCTAGAGAGAGTTAAAAGATGAGAGTTGAATGGCAGCCAGCTGTTTAACTACTAAGTTACTACTTTACTTTGTAATTAGGGAGCCACCATTTGGAAGGATTAATCAGAGATGAATGATTTGTCAAAATTCCTTTAGTGTAATATATATACAAAAATAAAAATAATCCTTGATTTACCTAAAATTGGTTAAAGAATCCAATTTCTCATGAAACAAGCTTAGTACAAAATAAAGTCAATAGCAAAACACTTAAAAGGATACAAGCCCCCCAAAAAACTAAAAAAAAGAAAGGTTATCTGCACATAGACGCATATCACTTTTTGTATTACATTTTGGGGAAACCGAGTTGATATATTTCATTGCACATATATCTGGTTTCACTACTGTTAGGGCTCCAAGTCAGCATTTTAGCTAAAGGACATTCCATGGAGCTAAAATCTAGTTCTAGCCTGAAAGAGGAATATATGGATGCACCATTGTTAAATCATCAGTTGAATATAGTCAAGCAAAATCTATTATGATACAGTAGGTGAATCTATTATTCCAGTCAAATTTTCCTGGTAAGCCATTGCATGTGTACTTGAATAATAATATTTCTGACAGTCACAGTCACCTGCATAGATCAGCAGCTTTTCTTTCTGCAAACTCAGCCTATAATTGGGTTTATCAGGAGCTCAGCGTCAGAAGGGGCAAGTGCTAGCTGTTATATTCTTCCACACTCACATGTACTGAAAAAAATTCTGTATGCCGAAAAATGCATATTTAACAATAAACATTTTGTGTATTTTACTATTAAATATTGTTTTGGAAAAAATAGAGAGGTATACAGAACACAAAGGAGTATACGCTTAGAAACACTTATAATTACAATATTATCCATTCAATCCTAAAGCCGGCATTGCATATATGTTTTTAAAAGCCTTACATGAAAAGCATCTGACTATAATGTAGCGCATAGTACTTATGATTTATTTCTTAAGTCTACATTTTCTATAGTTGATATCTTTTAATGGCTAACTGAAAAGGTGATGACAAATGGGAAGTATCATGCCATGCCTGATGAAGAAACCTAAATAGTCTAGGAAGTTTGCTATTTTTCAGTATCTTTTCAGTTATACATCAAAAGGTATCAACTACTGAAGACTCCCAGTTTTTATTTTTATATTTACTGGCTAATACATATACAATTATATAAATATTGTTCTATGTTGTTACACACTGGACATAACAAACTATGCCTTGGTTTACAGTTTTCTGCATGTCGAGAGACAGTTTCAATATCACAGATGGTGTGAGCAGCATAGGTCAAGGTCCCAGTGCAGAAAAATGATGGCAATACTTTAAAAAGTTCAAACAAGTCTAAACTGGCATTGTGACAGTTATCATAACCCACAAAGGAGCTGCTACTGACAGATTGAAACTAAGGTTGAACACAACTGACAGCAATATTTACACAGGATTCACAGGGCAGCACGATTCAAGAGCGCAGCTATAACTTTACACAATAAAATAATGTAGTTTATCGATTTTTAATACAGCTTCAGATTTGAGCCAGGCGAACATCAGTTCAAAAACTTATAAAATGACTACAAAACTGTGAGGAAGGTTCCGCTGTGAGAGAATATATGCTAATGCATGCAAGATATGTGATGTGACTAGGGAAAGATGACAAGTCGCTGACAAAAAAAGTATGTAGCAAATGTCTAAGCCATATGGCTTACAGTATCCTAAACTAACAGTACTGTACTAATGATTATGCATTTATTTAAACTGACAGTGTTTGTTCTAATGTACACCATACATATGCCACCAACGTTACCAGGTGACGTCCAAAGACAAAACTATATTTTGCAACCAATTAGAAAAAATTCAACAAATATTTTGAAAAGCAACAGACAAGTGGAATTATATTCTGTCTTATTTGAGTTTGTACTAGTACAGAAGGTAAATATATAAGGTGATTTATTTAATATGCACATAAAGAATGTTTCCCATCACTCATCATTGCTTATTTCTTAAAAGGGGTAACATTTATTTTATGCACAAACTGTATGGTTTTCAAGATTGAAGGGGATTCTCTATTTTAACTTCAATATTTGTCCTGGTAATGTAATAATACTGGTGCATGATTTCTTAAAGTTACAATATAGTTATCAGATCTCTATGTCACCTACAATATGTCTGTTGTACATGATCAGGACATATCACCATCATTTAGCTAATACAAGCAGAGCCACTACACTATTTTAGAAAATTATAGACCTTCTTAATATGTATTGATTATGTTTTATTTGATGAAAGTGATACCTCTTTAAGAATATTTTTTTAAATTTATCTCCTTACTTATTCAGACTGGAATGTAAAGAGAAATAAAAACAAGATGTCTACTGTATACTGTACACCTTTTTTTAGCCAATTTAGGCTACATGGATACAACTGTAGTGGTTTTACTGTCGGCAAATACTGAACTGCAATCTGCAAAAAACATGTCCGCATTACATCAGTATGTCATCCTCAATTGTGGATCCGCAGAAAGACTTGTATGATGCCCTACAATTGTACCTGTGAGTCTGTGCTGCAAATACAGACAAGAATAGGGCATGCTCCATAATTTGTGCATAGTTTCTATGGCCTGGACTCTTATCAGTAACATCTACGGATGTGTGTAAGGGGCCATAGAAATTAAAGGGTCCATATACTATTGTAGACAATATATGGAAAACAACTACAGTCGAATGCATGGGGCCTAAGTATATACATAAATACTTTAACTCTTTCCTTCTCAGACTACCCTTTTCAAAAAGTAGCATATAGATTCTTGGGAGACTGTACTTGGTATCACCCTCTGTAAGCAAAATATACTTTTTATAGAGTCTCATTCACTTCTTTTTTCTCGCTGTATTAAAATTCAGGAAAATCATTATACACTGTTTTCTAGGTAGTGCAAGACACCGGAGCACCTGCACTGCATGGGTCTTTCTGAATCTAAACTTTGCTGGAGATGTCTCCAGTCTTCTGGCACTCTCTCACATATCAGTGTCTTGTGCCACTTTGCTACTTCAAAAAGACCCCTCCATCAGAAGATCATTGGTTTGAAAGAATATATCAGATCTGATCAGATCTGTAGGTTGGAGGAGCTGACTAGTTACTAGTTGCCTCCTCTTTGAAAACCTGGACTCTTCAGTTAGCCTACAGAACTAAACAACTTGCACTTGATTAATAACTATATTTTCCTAAACTTCCTTCTCTTGTATACCTGTATAAATTTATATACCTTCACCATATGATTACCTTGTCTATATTGGGCTACCTTCTTTGGATGTAACATTGGTGGGTTTAATGTTAAATGCTTACCAGTATCTTTGAAAGATAATGTTTTTCATTTTGGCTGGATCGCACTTATCAATCTTTTTTTCTTTTTAGTATTCTTAAATTAAGATGTTGTCAATATCAGTGTTTAATGTTCCAGAATATCTTTTCCCAGGATCCTTATGTAAAAACTGTTAAAAACAAAGAGTTATTTTTGCAGCACTGAGATAAGGACCTAAAAAAAATGTTCTTTGTTTTATTTATATATACAATATGGGACAAGATATTGCTGAAAATATGAAAGAATAACAATAAAATACATGTCATAATGACATAAACTCTGACCTAGTTGTAGAAAAAGCAATTCATGATTCTACTTGAATTCCTAAATGAATTATATTAAAAAAAAACTGCTTTGTTGCAAACCACAGTGAAATAAAACTTTGATATGGTGTGTTTACATATGAAATTACAATATATTTACTTGAAACTAAGCATGACAAATAATACATTTTATATGCAATGTCTGCATCTTAACTATTAAATTAAACGATTAACCATTAATTGCCTGTAGCATGTTAATCAGTTTGCATTTTAATTTGCTTTGGCAATATATTTTAAAAATGACTTTCCAATATCCCTGCCACATGGATCATTAATAAGATATATTTACTTTCTAATAATTTATAATTTGTGTCTGGAGTGATTCAAGTGCACATCAAATATGTAATCTAACAATTTATTAGGTGATTTAACAACATCAAGCATAGCTCCCAGCAATCTATAAATGGTAGGTTATAGAGTTTTAAATCTTTTATTCATCATTGTTTCTTATTTGATCATTGATATTTATTCATTAAAAAAACACAATCAAAACATGTATTTTCTATCTCCAAATATATAACCATGTTTAGCAAGCATGAAAAAGATATGAATATTAATTAGCATACTGTGACATCTTTCACCTGTTACCCAAAATCCAATTTCCTGCAATATATAAGAAGCTCCAAAAATTACAAGATTGAGAATGGTACAAAAAAAATGTATAAAAAGTTTAAGATGTAGGGTCTGTGTTTCTAGCATGCATGCTATGGTCATTTCCTCTTCTGTAAATGTACATTTTCTCCTTATTAGTGTGCTGAGTGGACAGGTTCTTCCTGGTGTGGAGCTGGTGAGTTGCGCAGTATCCTCTGAGCGGTCAGGAGCCTTCCATGCTGCACTCATAGCTCCCTTCTCCCTTCTGTTCCCATACAGCTTGAGGGAGAGAGAAAGTATGTAATGCCAGCTGTGGGTTTCACTTCTGTCGGTCACTGCCATCGGATTACTATGTGTTATCGTTGTCAGCTTTCTTCCTCCTGTGCCTGATGGCTCCAGGGATCTCACTTTTCTCCTCTGGCTTTTACAACTTGCACGCGCACCAGAAATTTATAAAAGGGGCAACACACACAGTCAATCTGCTCATCCCCTAGCACATAAGCAATATAGCTTAACTTGCTCCTTTGATGGTATCTGCTGGCTTGTTTCTTTGTGTATTGCCCATTTGCCTGTTTTCTGACTTTGTATCTGCCTGCTCATCCTGTTCTAATTGAAACTGATTATTGACTTTGGCTCATTCCTGATTCATGCACCACTACTGCCTGCCCCAACTCGTGGTACTTACATGTTGATGCTTTTGTCCTGCAGCACTTGCACTGCTGCTGGGCAAAAGATGCAAGAGATGCAACTCGCCTCAAGGCAGATGTTCCCCAGCAAACAAACACATGAAGGCCACACAAAAAAAAGACTGAAGACTGGTTTATTCTATCAGAAAAATCTTATTATGTATGCAGAGGAAACTCATGCAAGTTGAAGAAAACATGCAAACTCTATATACACTGTGTGGTGTTTACCTAGTTCAAGTTTGAAACCAGAACTTCAGTGATAACAATCTGCAGTGTAAACCATTGAGTCACTCTGCGTTACACCAAATTTTGTGATGTCAATTCCAAGATGGAAATATTCATTGCGCCTCTTACATAGTTGCATAGTTAGTACTGTTGACAAAAAGCCTCTGTCCATCTAGTTCAACCAAGGGAAGGGGAACAGCATGAACTGAAGGGGCAAGAGAAGGAAATGAGCACTCCATCCATTTCCATAAGCATCAATGCTTTTTTGCTAAAAAAAAAAGGGTATTTAAGCTGTTTTTGAAGCTGTCAGCTGTTGCTGCTGTAACCAGCTCCTGTAGAAGGATATTCCACAGATTCAGTCCTTATAATGAAAAAGTCTTGTCACATACAGATTAAACTATTTGTTCTCCAGATGGAAGGAGTGGCCCCTTTTCTCCATTTTTTTTTACATAGGTCAATTATATATTTATAAAGGTTTATCATGTCTCCCCTTAAAAGTCTCTTCTCAAGACTAAGCAAATTTAACTTCTTTAATCTCTCCCCTGAGATCCTCCATGCCCCTTATTAGCTTTGTGGCCCTCTGTTGTACTGTTTCCAACTCTAGGACATCCTTTCTTCCCACTGGAGTGTGGCTAACTCCAGTATGATTCTGCACTCCACCAATCTGTCCATGGCTGGTTTTAATTAATTTAAGCATAACATAGCTTGAAGGGGTTTTTCCATAAACATAACCATATTTATACTTATGTAGAAAATTAAACATTAACCACTTCCGAACCGCCCATAGACTATATACATCCGGATAGTGGTTTCCTTGTTATGCAAGGAGGTCACGTGATCCACCAGGATCAGAGTCTGTAAGAGGTGTTGGGTCCTACAGGATCCAGATCAGCTCTATAAGTCCTATAGTTATGCACAGGAGGCTGTATTCCTCCTGCAACTGGGGCTTAATGTACCAGCCCCTGTTACAAGGGAAATCAGCCTCCCCCACAAAAAAAACAGTGAACAGATGTCCCCAAAGGTCTATTATGACCATATGGGGACACAATGTGAAAAAAAAAAAAAAATCAATAAAAACGTAAAAAAAATAAAAAAATTTAATAAAATAATTTAAAAAATAAATAAAATAATACATCAAAAACACCCCCTTATTACAGGTTCTATCCACACCCCAACAACATCATACAGAATAAAAATTACTGGAAAGGAGAGGAAAAAACGATTTTAAAAGTTTTTAGTAGCACAAAGTGCTACTATATAAACAAAAATGAAAAGTGAAAAACAGACGTGTTTTCCCTCCTCTTTTGTTTATATTTTACCAGATATAAATTTTTTTTTAAAACATGCAAAAATAAAAACAACATAAAAATAAAGCCCCATGCATCACGGAAAAAATATGCAGAAATTAGTTGAATAACCCAAATGATAAACATTTTACAGCCCTATAAACCGCACATACAAAATACCCAAATTGTGTCTGGTCCTGGACCAGAAATAGGCTGGGTACTGAAGCAGTTAAAGAGGACCTTTCACCACCTCCACCAATTCCAGTTCATAGCATCTGCTAATAGGTGTCACTCCATTTATTCCAGCACAGTTGGAATTATTTCACTTCCCCCCCACCATTCCTGAGCAACAACCACAGTTAGTTTTGGAGCTTGATATGCTATTTAATCTCTGTAATGTCAGAAGGGCAGTGTCAGGCAGGGGGCAGTGATTCAGAACTCCAAACAGAGGCAGCCAGTGTCAGAGCTCAGAATCACACCCCTTGCCTGCTCCTGCCTGACACCGCCCTCCTGACAGTAAAGAGTGTAAATAGCATATCAGGTGCCAAAACTAACAGCATTGATTGCTTGGGAATGGTAGGGACCAGAGAGAAAATTACAACTGTGCCAGAGTCAATAGAGCAGCAGCTATTAGTTGAAGTAAAGATCTGGACTTGTTGGAGGTGCAGAGTTTTAAAGATTTTCTCTAACCATCCTAATGGGGACAATGTGTTGTCTTGATTGGTTGGCAATGGATATGACCATGAATGCAAGAACACTGAAACCTAGCCATGATTTCTTTATTGCTGGCGGGTTACCTGCTCATGCATAACTCAGCCACAAAAGGGAAATCTTGGCTGAGTTTTCAGACAAGTGACAAAACCATAGAATGTCATGATTGTATCCATTGGCAACCGATAAAGGCAACAGACTGTCACCAATAAGCTGATGAGAGAAAATCTTTAAAACTTTGCAAAATGTTCAATTATATTTTCAAAAATGTTTAAATTTTAATTTGTACAAATTTAAATATGGTTATGTTCATAGGGAAACCTCTTTAGGCTGAGGTCTGTAGCAAGCAACAGTCAAAAAGCGCTGAGGAAAAAAAAACACTGCGGAAATGCATCACAATTTTTCCGACAATGCTTTTCACAGAAAGTCCGCAGAGTTTTACTCTGCGAACTTTCTGCTTCCATTAAACCTATTTGGAAAATGCCAGAGTTTCCTTAGGTATAATTGACATTCTGCGATTTACTAAAATGCAAGCGTTTTTGAAATTGCAGCATTTCCGCAGTAAATTTTTTTTCCACAATGTGTGGATGGGATTAGCCAGAATCCCCATCCACTTTGCAAGCACTGTAAAATGCAGCATTTTTGCAACATGGAGCCCTGGCCTTAGCTACACTTTCCCTAGTTCACTGCCTAGGCCAAGAGAGAGGTGAGCCTTTGAAGTGTAGGGGCCCATCTAAAGAGGTCACCTTGTCACTGGCAGATGGGCTCACACAGTTTAAATGAAATGTGCTCTAAAAACTCATTGTAATGTATTTATATATACAGTAGGCATAAAGGTAATACTCTTAATATAAGCCAATTTTTTGTGATTGCATTTGTAGCACAGCCATGGCAGTGTGCACCTGCACATATAGTTCATATAGTTTGGCAGTGCTGACTAATTTTGCTAATTTTGTTTCTTTCTTTAATCCTATTGACTGTATGGGTGTATTAGACATAAGGATGCTCATATTTAAGGACACTTTTAAAAAAAAAAAAAAAAATCTTTTTAGAGATAAAATGAGGTAACATTTGGATTCATGTAATGTTTATACTTACCCTAGTTCTGTTTCTTGTGAAATATAATATGTCATTGTTATTGCAATGACCCCTCCTGGTTTTGATTATGTTTACTAGAAGAATTATTTTTTGTTGTCAATGGCATTGCATTTTTATTGTACATTTAATATTCACATTTAGCTGTAGATACTGAATTTTAGATTGATCAAGGACATCATTTTATAGTCTATTCAAAACAATGAATTCAATCCAGGACAAATAAATACATATTCAGCTTGTTCTCAGTATCCTTTGTAGGGAAGTACTTTGTTGTTGTTAAAATGTTTCATATCATTAGGCAAAAACTAAAAACTGATTATAAAATAGATGTATATAAAAATAAAAAATTTAAAGATATACTGTGAAGGTAATAATAATAATAATAATAGTGATGTTTACAGGGCCGTATAACAGTGTTGGCAGGATGGAAGGAAGTTTCAGTATTGACATTTAGGCTGGGGACCCACCTTGCGAAAATGCAACGTTTTGGCAGTGGCAGAAACACTGTGCAAAAACCACTGTGTTTTACAGTACCTGCAAAGTGGATGGGATTCTGGCTAATCCCATCTACACATTGGAGAAAAAAATCTGCAGCAGAAAAACTGATTTTGAAAATAGCGTTTTTTTTGCTGCGGCTTGCTACATGGGGCTTAGCCTTAAGCCTAAGGCCTTTTATTGAAAGGATTCTTGTATAATTCTTGTATAAAAGTCATATTTTAATGCATAACTAAAAATTTTTGCAGATTTTTTTTTTTAATATAAATTCCTTATAGGAATCTTGAGCAGATGAGGATCCCTTCATCAGAGGCGTAGCTAGGGGTTCAGCACAGGGGGGGCGAACATGTCCAAGTGGGTCCCCAACTTGGACATGTTCGTATACCGATACTATGAGTATACGGTGAGCGTATAGTGGTATATAGCGTCTCTACACAGGGCTCTGCAGACGATTTAGGTGAATACAGTGCAGTAACATTTAGTGACTTACCGGTGACGTCTCTGACTAATCGTTCACATTCCCCGTCTCTTTTATCTGGACAGCCATGACCACTTCTTCCAGTCTCTGTAAAGTTTGCAACACAGACATCTTTGGCTCCTCACTTTTCCAGGCACCTGACCCATATTGTCCTCACCTACACAAAGCCCCCATCCTGCTGCTAGCCCCCAATTATAAAATAT
This sequence comes from Leptodactylus fallax, assembly GCA_947044405.1. Taxonomy (NCBI): domain Eukaryota; kingdom Metazoa; phylum Chordata; class Amphibia; order Anura; family Leptodactylidae; genus Leptodactylus; species Leptodactylus fallax. The sequence continues at coordinate 226,069 of CAMRHE010000414.1, forward strand.
ATGATGTGACATCATTGCGCCGCCTGTGTGAGAAAAAGACATCGGTCTGTGGTCTCGGGGACTTGTAAATGAGGCTTGCGGTCTACAATACTGTGAAGTTGCAGGATACGTTTTAACTAGATCGGTGTCTGCAGACACCGATCCAGTTAGAAATAAAGGATGTATTAATGGCGGCCCTGGGGTGGGCCCCAAAAAGTCAGTGGGCCCGGGGCAGCCGCCCCTCTGCACCCCCCCGCTAGCTATGCCTCTGCCCTTCATGTCTCTGCATAGCAAAAATAACTAATGTTATTGGTGTGGTAAAAATGTGTTATGCTTATTTTCTTCCTTCATCCTTTTATTGATATATTTGATATTGTTTTGGTTTGAAGTGACATGTGAAATATTTGAATTTCTATGAGTTAATAACCAATTCCTTATACAAGGAATTAAGTAAGTTGCCTTTAAATTTGGGAACTCTATGCAGCCTTTAAGATGTAAGCTTGGTACTTGGCAGTTTATTCTCCAGAGTGAGAGTGATATAATATTTAAATCGTAATTATAAACCACAACATGGATGGAGGACTTGAAGGAAGCAAAATAAAAAGGTAGGTACAGATAAAAAAGGTAAAGGTAAAAAAGTAGCAGAGGAGATATCACAACTTAAGATTTTTCAATTCTCTGTATGGAATGATCTCCGCTTAGGTCGGTGTTGGTTGTACAGCCTAACCGCAGCGGGGAGGAAAGACTTCCGATAGCGCTCCTTCTCACATTTAGGGTGAAGCAGTCAGTCACTGACAGTACTGCCCAGAGCTATCACGGTCTCATGCATGGGATGGGACTTATGCTCCCGCATGGAGCTCACCACGGACAGTATCCTTCTGTCAGCCACCACCTGTACTGGGCTCAGTAGGCTCCCCAGGACAGAGCTGGCCCTTCTAATCAACGTGTTGAGTCTATTCCTATCCCTGGTTGATATGCTACTCCCCCAGCAGGCCACTCCGAGGAAGATGGCTGATGCCACTACAAAGTTGAAAAAGGCCCTAAGAAGTGCCCCCTGGACCCCAAAGGCTCACAGCCTCCTAAGCAGGTAGAGCCTGCTGTGGCCCTTTCTGTACAGGACCTCCATGTGATCTGCCTAGTCCAGCTTATTATTGAGGAGCACACCCAGGTACTTATATGTGTTGACTATCTCAATGCCTGTCCCCTGGATGTCCACTGGTTTTGGAGGGTATCTACTCTTGCGAAAGTCCACCACCATCTCCTTGGTCTTCCCAGCATTAATCCTCAGGTGGTTCCGCTCTCAAAAATCCACAAAATCCACAAAATCCTGGTTCAATTCTCTGTACTCCCTGTCATCTTTGTCTGTGATGAGGTCTACTATTGCAGAGTCATCAGAATACTTCTGTAAGTAGCAGCTAGATGAGTTGTACCTAAACTCAGCAGTGTACAGTGTGAAGAGGAAAGGGGCAAGAACTGTACCTTGAGGTGCCCCCGTATTAGATCACAGTGTCTGACACACTCTCATATGAGGTCGGTTTGTGAGGTAGACTAGGATCCAGTTGGAGAGTTGGTGATCCACCTCTCCTACGGAGACGCTGGTGTTTTCCGTATAGGTATAATAGAAGCAGAAAGTTTGCAAAAGAAAACTCTGACGCCTCACTTTTTTTTCCGCAGCAGTTCACTGCGTGGGGCCTTAGCCTTGGTGTACTTTTTTTGGAATGTAAACACCAGTTTTAATCTTTAATGTAGGGATAATGTTGCTTGAAGTTGCAGGCCATGAGACTTTTGTGACATGCCGTTTTTTGATTTCTGGTACGAGATGTCTTCCAGAGAGCTTAAAGGGAACCTGTCACCATCATAATACACTCCAGTTTAATTGCACCATGTTATAGAGCAGGAGAAACTGAGCAGATTGATATATAGTTTTGTGAAAAAAATAATAAAAATAAAATATAATAATAATAAAATAAAAATATAATTTAAAGCCCTTACTTGGGAGACCAGGGGGCAGTCTTTACCCAGTTATTGACAGTTATACATGTATGCTAAGTCAAAAGAGGAAGGCTGTCAATCAGGGATGTGGTATATGAGTCACAAATTATTTTGGGCTGGAATCTTAAAAAAATTGAATATATTCAATAATATTATACATTTATTTGATGCATATTTGCTTTCATATAAATTCAGTCACTGGCTTTTTAATGAATTAGAGGAATTTTACAGCTTTTGACTGACCTTGGCAGTTATCCATTTATGAAGTAGTTGGGGTTGTGGTTTGGCCTACACATTTCACAATCCTGGGTCAGTTGCTGTCGAGATCACTGTTCGTACATTTACACATATTTGCCACTATTTAGGCTTAAATTGGATGTTAGATACTGACGTAGATGGTAATTTCACCTCATATTCAGTGGGGGAAAAAAAGTATTTAGTCAGCCACCAATTGTGCAAGTACTCCCACTTAAAAAGATGAGGCCAGCCTGTAATTGACATCATAGGTAGACCTCAACTATGAGAGACAAAATGAGAAAACATATCTAGAAAATCCCAATGTCTGATTTTTTAAGAATTTATTTGCAAATTCTGGTGGAAAATAAGCATTTGGTCACCTACAAACAAGCAAGATTTCTGGCTCTCACAGACCTGTAACTTCTTCTTTAAGAGGCTCCTTTGTTCTCCACTCATTACCTGTCGTAATGGCACCTGTTTGACGTTGTTATCAGTTTAAAAGACACCTGTCTACAACCTCAAACAGTCGCACTCCAAACTCCACTATGGTGAAGACCAAAGAGCTATGGAAGGACACCAGAAACAAAATTGTAGACCTGCACCAGGCTGGGAAGACTGAATCTGCAATAGGCAAGCAGCTTGGTGAGAAGAAATCAACTGTGGGAGCAATAATTAGAAAATAGAAGACCTACAAGACCACTGATAATATCCCTCGATCAGGGGCTCCGTGCAAGATCTCACCCCGTGGGGTCAAAATGATCACAAGAATGGTTAGCAAAAATCCCAGAATCACACAGGGGGACCTAGTGAATGACCTGCAGAAAGCTGGGACTAACGTAACAAAGGCTACCGTCAGTAACACACTATGCTGCCAGGGACTCAGATCCTGCAGAGCCAGACGTGTCCCGCTGCTTAAACCAGTACATATCCAGGCCCGTCTGAAGTTTGCTAGAGAGCATTTGGATGTTCCAGAAGAGTATTGGAAGAATGTCATATGGTTAGATGAAACCAAAGTAGAACTGTTTGGTAGAAACACAACTCGTCGTGTTTGGTGGAGAGTGAATGCTGAGTTGCATCCAAAGAACACCATACCTACTGTGAAGCATGGGGGTGGCAACATCATGCTTTGATCCGTGTAAATGAAAGAATGAATGGGGCCATGTATCGTGAGATTTTGAGTGCAAACCTCCCTCCATCAGCAAGGGCATTGAAGATGAAACGTGGCTGGGTCTTTCAGCATGACAATGATCTTGGGCAACGAAGGAGTGGCTTCGTAAGAAGCATTTCAAGGTCCTGGAGTGGCCTAGCCAGTCTCCAGATCTCAACCCCATAGAAAACCTTTGGAGGGAGTTGAAAGTCCGTGTTGCCCAGCGACAGCCCCAAAACATCACTGCTGTAGAGGAGATCTGCATGGAGGAATGGGCCAACATACCAGCAACAGTGTGTGCCAACCTTGTGAAGACTTACAGAAAACGTGTGACCTCTGTCATTGCCAACAAAGGATATATAACCAAGTCTTGAGATGAACTTTTGTTATTGACCAAATACTTATTTTCCACCATAATTTGCAAATAAATTCTTTAAAAATCAGACAATGTGATTTTCTGGATTAGTTTTCTCATTTTGTCTCTCATAGTTGAGGTCTACCTATGATGTCAATTACAGGCCTATCTCATCTTTTTAAGTGGGAGAACTTGCACAATTGGTGACTGACTAAATACTTTTTTTTCCCCACTGTATACTGAAGGACCTTATGAACTTCTAGTAGATATCACAATGTCTGTTAATGAATGTATGAAAATAAAGAAAAAACAAATAAGTGAATGAAGTTTTTCAAACCCATGTGCTTAATATGTTATTAGGTTTGTGGGGTTTTTTCTGTATATTATGTTAAAAATGTTGTGTTTTTTAACTTTGTAGACCTTCTAGAAAAGTCCAGGGTTGTAAGACAGCCAAGAGGTAAAAGAAATTTCTATATCTTCTATCAGTTGCTGTCAGGTGCTTCTGAGGATCTACTAAGTATAGACAATGAAGAATGTGCCTTTGAGCAATTTGCTAGAATGTATTGTCTCCAGCACTCTTCTTTTAGGTTTACCTATTGTGATCTGTAAGTTCTTTCTGCATTGGTTCATATGTTAACAGTGGTTTTCAGGCCCATCCCAAGACATTAGTTTTTTTGTTCCTGTTGATGTTCCGTCAAATGCTGATCATTTTTATTTTCTGTAATGTGATATTTTAGATAAACTAAAACTGGAACGGGATTTCAGCAAATACAACTATCTCAGCTTGGTTTCTGCAAAAGTGAATGGTGTGGATGATGCATCAAACTTCAGAACTGTCAGGGTAAGATGGGAAATATGTTATTACAGAGATATCTTAAAGATTGAGAAGTGCACCAATTGTGATGTATGTAATAGCAGTAACTGGATTTTTTTGTTGTGGTTAATTTTCTTTAGAGAATTCTCAACCAGTAGGAAAGGCCACTATGTTGCCACACAGATAATTCATATAAGCATTCATATTTTCAAGTTTTTTCTTTCAACCCCTATTCTCACTAATTGTCCAGAATCACTTTGGGTTTCCAAATCTGATCATACACATGATTTTGACCTTAATTGCACCATACACTACCATTTCCAGTTTTCTATTCAAATCTACAGTTCTCGACCATTCACTCACTGTAGGAGGTGATTTTTTTTGCAATTGTTAACCCCTAGACGTTGCTAATCTGGCTATTTACATCGCTCTAGCTGATGCCTTGTGCTGCGGTCACGTTAATTAAAGCCAAACACCTGTGATTTACAGCTGCTCCTGTAGAAGTGATAAGAGCTGCTATTCCATGCTGGAGTTATTGCCCTGGAGTTATACTGTGATAAGGGAAGATTTTAGGACTTTTATCATCGCTTTTATCAACAAAATTTAACTCTTTATGGTGACCACAGTAAAGTGAAACAGCCTTTCCATTCACATTGTGCTAACAGAACATTCTCCCCTGCCAGCCCCTCCATTCACCTTCTTCCCCTAGGTTAGCTCTCTCAGCAGGGAGCCAAGCTAGAGATAACAAAAGCAGTTTACAGCCCTCTACTACTAAACTACTAGTTATTTTACACATGAACTAGGGGGTACAGAAAATAAGCCATGCTGAATACAAAATCATATAAAACCTATTTTTTCTTGAAAAACTATATAAATTTGTAGCCCCTTTAATCGAAAGAACTATAAAATCTTCAGTATGTGTATATATATATATATATATATATATATATATATATATAAACAATTTTGTTTTAGATAAAAAAGCATAATTTACTTTGTTTCACATTTTATACCATTCTTCTACTTCTAGCGAAAAAAATATTCAACTTATTTAACAAAAAAGGCTACTTATTTCAAGCCTTATATGTCCTGAAAAAAAACATGTTAAAAATAGTTGAGATATGCAAAGCCATTAAAAAGATATTGTGGTGTAAAGCAATGCATACCAAAGTGCTAAATTTGGCCTGAGCATTGGGGCATCAATGACGCTTGGTCCTGAAAGGGTTAATCTAGAATGGAATATTACTTGAATTAGAACCAGTCCTTGGAATTTCTGAGAGATTAATTGATTGCTCTAAAATACAGATAATTCAAACATTCCTCAAGCAATTTATTGATCCTTTACATTATACCAGGCATTATCCTTGGCAGACATGAACTTTACCAATTCTGTAAAACCCACTTTATAGAATAAGCTTGCCATCTGTTATATCACTCAGGGAATACCAAAAACATGTAAAAAATTTAAATCATAAGTGCTCAGTAGTGTGTATGGGTCTCATGTGCCAGTATACACGTTCATAAATGTCTGGAAATCGTCCTGATGAAATGGCAGATGATGTCCTGAAGATCTCATTCTAAACCTGGACCAGGGCATCAGACCAGTCTGTGATGCTACTTGGCAGCATTAGCTGCACTAATTCGCAATGTCCTGGAGGTTCTCAATAGAATTCAGTTCTGGGAAAAGTGAGGGTCAGACAAGGGCATCAGTACCTTTATCTTCAATAAACTACCTACACACTTGGGCCACTTGAGTCTGGACATTATCCTGCACTAAAAGAAACCCATAGTCCACTGCACAATCTAACAACGGCTCTAAAGATTTCACCCTGGGTGATATCGGCAGTCAGCATACCATTGGCTATCACAAGAATATGCCTCCAAGAGTCTATTTCTGACAATTTGGTAATTAACATGCACACAAGAAGGTACTGGAGGTAATTTTGTAGGTTTATGGCAGTGATCCTCCTGTTACTCCTCACAAATATACCATTCTTATTGCTGGGATGATGTCCTTCTACAGTCCCCCCTGGCTCCCCTCCTGTCAAAGCCTATGTCCTGGTATCTGTTGCATGCTCCTGAGACTGTGCTGGGAGACACAGCATACTTCCTTTAAACAGCACAAATGGATGTGTAGTTTAGTTTCTGGACTAAATCTGCAAACTGAATGGGCTGCAGGGAGTGCCTAATGCTATCAGTAATGACAATGATACTATAAAAACTAGAGAATGATCAGTCTGGAAGCATAAGGAGAGGGTAATTGTCTGTGAAGATGAACTACACTATTCGTACTATTCAAATTTTTAAATTTTTCTTGTTGCAGCCTCTACAGTTTTTAATTTTGTCACTTTCATTTGGATCCTAGTATATGAAGTGGATCCACAATCTCTTATGTCTCCTAACTGAACAGATTGATACCTCAGAATTTTTGTTGACTTTCAGTTATACTGTGGTGCTTAAGTCTTTCCTTTTATTTTTATTTGTTTCATGTGCATTACACTATTTCTTGATTTAATCTCTCTACCCCCTAATACGTCCATTTCCAAAATTTGCATTTGTCCATGCCAGTAAAATGCGACTTATGTATGTTAGATCTGATGGGATTGTCTATCTATGATATCCTCGAGCATGTGAGTTGAACAATTAAGAAATAAACATACCAATCTGGGGGAAAAAAAAATCTACCCTCTTTTTTTTGGCAATTGCAGAATTTCATTTTAAAGGGAATCTGTCAGGTCAGTCTGGGACACTAAACCACCCACAGGTCCTTATAGACCTGAGGTTTAGTGTCCAAAATCACCCTGTTGTAATGCAATCCGCAGCCGCATTAAAAATAAAAAACCTTTATACTTAGAGAAGGGTCCGATGAACGCTGTTCGTCCGAGTACTGTCCGGTTTATTCATGAGCTTCTTTGTTGGCACGCCTCCCCAGCTCCCAGCACCCAGCGCCTGTGCTGTTCGTCAGTGATGCCGAAGATGGGCACGCTGGCTTCACTGCGTGATTGCCGGAGGTACAGGGCATGCGCACTGAAGCCGAAGTGTACGCCGAACCTGTGCAGGCTCCGAACCATATGGACATGTGGGTGGTTTAGTGTCCCAAATTGCCCTGACAGATTCCCTTTAAATTCTTGCTGGAAATCCATTCCTAAACTAAATTTAGAGTTCTGTTTATAAATCTAGTTTTATGACTATTTTTGAAAATCATACCGGAAAGACAAATTCACCTGCCATCGATAAATTCTGCCATACCTTAGTTTTACCTCTCAGTGGTATAATATTCAAACTTATGTATTCGTCTACAGTACACCTGGTGAAATACTCATTCCTCAATACTTAATATTCATTCAACTTCACCAATTGTCTGTATACCTACCTCTGTTTCCAAACTTTAGTCATCTATTAGATGTGAATTCTTCCAATTTAATCCCGAAAAGTAACCATTTTTTAATTTCTATCACAGCATTACCCAAATCTGTTTTGACATAGTCCAAAATGCTAAAATATCAGCAGCGTATAATGCTAGCTTTTCATCCTCTCTTCAATACTGGAAACCCTTAATAACTGAACTCATTCTAATATGTGATGTCAAAGGCTCAAAAGATACGGACGTAAAAAATGGGCATCTAGACAGGATGATCTTTGAGAGATGCAGCATCTCAATAAAACTCTTGTTTGGAATAGCATGGATTAATTTATTCCCAAATTATATTCCAAAAATACCTGGTTACACTATATAGGTCTATAAGTAGACAATGCTGTCTTTAGTAGGACATGTCACATGCTTAGTCTTTTCTTCATTTCAGTCCTGGATACTTTTGTATCATGTCAATGACAAGAATGAAAATGTCATATGGGTAGTATGAGTTCCTGTACCAATGCTGTTTGGCGATGACATTTCAAGGTAAAAGATTTTCCAGGACACAATTTTCCAACGTCCTATGGCATGTGTCATTTTATTATTTTTTACTTTAGTGGCCTGCACAATATATTTAGAATATTTGTTCCACAGATTTTAAATAATGGCTGCATTGCAATTATAAACACAAATGAGAATATAATCCAATAATAAGCAGGCATGTGGAATAAATAACTGATTATAGAGTTTTGTGCCATATAGGAGTATTTTAATTGAACCACATAGGAAAAGTCATTGTGGGCGATGCAGCTGAAAGAGCAGACTGTCTTGTTGCTAGCAAATTGGAAAATGCCAGAAGCCCCTCTTGCTAGGGATCCTTGCAGGAGATGATTCTGATCTAGACAACATTTTCTCCCTATTATTTAACCTTGGCTGTCATGTTAGGTAAATCTGGTCAGTTAGGACCTTCTCCTTAAAAGTCAGTAGACACTAATTCTCTCATACGCGGTGCCTTTGGTGACGTCGGACCCGCGTCGTGTGCACACCACACCCAGCTCCATTGGACCAATGATCTGGAGGAAGCATATTTATAAAGGGTAATGGTTCAATAGGTGTGTATCTTTTGGGTCAGAGGAAGCGCAAAACAGCTGTTGCCCAGACGCTTTGCTTGCTTCTCTCTCCCTATGCTGCTGCTTTTATACTTGGAATTGGAATAAAGGTTTTTATAATATGAAGATCTGGTGAGTTCCCCCCTTCTTTTAGTATTTGTGATTGGATTGTGTTGATATACTAGAGAATAGGTGACGCACCACTGAGGCTCAAAATGGTCACTCCAAGTGCCAGACTGATTTTCTGCTTGGGACAGTGTCATTTCACTTTTTCTTTTTGCTTGTGTTGCCTCATAGAAGCCAATTTGCAGTCTACAGGGATTTATTAGACCATGCATGCCCAGAATTCTGCAAAAGAAATAGGCAAATAATTCCTGCTTGGTGGAAACAACTGTCTGTGGATGGGTTCTTCTTTCTTTTGGTGGACTTATTTGCATATTCCTTTCCATGTATGTTGCAAGTGGTCTCTTTGAGGAAACACCTCCTTAAGTAGACATGGTACTCTTGCACACTTGCGAGTATTAGAAAGACCTCAGCAGGGAGGTTGTTCCAAATATTTTGGAGAACTAACCATAGATCTTCTGTAAGTGTAGGCTTTCTCAGTGACTGAAAGAGAGGTAGACCATGGTGTGTTTAAGATGGAAAGGCCATCAATTTTTGAAAACAGATAATCCCATTAAACAGTTGGCTGCATTTGTTCATTCTCTGTATTGTAATAATAAAGTGCCACAATGTGTTTGTTGTTAGTTCATTGTTGCTGATGACTGTATTGTACTGTGCTGTGCTGCTGTCACTTTAAATGCCATTTAGTCATTGGGCCACTTCTTCTTCTAGCATCTTCTGGAAGGGACACTGCACAGTAACTCTATCATAAGTGAGGCTAATTCCCCACGTTGCTGAAATGTTGCTTTTTTGTTGCAGATTTTAATGCGTTTTTTTGAGGAAAACCTAGTAGTGGCTACAGAAGGAATGGGAAATATCCAGGAAGCATTTATACTTCTCCCTTCTGCTCTACTCTTGGCTTTGGCTAAAAAAAAACATAAGAAGATCTGCAACAAAAAAAGCTGTGTTTCCACAACGTGGGGCATCAGTCTGTAGGATATATAGTGTTCTTTAGTGATTTTTAATGGTATGGAGAGTGCAAGGTTTAATGTCCTCGTGGATTACTATAATTACTGATATAATATAATTAATTGTATAACGTGAGAAAAATCATATGTGAACTTTACCTAGATATGTAATGAGTTCTGCAATGTGGGACCCTAGACTGGAACTGTTTTGAAACTATAGATTATGCGTTTCCCATGGCACTGCCTATGTGCACTATGGCATGATATTCTGTCATGATGGAGTGGGAAGACTCTCTATATGTGAGAGTTTTTCTGGGAGTCGGTAGTCGTGAATCAGTTTGGATGCAAACAGCCTAGCAGAAACTGAAGCCAGGTCTGGTTAAGAAGCTGTGGACCACTGTCACAAAAGTTGGAGAGTAGCAGATTGGAGTGAGCTTGGTGCATTCCCCTGTGTGAATAGGACTACAGCTAACATTTTTGCAGCCTTTGCGTCAGTGAGAGGCATCAACCTTGACTGTTATGATTTCTCTGCAGATTCACTATTTACCTTTTGTAAACGCAACTACCTCAAGTAAAGTACCCAGTGAACCTGAATCCTGCACACATCTGAGTGCTTATTCAGCCACATTTCACTGCTAGATGCCCTGATCCAATGGGATACCTGGTATGACAAGAGGCGCTGTGTTGGGGCCTTGTTATATATGGATAAAGATATTGGGACAGGTGTTGAATTCAGTCCCATTGCCATAGGTGTATGACATTAAACACCTAGCCATGCAGACTGCATTTAGAATGTGTGCATAGTGCATAAAAGTTGCCAGTTCTGGCTCATATCCTCAGAGTTTCAAGTTTCCTTTGACATTAACATGACCACAAGAACTGTGTGATAGGTGCTTCATGGCATGGATTTTCATGGCCAAACAGCTGCATGCAAGCTTTACATAGTGACACATAACACTAAGTGTTTTACAGAGTGAAGTAAAATACACCGCCACTGGACTCTGGTGTAAGAAAAATATGTTCTGTGGAGTGACAAATCAGGCTTCTCTATCTGATGGTCTATTCAAGGAGTCTGGATTTGGTGAATGCCAGGAGAACATTACCTGCCTGACTGCATTGTTCCAGCAGTAAGTAGGCCCCTTAGCTCCAGTGAAGGAAAATGATAATGCTTCAGCATACCAAGACATTTTGGACAATTGTATGCTTTCAACTTTGTGGGAAAATTTGGTGGAAGTTTTTTTTTAATAGTTCCAGCATGACCTTGCCACAGTGCATAAAGCAAGGTCCATAAAGGCATGTTTGGGTGAGGTTGGTGTGTAATAATGGGCATCAATATGCTTTTTGCATACATGAGATGAAACCGATTTACTTTGTTATATTTAGTGGTATCCACTCACCATTATGTGTGATACTTTGAATGTTTGATATCCATATGCTCTTTTTGCATACATGAGATGAACCCCATTTACTTTGTTATATTTTATGGTGCCCACTCACCATTTTGTGTGATATTGTAGGTGTGGAATAATGTGACCGACCAACACAGAAACCTGACCTCAACCCAGTCAAATCCTTTTGGGATGAATTACAATGGAGATTGTGAGCCAGGTCCTCTTGTTCAAAATCAATGCCTGACCTCACAAATGCTCTTCTAGATGAATTGTCAAAAATTCTCACAGATATTCTCCAGAATCTTGTTGAAACCTTCCCAAAAGAGTGAAAGCTGATCTAACCCATATTAATATGCATTTTGAATTGAATGGGCTATCAATATGTATATAAATATATATATATATATATATATATATATATAGAGAGAGAGAGAGAGAGAGAGAGAGAGAGATTATACATATATACATTAATGTATATGTGCATATATATATATATATATATATATATATACACAGTATATATGTGTGTATATATATTAAAATGTGTATACAATAAAAATAAATATGTACAGCACAGAATTTTTTTTGTCTTTCTTTATCTCTTTGAACACATTTTAAGGTATGGTTTTTTTACAACATGATTCTCTGGGTTAGTGGTGCAGAAAACTAGATAAAAGTGGAATTTCAGGTGACTGTACAAGAAATGATTTGGCTGCTCCCAACACCATTCAGCTGTGAGCTCTCATTCTCTGAAGATGATTGAAACACTTCTACCTGACTTACCGCCTCAAGTGGAAAAGCAACTGAGGATAACTACAAACAAATGTAAGAGCTCCATTATGGATTTTCTTGGTGAGAAGAGATCTCCTTTTGCAGTACTAGTACATTTATGTAGCCTTTGGGATTAAGTTCTGCAATGTAAAAAAATAAAAATAAGAAGTCCTAGCTGTTAGAGAATAAAGGGCAAGATATAGACTGATAGTAAAGTTACTTGGAAGTCCTTGCATTTTTGACAATATATGTAATGCAACCTCAAAGGTAACACAGTTTGACAGATGATATAACATTGTTATTATTAAACATCCATTACATTGTAACATAGTTGATAAGGTTTGTTAAAGGCACAAGTCTATGAAATCCAACCTATAGCATCAATTTTTTCTGTCCAGCCACTTTACTTTGAAGGCTCCTTTACAATTCTTTGTTATTGGGAATTACCATCCCTATGAATGGTTTTTCTCAATACTTGACAAATGCTAATTTTGAAAAGATCACCTGACAAGAAAATGTCTGTTTTTCAGATAATTTGCATCTTTTATTCAGCTACATTGCTAAATTGTCAGTAGCACATATAAATGGGGCACCATGCTGCCAGAAAATGCCAAAATTTTGAGAATAAACATTTTCTTCAACTCCATATACTAAAGACAAACTGCTGAATTAAAATGGGAAATGACTGGAAAAGAAATTCCCATGTTCCCATCCTTGCCTGCTGTAAATTGGCCTTTAGTCATTGTCCCAAATGGCTTTTATTATTTGTCTTTTTATCTTTCCACAATTTATGAATGGGTCACTTGAAAAAATCTATCAAGGCTATGTGAAAAATGATAGAAGGTAACCTGACACAAGCTTAAAGGTAAGCCTTTAAAAGTCCTGCTTCTTGCACCAATATACAACCGCAGTGTCTGTTTCTCCCTCTCTAATGCTGAAAGTCTTGTTTATTAAAGAAGGGATTTTTTTTAAACAAAACTTTTTCTTAAAAAGTAGAAATGAGAGAACCTTTCACAATTCAGTTCATGTCAGGCTTGTCCATTTAGACCAACTCAGTCTGAGCCAGTTTGTATTGTGTGCAATTTTTTATTTTTTTTTAAAAGTTGTTTCTAATAATCTGAGGATCAAAGTTGCTAGTAACAAACAGTCTGCTTAAAAACACACTGCACTTTAGGATTTTTTTATGTGTTTTAAAATTTCAAAATTTTTTAGTGTTTGGCAGTGGATAAAAAAACAGGCTAAATTTTACAGTAATGCTTTAAATGGAAAATAATTGAATGAAAGAAGCATTGTTTATAACTTTAAGAAGTTTTTAGCTTTTTGGCGAGGGGAAAAAATATCCAAATTACGGCAGACATATACAAAAAGAGTGCCATGTGGTGTGACTAAATTGCTTTTTCTTGTTCACTGATATAGTACAGATTGAATTTTGACTCTGAGGGTTGTGATTGAGATTCATGCTTCAGCTGCAGAACAGTAGCACTAGCACATCACTTCACGAGCGCGCACACAATGTGACAAAGTGAATCCTATAGTTCTCAATTAATTAAATCAAAGTTTTATTTTGCAGTCTGAGTACTAACACTACGCGTCCCTAGAATTCCCACAGTGTAATATCTGTGCAGTCTTGCTATCTCTCTCAGTATCTCTGCCTGAGACCTTATCTAATCTATTGCCAAATGGACAGTTTCTCCTTCCTCCTGGGCTTTTCATACTGCCTATGAAACATCAATGACCCTACACCGGTAGTCCCTCATAATTGGTTATGAGAACTGCTTGCAAGGCATTATGGGTAAGCCTGCTAAAATCCTGAGGTCATGTGATTCCTCTTTGCTTTCAAAATGCCTTTTTATTGTGGCTGTCATTTTATCTGGTCCTTGAGAATCTGAAAGTTTTGTTCCATACTGGTTTGCTTATATCTACCAAAAAAGGAGGTCCCCATTCACATCCATATGGCCATACACATGCTGTGAATACAGGGGTATTTGGGAAACAGAAATAGTCAAACATTATGCGCTATAGTTTACTTAACTCCCATAGAAAAGAATGAGAGTTTTAGAAATGATTTACCACAGTGAGCTATGACATTTCAGGATATCCCCAATTATTTTGTAAAATTCTCACTGTAGATCTCATTTTCTTTGTATTTTTCTACACTTCTTCGAAATATCATTCAACTAATTTTAACACAGTGTCGCACCAAATTTTAATTAGCACTGCTTGAAGTTTACCTAGAAGGTTATCATCTCACATTATAAAATGCAATTTTTAACAATGTAAAAGAAGTGTTTCAATTCTGCAGAAGATGAAATCACAAGTACTAAAACATTTATAAGCACAGTAAATTCTGTTGTCTATATATCAAATGCTTAGTTTTTATCCAAGATGTTAATAAAAGAACCCGAAATAAACATATCTGTCGAAAAGGATTTAAAGTATTCTTAGATTTGTTTCGTACTGGACAAAATTAGTTTTCATTGTGCAGTTTCTTATCACACAATGTCACTTTCGATGGTAAATGTAGTGAAAACTTAAGCCTGCTTATATTGAAGCAGACACTGTAGTTACGGCTGAATTATAGTGGTTTACATTTCTTTAATTACGCTATTTAAAAAAAAAATCTGATTTTAGTCCAAAGAAAAAAATGGATTTCTGCTATTATTTTGCCATCAAAGATTCAGGTTCTAAATTATTTTAGCCACTACCTGACGGCGGCTGCACAAATATAGCTATGTACAAATTAAAAGAAGAAATTACAGCTAATGAGGCTGTGATGGACTAACAAAGAAAGATGGGCTCAGGAGAGGCAATTTCAGTTATGAGATCATGCCCATCGGTCAGTGTAATTAAACTGCACAAGTGTTTAGAGGAACAGAAAAGTACCAGAGAAAATTGCATTTTTTGCATAATAGATGCAAATTCTTATAAGAGAAGGGAGGCTTAAATTATTTACTTAAAATTATAAATATTTATCTTTCTTGTGCAATAATTGTTACAGAGAGTCTGCTGCATAACAGAAAGGATTACTGTAAATGCAGAGACTAAAAAAAGCACAATAATCTCTTAAACATGAAAAGCTATCAAGTCATCCTTCTGCTTGATAATTCAACTTCTTAATGGGTGTCCACCATCAAAATATTGCAGGTTCTTAGTTTACAGCAATATCTTTTAGTGTTGCTATAGAAGAGAGCACTGCTAAGCACTGAGTACTGCTATTCTAAGAATGGTTCTTAGAGCATCCTATTGTTCTACAGCCAGAATCGGAAAAACTCCAATCCTCCCTGTTAACCCTTTGATTCTGTTGTATGTGATCACGGTATGATCAAAGGGAACCTTCCCTTCTGACCGGGTCACCGGATTTCCCAGTGATCTTTTCTGTCACCTGTAGAACAATCTGCAGATAATCCAAGGGACCTTGAAAGAACCCATCTGTTCAGCAATATTGCTGTTAGAGCACACTAGTATTGCCCAAACATCATCATAGAGAGACATAGGAGGAGACACATTTTCTGTTAGTACAATAAACCTCATTTCAATCCTGAAATATTACTGTGTCCATCAGTTATTAGATATATCAAATTGAAATGGCTGTTGCAAACACCCAAATATTTAGAACTAAAAATGATTAAGATTAATAGGGGTGCCCAAACTTTTTCATATGACTGTATGTACCTACAAACAACACCGAAGAATAATAAATACAATACAATTTCTGCTGTATAAAACAAGCCTTATATAGCAACTTCAATAAAAAATAAATAAATAAAAAGTTATGACATTTAAGTCCCATTTGAGGGTGGTCATTAATGGATTAAAGGAACACCCTAGATAAACTTAGAAATTGTGCTGAATCTACAGAGAGGTCCGAGAAGGTGGAGCAAAAATTCTCATGTGCTTTGAAACCCTGTCATGGACTACCCCTTCATGATCTTTTTTAGGTATATAGCACAATGGGTATGGATTTATGATTAAAATAATCAGTAATATTTTTTTATGTCTCAAAATGTGCCGGACATACCAGGGTCATGAAAAAAGTTTTCATTCTCAAGTGTTGATATTTTTGTGACCCCATCTTAGGGGTTGCAAAGTGACCCCATTCACTAACATTAGTGAATGAGTTAAAGCAACCCAGAGATCTTTGGTTGAGTGAGGGAAGTCATTATCATCACAAACTCTAGGGCTATCCTAGCCTCAGGGCTGCCACAGGGCCCGGTACATTAGGGGGCCCAGCGGGCCCCTGATGTTTTTTTTTTTTTTTTTCTAATAGGCTGTTACCTCCTGGAGTAACCCCAGCAGGTAACGGGTCCTATTTACTTACCGATCCTCGCTCCTGCTCATGGCCGCCTGCGCTTACCCTTCTGTGGAAGCGGAGGTGGCTGTAAGCAGGAGTGGGGATCGGTAAGTAAGACCGCGGGTCCACAAGCCCCACAAACACTGCTATCATTATACTCGGGTCTTTTCAGACTGCACAGTAAATATTTTTCATTTTGTTAAAGGGGTTTTCACATCTCCCTCTCTCAGCAGTTTGCCCACTGTTTCTTTTTCTCACTTCCTGGATTCTTCTACAACCTGGTTGGAGGACTTTGATTGTTTGTTGAACATGAAGTACCTCACTAGGTATAGACATTGTTTTTACCATGAGAGATTATTTATTCCTAGAAATCTTATACACATGCAGATCAAATACTATGCACAGTAAATATATATATTACATTACACAGTTTTGGAGAGAAAAAAAATCTGTCGTATCAGATATAGGCAAGGCACCAAGGAAATGTGTAAATAATGGGAGGAATAATTTAACATAGCAGGAAATCAAAGCAACATTGCTAAAGCAATTTATTTAAGAAAACTCTTGAATTTACATAAGCTAGCAATATAGATAGGATCCTTGAGATGAATACTAGTAAAATTAGGGCCAAAAACGCTGTAGCTAATGAAAGTCCATGGGCACATGAAACATATGTTTGGAAACTTCCATATAAACTGTATACAATAAGTACAGTGATTAAAAAAGCTAAGGGCTCACTCCTATAAAAAAAAAACAAAAAACCTGAAATAATTTACAGTATATCATCATAAGTGTATCCTGAACTATTTGCAGGTCGCCACATTCTCACTAAAAGTTTTTAAAGGGCACCCTAAACTGGCCTCAGCATGTGCATCATCAAGAAATGACCTTACCTATGGTGCACCTCACTATGACGTCAATGCATTTGTCAATGCCCCTCACTTTCTGTTGATGAAAGTCAAGTTAAACTTTTAACGCTTTACCTCAGCATATCAAATTTACTTCAACTAGTCACAGGTGACGGGGAGCAGCTCCATCCAGTCATGTAGTCATTACACTAACTCAAACCCTGTGAGTAGAGATGGGCGAACCATTCATGATTAATTTTATGTTCAGGTTCGGCATCTCAGGTTTGGCATGAGTTACACTTTAAATTGGCTTAAAACATAGTGTGGATTACTCTTAGGGCTACTAGGAACCTATCTATCTAATTTCTAACTCTCTAAAGCAAACAAAGCAGAAGTTATATCAAAGTGTCTTTCCAGACTCCGGAGTATAATAGGTTGGGGCCCAGGGGTAAAAAAATTTAAAAAAATCATACTCACCTTCTGTTACCTCTTTGGGTCTGCTCGCAGTGTCTGGCACTCTTCTATGTCATCGGCCTGGAGGTCAACTCTGAGGCCTATGATTGGGCCACCAATGGCCACATGGGCACGCCAAGCGTCATGACATCATGACACTCGGCATGACCACGTCACTGCTGAAGCCAAGTCACAGGCCTCATCACCGAGCCCTGGCCGATGACGTCACAAAAGAGCACTGGACGTCACCAGGAGAGCACTAGACGCCGTGAGGAGACCCAAAAGTGGTAATGGAAGGTAGGTATGAATATTTTTTTTTTTTCATCTCTCCTGGGCCTCCACTTATTGCGGTAGTCATTTTAGTTCGTCCGAGTAAAAAAACAAACAATTTGGAATATTCGGGTCAAACCTGGCTTGGTACGAAGGAACATGTCCATCACATTGTGATTTAGTGCAAACACTGCATGACTAGATGGAGCTGCTCCCCATTCCCCGAGACTAGTTAAGGAAAATTTGCATATATCAATCTATGGTTTTAAAAGCTTATAATTTGACTTTTCAGCAACAGAAAGTTTAGTGAAAGGCACCTAAGTAAAAGATATTACTTGATGCTGGGACAGTTTATGATTAAAAAAACACCAGACAGGTTCCCTTTAAGTTGTCTCCTCAAAGGTTATATAGAACCTGGTCACCAATATGGCATTCAGAGCCCAAAACTAAGATGAAAAAAATTATCCACTAACATGAATTAGTAATATTCTCAACTATTTTAGATGGGCAAATATTTTTCTAACACACAATGTCACATATCAATATCTGTCCACAGTCATTTCCAACAACAAAGCATATGTACCTTTAATGCAGTATACAATAGAATCATTTCTGCATTTCTGTAGTTTTCCTATTCCAGAAAGTGAGATTCTTATGCTCAGCAAGCAAACAATTAGTATTATTGCTGTTGATAGTCTCTAGTATGTTTCTTCTTCTTCATCTGTTTGATGTAATGGTTCTGTATAAAATGTATGTAGAGATACTCTCGAGGACATCATTTCCTTAGGATATTAAAGCTTCCAACTGAACAGATGGGAAACTAACGCCACATCAAATCCATAATTTCCCTATTACTGTGTGAGCTTTTCCTTACACTTAGCAGTGTGGTCATTATACATTGTGATCAGGAGTTCATATCATCCATCATGTTCACAAAACTTACAGTTCTTTCTGTATATTTATAAAATTAAAGTTTATGTATTTAAAGCTTCTACGCAGGAGGGAATTGATTCCCTCAGTTTGATGTATGCAGCAAATAACTAATTTATTGCAAGAGGCAAAATTTGCAAAGCTAAATCTAAAATGGTTTCTAACTATAGTGAAAGAAGATAAATCATATGCTCAAGTCAAATTGGCCAAAGCCCTCACTCTATTCCCTGCTCAAGTGTATGACCTTCAAGTAAGCTAACCAAGCAATGGAAATCTAATCTACCCAATATTACCCTATTATTGTCTGAACATTCCAGAATAATCACTAGGGTGCCATCCCTGATTATTCAAATATTTGCATATTGACCAATCGTGACAAAATTGCTTCTGGCAGCCAATTTTGCTTAGTAGTAGAAGCGGATGCTTAAAAAATGTTCTTATACCATTAAAGACTTAAGATATAACCTTACCTTACTATCATAGAAACATTTGAATTGTCTATACATAATATTATCAGCAGTTTATACCTGAATATACCTCCACACTACAATGTTGTTAACACAAAGTGCAAATTTTCCCATCTCTGGGTATCTTACCCAACAGATTTAAGTTAAGTGGTTTTGATGACACTTGTATTGAGAACTCTAGATCAGAGAAACCTATAAGAACTATAAGATCTTAGTTCTAAGAGACTCTATGTAAAACTTTTGCATTTTCTTTAAAGTGAATCTGTCAGCAGTAAATTCATTATAAACCTAATCCAAGTACCTTGTAGAGTTGATTCTACAGTTTCCAAATATGCCTCTGTTTTTCAGTTTTAGAACCCTATTTTCATGTAAATTGTAATTCAATTCATATGCAAGTGAGGAGAAAGTATTTTGCCTTGGAATCTACAGTTGCGATCAAAACATGTGCAAGTTGAAGCATACCCCACAGCACTCTTCTTTTGCATATGAGTAAAATTTCAGTATCCTTGAAAATGTGGCTCCAAAGCTGAATAACAGACATATTTGGAAACTGCAGAATCATGTCTACAAGGTATTGTGATTAGGTTTATAATAAATTTACTGCTGCAAGGGAATAGGATAGGGGATCTTTCAGATCATGTGTGTGTGTGGGGGGGGGGGGGGTGCAAGTGTTCAGAGCCCCATTTATTCAGAGAACAAGGGAAGTGCTAGAGATTGGCTTTCTCCAGCACTCCTATTACAATGAATGTATCAGTGCACGCACTGCCTTACCACTGCTCCATTCAGAATAGGGCACAAATGTCCTCCTGATCAGTAGGGGTGTGATCAGTCAGGCCCCCACCAATCTGCAAGTCAATGTGGACATATCAATATTTGATCTTTATTTAAACAGTATTTAAAGGTAAATGTGATGAAATTGAACAATAACACTAACAAATTGACTGCAATAATTACTTATAGAATTGTTGCTTCCTTCTGTGGTTCCAATACCACTTTGGCTGAATTCACATAATTCACCTAATCACACCATACCAATCGTTGATTGTAATGTCAATCTGTATTCCCTTAGTCCAGACAGCAGCACAATATGGGGTATCTCTGCCCCTGTGTGTTGTTTAGGACAGTGGAACCTTTAATTAGCACCAAATTTAAGGTGCCTCCTACTAGCCCTATAAGAGGGCACCTGAGACCTCCCTCCACTGTGTAAATTATAAAGTAAAAGGAAACAATGCTTCTAGGGAGGGAAGCCTTGTGCTGCTGTCTGGACTAAGGGAATACAGATTGACATTACAATCAACGATTCCCCTTACGTCCGACAGCAGCACAATATGGGGAGATAGCAAGTAATTCCCCTAGGGAGGGTTTCCTCGCCTTACAACATCAAGGACTGTCTGACCAAAGGCAGTTGTCTGGGAACTGCGGACGTCTAAACGATAATGTTTGACAAAGGTCAACTGGGATGACCATGATGCAGCCGCACAAATCTGGTCCAAAGGTAAGGACAGGTACTCAGCCCAAGAAGTCGACACAGCCCTGGTCGAGTGGGGCGTAGAAAAAACTGGAGGGAGTAACTCCTGAATAAGGAAGGAAGACCTAATTGTCTCCTTGATCCATGTGGATAGAGTAGGCTTGGAAGCCTTGAGGCCTTTGTTTTTACCCTGCATATTAATTAGTAGGTTTTCGGCCTTCCTAAATGGTTGAGTGCGGGATAGGTAAATCCGCAGACACCTTACCACATCTAAGGTGTGGAGCTTTTCTTCCTCCTCAGAGGTTGGAGTGGGGAAAAACACTGGTAGCGAAATTAGCTGATTGCTATTATAGCATGAGGGGACCTTAGGGTTAAACCCAGGCAAAAATCTAAGGTGCACCCTATCTGCAAAAAGCACAATGTACGGTTCTCTAGAAAGAGAGAGCCTGGAGTTCCCCTACTCTTTTGGCAGATGTAATAGCCAACAAAAAAACGGTTTTGTATGCCAAATATTTTAGCTCCGTAGTCTCCAAGGGTTCAAATGGAGGACCGCACAGGCCTGTAAGGACTACCGCAAGGTCCCACTGGGGAACTGGAGATGATACTGAGGGCTTTAGCCTCATTGCCCCTTTAAGGAACCTTGCAACCAGAGGATCCTGAGACAGACATCTGTTCAAATGAGCGGAGAGGGCCGCAATCTGCACTTTCAAAGTGGCAGGGGCAAGGCCCTTATCCAAACCGTCCTGAAGAAAATTTAAAATATCAGCCGTTGAAGGTTGTAGATTATTAATACCCTTCTTGGAGCACCACTCCATGAAAATCTTGGCTGTCCTCTGGTAGTTCTTATTGGTAGAGTCTGTTCTTGCAGAAGAAAGGGTCTTCAGGACGGCCTCTGACAGTCCTCTATCCTGCTGTAGGGACTGCTCAACCTCCAGGCTGTCAGGTTGAATCTCCAGAGATCCTGGCACTTCAGAGATCCTTGGGAAACCAGGTTCTGGATGGGGGGAAGATGTATGCCAGCCTGGACCTCCAAGGGATGGACAGGGCATCCACTGCCAAGGGATTGTCCTCCTGGTAAAGGGAACAGAACGTCTCCACCTTGGCGTTGAGTCGGGTTGCCATGAGGTCTATTTCTGGAAGACCCCACTTCAGGGTAATCTGATGAAAGACTTCTGGATTGAGTGACCATTCTCCTGATACGGCATGACCCCGACTCAACCGATCCGCTACTATGTTCAGGGAGCCCTTGATGTGAACTGCGGATAAATGGGTTAGATTTTTCTCTGCCCATGTAAATATCAGATCTGCCTCCCTGAGGAGGGTTGGTGATCTGGTGCCTCCCTGTCTGTTCACGTACAGCACTGTGGTCATGTTGTCTGACCGGATTTTGACTGCTCTTCCCTTGAGAAGAGGCGAAAAATGGAGTAAGGCACGATATACGGCTCTGAGCTCCTTCCAGTTGGACGAGGTCCTTCTTTCTGGAGCGCTCCAGACTCCCTTTATGGAGTTTTCGTCCAAATGGGCTCACCATCCCAAGAGGGATGCATCTGTAGTCAACAGGGTCCAAGAAGGTTGGACCGTGGACCTTCCGTCTTTCAGGTGCAACCACCACTTGAGGGAAAGACGGGTCCTGGGGGAGAGTCGAATCTTCTTGCTGAATGTAAGAAGGGTGCGATCCCAAGCCTCTAGTAACTCCTTCTGGAGGGGACGTAAGTGCCACAAGGCCCATGGGACTGCCTCCACTGAGGAAGACATCAAGCCCAGGATCTTCATCAATGTTCTGATGGAGGCTATCGGCTTTTTGAAGAGGTGCCGGACTGCACCGACCAGTTTCTCCTTCCTTGCTGGTGTCAAGGAGACCTGCAGGCGGACTGAATCCAGGAAGTAGCCGAGGAACTTCCTTCGGGTTGAAGGGATCGTTACCGACTTCTCCCAGTTTATAAGCCATCCCAGACTCTGAAACAGGGACACGGCTGTCTGTAGATGCTGGAGCAGAACAGACTCTGACTGGGCTTTTATCAACCAGTCGTCTAGATAAGGCACCACGAATATCCCCTGAAGTCTGAGGGCGCCCGCTATAGGAGCCACTACCTTTGTAAAGGTGTGGGGAGCAGAGGAGATCCCGAAGGGTAGTGCTGTGAATTGAAAATGCTTCGTGTGGCCGGAAACTACTACGGCAATCCTTAGAAACCTTCTGTGTGGAGGATAAATAGGAATATGCAAATAGGCGTCTTTTAGATCCAAAGTCACAAAAACATCGCCTTGGAGGAGAAAAGTGGTGACAGACTTTATGGTTTCCATACGGAAGTGCTTCTTTTTGCTGAAGCGGTTGAGGTACCTTAAGTCTATGACCATTCTCCATTTGTCTGCCGGTTTTGGTACCAGGAAGACGGGAGAATAGACACCGGATCCTTCTTCTAGAGAAGGGACTTCCTCCAGGGCTCCCTTGTGAATGTATTCTCGGATAGAGCATTCCAATGTAGTCTGCTGCATTATAGGCAGGCTGTGAGTTAACACAAACCGATCCTGAGGAGGATGGAGGAACTCGATTGCATATCCTTTTTGGATTACCTGCAGGACCCATGGGTCTTGAATTTTTTCCTGCCAGCAGTTGAAAAAATGGGGGAGACGACCCCCGACAGAATCTCGGCCACAGGAAGACTGCTTCTGATGTCGGGAATCTCCGGACGGCGCCTCTAGAGGAATATCTAGAGCCTCTTTGGGACTGCCGTCCACGACGAGGCGGATAGCCTCTACCACGGCCAGAATTAGATCTACCTCTAAAGGCCTGGGGTAAAGTTTTACCCTTCCTATCAGCCAAGCCCTCCAGGATCTCGTCTAGGGCACTGCCAAAGACTCTACCTGGCTCAAAGGGTAATGCACACAAATTATATTTTGAGGGGAAATCAGCTCTCCAGGGTTTTAACCATAGAGGTCTTCTTGCTGCAGTGGTAAGTGCCAGAGATTTGGCCGCCAGCCTTAATTGATGGTGGGAGGCCTCCGCTAAATATTCAGCTGCCAGGGAAACCTGTCCATGGCGTTGTGCAAATTTGATCCATCATCTGATGGTACCATAGTGCGGCATGACAGTTTGGCCACCGCCATATCCACCTTGGGAGGAGGACCCCATTGATCCCATTGAGCAACTGGGAATAAAGCCTTGAACCTCCTAGAAACCACAAGAGGTTTTTCAGGACATTTCCACTCTGAAGACATTAATCTTTGTAATGTCTCGTCCACTTGGAAGACCCTAGGCCCTCTATAGGTGGACGTGGAGGCTTCCCCGTCAACATCACGATCCTTAGACCGGATGGACTTCAGCAGCCGGCTTAATTTTTCGAGTGGGAAGCACGGCCTGCTGGAATCTTCAGTGGAATCGTCAGATGAGAGTGTCTCATCCACTATCTGATAATCTTCGTCAGCGATGCGTAGGGAGGACTGTGTCTCAACCTGCGGTTTCTTGGCAATCTGGGCGATGGAAGAACGGATCTCCTTAAGAGACTCCTCCATATAGTCCTTTACCCAGGTGACAACCTCTCTTATAGAAGGTTCTTCTGACGGAGGTCCGCGGCATTGGCGACAGCGGGTAAAATCATAGCCGTCAGGTAAAGGAGTATTGCAATCCAAACACATTAGGTGTTTACGTTTAGAGGACTTTTTTCCTCCTAAGCCCATCGCCATTACCTGATGCAGAAGATGACATCTGAAACATCAAAAGCCACATGACAATGTAGAATAGAAGATTGCCAAGCATCGCTTACAAGAAGAAAAAAACCAAGGGGTACCTTACTTTTTTAAATCGGTCACTTGAGAAAAAGATCCCGTCAGGAAAAACCCAGACACCGCAAACCGCAGCAGAGGATCTAGTAACCACGAGCTCACCCAGTAAAGGACTGAAGCCCTTTTAAATGTAATACAGCATCGAGGGGAGGAGCCAAACAAAGAAGATATTCATACAGCGCCAAACAAGGTCAAATGCCATAATGGAACATAGAGGAGCATAAGCCTAAGCCAGAGGCTCCACATACAAGCAGCAAAAAACAAATCTATATTTTGCCATTAAAATTCCAATTTTCAAACATACCGCACTTTTCTGAGAAAACCGGAAGTAGGCCGTGGTGGTGCGCAAAGGCTTCCTTCCCCGGAGAACACGGGACCGAAAAAAGGTTCCGGCCGAAGAGGTTCCCCGCTTACTTCCGGGATCGCGCTGCCTGCAGAGCGATGAGCCGGGTAACGCTGCGCTGCGGGGCGGAAAAAGGCCCGAAGGACCGGAGGATCTTAGGAACGTAGGAAGGACCGAGGTACCCCCAAAAAGGTAAGCCAGGAGCTTTTTTAGGAAAAAAAAAAACCCTAGCAACGGGAGGTCACCAGAGACCTCCGTCCACCTGTCCCACACAGGACAGAAAAAAACACAGTGGAGGGAGGTCTCAGGTGCCCTCTTATAGGGCTAGTAGGAGGCACCTTAAATTTGGTGCTAATTAAAGGTTCCACTGTCCTAAACAACACACAGGGGCAGAGATACCCCATATTGTGCTGCTGTCGGACGTAAGGGGAATTTACATTTGCAGCATATTTCATGAAATAATCCGAGCCATATGCTGCATACAAAATGCAGAGCAAAGTGGCTTGCGCTTTGAGTGTTTTAAATTGCAGCATGTGACCCACAGGTCTCAACCATGGAAGGACAGCAGAGAAATCTGCAGTTGAGATGTATTGAAAACAACCTGATTTCCGGTGGTTTCTACCGGAAATGTAGAAATGTTGTGGAAAAAGCTCCTGAATGTCTCTGTGGACATATTGCTGTGCTTTCACTGTGTGTGGCCTTAAGCTTCGGCAGAAACAACCTCCAACTGGTGTCTCTAATAATTGTCTATAATTTTTTTACATCAACTAGGAGATATTTTATCTTATACTTCCATGGTGACCTTTTCAAGTTTTGTGGTATAAGAGCTTTTTGCATTTGCAACCTGGTTCAAAACACTCAAATAAATGTTGATGCAATTTAGATCCAGACATTGATTTAGCCATATTGTGGCATACCAGAGCTGGCTGTGGCTGGGCTGAGGGTGATCTCTGTTATAATTGTATTGTATTATTTCCTGTTGCTTTGTAGCCTGTGTGACATAGCAGGGGTCCTGAGTCCCACGCAACACAGCCCCACCTAGTGAGTCTCAGACATGCATTACACCTCCCATAGGATTGAATAGTAACCAAATGTCCAATGGGAGGACATCACTTGGGTAAAGGGGAGGAGTCAGCTGATCACTGGGTCCCCATGGTAAAACCCCTTCAGGAAGGTCTTGTGTGTGTTAGTGAGGAGACTGTGGTGTTAGGAGCAGGAGGAGAGGAGAGAAGTGTGGTTTTCTGAGAAAAAAACATTGAACTTAGTGCAGGAATCTCAAGTTCTAGACAGGCCATGGAAGGTTGGACAGTTGACATATTCCAACTGTTCAGAAGATCCTGTCCACTGTCTGCCTAGCCATCGTCCTGAAGGAAGTCAAGCGTCATCATTTTTTCAGCATGAGACTGTGGAGAGAACATTCTGGAACACGTGCTCCATAGCAAGTATCACAGGATCCAGGGGCTAAGGCCAGACCAGTGGAATATCCCACCACCCTGAGTATTGCGCCTCAAAACTCTGAACTATCAGGACCACATAACGTGAGTGGGGAATATTGTGTGTTAGCATCGTGGTGGTAATCCTCCTATGAGCCAAATAGGAACCCAGACGCACCTTAGGGCTGTAACACCTTTCATCACATCAAGTCTACCCTGCACCCCAGGACTTTGCTGCATCACCAGGTGTACCCTGTTATTGTGTATTGAAAAGCTATTTAAGCATCTGTGCCTCCACAGCTATGGAAGAGTATTCAGTAAAAGTTCAACTCTGTTTCAGCTTTACAACTGTTTCTGTGTCTGACTCTGCTCCGACAACATCAGGGCGCCCCAAACACCACCAGTCAGCAAAGTATAGGGGAAGCGCCCCGGGGGAACAATTACCACCAACTTTTGTGCAGCCCCCTCATCACCGGTACCAGTGGTGTTAACGTGGGACAGCACCAGCGCTGTGCCCTTGTGCCCAGAGACCGTGACAAGTTTGCGCTGTTTGCACCCCACAATCACAACTGCAGCGTTATCCCCCATCTGGTCACCGCAATATTATCATCCCTTGCTGATTTTATTAATGTGCTTACCCTGTCACATATAACATGCTGGAGAAAAGTAGCCCTAACCCATGATATACTCCAACCATGTTGTACAATTAATATCAGATTTTTCTTTTAAAATTCTGTTCTCATCAAAATGTCTTCAGACAGGGCCATATTTATAGCTCACGCTTCTCCAGGTACTAAGTTTAGCAACGCCGCCATTAAAAACCCATTTACGCTGACTAATTATAATTATAGTTTGCTCATTTCTGAGAAATCATAATGATAATTAGTCAGTATTAACAAATTAGGTCACTGATAAAATTATTATTTATCAATTGTCACCAATTGCAGAGCTATACAATAAACATGGTACTGCAGAAATAATACTCCTATATTATTTTGCCCCCTAAAATAATAGTGAACTACAGGTGTTGCTCGCCACAATAGCAGTGCTATACAGATTATTTAGCATCACTCTCACAGTTCCTCTAATAAATGGCACTATAGTACATTACCTCTAAATTTGTCCCATTTACGTATATACAGTATTCTCTTAAAGCATACCTCCAGTTATAAAGTTATAAACAACTTTTCATAAATGAATATTATAGGTTAGTTTCAAAAGTATTTATTAAATTACAACATAAAAAAAACACATTAAACAGCAAGTCAATCACAAACAGTAAGAATTCGACATAGAGTATGCATTAAATATCAAAGAATACATCGTATAACATATGGTAGCATATAAGAAACCATGGGTAAACAAGGGAATAATAAAAACATAAAAATCAACCTGAATCAGGAGAGGAAAGGGAGAAAAACAGCGCAAACAGGACAGCAGGAGTGACAATTAAGAATCCACCAGTGGGGAGGTGTGTGGGGAGTGAGGACACAATCCAGTCACAGGACTAAAGCTGGAGGCAGTATGGGAGGCCTGGGATGCGAGAATACCATCCACTTTGTAGGTACTGTAATACACAGTGTTTTTGCTGCGGCATTTTGGCCACAGCCGAAAAGCCACGTGTTCGCAACTAGCACTAAAAAACATGTTAAACACGGCTACATTTGTTACTTACATCTTGATGGTCTGTTTTATTTTATTTATATGTGACTATCTATTTACAGCAGAGGAAAATGAAGACGTATTTCAGGCTTAAGCTGAATTCCTGAAGCTGAATTTTTCAGGCAGGAAAAATTCCGCTGTGTGAAGATATCTTTATTGTTTTGTAGAGGTAACTTCTAAGCAGCACTTTTATTACCATCAAAGGCAAGGTTAAAATGAGAGGTAATACTGGTATTATAAGGCTAGAAGCAGATAACAGAGGATGACAACATTGATGATAAGTGATAAGGGCAGCTCACGTCTTCCACTCTGCACATTATCCAGTGAAAGGCAGTCAGATTTTATGTATATTGTTGATATAATATATCTTCTCACACTTAGATATTGTTTGTAAATGTGTGAAAACTTAATAAAATTGTAATAAAAAAGTGTATACTATATTTTACCATGTGTTCATATGTCATGGTAGTAGCTGAGGAAAGATGCCTGCCTCTTAAAGGCTGCCAAGTATCCTGCAAAAGAAATAAATGGTGAAGTATGTAATCAGAAAATAAAAAACACAATAAAAAAATATTCTGTATAGGTGATAACATGTCCTTTAAGCTGTAGTTTTTCCATGATTAGATGAACCAATAGTAAAAGCTTTTATTTTCGTCATATAAATAGGAAACAGAGATTTAGATGTGAGGAGTATGCTGATTATTAGTGCACAAAGCAGATTATGGATGGTTCTGCCACTTTAAATTTTCATATCAAGTGTAAGGGATGGAGGAACTAAGAAAAATACCAGTGTTGCAAAGCCACCTAAATTACAGTTCAATAGTCCCACAACAATAGCCTACTAAAGAAGGCGGCGCTCACATGTTTGTTCAAGTCTTCTTTTATTTCATCCTTTTTAAAATAGCAATGGGGGAAAGATGAATGGAGAGACTGGGAGTCGGTCCACTTCTCATTTCTCATTGAGACTTCAATTGGCCTCAATGTGTCTGATGTCAGTGTGTTTGGTTAAAGGCTTAACATCAAGCAACCAAATAAAGAAATAGGGTAAAACTATTGAGGCAAGCATTGACAAGTGTGTATGTAACATCCAAACATATTTCTGTTAATTGCCACCTGCTTAATACATTACATATAACAGAGAATTACACTCAAATAGAAGAATATAGCAGGATGTCCTAATGAGTTTTCCAAAAGTTAAGAGTCTATAATCTATGAAATATGCTATACTGCATCCATCACTAAAATACAATAATGTTATAACAACATGTATAAATGATGTCAACCTCTTAAAAGAAAAGGGGAGGGGGGAAGAAGGTAAAAATAGAAAAAGACATTAGAGCAGATTTACTAATCGTGTCTACGTTTTAGGCAACTTTAAACTAAACAGCCTGACACTATACCAGATTTCCTCCACACCTCATAAGTAATTAAAGTAAGTTTAGTTAATTAAATTAAGTTTCTGTGCCATTTCAGTGGCTAAATATTCCCCTCACTTATCTGTTATTCTGTGCCAAAATTTAGGACTTGTTTCATGAATGGGTAAAAAAAATTCCTTAAATCTTTTATTCTCCCAGAGTTTTATATCTGATGTACATGGTTCCCATTCATGTCCCAGGCTTATACCTGAAACAAGTGAGATCCCTATTTATTTCCTTCTTGTTAAAAGGGCAAGGATCACAATTAGCCTATGACAGACTCATTCTTAAAAATTCTCTAGGAGGCTTTACCTTCCCTGAAATTTTTTCTTATTATAAAGCCATACAACCCTGTAGATGGCTGCAACTAATGATCTCAGCTCTGGGTAACCTAGGTACCAATTTGGAGTATGAATCAATTTCCTCCCGATTGATGACTCAGCTCTGGTCGTTGTTGCCAGTCTCTTTACCAAATTTTCACCTTGCCAGATACATTATACAGGTCATACATAATCTAACACACAACTATAATATTCTATCTATTCCTTCTAGGTACATACCTATCAGTCTTCTCCCATTCATAACATGTCCCCAGTGTGTGTTTATTGCCCCCTTTTGGTGCCAGTTTGCTACTCATAAGGTCTCTATGCTAATGGAAGACACTGGTAATAGACAAACTTTCCTACATGAGTTGCTAAAATTATACCAGAAATACCAGCTGACTTTGGCAATACTTCACACTCCTCCGTAGGCACTTCATCAGACTATATGAGCAAATTATTTCACTGGGCTATAGGGCACACCATCTTATATCAGTATATCATGGATTAACTCTGATATAAAAACACTTCTTAAGGAGAAAAAGATGGCATTCAGGACAAGAGATAAGGAGGGGTTGTGGGAAGTACAAAAGGAGCTGAGGCATCTAATCAGGCAAGGAAAAGCCAGTTATAAGGAAAAAATGGAAAAGCAAATGGAAAGAAAAGACATAAGGGGGGGTCTGGGAGGGGCTTAAGTCAATTTCGGGTCATAAACAGTCTGTCTGCCAGATTGAGGCAGATGTTAATTGGATTAATGAACTAAACCTATTCTTCAACAGATTTGATCACACACCAGCTCCTCCCACCCCAGCATGTCCTTCAGCTCCCCTCACCACAATGACTTCACCCCATTCACCCCATGTGGCTACTTCCCAACAGACCAGTAAATCCAGAAATCTGTCTTTATCTGACCACAGTCTGACCTTCACACGGGCCCAGGTGAGGAAGGAGATGAAAAAGATCAAGGCGAGGAAAGCCGCAGGGCCAGATGACATCAGTGCAAGGCTAATTAAGACTTGTGGGGACCAGCTGTGTGGTATAATTACATATATGTATAATATGAGCCTGAGGCAGGAAATAGTCCCTGAATTATGGAAATCTTCTTGTGTGGTACCAGTTCCAAAGAAACCTCACCCTATGGACCTCAACGACTACAGACCTGTAGCACTGACATCCCACTTGATGAAGATCTTAGAGAGATTGGTTCTCACACATCTTCGCCCTCTAGTGAGCCCCGCTATGGACCCTCTCCAGTTTGCTTATCGACCGGGCATTGGGGTAGATAATGCCATCATCCACCTTCTGCACAGGGCTCTGTCTCACCTGGAAAAACCAGGGAACACGGTGAGAATAATGTTCTTTGATTTCTCCAGTGCTTTTAACACCATACAGCCCAGGTTACTGAGAGACAAGCTGGGCCTTGCTGGAGTGGACCACCACCTCTCCAACTGGATCCTAGACTACCTCACAAATCGACCTCAATACGTGAGAGCCCAAGACTGTGTGTCAGGTACCGTTATCTGTAATACGGGGGGCACCTCAGGGTACGGTTCTCGCCCCTTTCCTCTTCACACTGTACACTGCTGATTTTAGGTGCAACTCATCCAGCTGTACCTACAGAAGTATTCTGACGACTCTGCAATAGTAGGCCTCATCACAGACGATGATGACAGGGAGTACAGAGAACTGAACCGGTTTTTTGTGGACTGGTGCCACCAGAACCACCTGAAGATTAACGCGGGGAAGACCACGGAGATGGTGGTGGACTTCCATAAAGGCAGATGCCCTCCAAAACCAGTGGACATCCTGGGGACGGGCATCGAGATTGTGAACACCTATAAGTACCTGGGTTTGCTCCTTAATAATAAGCTGGACTGGGCAGATCATATGGAGGCCCTGTACAGGAAGGGCCACAGCAGGCTCTACCTGCTTAGGAAGCTGAGAGCCTTTGGAATCCGGGGGGCACTTCTTAGGACTTTCTTCAACTCTGTAGTGACATCAGCCATCTTCTTTGGAGTGGCCTGCTGGGGGAGCAGTATATCAACCAGGGACAGAAATAAACTTGACAAGCTGATTAGAAGGGCCAGCTCTGTCCTGGGGAGCCCACTGGACCCAGTGCAGGCGGTGGGTGACAGAAGGATACTGTCCGTGGTGATCTCCATGCGGGAGAATAACTCCCATCCCATGCATGAGACTGTGATTGCGCTGGGCAGTACTGTCAGTGACCGACTGCTCCACCCTAGGGTGAGAAGGAGCGCTATTGGAAGTCTTTCCTCCCCACCGCGGTTAGGCTGTACAACCAACACCGACCTAAGCGGAGATCATTACATACAGAGAACTGAAATATCTCTCTGCCTGTTAAATCCCCCCCCCCCCCCCTCTGCTACGTCCTATCTATCTGTCTGCTATTAATGTAATGCCTCTCACCTTGGAACATTCCTGTACATGTTGTATTTGTATTTGTATCTGCTTATCTTATCTTATCTTTGCTGCTGTAACACACTGAATTTCCCCATTGTGGGACTATTAAAGGACTATTATTATTATTATTATTATTATTATTATTATTATTATTATTATTATTATCAGAAAATGGGAAACTGACTGAGGTAGAACTTTCTCAGCTCCAGAGGTGACCTTTATCCATTATCAAAATATCTTACAATTCAGGAAAAAGATGCTACAAAACCCCTTATTTATTGAAACAGATGGGATTAGTCACCTCTGATGCATGTTAGAGGTGTGGAGCTTCTGGAGGCACTATAGGCCATCAATTAGAGATTTCTGGAAAGGGATTGAATCTTCTATTCACACCATATGTAAAACAGACATAATTTTGACACTCCCACACAACATGGTCTCCTTCCTCCACCTTATCATACATTTAGTCCAAGCAGCTAAACTGCTTTTTCACCTATCCTTGTTAAGCAAAGGAGTTAGAATGGTCTTTGGTAAGACTCCATCAATGTAGGAAAAATAAAATCCATGCTCTCCAGCTGGTCCAATGCTTAATGGTTTTATTGAAATCACAAAAATACACACAACGCTTTTCCGGGAATAATTCCCCTTTTTCAAGTGTAAAAAAGCAAGAACATAATTGAACACATGCAAACACACAGATATATATATATGTATACAGGTATTCCTGGTCCCTCCCCAGGGGAGAACCATGATCAACACATGGTCATTCTCAACAAATGTTGTACCTGAACTAAGGATTAAGTTGAAAAGCTGTCCCAGACCTCTTACCAGATGTGGCAAAAAAGTTTCCCCTAAAAATGGGGCTTCAATTATGATTAAGCTGATTTCATACTTGGCGCCACTGCCGATCCACTGCACCTGCACTGGGCTTCTTCGCGCAGGTGCCGCAGTCCCCAGGCTCAGCATCAATGGCAGACAACTGCGACCTTGCCCGAATTTCCCCCCTTGGGTACAGTACTCCCCCACCCAACTGTTCCACACGCCTCGTGGAGACCAAGGCGCATGTGCGAGATGGTCAAGATTTCTTATTATAGATATACTATAAAATAATAGAAGCATTGACAAACAAATAGCAGTAAAAACATGTTGTGTGTATTTTTGTGATTTCAATAAAATCTTTAAGCTTTGGACCAACTGGAGAGCACAATTTTTTTTTTCTACATTGAATGAGTCTTACCAGAGACCATTCTAACTCCTCTGCATCTATTGACGCCTGGTACCACGACTGCTGATGTGGGCATATCTGCTTTAGAAATTAGAGAAAACCAACAATGCCGAGTGGCACATAGCGTGATACTGTTTCAATAAAAAAATGGTGGTGCTCAAAAGTGAAATAGTGTAGTGGGAAGAGTACATTCGCATGGATATAACGGTGATCAGTGGTCTAGGTGTATTCTCACCTTAATGCTAGAAAGTAGTCACTAGGGTTAAAGAGGCATCCAAAAACAGAAGTATGTGTGCACACATCAATGATAGAGATGTACCCTCACCTAAGAGAGTTGTGAAAAGTCACAACTACTATACATGTATCCAAATCCAAATACAGCCGTCGATGGTAAGGATGTACTCTCACCTTGGTGAGTTGTGAAAAGTCACAACTACTATAGAGGCATTTAGATGTAATGGTATCGTTGGAAGCTGCAGAACCTCTGGGCGTCAAGTGTAGATGTGTGGAATCCAGGCGGTTTGTATTCAAGTTCAGAGAATGGAGTAGAGACTCCAAAAAAGTAAATTCCGTGCTTTCCAGTGAAGGTCTTTATTAATTGCGCAAAGCAAACAACGCGTTTCGGGGATGAGAGACCCCTTTTTCAAGTGTACATGAGACATGATAGCATGATGTGGGCATATCTGCAGCCACTCTCATCTTTGTTGTCTACAAGCTTTGTTGATAAGGTGAGAGGCCAACTGGTTCTATTATCTGTTTCCTGATTTGTATCTGTAAAATCAATACAGAGTTGTGCTATGTGCCGCTCGGTTCTTGTGTTTTTTGGTCTTTTAAAATAATCTGGTTCAGCAAATATTTGCCCACCAGAGAAATGTGGCCAGATAGAGTGAAACAATTATAGAGGTTGTAATAACTGGTCAGTTGGGAGATTTGTATGCACTCTAAATTTGTGACACAATGGAGACCGTGGATGGCATTTACTCACCACTGAGGTGTAGCTTTTTCAATCGGCCTGATATTCCCATTTATGAGTACAGAGCATTATGATTTTAACATGAATTCCCTGAGCTCCTCAGTTGTATACCGCTCATAACTGATCAGCTTTACTTTGATAGTCGGACAGGGTACTCAACTGTAATAAATCTTCTCAAGTCTTGGATGATCACCGGGACCAAGCTTGTATTATGTCTTATGCATATTGTACAAACCAGATACGTCAGATTTATCAAAGGGTATTTACCTTCATAATTCACCTGATTTCTTTTCTCAAAATATCGAGTACTACCATTTTGCAAACTTGATACCTGTTCAATGCCTGCAAATTTTAACCCACTTGCATTCAATGCATGCACTTCTCTATCAGCCTAGGTGCCCCCTCTCCACCTAAAGAAATGGGCTTATAGCATTCTCAAAACCTTCTATAGAGATATCTAATAGTTTTTTCTATTTAATGGTCACAAAGGAATATCACAATATATACAATAAAAGTGAGGTAATTTATTTGGTTTAAGTCCCAAAGGTGAATATCTTTGCTCTTAAATTAAAGTAATAAAATACACAATTTACACAATGGTGGTTTCCCTGGGAAATCATGTTTTTTTTAGCATCTAATCATTGATTACAAGCTTCCAGTTATATTACTCATCAGCATCATTCAGGATTATCAACAAGACAATTATCCACAATTCTGTACTTTTCAATTTTCAGACCGAAGAAATTAACTGCTTTGCCATCGATTGTTAGATTTATATATGGTGTCATCACCAAAGCAAAAAAGCATGTAAATATCATGTTGATCTTATGACTACATATGGGTGATTTTTGGCTTGTTTGCTTTTGATACTTAAATTCCTTCACTGATCATATAAGAATTCCAATAAAACTTGTATTTACTTGTACAGATATATTTACTGGAAATAAATGTTTTGCATTCATAGTCTGTGCTGCGTTTGTACAACTGGCATCTTTTATCTGAGCATGCTGAATGGATAATTGTTTGATTCATCGACTTATTGGACTGTGTGAACATCAGAAGCTTTACTGTACAAAAGAGGAAAATCTTTGCAAGGGTATTCATCCTGTCAAGTTAACAGCAGTTAACGCCAGATTGAGTTCCCTAAATGGAGTGTAGTGAATCAGTATATTGGATATTCTTCTATTAGGTGTAGACATGCAAATAAATATGTTTACTAACCCTTGAAATTGGTAGTCAACAGTAAATAACAAACCTCATTAAGGTCTCTTGGCAGGGCAATTTATAATGGCTTGGTTTAAACTATTCTGAAACAATGCACAAGAAAGCATTATAGAATATATTCCACTGCAGAAGTAGATTATTTCTATAATCCTTAAAATGCAGGTTTTACAGCCGAAATTTTAAACATGTTGCCTAGCTCAGATATTTAAGTTCAGCTAAAATATATTCATTATATTAGTGGAAGAATCATTATATCTTAGTAGTAGTAAACCAATTCATATAGTCACAGGGGGGATATGCCACAAAATCTAAATAATATCACAGAAAGATATGGCTAAATAAAACTTAATAATTTTTATTGGTATACTCTAAAAAAGGTATAAAATATAGGTGCACAAAAGAACAGTTTGCTGCTACAGATACATACAATAGAGGGTTTTGGGAACTCAAAGAACCCTATACTGCCTCAACACGCTGGTCGTAGGTAGTTTTGATAAATATACCTCGATCGGGTAAGTCAGATAGGGATTTAGTTTGTGATCCCTAACCACACGCCAATCGAGAGCGTAGGGTGTACTTTTTATCCTCAAATGAGTATCCCTCATGCTCAAAAATAGGCGTAATCACCGCATGTTATCCCCCACATCATATTGTGTCTTGTGAGAATTTAAATACTAACATGTGGCGACAAAAATTGCCAATGAAAGGTATACTGGCATTGACTGTCACATGTGCTTACAATCTAGTTTGCTACTGCACAAGTCCCAGTCCCTCCACTAATCAACTCAAACACCTCAATGCGTTACCCCCATAAATATTTCTATATGGGTTACTCAGGAATGTTAAATATTAAGCCTGTTAAGATGAAATCCTTATCTGACTAATCCGATTGAGATATATTTATCAAAACTACCTACAACCGGCATGCTGAGTCAGTATAGGGTTCTTTGAGTTCCTGATGCCCTCTTTTGTTTGAATATGTAGCAGCAAACTGTGCTTTTACAGTGCCTTGCAAAAGTATTCGGCCCCCTTGAACTTTTCAAGCTTTTGCCACATTTCAGGCTTCAAACATAAGGATATAAAATTTTAATTTTTTGGTGAAGAATCAACAAGTGGAACACATTCATGAAGTGGAACGAAATTTATTGGATATTTTAAACTTGTGTAAAAAATTTATAACTGAAAAGTGGGGCTTGCCAAATTATTCGGCCCCCTTAAGTTAATACTTTGTAGAGCCACCTTTTGCTGCGATTACAGCTGCAAGTCGCTTGGGGTATGTCTCTATCAGTTTTGCACATCGAGAGACTGAAATTCTTGCCCATTCTTCCTTGGAAAACAGCTCGAGCTCAGTGAGGTTGGATGGAGAGCGTTTGTGAACAGCAGTTTTCAGCTCTTTCCACAGATTCTCGATTGGATTCAGGTCTGGACTTTGACTTGGCCATTCTAACACCTGGATACGTTTATTTGTGAACCATTCCATTGTAGATTTTGATTTATGTTTGGGATCATTGTCTTGTTGGAAGATAAATCTCTGTCCCAGTCTCAGGTCTTTTGCAGACTCCAACAGGTTTTCTTCCAGAATGGTCCTGTATTTGGCTCCATCCATCTTCTCATCAATTTTAACCATCTTCCCTGTCCCTGCTGAAGAAAAGCAGGCCCAAACCATGATGCTGCCACCACCATGTTTGACAGTGGGGATGGTGTGTTCAGGGTGATGAGCTGTGTTGCTTTTACGTCAAACATATCATTTTACATTGTGGCCAAAAAGTTCAATTTTGGTTTCATCTGACTAGAGCACCTTCTTCCACATGTTTGGTGTGTCTCCCAGGTGGCTTGTGGCAAACTTTAAACGAGACTTTTTATGGATATCTTTGAGAAATGGCTTTCTTCTTGCCACTCTTCCATAAAGGCCAGATTTGTGCAGTGTACGACTGATTGTTGTCCTATGGACAGACTTTCCCACCTCAGCTGTAGATTTCTGCAGTTCATCCAGAGTGATCATGGTCCTCTTGGCTGCATCTCTGATCAGTCTTCTCCTTGTTTGAGATGAAAGTTTAGAGGGACGGCCGGGTCTTGGTAGATTTGCAGTGGTCTGATACTCCTTCCATTTCAATATGATCGCTTACACAGTGCTCCTTGGGATGTTTAAAGTTTGGGAAATCTTTTTGTATCCGGCTTTAAACTTCTCCACAACAGTATCACGGACCTGCCTGGTGTGTTCCTTTGTCTTTATGATGCTCTCTGCGCTTTAAACAGAACCCTGAGACTATCACAGAGCAGGTGCCTTTATACGTAGACTTGATTACACACAGGTGGATTATATTTATCGTCATCAGTCATTTAGGACACATTGGATCATTCAGAGATCCTCACTGAACTTTTGGAGTGAGTTTGCTGCACTGAAAGTAAAAGGGCCGAATAATATTGCACGCCCCACTTTTCAATTTTTTATTTTTTACAAAAGTTTAAAATAACCAATAAATTTCGTTCCACTTCATAATTGTGTCTCACTTGTTGTTGATTCTTCACCAAAAAAATTTAAATTTTATATCCTTATGTTTGAAGCTTGAAATGTGACAAAAGGTTGAAAAGTTCAAGGGGGCTGAATACTTACGCAAGGCCGCAAGGCACTGTATACACCTGGATTTTATACCTTTTTAGAGTATAACAATAAAAATTATTAAGTTTTATTTAACCATATTTTTCTGTGATATTAGTAAACAAATTCATAACTATGATTACTAAAAATCTTTTTAAGATAAATACTGTACATATGCTACATTCTACATATATATGAGATCTGATTAAAAAGAGTATTCTAGTTTTAGGCATTCATGGCATATTCACATATTCCTTTCTTCAGAATGTGGCTTCAATGACTCCACTCTAAGTAGAAAGGCATTCACAAGATAGGGGTCATGGGACCCTGTTCTTGGGATAGGTGCAGGTTCCAAGGCTGAGAACTGCATCCATTGGACATTGAAGGCCTATCCTGTGGATAGTTCACTGAAATTAAAGACCTAAAATATAACTTTTATTTAAATAGCCGATAAAAATAACTGAAATAGTGATAATATAGTGGTCAACTCAAAAGTGTACAAAACTAGAAACGAAAAAATATGAATTCTCAAAAGAGATCATGGGACTGATCCAAATGGTACTTGCCTAGGATCAGTCTCATATACATCACATTACAGGGCAAACACTGCTTTTTATTGTAGCCACCAACGTGCATCCTAAAGTGATCACGACAGGAGCGATATACTCTTTAGCCCTCCAGTGTGTTCCTTACTGACACATATAGGTACTGCTGGGTTAGCAGATCTGATCAGATCAGATATTTTAAATAAAAGTTATATTTTAGGTCTTTAATTTCAGTGAAATATAGAGAGCTTGATTGACCTTACCATCCATACACAGTGAAGCCTATCCTGTGGATAGGTCATAAATGCACCTGCAAGTTATACACCTTTAAGCCATCTTTAAAAACTGACATTCCAAAGAGTCATATGGACTTTTACTGCCAGCAGAGAAGGAACATTTTGGCCTAGTGACAGCTTTCATGTGTGCTAGTGATCTAGTGAGCAATTCCTACTGAAACTATAAATTTCACTACAAGCATAATTTACAGTTGATCTTCATACATACTAGAAAATTACATTTGACAAAAATTAGTGATTGGCAATGATATTGGGTCAGTGTTAATGAGTTGTAGTAGTTGTAACAAGTCTTGCCCACTTGCCTGAGTTCCAAATATCATGATGTGACGTATCTTAATACATAACTACCCGGCTTCTTTAAAGATAGACAAGCCTTCAACCCATTTTCTCCTCCTTTCACTTTTAGTGCAGTATGATAGAGATCTTCTTTCTTATACTAATTATAACTTTGCTGTGTTTTGCTTCCAGTAGGCAGTGATGCAGTCATGATTGTTTTCTTTTGTGCATCCGCACTGCCCAATTATTGATTTGTTTGCTTAGAAAATAGTGATTTGTAGAGTTAATTGGCCTTAAGCCACTTTACTTTCATGTTGTTTTGTTAAACTTGTGTTTATTTATTTAGCAAGACAAGTTACTGGTGTAAAAAGTTTTAAAGGAATTAAGTAACAAGCAAATAGAGAAAACTTTAAGAAAAAACTTTTGGAAATATTATAAAAGTGAAAATTCATAAATCATTCAGGAAAACCAGTCATGACTCATTTTATCATTGAAACATAAAAAACAGGTCTGTTATTAGGATCAATTAAGAAAAAGAATTAACCAAATGATTATATTTTATTATCGGCTCAGAAATGGCAAACCTGAATTCATGTCTTATACTGTGTATAGGAGTCAGAATCACAAATCTGTGAATATTGTTGACCCAAAAGGTTTCAATGTGTTAAAAAATGTCCTGTTCCAAATAATTATATCTGCTTTGGGAATTGTTTTTTTTTCCTTCTATTTAAGTCTTCAAAGACTACAATTTAGCACCTGCAATCCAACAGGCTGTATATACAGTACGCCTACAGTATATACTGTAGCCTAGAGAACTCATCACAAAATAATATTGTTTTTAACCCCTGTTCAACCGCTGTTGGCATTTTTCGATTTTGACTCCCTACCTTCCAAAACTAACATAACTTTATTATTTTTCTATTCACAGAGCTGTATAAGAGCTTAATGTCTGTGGGACAAATTGAACCTGATAATGGTACCATTTAATATTTTGTAATATGCACTGGGAAGCTTTGACCGAGGAGATGGGAGGTTTAATGCGGGCACTGATTGTGGACATTGTTGCGTGTTCTCCACTGTTCACACTTGGTGTACTATTATAGCAGATGTTGAGAATGGGTTAAAAAGTTGCTTGTAATAAACATGTCTGGACACAGCAAAGAGGATATGTAAGGAAGGACACGTCTGTATAGCATTCTTTGCAATTCCACTGAGAACTGCAAATCATTCTGAATATGTAGATGCTATACATACAGTGGGGAAAAAAAGTATTTAGTCAGCCACCAATTGTGCAAGTTCTCCCATTCAAAAGGATGAGAGAGGCCTGTATTTGACATCATAGGTATACCTCAACTATGAGAGACAAAATGAGAAAACATATCTAGAAAATCACATTGTCTGATTTTTTAAGAATTTATTTGCAAAATATGATGGAAAATAAGAATTTGGTCACCTACAAACAAGCAAGATTTCTGGCTCTCACAGACCTGTAACTTCTTCTTTAAGAGGCTCCTCTGTCCTCCACTCATTACCTGTAGTAATGGCACCTGTTTGAAATTGTTATCAGTATAAAAGACACCTGTCCACAACCTCAGTCACACTCCAGACTCCACTATGGTGAAGACCAAAGAGCTGTGGAAGGACACCATAAACAAAATTGTAGACCTGCACCAGGCTGGTAAGACTGAATCTGCAATAGGCAAGCAGCTTGGTGTGAAGAAATCAACTGTGGGAGCAATAATTAGAAAATGGAAGACATACAAGACCACTGATAATCTCCCTCAATCAGGGGCTCCACACAAGATCTCACTCCGTGGGATCAAAATGATCACAAGAACGGTGAGCAAAAATCCCAGAACCTCACGGGGGAACCTAGTGAATGACCTGCAGAAAGCTGGGACTAACGTAACAAAGGCTACCGTCAGTAACACACTACGTCGCCAGGGACTCAGATCCTGCAGTGCCAGACGTGTCCCCCTGCTTAAGCCAGTACATATCCGGGCCCATCTGAAGTTTGCTAGAGAGCATTTGGATGTCCCAGAAGAGTATTGGGAGAATATCATATGGTCAGAGGAAACCAAAGTAGAACTGTTTGGTAGAAATACAAATCGTCGTGTTTGGAGGAGAGTGAATGCTGAGTTGCATCCAAAGAACACCATACCTACTGTGAAGCATGGGGGTGGCAACATCATGCTTTGTGGCTGTTTCTCTGCAAAAGGACCAGGACGACTGATCAGTGTACATGAAAGAATGAATGGGGCCATGTATCGTGAGATTTTGAGTACAAACCTCCTTCCATCAGCAAGGGCATTGAAGATGAAACATGGCTGGGTCTTTCAGCATGACAATGATCCCAAGCACACCGCCATGGCAACGAAGGAGTGGCTTTGTAAGAAGAATTTCAAGGTCCTGGAATGGCCTAGCCAGTCTCCAGATCTCAACCCCATAGAAAACCTTTGGAAGGAGTTGAAAGTCCATGTTGCCCAGCGACAGCCCCAAAACATCACTGCTCTAGAGGAGATCTGCATGGAGGAATGGGCCAACATACCAGCAATAGTGTGTGCCAACGTTGTGAAGACTTACAGAAAACGTTTGACCTCTGTCATTGCCAACCAAGGATATATAACAAAGTATTGAGATGAACTTTTGTTATTGACCAAATACTTATTTTCCACCATAATTTGCAAATAAATTCTTTAAAAATCAAACAATGTGATTTTCTGCATTTGTTTTCTCATTATGTTTCTCATTATGTCATAGTTGAGGTCTACCTGTGTTGTCAATTACAGGCCTCTCTCATCTTTTTAAGTGGGAGAACTTGCACAATTGGTGGCTGACTAAATACTTTTCTCCCCACTGTATAACCAGGAATCTTAAGAAAACATGACAGGGAAACGAATGTCAGGGTCTGAGGAGGTTGGGTTGAGTTTTTATGTGATCCATGTCACACCATAATATACTTTGGGTGTTTGGTAATGCATTTTTAATGATTATTTTCATTGTCTTGATCCCATTTGGGATGCACTTGTTGATGCAGTTGAGTTGGCAACTATGGTATACCATATGGTCACCATATTTGTGTGATTCTACCATTAAAACAGTCTTGTATTTTATTGTTTTTAGAGAATTTAAGGTCATGACGGCCACAAGTATTTTGTATGTCCTAGCCTGAGTTCAAATCTGTGCACGGCTATTCGTCACCCAACTACAGAGAGCCGGATAGCTGAAACAGCGGTTAACCATAGACACCAGCAGATCCCATAGACAACAATAGGATCTGCCAGATGACCGCTGTTTTTATACTGAAACCGGTGGGTGAAAAGTCCTCCATGCAGGACTTTACTCTCAGCAGATTTGAGGCGTTTTTTGCGACGGAATCTCAAAATGAGACTCCGGTGCAGATGTAAACTTTGCCAAAAGGCTTTGATTCTGTAATCATTTTTTAATTTTTTTTTTAATGTATTTGGATTGGATACCTTATTTTATGCCTTTGAAAGGTGGAAAAAAAATTGAAAAAAAATTGATTAAGGGTGGGGGAAAAGATCTGGTCCTGGACCCCACTGGTGATAGGGATTGGTGGAG
The DNA here is from genome assembly GCA_947044405.1 of Leptodactylus fallax. NCBI lineage: Eukaryota > Metazoa > Chordata > Amphibia > Anura > Leptodactylidae > Leptodactylus > Leptodactylus fallax. Next base: position 269,110 of record CAMRHE010000414.1, read on the forward strand.
TTCGGCAATCCTGAATTGCATGTCTGTCAGGTATTGTCACAATTCACCGATACAAAGTTGGGTCAGTAAACAAAGTTTATGATGTTGACAATATTAGGTGCTTTAGCGAATTAGTTTATAGGGGAAAATGTTAAATGTGTCAAATGTATTAAGGTCTAGTGTAAACTCTGCAGCCAGTCAGTGTAATGTAAATCCTGCTGGCAGTTATTCCACAGTGTACTATAAACTTTACCAGTGGTCTGTCCACAAGTGATTTCACCAGTCAGTCCACAGTCTAGTGTAAGTGATTCCACTAGTCAGTCTAGGGCAAACACTGCAGTCAGTAACAGTGTAAATATTGCAGTCAGACAGTCCACAGTCAGGTGTAAACATTGCAGTCAGGTAGTCCACAGCCTAGTGTAAACATTGCTGTCAGGTAGTCCATAGTCTAGTGTAAACATTGCAGTCAGGTAGTCCATAGTCTAGTGTAAACATTGCTGTCAGGTAGTCCACAGTCTAGTGTAAACATTGCAGTCAGGTATTCCACATCCTAGTTTAAATGCTGCTGTTGGTTATTCCACAGTTAAGTGTAAAGTTTTCTTCATTTTTAACTCAGCTAGTGTTGAGTTTAAATAAGTAGCAAAAATAATAATAATAATAATAATAATAATAATAATGATAATAATAAATTTTATTTACATAGCGCCAACATATTCCGCAGCACTGTACAATTTGTAGGGTTCAAGTACTGACAAAAAAGATACATTACAAAGAAATAGTCAATTCACACACTGGGACTGAGGGCCCTGCTCGCAAGAGCTTACAATCTATGAAGTAGAGGGGGTGATACAAGAGATAACAGGGGCGGCAACAGACATAGCATTGCTTGTACAATGGTCAAACAATTTTGTAATAGAGGTTTCTGTCATTACACATACAGTGCTGGCCAAAAGTATTGGCACCCCTCAATTCTGTCAGATAATACTCAATTTCTTCCAGAAAATGATTGCAATCACAAATGCTTTGGTAATAATATCTTCATTTATTTTGCTTGCAATGAAAAAACACAAAAGAGAATGAAAAAAAAAGTCAAATCATTGATCATTTTACACAAAACTCCAAAAATGGGCCGGACAAAAGTATTGGCACCCTCAGCCTAATACTTGGTAGCACAACCTTTAGACAAAATAACTGCGAACAACCGCTTCCGGTAACCATCAATGAGTTTCTTACAATGCTCTGCTGGAATTTTAGACCATTCTTCTTTGGCAAATTTCTCCAGGTCCCTGAGATTTTAAGGGTGCCTTCTCCAAACTGCCATTTTGAGATCTCTCCACAGGTGTTCTATGGGATTCAGGTCTGGACTCATTGCTGGCCACTTTAGAAGTCTCCAGTGCTTTCTCTCAAACCATTTTCTAGTGCTTTTTGAAGTGTGTTTTGGGTCATTGTCCTGCTGGAAGACCCATGACCTCTAAGGGAGACCCAGCTTTCTCACACTGGGCCCTACATTATGCTGCAAAATTTGTTGGTAGTCTTCAGACTTCATAATGCCATGCACACGGTCAAGCTGTCCAGTGCCAGAGGTAGCAAAGCAACCCCAAAACATCAGGGAACCTCCGCCATGTTTGACTGTAGGGACCGTGTTCTTTTCTTTGAAGGCCTCTTTATTTTCCTATAAACTCTATGTTGATGCCTTTTCCCAAAAAGCTCTACTTTTGTCTCATCTGACCAGAGAACATTCTTCCAAAAAGTTTTTGGCTTTCTCAGGTAAGTTTTGGCAAACTCCAGCCTGGCTTTTTTATGTCTCTGGGTCAGAAGTGGGGTCTTCCTGGGTATCCTACCATAGAGTCCCTTTTCATTCAGACGCCGATGGATAGTACGGGTTGACACTGTTGTACCCTCAGACTGCAGGGCAGCTAGAACTTGTTTGGATGTTGGATGTTAGTCGAGGTTCTTTAGCCACCATCCGCACAATCTTTCGTTGAAATCTCTCGTCAATTTTTCTTTTCCGTCCACATCTAGGGAGGTTAGCCACAGTGCCATGGGCTTTAAACTTCTTGATGACACTGTGCACGGTAGACACAGGAACATTCAGGTCTTTGGAGATGGACTTGTAGCCTTGAGATTGCTCAAGCTTCCTCACAATTTTGCTTCTCAAGTCCTCAGACAGTTCTTTGGTCTTCTTTCTTTTCTCCATGCTCAATGTGGTACACACAAGGACACAGGACAGAGGTTGAGTCAACTTTAATCCATTTCAACTGGCTGCAAATGTGATTTAGTTATTGCCACTACCTGTTATGTGCCACAGGGAAGTAACAGGTGCTGTTAATTACACAAATTAGAGAAGCATCACATGATTTTTCAAAGGGTACCAATACTTTTGTCCACCCCCTTTTTATGTTTGGTATGGAATTATATCCAATTTGGCTTTTTGACAATTCTTTTTGTGATTTTCCATTGAAGACAAATTAAATGAAGATATTATTACCAAAGCATTTGTGATTGCAATCATTTTCTGGAAGAAATTGAGTATTATCTGACAGAATTGCAGGGGTGCCAATACTTTTGGCCATTACTGTATATAAGCTGTATGAGCCGTCACCAGTCGTTTCCTTTAACGTGCAGATGGTGCCTGGACATATAAAGTTAGTCTGATATGGCATCATATTCTGTGAGGTAATGTTGGAGCATAAACAGAGGAGGGTACGTTTTAGGGATTCTAATTACGGAAGGGCTTACATTAGGAGCTGTGATAGGCCTGTCTGAAAATATATGTCTTTAGTTTACGCTTGAAGCTGTGGAAATTGGGGGTTAATCTAATAGTCCAGGATAGAGCATTCAAAAGAAGTGGTGCAACTCAGGAGAAGTATTGTATACGAGCGTGGGAGGTTCTGATAATAGAGGATGTTAGTCTTAGGTCATTGAGTGAACGGAGAGCACGGGTTGGGTGATAGACAGAGATGAGGGAGGAAACATAGGGAGATGCAGCATTATGGAGAGCCTTGTGAATGAGGGTGATAAGTTTATATTGTATTCTGTATTGAATAGGCAGCCAATGTAGTGACCGACACAGACCGGAGGCATCGCTGTAGCGTCTAGACTGATAGATGAGCCTGGCCGTCGCATTCAGAATAGATTGTAGAGGGGAGAGTTTAGTAAGGGGAAGACGATTAGTAAGGAGTTACAGTAGTCAAGGCAAGAGTGAATCAGGGCAACAATAAGTGTCTTTAGTGTATTTGTGATAAGGAAAGGGTGGAATCTGGAGATGTTTTTGATGTGGAGATGACATGAGTGTGCGAGTGATTGGATATGGGGGGTGAAGGAAAGGTCTGAATCAAACAAAACCCCGAGGCAGTGGGCATACTGCCTAGGAGTTATGGTAAGGCCAGAGACTGCAATGGAGAAATCAAGGTCAGATCTATTAGATGGTGGAAACAGCAGTAATTCAGTCTTTGAGAGATTCAGTTTCAGATAGAGCGAAGACATGATATTTGAAACAGCAGAGAGACAGTCACTGGTGTTCTGTACTAGTGCAGGGGTGATGTCACGGGATGATGTATATAATTGGGTGTCATCAGCATAAAGATGGTACCGGAAGCCAAATCTAGTGATGGTTTGTCCAATGGGGGCTATGTAGAGGGAGAAGAGTAGGGGACCTAGGACCGAGCCCTGTGGAACCTCAACGGCAAGGGGAAGAAACAGAGCCCGCAAATGATACACAGAAAGTGCGGTCAGAGAGATAAGAGGAGAACCAGGAGAGAGTGCTCTCCGTGAGGCTGACAGAACGGCGCATAGTGAGGAGGAGTTGATGGTCAACAGTGTGAAATGCTGCTGAGAGATCTAGAAGAATAAGAAGAGAGTAGTCACCTTTGGATTTAGCCATCAGGAGATCATTGGAGACTTTTATGAGGGCTGTTTCAGTAGAGTGCAGAGTGCAGAAGCCAGATTGTAAGGGGTCAAGAAGAGAGTTAGCAGAAAGAAAGCGGATGAAACGAGAATAGACTAAGCGGTCCAAGATTTTGGAGATGAAAGTGAGGTTAGAGACAGGTCGATAGTTAGCAGCACAGGATGGGTCAAGGGAGGATTTCTTCAGTAGTGGGGTTATGACAGCATGTTTGAAAGAGAATGGGAAAATTCCAGAAGAGAGAGAGAGGTTAAATATTTTAGTAAGGTAAATTGTGACAGCAGGCAACAGAGACTGGAGAAGGTGTGAGGGGAAAGGGTCACTACTGCAGGTCGTAGGGCGAGAAGAAGAAAGTAGCTGAGATACTTCCTCCTCTGTAACAGGTCCAAAGGATGAGAATGAACAGTCTGAAGTGCAGCTGGTGAGGGGGTCAGTGTCACATGGGGATTGGGCAGTTATTTCCTGATGGATCTTATCAATTTTATCATGGAAATAAGTGGCCAGGTCATCTGCGCTATGGTCTGTGAATGGCATCTGCACCTTGGGAGTGAGTAAGGAGTAAAAAGTTTCAAATAGCCTTTTAGGGTTACAGGAGAGAGAAGAGATGAGAGCGGTGAAATATTCTTGTTTGGCTAGGTGAAGGGCAGAATTATAGGTTTTAAGCATAAATTTAAAGTGGAGGAAGTCTGCAGGTGAATGTGATTTTCTCCACAGACGTTCAGCACACCTAGAGCACCGCTGAAGAAAACGTGTCTGTGGCATGTGCCAGGGTTGGTGCCTCCTGCGTCCAACTTTTCGAGTGGAGGGGGAGCCGCCTCATCCAATGCACTCTTAAGGGTTTCATTACAGTGATTGGTGGCCAGATTGGGACAGGAGAGTGAAGAGATGGGGGACAGAGAAGACTGTAGAGTATCTGAAAGGTGCTGGGTGTTAATAGAACGTAAATTCCTATACTGTATGTATGATGAGTAGGTGTGTCCTGTGAAGGAGAGAAAGCACTGATGGTGAGGGACAGAAGGTTATGATCAGACAGTGGCAGAGAAGAGTTAGTAAATTTAGAAACTGTGAGGAGTCGGTGGAAGACAAGTTCAATGGTGTTGCCATCTACATGTGTTTCGGAAGAGGAAAGTTGTGAAAGACCAAAAGACGTGGTTATTGAGAGAAACTGGGAGGCAGCTGGAGAGATAGGGGTGTCAGTGTGGATCTTAAAGTCACCCATGATGAGGGTAGGAATTTTACTGGATAAAAGAGGGGAAGCCAAGAAGCGAAGTGATCCAGAAATTGGTAGGGTGATCCAGGTGGACGGTAGATCACAGCTACACGTAAGGAGAGTGGGCGGAAAAGTCTGAAAGCATGTACTTCAAATGAGGGGAATGTGAGTGAGGGTACCGGTGGGATAGCCTGAAAAGTGCACTGCGGTGACAGAAGTAACCCTACTCCTCCACCCTTCCTGTTGTCAGGCCTAGAGATGTGTCAAAATTGTAGGCCACCATGAGACAGAGCAGCAGGGGAGGCCGTATCAGACTGCTGGATCCAGGTTTCAGTAAGGGCAAGCATGAGAGATTTACTGAGGAATAAGTCATTAATATATTCTAGTTTGTTACACACTGAGCGGGCGTTCCAGAGAGAACAGTTAAAAGAGACAGGAGAAAGATAAGGAGAGGGAACACGGAAAATATTGATTAGGTTTGTAGGATTCCTGTGTGTGTAGGAAGAGGAAAAATTAGGGAAAGAAGGAGGGCCAGGGTTTGGAGAGATGCCCCCAGCAGCTAGGAGGAGCAAAATGGACAGAGGCAGAAGGTGGTTCAGTGATTTATGTGGATGTTTATATTTATTTCCACTGCTTAAAGCAGTATAGGGATTAGGGTGGTTGAAGAGAGTGAAAAAGTGTGTGAGAGCTGTACATGGGAAAAGGCAGAAGAGAAGGACTGATATGGTTAGTGTGCACTGGTGGTAGAGATGGAGGAAGACAATTGCTAATTTTTACACATACAAGACAAAACAGCCCAAGTAAATATTTTAGCCTACAGCAAGGAACAGTGCAGGTGGGTAACACCATGTAGTAGGCAAAGTTCAGGGGGAAAATGCATAAGATTACATTGCACGATTCTGTAGGGATGAGGTGGGTACAAAGTCTCAGGGCTCTGTGGGAGTATAGGACATGGAAAAACATGGTATTGGCAAGAGGGCCAAAGCAGGGGAGTGGCATTACTTTGCAAAAAAAAAAAAAGGCATGATGAGCTCCACCAGTATTATATGAATTGAAGACATTGTCCACCACTGTGGATCTTGACTTTAGTGATAGGATAATCCACCACTGGCATCTGTTAGCTCAGAGTTTAGTTACCCTAGTGAATTTTCCTCTGATGAGAGGTGCCAATGCATCATGAAATGTGAAGGGAGAAGATAGGATACTTTTAGAGAGAGCCTTGGGGCTGCCATTGTAAGGTCAGGAGTCCCACTTGGGGTGCCAAGTTCACCATAGGAAACATAGGGCAAAACACAGAAACTGGATGACATCAATCAAAATTGTTCCCTGACATTCTATGTCAAGTGATATACAGAGCAACCCAACTGTGAGAAACTGATAAGAACTATCCATTTACTTGGATCCATTAAGCTTGGTCTGATACAAAATCCAGCGATTGCACTGATATGATGCTTTTAGAGGTTGGTGGCCTTAGGGCTTTCTATTTGTGGAAGCAAATGTTAAGTTTTAATATGCTAATTTTGGGTTTTGACACTGGTGCTGTGAGTCATCCTATTTCCATGCAGCAGAAATAGTCATGCTGCCAGGCCAAGGGGTGTTTCAATACCAATACTGTATCATGCTGCTACCTACTTGATAGAATAATTATCTCTCCTCTAAGACAGAGAAGATAGAATTATCACAGCTTTCTGAGACTGATGTTATGCCATCTTCTCCAAAGATCATCATCCATGCAGCCACTTAGAAGTGAACGAGCACTGGCCATATATGCAAACCAGTGCTCCATTCACATGGAGCATCTAGGGAACTTTCAGGTCCTCGTACTTCTGATTGTTAGGGTCCCAGGTAACTGTGGTCTGGGCCATTGGTTGGCTGCCACGTTTTTTTTTTTTTTACTGTATTTTATAAGCATTTGTTTATGCACTTTACCAGTCTTATATATTATTCTAGTAGATGTGATATACTGCATTGCAAGCTATTGGCAATTATATGTTAGTCATTTACATGGTAATACTTCAACTGAAATGGCACCTTGTTGTGTATTACCTCTCCATTTTAACAACTTTGTTTGTTTATGTGTTGATTAATAAATATACATTTGATTTTACACTATTCGGAGGGGCTTGGCGTTCTAGAGATCAAACCTCCAGTGATCTGACACTTATCTTCTATCCTGTGGATTGACCCTTTAATGTGTTCCTGGAGTATGAAATTGATACTTTGAGCTTATAAGAAGAAGCGCTTGGCAAGAAGCTATCAAAGATGTTTGCCTGTGTCTGTTCATAGATTATCCATTATGAGAATGTGATACTTGATGTGGATTATTTTTACCTTATCTACACACAACTGTGATTTACTGATATTCCTAATGTATTTATAGGATTGTGTCTGTGAATTGTGACCAGTGTCTGAATTGCAGAGAAGGGAAACCAAGACAATAAAGAGAATTGTTGTATTGGAGTACAGAGACAGATTAACAAACTGGTGTTATTCACTTTAGAGAACATACAGCTTCAGGCAATCTAATAACAATGTACAATATGTAAAGGGACAGTACAAAGATCCTTCTAATGATATTTTTTTTTCCTTTGCCTAGGCTCTAGGTTCAAGGGAACATCCTCTTACACCTAGAGAAAAGAACATTTCACCAGCATCATAAGATTCTTTACTGTAAGAACAGTGAGGCTATGGAATTCACTGCCACAGCAAGTAGTGATGGTGAATTCATTCTAAAAGTTCAAAAAGGACCTGGATATTTTTCTGGAATGGAAAAATAGTATGGGTTACGGGTATAAATGGGTGAATCGATTATTTCCAAGCCAGGCTCCACCCAAATATTCTAAGTTGTTCAGTTTTTAATTAAATCAAATAAATGCCGATTTGTCTCAGACAAATTAAAATGGCCGCCATGACAAGCATTGCCCAATGAGAATACAAAAGACACGTGTCTGTGAATCACTGTGATGTTCTGGCATCATTTGACATCACCTGACAGTCAATAGTTAGTGGTAGGTGGACAGCTTACAGTGCTGATGTCACATACAATATATAGGATGCTGAGGGCAGGAATACAAAGCATTTCAGCGAAGGTGGAAGCCAGGAGGGATGTGTTGCATTTTCTTCAACAATACACAGCAGTAAGTGCAGTAACGTTTGCAATAGAGCTAGAGAATCTTAGGAGTAGGAAAAGTAGAGCAAATTTTTGGTGAGATTTAATCAATTACAGGCAGATAATGGTAGAAAATAGAGATAGACAAGTCATTTTGCAATAAGCCGGATTCGATCCAAATATTCCAAATTGTTTAGTTTTTAACAAAACAGAACAGTTTAGGATTTGTCTCGGAACAACTAAAATAGCCGTCACTGGTAAATTATTAACTGGTTCAGGCATGAAAACAGTTGATCTTAACTAATTTTGGGGTGCTGAGACCGAAAATGATGCTCAAATTTTGAAATTGGCTCTAATTTTCATGATACAGAGGTGCTTCAACAGTGGAATCTGCTAGCAGATGATGTTCAGATTTCTTTGTTCCAGACCGTCAAAAGCATCTTGTCCAATTCTTCTTCAAGGAGGGTGATCTTGTTGCATGCAATAACCTCTGCAATTTAATGGAAGCTCTCAACATCAGCTATAACCCAGATGAGTGGAGGCTATTTATCGATTCATCCAAGCTGAGTCTAAAAGCTGTCTTACTGCTCAATGGCAATGCACTACCATCAGTTCCAATTGGTTATGCAGTTCACATAAAGGAAACATATAACAACATGAAACAGCTTTTGAGATGCATAAATATGGTCAACATCTGTGGTGCCTCTGTCATGACTTGAAGGTGGTTGCGCTAGTGCTTGGTCTCCAGGGTGGATACACAAAGTACTGCTGCTTCCTATGTGAATGGGACAGTCGTACAAGATCAGATCACTACAAGAAAAGAGACTGGCCACTCCAACAATCACTGCAGCCAGGGACTAAAAAATGTTATACATCCAGCGCTCTTTGAACCAACAAAGATTCTGCTACCTCCATTGAATATCAAGCAGGGTCTTATGAAGAACTTCGTAGACACAATGGATAAAAATGAAGAGGCACTCAAGTATCTCCTATGTAAGTTTCCAAGGTTGAGTGAAGCAAAGATAAAGGAAGGAGTCTTTATTGGTCCTCAGATTCGTGAGCTACTTCAAGATGGTGAGTTTCACTGTTTGCTGCGTGGCAAGGAAAAGGCTGCATAGGAAGCATTCCGGTTAGTAGTAACAAATTTCCTGGGAAACACCAAGGCAGATAACTATGAAGAGTTGGAGGAAAAATCTCCTCAAGGCATATAAAAATCCTGGGATGTAACATGTCTTTAAAGATTAATTTCTTGCACACTCACCTAGACTTCTTTGCACCAAACTGTGGAGCAATGAGCGATGAACATGGTGAGTGATTTCACCAGGAAATTGTGACTATGGAAAAAAGATATCAAGGTAAATGGAACCCATCAATGCTTGCAGACTACTGCTGGACAGTTACCAGAGACAATCTGATGCCTGACTACAAGAGACGTGTGAAAAAGAGCCGAGTAGCCAATGAATGAGGACCTACGTTGCAGAGTTCAATAACATATTAGCCTAAATATAATTATATTTTGTAAACGTGCTTAGACATGTCTGTAAATTATAGCTGATTTTAAATACAGCTACGTTTCCTCAGAATATATTTCAAAATATTATGAACAATAAAGTTGCACTTATATGATTGCAGAAGTCACAATTATAAACAGTGGGGAAAACAAGTGTTTAGTCAGCCACCAATTGTGCAAGTTCTCCCACTTAAAAAGATGAGAGAGGCCTGTAATTGACATCATAGGTAGACCTCAACTATGAGAGACAAAATGAGAAAACTAATCCAGAAAATCACATTGTCTGATTTTTAAAGAATTTATTTGCAAATTATGGTGGAATATAAGTATTTGGTCAATAACAAAAGTTCATCTCAATACTTTGTTATATATCCTTTGTTGGCAATGACAGAGGTCAAATATTTTCTGTAAGTCTTCACAAGGTTGGCTCACACTGTTGCTGGTATGTTGGCCCATTCCTCCATGCAGATCTCTAGAGCAGTGATGTTTTGGGGCTGTCACTGGGCAACATGGACTTTCAACTCCCTCCAAAGGTTTTCTATGGGGTTGAGATCTGGAGACTGGCTAGGCCACTCCAGGACCTTGAAATGCTTCTTACGAAGCCACGCCTTCGTTGCCATGGCGGTGTGCTTGGGATCATTGTCATGCTGAAAGACCCATCTTCAATGCCCTTGCTGATAGAAGGAGGTTTGCACTCACGATGCATGTCCCCATTCATTTTTTCATGTACATGGATCAGTCGCCCTGGTCCCTTTGCAGAGCAACAGCCCCAAAGCGTGATGTTGCCACCCCCATGCTTCACAGTAGGTATGGTGTTCATTGGATGCACTCTCCTCCAAACACAACGAGTACTCTTCTGGAACATCCAAATGCTCTCTAGCAAACTTCAGATGGACCCGGATATGTATTGGCTTAAACAGGGGGACATGTCTGGCACTGCAGGATCTGTGTCCCTGGCGGCGTAGTGTGTTACTGACGGTAGCCTTTGTTACATTAGTCCCAGCTTTCTGCAGGTCATTCACTAGGTCCCCCCGTGTGGTTCTGGGATTTTTGCTCACCGTTCTTGTGATCATTTTGACTAGAGATGAGCGAATCGATTCTGCATTTCCGAATCTCAGGAAATCTTCGATTCGCCACGATTCCGGATTTCCTCATGCTTCGATGCATCGAATCACATTTTTTTAAAACATTTTTTAAAATGGCCGCTGCACATGTTAGGACAAGGGGGAAGGGATCACCCACAATGCCAAGCGTGCAGCTAATCAGCAGCCAGCAGGACCTGTGATGTCACAGCCCTATAAAAACCCTCAGCCATTTTAGGTACAGTCATTCCACATCGCTCTTACTGTAGGGACAGACGTCGGCAGGAGCTAGGGAAAGACTTAGAAAACATATAGAAGTTCAGGAAAAGAGGCTGAGCCTTAGAACTGTAGGGAAAGCCTAGGGAGGAATTGGAAGAAGAATTTGGGGTGGTTGCAGGCTCATTTACAGCAAGAATTTGCAGCATAATTCACATTGCAGCACTCACTGTCGTTATACTGCTGCTCATTACTCATATCCGTGTCATCAAGGTGGAACACAACAAACCTTTTGCAGTGCAGTACAGCAAAAAAAAAAAAAGTGAAATATCATACACTAATATCTGCACGCATCTGTAAAAGAAGCCTTTTTAAAGGCTTTTATTATAAGGGGCTTATTCACTGTTTTCACAAGGCATAACATAATTCAGTACTATTGTGCCAAAGCCATATCTGCACATATCTGTAAAAAAAAAAAAGCCTTTTTGAAGGCGTTTATAATAAGGGGCTTATTCACTGTTCTTGCAAGGCATAACATTATTCAGTACTATTGTGCCAAAGAAAACTGAATTATCATCCAATAATATCTGCACTTATCTGTAATAAAGGCCTTTAACGTGGGGAAAGACATAACGACCATATTCGCCATTTTGTTACCACTATAAAGTTGCAGGCAATATATAAAAACAGTATTGTCAATAAAAATTCAATAATTGTTAGCGGTTGTCACTTATTTAAAGGTGTTTATTAGTGTCAAAACACATAAAAAGGACTATATTTGCCATTTTGTTACCAGTATAAAGTTGCAGGTAATATTTAAAAACAGTATTGTCAATAAAAAATCAATAATTCAATAATTCTTAGTGGTTATCACTTATTTAAAGGTCTTTATTAGTGTCAAAACAAATAAAAAGGACCATATTCGCCATTTTGTTACCAGTATAAAGTTGCTGGCCATTTATAAATAGTATTGTCAAAAAGTCAATAATTCTGAGCCACAAATCTCTGCCTTTATCACACTTTTTTTTATTGGTGTTCATTAGTGGGTGAAGAAAGAAGGGGCATATTTGCCGTTCTCTTCAAAGTAGAAAATAACATCCTTTTTGCCCTTTACAATTAAGTTTTTTCAACGAACAGTATGTCAGACAGAGAAGCGAGAGGCCATGCACAGGGGAGGGCCAAAGGCCTAAATGTTTCTAGCGTAGGCACAGGTCACAGCAGAGTAAGGGGGCGTGGCAGCAGGGGTCAGTTACAGAGGCCTGAGCTCCCAGTGTCAAGTAGTGATCGTGTCTTGACCAGCAACGGTTGTAGACTGGTTGACTCGGTCATCCAATTCATCCCAAGTCACATCAGACACCCCCAGCCAAGAGTCGGTGGGTTCGTCAGACACAACACTTAGTTGCCATGGCCCGGCAGCAGGCCTTGTGCCCTCACCTGTCCTCAACCTGCCTCTGTCCTTTTCTGTTCCCTCAGCTAGAAAATTACTCTATGCTGTGGGCTCAGATCCACTGTACAGTGAGGAGGAGGTACTAGAGAACATTCAGCAGCTACTGCTCAGCCAAGATGTGGAGGAGTAATTGGGAGCTGGGTGACAAAGGGGCCTCATTGTCATCAGGAGAAGAGGGTTGCAGCTTGCACATGAGGCAGCGGGGGAGTCAGCAGGGTGGCAGCAGTGTGAGGTCGGGAGCTAAATGTGCCCGGGGTAGACCATCTGCTTCGCAGCAGCCTACCTGCCCAGAAAACAGTGGTGCAGGGGTTCACGGAGGCAGTGGCGGTAGCAGTCAGTTATTGCGATGTGTTGGGGGTAAAATCACCTTCTTGGCGGTGTGGCACTTTTTTGTAAAGTCGCCAGGGGAGGTGAACATGGCCATATGTTCAATCTGTGGGCAGAAGGTGAAGTGTGGCCAGGGTGCCAATGTTGGCACCACAGCCTTGCGCCAACATATGCAGCGTCACCATAAAGTGGCCTGGGAGAGCCGTGGCTCCAATGTGGTGGTCCAGCCTGTCGCAGCAACCTCTGCAGCACCCAGTGGCACGCACCCCATTTCAGGCAGTCAAGGCTCCACCACCTCACCTGAAGGAAGCTGTGTGTCCTTCCCATCATCTGCTGGTCTTGATGCTCCTGCTCCTCCTCCTACTCAGTCATTGCATCAGCAATCAATCACAGAATCTGTATCTAAGAGACAACAGTATGCGTGCACTCATCCAACAGTGCAGAAGCTGAATGTGCTCCTGTCCAAGTTGCTGGTGCTGCAGTCACTCCCTTTCCACTTGGTGGACTCTGCACCTTTCAGAGAGCTGATGGCTTGCACCGAGCCAACGTGGAGAGTCCCAAGCCGTCATTTCTTTGCCAAGAAGGCAGTACCAGCCCTACACAAATATGTAGAAGAGAAGGTGGGCCAGTCCTTGAGCCTTTTGGTGTCTGCCAAAGTGCATGGCAGCGCCGACGTGTGGAGCTGTAACTACGGTCAATGAGAATATATGTCATTTACGGCCCACTGGGTTAATGGAGTGCCTGCCCAGACATACCAGCAAATTGGACAGGTGACGCAGCTTCAGCATCCATGTTCTCACGCCGTTGGTGATGCAACAATGATGTCCACCTCATCCTGCACTGTCTCCTCAGCCTCCACTGCAGGAACAATTCCCAGTGCTCCACCAGCATACCATATGTGCAGGGCACAGTGGTGTCACGCTGTTCTACAACTTGTTTGCCTGGGTGAACGAAGTCACACAGGAGAGGAACTGCTCCGTGTCCTCAATCAAGAAATTGAATCCTGGCTTTCTCCAAGAGAACTTAAAATTGGAACAATGGTGAAGAACATGGTGTCGGCCCTGCGTCAAGGAGGGCTGAGCCATGTGCCCTTCATGGCGCCGTGTTCAATCTGGTTGTCAAGAGTTTCCTTAAGTGTTCCACCCATCTCCAAGACATCCTAAAAATGTCAAGGAAAGTTTGCATGCCCCTCAGCCACTCGTACACTGCCAAGCACACCCTCCTTGAGCTGCAGTGGCAGAATGGCCTCCCACAACATAGGCTGATATGCAATGTTTTCACCCGTTGGAAGTCAACCCTCCATATGTTGGATCAATTATATGAACAGAGAAAAGCCATAAACGATTTCTTGATGATCCAAGCGGACAGAGGTACTCCCCTGTGTAACTTTAACGTTAGTCATTGGCAGCTCATGCGTGACACCTGCAGTTTGTTAGTTCCCTTTGAGGAGGCCACTTTGTTAGTCAGTCGCCAGGACTACGGGATGAACAACATCATTCCGCTGATTAACATCCTGGAAAATATGCTTATCAATCTGGCTGATCAGGGGACTGGAGATTTGGCATCTACATCTCAAGGTCACATGAGCCCTGTGGGGGCTGAACTGGAGGAGGAGGAGGATGAGGAGGACATTGGAGCACAAACAATGTCTAGTCAAATGGGTACAGAGGAGGAGCAGGAGCAACCAGAACAGCCAGAGGGAGATGAGGAGGATGAGGCAGATGACCCAGACACACCGTGGCAGTATGTAGTGGAGATGGATGCAGGGAGTCCCTCTCGCAAATGGCCCAATGCATGCTGACTTCCTTGCGCAGTGACAACCAAATTGTCACCATTCAGCAGAGGGATGACTACTGGCTCTCCACCATGTTGGACCCTCGCTACCGGGGAAAAATGGGGGCAATTTTTACACCTGCTCAGAGGGAGGACAAACTGAACTACTATAGAGACATGCTATGTAGCAAGTTGGCCACTGCCTATCAGCGCCATCGTCCATCCTCTTGCATGTCCGACTGAGGGGGCCCGGGCCCTGAGTGCTCAACTTGCACTGGCATGACAGCTGTGGGAGGGAGTGGGGGTGGCAGGAGCAGTATTGGCTCCATCAGCAGCAGCCTGAGCCTAGAGTCGCTGATGAGCAGCTTTCTTCAGCCGCATAGTGAAGAAGCTGCTCATCAGCAGCTAGACACAGAGCAGAAGTTGGCAGGTGGTGGCATACTTAGAGTGCACTCTGCCACCAGTCATCGAAGATCAGCTGAACTACTGGGCAGCCAAACTGGATTTGTGTCTGCAACTGGCCGAGTTTTCCCTGGAAAAGTTGTCCTGCCCGGCCAGTAGTGTGGCATCAGAGCGGGTGTTTAGTGAGGCGGGGGCCATAGATACCCCAAGGAGAACTCACCTGTCCACCCAAAATTTGGAGAGACTGACCTTTGTGACGATGAATCAGGCATGGATCAGCCAGGACTTCCACCCACAAATGCCTGATGCAGCAAATTAAATGATCCATGCTGTCTCACCACACTCTGCCACTGGTTCACTGTATGGCCTCTTAAGGCTATTGCTACCTACACATTATATCACCTTGCCACTCTGTGGCCTGCTCACTCTGCTGCCACCTCTGCACTCTGCCACTGGGTGACTGTATGGCCTCCTCACACTGCTGCCACCTCTGCCTCTGCCACTGGGTGACTCTATGGCCTCCTCACACTGCTGCCACTTCCTCACTCTGCCACTGGGTCACTGTATGGCCTACTAAGGCTGCTGACACCTCCACACTCTCTTACTGGGTCACTGTATGGCCTACTAAGGCTGCTCACACCTCCACAATGTCACTGGGTCAATGTATGGCCTCCTCATACCACTTCCACCAGGTCACTGTATGGCCTCCTCATGCCAATTCCACTGGGTCACTTTGTGTACTCCCCATGCCGCTGCTACTTGGTCACTGTATGCCCTCCTCATGTTGCTGCCACTTGGTCACTGTATGGCCTCCTCATGCCGCTTCCATTTGGTCACTGTATGCCCTCCTCATGTTGCTGCCACTGGGTCACTGTATGGCCTCCTCATGTTGCTGCCGCTTGGTCACTGTATGCCCTCCTCATGTTACTGCCACTTGGTCACTGTATGGCCTTCTCATACCACTGCCACTGGGTCACTGCATGCCCTCCTCAAGCCGTTTCCACTTGGTTACAGTATGCCCTCCATATGTTGCTGCCACTGGGTCACTGTATGGCCTCCTCATGTTGCTGCCACTTGGTCACTGTATACCCTCCTCATGTTGCTGCCACTGGGTCACTGTATGGCCTCCTCATGTTACTGCCACTTGGTCACTGTATGGCCTTCTCATACCACTGCCACTGGGTCACTGCATGCCCTCCTCAAGCCGTTTCCACTTGGTTACTGTATGCCCTCCACATGCCGCTGCCACCGGGTCATTGTATGGCCTCCTCATGCTGCTGCCACTGGGTCACTGTATGGCCTCCTCATGCCGCTGCCACTGGGTCCCTGTATGGCCTCCTCATGTTGCTGCCACTTGGTCACTGTATGCCCTCCTCATGTTGCTGCCACTGGGTCACTGTATGGCCTCCTCATGTTGCTGCCACTTGGTCACTGTATGGCCTCCTCATGCCGCTGCCACTTGGTCACTGTATGCCCTCCTCATGTTGCTGCCACTGAGTCACTTTATGGCCTCCTCATGTTGCTGCCACTTGGTCACTGTATGGTCTCCTAATGTCGCTGTCACTTGGTCACTGTATGGCCTCCTCATGTTGCTGCCACTGGGTCACTGTATGGCCTCCTAATGCCGCTTCCACTTGGTCACTGTATGCCGTCCTCATGTTGCTGCCAATGGTCACTTTATGGCCTCCTCATGTTGCTGCCACTTGGTCACTGTATGGCCTCCTCATACCGCTGCCACTTGGTCACTGTATGGGTTCCTCATACCACTGCCACTTGGTTACTGTATGCCCTCCTCAAGTCGTTTCCACTGGGCCACTGTATGCCCTCCTCATGCCGCTACCACTGGGTCACTGTATGAACTCCTCATGCCGCTGCCACTTGGTCACTGTATGGCCTCCTCATGTTGCTGCCACTTGGTCACTGTATGGCCTCCTCATGCCGCTGCCACTTGGTCACTGTATGCCCTCCTCATGTTGCTGCCACTGAGTCACTTTATGGCCTCCTCATGTTGCTGCCACTTGGTCACTGTATGGTCTCCTAATGTCGCTGTCACTTGGTCACTGTATGGCCTCCTCATGTTGCTGCCACTGGGTCACTGTATGGCCTCCTAATGCCGCTTCCACTTGGTCACTGTATGCCGTCCTCATGTTGCTGCCAATGGGTCACTTTATGGCCTCCTCATGTTGCTGCCACTTGGTCACTGTATGGCCTCCTCATACCGCTACCACTTGGTCACTGTATGGGTTCCTCATACCACTGCCACTTGGTTACTGTATGCCCTCCTCAAGTCGTTTCCACTGGGCCACTGTATGCCCTCCTCATGCCGCTACCACTGGGTCACTGTATGAACTCCTCATGCCGCTGCCACTTGGTCACTGTATGGCCTCCTCATGTTGCTGCCACTGGGTCACTGCATGGCCTTCTCATGCCATTTCCACTAGGTCACTCTGCGTCCTCCTCATGCTGCTGCCACTGGGTCACTGTATGCCCTCCTCATGCTGCTGCCAACTTCACATTATCACATTGTCACCAGCAACTTGGCCAGGTGGCGCTGCTTCTGCTTCCACGTTCTGACACCGTTGGTCCTGCAACAATGTCCACCTCATCCACCACTGTTTCCTCAGCCTCCACTGCAGGGACAATTCACAGTGCTCCTCCAGCATACCACATGTGCAGGGCACTGCGGTGTCACACTGTTCTACACCTCGTTTGCCTGGGCGAACAAAGTCACACAGGGGAGGAACTGGGTCACTGTATGTCCTCTTCATGCCACTTCCAATGGGTCACTCTGTGTACTCCTCATGCCGCTGCCACTTGGTCACTGTATGCCCTCCTCATGCTGCAGCCACTGGGTCACTGTATGCCCTCCTCATGCCACTGCCACCGGGTCACTGTATGCCCTCCTCATGCCGCAGCCACGGGGTCACTGTTTGGCATCCTCATTCCGCTGCCACTGGATCACTGTATGGCCTCCTCATGCCGCTGCCACTGGGTCACTGTATGGCATCCTCATGCCATTTCCACTGGGTCACTCTGCATCCTCCTCATGCTGCTGCCACCAGGTAACTGTATGGCCTCCACATGCTACAGCCACTGGGTCACTGTATGCCCTCCTCATGCCGCTGCCACTGAGTCACTGTATGCCCTCCTCATGCCACTGCATGCCCTCTTCATGCCACTGCCACTGGGTCACTGTATGGCCTTCTCATGCCACTGCCACTGGATCACTGAATGGCAGCCTCATGCTTCTTTCCACTGGGTCACTCTGCGTCCTCCTCATGCTGCTGCCACCGGGTCACTGTATGGCCTCCTCATGCCGCAGCCACTGATTTTATACTGATAACAATTTCAAACAGGTGCCATTACTACATTTAATGAGTGGAGGACAGAGGAGCCTCTTGAAGAAGAAGTTACAGGTCTGTGAGAGCCAGAAATCTTGCTTGTTTGTAGGTGACCAAATACTTCTTTTCCACCATAATTTGCAAATAAATTCTTAAAAAATCAGACAATGTGATTTTCTAGATATGTTTTCTCACTTTGTCTCTCATAGTTGAGGTCTACCTATGATGTCAATTACAGGCCTCTCTCATCTTTTTAAGTGAGAGAACTTGCACAATTGGTGGCTGACTAAATACTTTTTTCCCCACTGTATTATAATCCATACAATTTACACAACAGTAAAACGACCCTAGAGTATAACACCTGCAAGCCCAGAGGAGATGACAAAATTTAAAAAAAAAAAAATTATACTCACCTTCCATTACCTCTTTTGGACCTTCTCTTGGCGTCCGGCGCTGAAATCTGAAGGTGGAAAATATGAGGTTGTGCAGGAATCTCATGGCCATTATGTCTCAGAAATGTGGGGAAGACAATGACATTGTTGATGGTGATCAATTTTTTTGCAGATAGGACCCGGTAAGCGGTTGAGCGTGACTAGGTGACATCAGATGAAGAGGGTAGTGGCAGAGGTAGTAGAGGTAGGTAGTGCCCTGCCTGGGGCAGACCTAAGGGAAGTAGGCGGGGTAGGGGTGGAGGCACTGGTGGTGGTAGTAGCAGATGCATTTTTGCTGCTGCTGGTGTTAGCGGCAGAAGCTATATGTGGTCATATCCCATGTAGGAATGTTTTCTACATTACTAAATGATAAATCCATGACAATTTGCCAGAATTGCAAGCAGAGCCGTGGTCGTGCAGGAACAAATGTAAGAAGGACATAGAGATGCATGAAAAGGCATCACTATCTTATTTGGCAAAATAGATTTGGCAGTGGTACTGGCAGGGAAAGTGAGAAAGAGCATCCTATTTCTCCTGGTGATCTTACTTGTAGACAGGCCACATACTCACCTAGCAAATGGTCGTTGTTATCATCATCACCAACTGTTTCTCCTACTCCTTCTCCACTTCTTCCATGCCAAGGAGAGAGACTCTCCTTTGGATGCAGAGGGGGCCTTGATATGTCACAGGGGAGGAGGCTGAACCTTATTTCTTTCAAGAAGATGATGGTGACAAACAGGAACACCAACCATGGCAGGCTCCTGGTTACACCTAGAGAGATGAAACTGTTCACTGCTAGCATGGAAAAAAATACTTTTGTCAAAATGAATCAGGCATGGATCGGTGATGATTTTTACATACATCCAACTGATGCCTCCAAGTAGACGTACCACTGTCGCCCTGAATCATGTTAAGCCAGGCATGTCTTGCAGAATGGTCCATCATATTATTCCATGCCATACTGCCACTCATGTTGACACAGCTACCACCACTCAGCCAGTTATTTCCTCCGGCCAGGTCCATCATATTATTCCATGCTGTAATGCCACTCATGTTGGCACAGGTACCACCACTGTCAGTACTCAGCCAGACATGTCCTGAGACCTAGTTCATCATGCCAAACTGTTGGTGCCATAGTGTTGGCATAAAAAAAAAGCCAAAACCATTCTGAAAGCTTTAAATGTTAAAATGTATAAAAGCAAGTGACAGCATAGTGGTTAAACTAGACATATGTATCCACTGCTTACCATTCGTTTTTCCATAGACACACATGTCACTTTCATTTTGACATAACTGTGTTTGCCTTAAAGAGCTAGAAATTGGATAGATAGGTTCCTATGAGATCTGTCAGTCTTATACACTATATTTTAAGCCAAATATTTTGTACTGAACTTGTTCGTCCTGAAACTGAACAAATCTTGAGAGGCTCGCCCCCATCACTTCTTACATGGCTTGAAGAAACATAAGGGCTTATTTATCGTGGCATATTCACCAGAAAACTGGCATATAAGCCATGAGAAAGTTGCCACTATGGAGCATAATACCGTGTGCAGAGGCCACTATGGAGCATATTACTGTGTGCAGGATCTAATATGGAGCATAATACCATGTGCAGGGGCCGCTGCAGGGGCAAAATACCGTGTGCAGGGGCCACTATGGAGCATAACACCGTGTGCAGGGGCCGCTGCGAGGCATAATACTGTGTGCAGGGGCCGCTGTGAGGCATAATACGTGAGAGCCTCAATACGTGAGAGCCCAAGACTGTGTGTCAGGTACCGTGATCTGTAATACGGGGGCACCTCAGGGTACGGTTCTCGCCCCTTTCCTCTTCACACTGTACACTGCTGATTTTAGGTGCAACTCATCCAGCTGCTACCTACAGAAGTATTCTGACGACTCTGCAATAGTAGGCCTCATCACAGACGATGATGACAAGGAGTACAGAGAACTGAACCGGTTTTTTGTGGACTGGTGCCACCGGAACCACCTGAAGATTAACGCGGGGAAGACCAAGGAGATGGTGGTAGACTTCCGTAAAGGCAGATGCCCTCCAAAACCAGTGGACATCCTGGGGACAGGCATCGAGATTGTGAACACCTATAAGTACCTGGGTCTGCTCCTTAATAATAAGCTGGACTGGGCAGATCATATGGAGGCCCTGTACAGGAAGGGCCACAGCAGGCTCTACCTGCTTAGGAAGCTGAGAGCCTTTGGAATCCGGGGGGCACTTCTCAGGACTTTCTTCAACTCGGTAGTGGCATCAGCCATCTTCTTTGGAGTGGCCTGCTGGGGGAGCAGTATATCAACCAGGGACAGAAATAAACTTGACAAGCTGATTAGAAGGGCCAGCTCTGTCCTGGGGAGCCCACTGGACCCAGTGCAGGTGGTGGGTGACAGAAGGATACTGTCCGTGGTGAGCTCCATGCGGGAGAATAACTCCCATCCTATGCATGAGACTGTGATTGCGCTGGGCAGTACTGTCAGTGACCGACTGCTCCACCCTAGGTGTGAGAAGGAGCGCTATCGGAAGTCTTTCCTCCCCCACCGCGGTTAGGCTGTACAACCAACACCGACCTAAGCGGAGATCATTACATACAGAGAACTGAAATATCTCTCTGCCTGTTAAATCCCCCCCCCCTGCTACTTCCTATCTGTCTGTCTGCTATTAATGTAATGCCTCTCACCTTGGAACATTCCTGTACATGTTGTATTTGTATCTGCTTATCTTATCTTTGCTGCTGTAACACACTGAATTTCCCCACTGTGGGACTATTAAAGGACTATTATTATTATTATTAATACAGTGTGTAGGGGCCGCTGCAGGCCATAATACTGTGTGCAGGGGCCAGTGTGGGCCATAATACAGTGTGGAGCGGCTGATGCGGGCAATAATACCGTGTACAGGGATCCGCTGCGGGCCATAATACCATGTGCAGGGGCCGCTGCCGGCCATAATACCGTGTGCAGGGGCCATTGCTGGCCATAATACTGTGTAATACTGTACGCAGGGGCTGCTGTGGAACATTATAGTGTGTGTAAATGGGGCATTATAAACAGGGGCTATGGCGCCTGTTTATATCATACGCTGTCTGTTTATAGTGACCGTGTGATGTAATTACAGCTATGTCACATAGACATGTATAGGACAAGGCTGAAGTTACATTACATGGCTGCTATGAGATGAATGACACTATGTAAACAGAGAAGCGGTCACGGCGCTTACACAGGTCCTGGGTTTTTGAGCCCCACTGACTAGTTTATTAATGACCTTGAAAACCTTTTAATTAGTTAACACCAGGGGCATTATTAATAAGGGGCACTATTTATACAGGGTACACACGGACATTATTAACATAAAGATGCACTTGGGAATATTATTCATTATGGGGGGTTATATCATATATTTTATAATTGGGGGTAACAGCAGGATGGGTGTGCAAGTGAGGACAATGTGGGTTGGATGCCTGGAAAAGTGAGGAGTCAAAGAGATCTGTGTTGCAAACTTTAGAGACAAGTCACAGCTGGAAGAAGTGGCCATGGCGGTCATAAGGGAAGAGAAGGGAAATGTGAAGGATTAGTCAGAGACGTCACTTGTAAGTCACAAAATATAACTGCACTGTATTCACCTAAATGATAGAGGATAAATACCTGATAGATGGGGGTCTGTCTGCTGAGACCCCCACTGAGCCTGAGAATTGGTTTTTTCCCCCCACTGGGTGGGGAATTCAGCCTCACCGCAGCCAGGCTGAATATAGGTGTGTCGCTTGGTGGATGGATGAACCCGCGTGGCTCTCATTCACTTCAATGGGAGTGCCAAAGATAGCCGAAGTACATTACTCAGCTATCTGCGGGGCTCCTATTATAGAGAATGGGGCCACGTGGGCTCGTCCATCCACCAAGCAGAAGATGTGTGAAGTTACTTTCATTGTTAATGCCGTGTTGTTGATTTGATACTGAAGTAATTCAGTAAGAAGAATTCTTAAAAACTGTTTTATAACTTTGTGTATTGTGTATATTGTGCAATGATAACAGCGTGCGAAGCTAGTAGCATGGAAACTAATTTTTTTTTTTTTTGGGGGGGGGGGCGTCTTTCTAGTCCGCCTCAGGCAGCAAAGAGGCTAGGTTCACCACTGCCCCACATACCACTTTTCTCAAGGGTGTGGAGGAGGCAGATCATTTTATCATTTACATCATAAACATTTAGCAGATGCAAAAAGTCTGCAGGCAGAAAACAAATGTCAGAATACATATGACACTAAATACAAGAAAAACAAAATGCCGAGCTATTGAAAAACCATATAGGTGGTGTAATAAAGATGCTTTGGTGAAACAGTGATTCCAGAGAGATACAGAGGAAGAGAGTGCACTTGCACACAGTTTTGTGGTCAGGATGTACTCTCACCTTGTTTGGTTGTGAACTTATCTTATGCCATATATATACTTGAGAAAGGGAGTAATCCCATAATGCATTGTGTGTTTGTGCCCTAATAAAAAGAACTTTGACTGGTAAGCACAGACATCCTTCTACTTTTTTTGGGGATCTTCATCTCCTCCTTCTACTGAGAATACATATGACTGCAATGTGAAGGACCTCAGAGGAATCAATATTTGCAATTATTCCTCAAATAGAAGCAGGAACCCAATGGTTTGTACTGCAAGAGATCTACATTCACAAAAAAATCAGGGAAATAAGACCTGTAAGACTAAGCCTAGCTTCACACAATGGTGGTACAAAACAGCCATTATGCACCCAAGGTCAGCCTGTGTGGCAGATGTAAATAAAAACCTCCACACAGTATCATGTGAATTTAGGCTAAGGACTACCTCTAACTTTGTGACATACAAAGACTATTTTAAAATTGTTAAAGGGAAATTAATATTACAAAAACAAATTATATCAAGTTAAAAATTGTATATAGATACACATGGGTAAATACTTTACTGTACATACAAAAATAAAATATATGGACTACTATGGACTAAGTTATGAAGGGTAAACACAAACCAATTTGATCAGCAAATATAGGTCATAAAATGGGACTGCTTCTGCTTACCCTGAAAGTAGAGCGTAATGAGGCCAATGTGGGTTAGGACTAAAGGATGACTTTAGTCACCCATGGTAGTCATGATCAAAGATTACCATATCGCCCTGTCACTCCTTCACTAATGTGAGTGACTGGAATTGCATTGCAACCATGAGGTTTCTGTGACTGTGCCTTTGAGTTGCAAGAAGATCAAGCACTGCTGGATTTTTAATTTTTTTTAACATTTTTGGTATATTTTTAAAGCCAAAGTTAAAAGTGGAGTGTGTTTGCTCACTTTTGAAAAATGCTGCATTAGACGCAAATCGATAAAAAAATGATGCATGCACTTAATACATTAGGTATAACAATTTAGAAAGTAGCAAAATAGGTAAAAACACACTAGACTTCTGGTGCAGAAGCAATGATAAAAAGGTTTCAATGTGTTACTACATGACCAACAAACAGATACAATGTGCCACCCCCTCCACCCAAAAAAAAAAAAGTTTTTACTATGTACAAGTAGTAAAACATAAGTAAACCTATACATATTTGGTTTAGGTAATACTGTAATTGTACTGACCCATAGAATAAAGTTAACATCTTACTCATATCATGCGCTGCAAATTAAGAACTCAAAAAATGATATCATAATTGCTATTATTTCTACTCCCTGCCAAAAAAGTTGAGAAAAAGCTAAGTAATATGCTATACTTACCCCAAATGGTACCATTAAAAACACAACTTATCCCATAAAAAGTCTTCTAACAGCTACATTGATGGTAAAATAAAAGTGCTATGGCTCTTGAAATGCAGCTACATAAAAACAAGTATTTTTTTAAGCGGTTTAATTGTGCAAAAGTAGTAAAACATAAGAGACAGAATTTGGTAACACCGTAATTGTACCAACCTATTGAATAAAGATAACGTTATTTATTCCATACGGTGAATATCACAAAATTTTAAACTCAAAAATAGTGTCAAAATTGCTGTTTTTTCCCCATTCTCATGAGAAAGAGTTAAAAAATTGAAAATGAATATTTTATATGTATTCCAAAATTGTAGCATTAAATAAACAACTTATCCTGCAAATAAACAAACCCCCCTAATGGCCATTCCAATAAAAAAGTAAAAATGGCTCTTGATACAAATACAATTCATTTGGTCCTTAGCAGCCAAAATAGGCTTGGTCCTGAAGCAGTTAAAGGGTTCTTCCATCTCAGACATTTATGGTATTTTCTTTATATCTGTATAAAGAAAATAAAGATGAAACAGTGCAATCACTGTGATAAATTTCCTTCAAAAGATTGCATTATTTTAAAGTCTTCTGTGCTAGAATGTATACTGATATCCTGTATCATCTTCCATAGCTTTTATGGTTTGTTCATCTAAGGAGACTCCAGGTACTCTATTCCCTTCTGCTGTTTGTATAAACATGTAAGTCATAGTATATATCTCATGTATTTAATATATTTAAATAGATGTGGAAACCTGTCTTCCAGATGCATTCCGGTGTGTAAGCAATTGTGACTGAACAGGTCTATCATTTTAGGCTTACAAATTCCTTATGACAGCAATTTTCTTTATCTTTTACTCTGCTGTATTATGCAGCTCTGGGTCAAAATGTATCATATTCCCTGTACAAACTTATTCAAGTGGGTTTTCCTTAATGAGATAGCCTGCTGCATTAACAAGAGGCATGCAAAGCCATTGCCGGATGTAGAAGCAGCTCATGAAAGATTGATGTTTTCTCTCTCGACTAATCAGAATAAAAAACAGCTATGGACCCTGAATGTCTGACCTTTCCTATGTCATGTGCTAAATATCCAAACTACCAACTTTAAACTGTGATTAGAAATAGACAGTAGTACATGTATGGTTTCTGTTACATTGCTTAAAATTAAAGAGCACATGCCTGCAAAATATAAAATAGTTAAAATAAATATTGACATAAAATTACAACTCAATAATTTTTTTTCTAACTTAAAGTGTTTCTGGGTAACCTTATTGACAACTAATATGGGGATCATTAGTTTGTGTTCTCAAGTGTTACATAGTTACATAGTAGATGAGGTTGGATGAAGGCACAGGTCTATCAAGTCCAACCTATAACCCTACCATGTTGATCCAAAAGAAGGAAAGAAAAAACATGAGGCTTATGCCAATTGCCCCATGTCAGGGGAAAACATTCTTTCCAGACTTCAATCTGGCAATCAGTATAAAACCCTGGATCACCTTGCCCTTACCAAAATCTAAAACCCAATAACCCGTAACATTTTCCTGTTCAAGTTCTGTTTGAACTTGCACAATAAATCCACAATCATCACATCCTGTGGCAGTGAGTTCCATAGCCTCGCTGTTCTTATAGGAAAGAATACCCGTATATGATGCTGGTGAAATGTTCTCTCCTCTAGGCATAGAGGATGTCCCCTTGTCACTGTCACCAGCCTAGGAGTAAAAAGATCATTAGAAAGTTCTTTGTGCTGTTCCTTCATGTATTTGTACATTGTTATTAGGTCTCCCCGTACTCGTCTTTTTTCTAAACTGAATAACCCCAAGTTTGTTAATCTTTCATTGTACTCCAATCCACCCATTTCCCTAATAATCTTGGCCACCCTTCTCTGCACTCTCTAATTCAATTAAGTCCTTATGGGGCCCAAAATTGTGCGCAATAGTCTATATGTGGATGTACCAGTGATTTGTATAGATGCATAACAATGTTCTTGTCATGAGAATCGATACCTCTTTTGATGGATCCCATAATTTTATTTGCCTTGGCAGTAGCTGCCTGGCACTGGTCACTAAAGGTAAACTTACTGTCCACCAAAATCCCCAAGTCTTTTTCACTGTCAGTCAGTAACTTACTATTTACAACATAATCATACATTATATTTCTTCGACCAAAATGCATAACCTTACATTTGTCTACATTAACCACTTTTCAACATCTGCCGTAATAGTACAGTGGATGTCAGGTAATTAAATATGGCAGATGCTCAGGAGCAGAGTCTTTGCTGTATTATACAGCAGAGACCCGTGCTAATGCCCACGATCAGTACCCGCACTGATCGCAGGCATTAAGGCCCCTGGCACCTTGGTCAAAGATGACTGAGGTGCCATTCT
Source organism: Leptodactylus fallax (assembly GCA_947044405.1). Lineage (NCBI taxonomy): Eukaryota > Metazoa > Chordata > Amphibia > Anura > Leptodactylidae > Leptodactylus > Leptodactylus fallax. Next base: position 295,985 of record CAMRHE010000414.1, read on the forward strand.
TCTGGTTGCGCATGGGCACCACCATTTTAACACGGATCTCGATCCGGGGCCTGCACATGACACTGCCATTTTGGGGAGGAAAGAAATCCGAGGCTGGCGATCCGTTGCCATGACAGCCTGGGGTTCAACATGCCTAGAGGGTCTAAAAAAATACAGTATTTAAAAAAAAAAAAAAAACTAAAAAGTATAAAAATTTTTAAAAGAATTAAAAATTCAAATCACCGCCCTCCCTAGAATACATATAAAAGTAGAAAATTACTGTGAAACACATACACATTAGGTATCCCTGTGTCCGAAAACGTGCGGCCTACAAACTAATAAAAACATGTTTCCCATGCGGTGAATGCCATAGCGGGGAAAAAAAAAAATCAAAACTGCCAAATCACCATTTTTTCGCTGTTTTTCCTCGGATAAAAATTTGAATAAAAAGTGTCAAAGCAATAGACATTCCCCAAAATAGTTTAACTAAAAAGTACACCAGGTATGCAAAAAAGACGCAAAATGCATCCCCGTACACGGAAATATAAAAAAAATTATGGGTGTCAGAATATGGCAACCTTAAGAATTTTTTATTTTTTTTGCTTGATTTTTTTAAGGGGTTAAAATGTAAATAAAACTATATAAATTTGGTATCCCCGGAATCGTACCGAAACATAGAATACAGGTGACATGTAATTTTGGCTGCACAGTGAATGCCGTGAAAATTCTACCCACCCATACTGAATTTTTTTTCCAACTTCCCAGTGCATTATAATAAATTGTGCCATTATGAAGAAAAATTTGTCCCACAAACATTAAGCCTTCATATCGCTCTGTGAATGGAAAAATAAAAAAGTTATGGGGTTTGGAAGAGGGGGAGTCAAAAATGAAAATTGAAAAAATGAAAAATGCCACCAGCCGGAAGGGGTTAAACTTAATTTGCCAAGTCTCTGCCCATGATTCCAGCTTCTATAAATCCACCTAAAATATTCTACTATCCTCCTCATTTTTTATTAACTTACAGAGTTTAGTATCATCTGCAAATATGCACACTCTACTCTAAAAACCCTCTACCAGGTCATTAATAAACATACTAAACAGAAGAGGACCAAATACTGACCCTTGTGGCACTCCACTGGTGACTGTGACCCAGTCTGAGTATTTCTCGAGTGTTAACAAATACCCTCTGTTTCCTATCACTGACCCAGTTGTGAACCCAACATTCTCATTTTGTATGCAAACCTTTTGTGTGGTAGTGATACACCATGTCCTTCTGAGCCCTGCTGTGTGCCCAAACATCAGTTTACACCCACATATACAACTTTTTTTTATCCTAAATTACCTACTTAACCCTGCTGTACTGTTCGCATTTACTATACACTTGTACTGTTATGGGTCAATATGACCCGACCTATTAAAATATTGATTTTAGTTACTGTAAGTGTTTTTTTTAATACCTATTTCATTATTAAACTGTAGGTGAACATGGTTGATCATAAACAAATGAAAAATGAAATTAAAACTTAATTGTTTGCAATTATGTTCGCTTTATAGCATTCTGCACACAAATAACAAACATGCTTATTTTAATTTACTATAACTTTAAATCTAACTAAATATAACTTTGTCTTAACATATATTATAAAACAACAAATGAAAAATAACGAAAACGTCAGTTTTTCTTTTTTATCTATAAAAAGTTTGAACAGGTTCATTCATTTTTACATTGAGCACAATAATAAAACACATGTCCTTTACAAAGATATTTTGCACACCCAGCACATGTCAGATTTGTTTTATTGTCACAAGAAGCTGTGCTGGTGGAGGCCGTGGAGTCTCTTTCTTGAGCATGCTGCTTTACACTCTTCACAATGGCGGCTGCTCCTTCACTTCTGGGGTTTACTTTTCTGGCTTCAATATATGGCCTAACTAGGGATTTTCCTAATTCTTCAATAAACATTCTTCTTTTATGCAGCTTATTTCTGTTCCAATTGGGGTCGATTTCTCTCCATAAAAGAAATGCATTGTATGTCGAAACATCCAGTTTGTGGCATTATAATCTAATATCATATCCGGCTTTTTGTCTTCTCGATTACTTATTGCATTGTCATGGTGCATTGTGCTCATTAGAATTACCTGTTTATTTTTTTTGGGAACATAAGACACAACTGTTGTATCTCCAGTAAAGTAAAAAGTAGAACTATACACTTCTCTTTTATTAAGGATACCTTGCAGTAGTTCTGGCTTGTTTTTCCTTATAGTACCCAGCATGGTAAATTGTCTTTTTCGCAACATCTGGCCCAGTTGGTAGGATGTGAAAAGTTGTCACATGTGACATTTTGTCCTTTTAGTCCATGAGTCAAATCGAGAACAACTCGCATACCCTGTTAGCAGGCAGAAATAATTAGTGACCTGTAAAACTGTTCGGGTCATATTGACCCAAACAGTACAAGTGTAACAATCAGCGTGTAGCAAAAAGTAAACAAAAAAAACAAACACTAATAGTAAGAACCCCTCAAATGAGGAGAAGTCAATTAATCACAATTAATCTGACCCTCTCCATGTACCCAAACAGTAGATTACGACAACATACAGGGTATTGTCGTGTTCATGAGCAATTATTTAACAAACTGTGGGGTACTTTTTCTCCTTTAACCCTTCTGCAAATGATACATCGTACCTCAAAACTTTTCCAGCAAAATCTCTTTCAAATGCTCAGTGGCTCTCCTTCCATTTGTTGCGCTGCCGTGTGCCTAAACATCAGTTTACAGCCACATGTGGGGTATTTCCATGTTTGGGAGAAATTGCATAACAATCTGTGAGATGTATTCTCTCATTTAACCCCTTGTGAATGTGTTCATTTTAGGGCTAAATTAACGTATTATTGAAAGAAAAATAAATTTCACTTCCAAATTGTTTTAATTCCTGTGAAATGTTTAAAGGGTTATCAAACTTCCCAAATACTGTTTTTAATTATTTGAGACGGGCAGTTTTGAAAATTGTGTGATTTATGTGGGGTTTCTAATATATACAGTGGGGAAAAAAAAGTATTTAGTCAGCCATCTATTGTGCAAGTTCTCCCACTTAAAAAGATGAGAGAGGCCTGTAATTGACATCATAGGTAGACCTCAACTATGAGAGACAAAATGAGAAAACATATCTAGAACATCACATTGTCTGATTTTTAAAGAATTTATTTGCAAATTATGGTGGAAAATAAGTATTTGGTCAATAACAAAAGTTCATCTCAATACTTTGTTATATATCCTTTGTTGGCAATGACAGAGGTCAAACGTTTTCTGTAAGTCTTCACAAGGTTGGCACACACTGTTGCTGGTATGTTGGCCCATTCCTCCATGTAGATCTCCTCTAAAGCAGTGATGTTTTGGGGCTGTCGCTGGGCAACACGGACTTTCAACTCCCTCTAAAGGTTTTTTATGGGGTTGAGATCTGGAGACTGGCTAGGCCACTCCAGGACCTTGAAATGCTTCTTACGAAGCCACTCCTTTGATGCTTTGGCGGTGTGCTTCATTCTCCTCCAAAAATGCGACGAGTTGTGTTTCTACCAAACAGTTCTACTTTGGTTTCATCTGACCATATGACATTCTCCCAGTACTCTTCTGGAACATCCAAATGTTCTCTAGCAAACTTCAGATGGGCCCGGATGTGTACTGGCTTAAGCAGGGGGACACTTCTGGCACTGCAGGATCAGTGCAGGTCTACAATTTTGTTTCTGGTGTCCTTCCACAGCTCTTTGGTCTTCACCATAGTGGAGTTTGGAGTGTGACTGTTTGAGGTTGTGGACAGGTGTCTTTTATACTGATAACAATGTCAAACAGGTGCCATTACTACAGGTAATAAGTGGAGGACAGAAGAGCCTCTTAAAGAAGAAGTTACAGGTCTGTGAGAGCCAGAAATCTTGCTTGTTTGTAGGTGACCAAATACTTATTTTCCACCATAATTTGCAAATAAATTCTTTAAAAATCAGACAATGTGATTTTCTAGATATGTTTTCTCATTTTGTCTCTCATAGTTGAGGTTTATCTATGATGTCAATTACAGGCCTCTCTCATCTTTTTAAGTGGGAGAACTTGCACAATTGGTGGCTGACTAAATACTTTTTTTCCCCACTGTAGGCCTTTAAAATTCCCTTCAGAACTGAATTGTTCCCTAACAAATGGATTTGTGAAATTTTCTTGTAAATCAGGAAAATTACAGTTAGGCCAAGGTCCCACGTAGTACAAACGATGCGGTTTGGCCGCAGCAGAAATGCAATGCAAAAACAGCAGAGCTTTACAGTTGCTTCAAAGTGGATGGGATTCTAGCAAATCCCAATCACACATTGAGAAATAAGCACAGCAGAAACGCTGCGATTTCCAAAATCGTAATGTTTTTCTATTCCTTATGCCTTTGTGCTGTGTACAGGGTGCTCCTACATTTTCTTTATTTTTAGATAGATATATATATATATATATATATATATATATATATATATATAATAATAGTCCTTTAATAGTCCCACAGTGGGGAAATTCAGTGTGTTACAGCAGCAAAGATAAGATAAGATAAGATAAGCAGATACAAATACAACATGTACAGGAATGTTCCAAGGTGAGAGACATTACATTAATAGCAGACAGACAGATAGGACGTAGCGGGGGGGGGGGGGGGGGGGTGGATTTAACAGGCAGAGAGATATATATATATATTAATATATCAAATAAATTAGAGGAAAATGCATTGATAAAATAAGAATATAAATAAGTTAAATAAATAAGAAAAGTCATTTCTTTTTATACTCAGTATTTTTTAAAATAACTTATTTGGGTTTCACTGGGGTTTTGCAAATGCATTGCTTAAAAAAAAACAAAAACCTTAGAAATACACAAAGTAACCTTGAGATGTCACGTTTGAAGTGAAATATAAAGTGTTTATTAAGATGAAACCTGTAGGATAGCACATGTCAGCAAGCACTCATCATAGCACCTGTGACAATGTCAGCAGGTCATCACCTAGTATGACCACTTCAGACATTACACTATTGAAATAAATCAAATTAAGAATACTGTAGCAATAAAGAAGGTGAGATTACTGCTCTTACTGTACCTACTATAAAGATCTTTATAGCACTGCAATATATAATGTCATTATTTCAAGAACTATCATTTTACACATAGGCATGTACTCCAGCAGCACAGGCAAAGTGCCACAATGAAACGGGGGTTAGACTAGTCCTCTCTAGTTTACATAGTACACAATTTTTCAAGCTTGAAATTGAACAGAAATGTTGCTATACACTGGAGAATTCAAAAAGATTCCTTGGATTTGCTGCATGCCAAGTGCACACTGGTGTTTTGTCTGTTGTTATGATTCGTTATAGAATTAGAACAATGGATGAAAAATTTGAACATTTCTACCGACATATTTGTTTTTATTTCATTGAGAAAAGCAAAAAACACAATATAACAAAGCTTTCATTGTTTTTAACATCAAATGTGAGGAAGAGATGAGGCATGGAGAGCGCTGGTCCAAAATATAATTCTTTATTCCTTTGGATTAACGCATGACGCGTTTCAGGAAACAAATCCTTTCTCAAGTGTGTACATAACAAATGATGGGTACGAAACACATATATATATACAAAAGAAAAAAAAAAAAAAACAGCAAAAAAATGGGTGGTAGCCCCCGCCCCCTAAGGATCACCAGGTGGGGTCAAAGGTTATATCATACAGATAAACAGAGGCATAACTTATATGCATGTATTGTGATATACATAGAAGGTAGAAACAATACCATAGTGAAGGAAAGGGGGGGGGGTTATTTGATAGAACAAGGGGGATACTGGGCTCTAAACAGGTGAGCATGCGCGAGTAGCCCTGTTTATCTTGGCATAAAACGTGGGTCCCGTTCTGACAGCGAGATGGAGACTAACTGCACATGCGTGATGCCCACTGATGTCAGCGGAGGGAGATACCAGGCTAGGCAGCGCTAATTGCAGAAGCGCTGCAGGTGTCAGCCTTAGATAGTGCTCATTCCACAGCAGCTCCTGCAGATAGACAGGAGGCTGTGCGATTGAGCGCTATCTGAATGTGGGAAAGTTGGGTGGCGAACAATGAAAATGGAAACGATGAGAGAATGAAGTTGGGAATGGGGAGGGGGAGGGAAGGTAGGGGAAAGAGGGGTAAGATAGGATGTAGGAGGGGGCTAAAAAGAAAAAAATGAGCCATAAGGGTAGGATAAAATTGCCATAAGATATATGAATGGAGGTAGAGGAAAGGGGAGGTAAAATATAAAAGTAACTGATCACAAATACATATATATATAATAAAATACAGGTTAAATAAATGATTACATTTATAATATTGTAAAAAAACAAGCAAATAAAAATAAAGCAATTTTTCTCATAAAATGAGAGAAATAAATAAATGGATAATTAGATAAATAAATAGATGAATAAATAAATATATGAGCAGTAGAAATAAAAAATAGCCGTATGAAGAATGTCAGTATTCATATACAGTACATGTTGATAATACAGAGTGTGGTCTCAAAAAATGTTTTCAGATGCCTCATTTAGGTCTGACGATAAGATAGTATTTAGTTTGAATATCCAGTAGAATTCTCTCTTTCTGAGTAGATCGAGATTCTTTGTAGCGATCTGGTCAATAGGGGTGATTTGGAAACCATTAAATATGCAATTGTGATTTTGTGTTGCATGTCTCGAAACACTGTTTCGGAAAACCTTTAAAAATACTCATAAAATAAGACTTTACATTAAATCAATATTTTTTTATCCCCAGTATTATCAAGAGTACCTTCTGGGCAATTGTAGTTGATCAGTTGATCCTCCCATTGCCCAGGGATTCTTCACTTTAAGGACTGTGAATCTGTGGAATAGCGTACCGCAGGATTGGTCACAGCAGTCACAACTGACAGTTTAAAAAAAAAATTAGATGCCTTTTTAGAAAAAAAAATGAATTGATTCTTATGGAAATGAATAGAATTTCATGCCCTTTCGCATCCCCTGGTTGAACTTGATGGGCATATGTCTGTTTTCAGCGTACTAACTGCTTTATTTGGTGGACAGTAAGCTTACCTTCAGCAACCAGTACCAGGCAGTGGTTGCAAAGTCAAATAAAATTATGGAGATGCATCAAAAGAGGCATAGATGCTCATGACAAGAACAGTTATGTCTCTATACAAATCACTAGTATGGCCCCACAGAGTACTGTGCACAAATTTGAGCCCCCGCGTACAAGAAAGACATAACTGAACTAGAGACAGTGAAGAGAGGAGTGACCAAGATAATTAGGGGAATGGGTTGGACTGGAGTACAGAGACAGATTAACAATTGGGTTATTCACTTTAGAGACAAGACGGCAATTGGGTGATCTAATCACAATGTACAAATACATGAAGAAGCAGTACCAAGAACTTTTAAATGATCATTGTGGATTAATTGTGCAAGTTCAAGACAGGCCTGGATGCTTTTCTTAAAAGGAGTATAATGTTGTACCGTGTAGGCATTGAAAGTAGTGGAAGAGTGAAGAAATCAGGCTAACTCACTTAGCCTCTAAAAGGTATCGCCTGATTTCTTGAACTGAAAAATATTACAGGTTTACGCTTTTAGGCTTTTGCTGAAGAGTTGATCAAGGGTTTTATACTGATTGCTAGATTTGGAGTCAGGAAGGATTTTTTTTTCCCTGGACATAAGGCAATTGACGATAAGAAGCATAGGGATCAACAACCCAAACAAGGACTGTCCACGCTCCTTGGAGGAAGAATCCTGGACCACTAAGGTATGTGTAGCAGGTCTCTTTATTGAAGAAATATAAAAGGCACAATGCGTTTCGGGGACAAGTTCCTCTTTATCAAGTGCAATAGTTAAACCCTTCAAATAAAATCAAATATACTGTATAATATATATTGTTACATAATGGTTACATAAACTATGAAGAGTATAAAACATTCCAAATATCATTAAAATATAAAAAGAGTGTACATACATCAAAATATGTCCCATACGTGGTATACAGGGACGGACCACGTACCATGCGAGGATGTATATTCAACATAGTCACAATATATCATTCAACATAGTCAATCAAATGTAAAAAAAAATGTACCTATGTTTAAATATGCCCCATACGTAAACCATGTATCATGCAAAAATATGTATTCAACATGTACCCAAGTACACAAATTAAGAACGTACAGCTTGGTATGTTGTTTGGAAAAGCTTAAGGAGTAATTAAAAAAGAGAGAATCACAAATAAAATGTTTGTTCTTAAATCAGAGACTGGGAACCAGACACTGTACATCAGTAAAAATATACAGATACAAATGTAAATAATACATATACAAATAGTACATAAACATACCAATAATAAATATATAAATACCTTAAAAACTACTATAAATACTACCATTGATAAGTATAAATACTCCATAAAAATACATGTATAATACTTCTAGAAGGTTTATCTGTAAACTGTATCATAGTAAATACCACCCCATAATTAATATAGACTATGTCCTTTACATATAATTATAGACCAATCTGTAGGTTATATAGTCAAGAATGGTCTCAAACTTAACCATATTCAGCCCAAATCAGAGCTGTGAAGAGTTAAATATAAATATAAGAGTCAAGGAGCTTAACTATCTATTAGAGTTATTGTGGCTCTATAAATAGCCACTGAAAAAAGCTCACCTGGCACGGTTTTGCGGGTGCGCAGTGAATACCAGGTGCTGTGTGTCCCTGGCGTGTATGAAATGGTAGTGCGCACACGCAAAAGAGAGAGCAGCGCGCGTGCGCATCGGCCGGCAACCTCTCATGGTCAGCGCGCACGCGCAAAACCAAAACGATCCGCGCATGCGCGCTGGCCACTATGGAGGTGTTTAGTGTGTTCCCTATTATCCGGCACTCTGAGATTTAGCGCTTCGGCGAACACCAATGCAACACCGCAGAAAAAAGCACTGCATTACAGAGGAATACATTTTATTGATAAGCTAGGGGTAAGGCCTACATTTGATTTGTATAAATAAATAATAATAATAATAATGGAGGACTCTTTTATTGAATAGAAACTTCTTAGTTCATAACAATATCATGAATAATTGAGAGTAATATTGTAACGTACATATGACCATATTGGGGTTGGTAATGGATGAGAAATAGATGATGCTTAGAAAATTAAGTTGCAAGTACTGGATCTTAACTAAAAATTGGAAATAAAATAATTTGGTGACATCTTCAACTGATTCATTGAGGCCTGCAGGTGCAAGTGTATTCATTTTAAATATCCAATACATTTCCTGTCTGTTCAAGACTCCAACTCGGTTGGAGGTACCCGCTTGGATATAGTCTATGGGTGTCACACTGAAGCCGTCAAAACTACAATTATGATAGCTTAGAGCATGTCTAGAGACATTGTTTAGCATATCCATTTAAAACGTTAGAGCGGTGTTTGTTGACGCGTTCTCGTAAGCTCATAATTGTCCTACCGATATATTGTAAGCTGCATGGACATTGCAAGAGGTAGATGATATAAGAGGATGAACAGTTTAAGAAGTATTTCATATTAAATTTCTTTCCAGTAGAGTGGCTCACAAATTCTTGTATCTTATGTGTGACAGATCGACAGCATTTACACTTTGGGTGTCCGCATCTACAGCTGCCTATTAGAGGATCCTTTTGTAAGAGACAGCCAATGTTGTCCTAAGCTTCATTTGTCTGTATAAACTGTTAATGTTGAATGTATTTCTGTGATTCTGTTCCTTTAAGACAGCAGCCATTGTAATTGTGACATGATGCTGGAGTGACTCTCCCCCCTTTTATGTCAGCTTGCCTGTTCTGCAGACAGAATGTGAGCAGAGAAGCAGGAAGTGACGAGACAGAGAGCAGCAGCCATCTTAGCAAGTGTTGTATTGAACTGGTGTGGAGATTTTTCTGTACAGCTAAGCTGTATCTTGGTCCAGAGACAAACAGAGTGTAAAGAGACAACAGGACTAGTGAGTCCACGTGAAAGGAACTGTGCTCAGTGGCTGATCAGTGAGACTGACATTGTGACTGTGTATATGGATACCACAGATAGAGACTCGCAGTGCTGTTGATGTACTGGACAGCACCTGCTAAACCCCGGCTTACATCCCAGCTCAGTGTATGGATTCGGCAGGACTGTCAGTGTGCTGAGTGGAATCTGCTGTTGGATTACATTGCATTCATTGGGTTTCCCTGTTAAAGAGGACTTCATTTCTCCCAAGATCCTGATAACCGTGAGGGGAGGACGCTTCACTATAAAAGAAAGGAACGACTTTGGGCCCCACCGCGCGCTTCTACAGACTGTAAGCGGTCCACCTGGACCACTGGGGAAAAGGGGGTGCACCCAAATGTGATGTCAGGGTCAGTTAGGGATAGTTTTGAGTATATTGTTCATTCAGTGTCCATACTGCAGAATTGGACAGAGTAAAAGTAGAAACCATTGCAGAATTTGCCTTGAAATTGTTCATGCTATATTGTATATTTTGCTTGTCTTTATCCCTGTCATTTTACCTTCAAATAGCCTTTATTAACTTATAGTAAATATATATTCTTTTCTTGAACTACCGCGTGTGCGTTCATTTCTGGTTGCGGAGACCAAACCACCTGCCTTGCTCTCGGTTCACACTTTAATAGGTTCACAGTCTGTTTTTTAACCTGTCTTAATTTGCTGGGAGCTACATAATTTTTGACGGGACTGGGGGTAGGACTTTTTTAAGGAAGGGGTCATTTAACAGAACCTTCCAGTGTTTGCTGAGGCTATCTCTAATGAATTTATGGGATGAGCTGAATGCAGTAATAAAGTTAAATTGATATGTTTTATTTTTTATAGTGTTCCCAGGTTTCAAACAATCATGTTGCGTAAGTTTGCCAGCTTTGTCCCGGGCATCTGAAATGATTTTTTTAGGGTAGTTCTTCTCCTTAAATCTTCTTGCCAAGACTTGACTCTGTATGTTATAATCAGAATCTTTTGTACAATTCCGTCTAATTCTTCTGAATTGTCCATAGGAGACATTATTTTTCCACTTCGTATAATGTAGACTCTTATAACTCAGTTAGCCTCTAAAAGGTATCGCCTGATTTTTTTGAAAGGAAAAATATTACAGGTTTACACTTTTAGGCTTTTGCTGAAGAGTTGATCAAGGGTTTTATACTGATTGCCAGATTTAGAGTTAGGAAGGATTTTTTTTCCCCGGACATAAGGCAATTGACATCAGCTTCATGTAGTCTTTTGCCTTCCTCTGGATCAACACAGTAGGGTTATAGGTTGGACTTGATGTGTCTTCATTCAACCTCATATACTATGATTCCATGCTACCCCAAATCCATACAATTGGATTAACTGCCACTGTCTCTCTTGCCCTGCTGTATCTGCATTTCACACCTAAAATAAAATTCTACAAAGGTACTTTACACTCATTTGCAGATCCCATATGTTAGCTAACTCAGGCAACGTTTAGAGTCTCTATTGCAGTGTCCATCAGAAATCACTGGACGGAAAAGCCCTGCAAGCCCAACATTTTTGTCCAGAGCTTTTAGTAAAAAAGCAGACACCTAATGGACCCATTGTAGTCAATGAGATTCCTTAGGATCTATTTGTGTACATTATTTCCAGGATCCATTGCTGCGGTGGACCAGAAGAATGGATCGTGCAACTCAGATGTGAATATAGCGTTAGGTGTGCAAATTAAAGAAATATGATGATCTTTGTTTTCAGAAATTATATCAATTATGTATGTTAGGCAAAGTGCACAAATCAGGTATTGCTATGCATATGAGGATAAAAGGATTACATTGAGCTATACCATTTTGTTGGTTAAAGAAATTATATTAAACTATAAAAAGAAAAAAAAAAAGAAATGTGCAATTTTCCACATTTTTGTAATTTGTCCCATATAAAAACAAAACGAAAAACAATCTGGTCTTCAACTTGTCAGTACTACAAAATCAATTTTTAACAAAGTTGGTCATCTCGCAGCATTCTTCTTGAAATACTGTAAGCAAAATAAACAGATCAATAACACAACCACACACAAAAGTACTAGTATCACAATCCAACTGGAAAGGTTCAAAACTACACATCTAAAGAGGATTCATTACCATTAAGATGCAGAGGAAACAAGGGAGAGCTGTGATAACACTTTCATGCTATCCGTCTATACCTTGAAATGAGATTTAACTGAAAAAAAGTGGTAGAATAAGTGAGAAAATAGACAATGACAGTTGCAATTGCCCAGGGCCCCCACATCCTTAGGAGGGGCACCATACTTTCCCTACTATTAGGATTAATGATGGGCAGCAGATAAATCATTGGCAGATGCAGGGGCTGCTGATCACAGTTTGTAAAGCTACCCAATTTAGCAGCATCCTGTGCCGCCCCTCCCCCTTCTCCTCACAAGCAGTGACTCATCCATCTCATTGGAGTGTGAGGGGAGAAGTCCTGTGCCATGTAAGAGCTTTCACTACTGCCAGACAGAGCTGCACATGAGTTTCCTCCCATGTCCATTGCACCCAGCAATTCAGCCAAATGTAAGTATATGTTTTTGGGTAAAATATGTATATATGTGGATATTTGTTTACAGTATGTGTTTTATATACTGTGTGAGTACTGTATGTTTGCAGATAGGTATGTATGTGTATATATTGTATATGAATGTATGTGTGTGAATAGATGGGTATATATGTAAGTATATACAGCATATCATATTGTATTTTATAGTGTGATGCTCAGTATATTGAGATGTTAAAGCGTTGTGCAGGAATTACAGTTTTCTGCAAGGAGGTCGGGGAAGGTGAAAAATAAGAAAAAGAAAACCCATACTCACCTGTCACCAGTGCTCCGGTGTCTCCCATGGCTGTCCCGTCTAGCAGCCATGGGGGCTTGTTCTGGCAGAAGTCCTCGCCGCATCAGTGGCCTAAGGAAACAAATCAGGACATCACAGGTGATGTATGTGAGTGACATCTCGGTTCCTTTCCTTAGGCTGCTGAGGCAGATGATAGGCCTCAGCAGTTACATGTAGCGAGGACTGCTGCTGGAACAAGCCCCAGGGCGCCACTGGGCCGGACAGGAGTGGGAGGACCAGAGACAGGTGTGTGGGTTTTATTTTTCACCTTCCTCGGCCTCCTTGCAGAAACCTGTAATTCCTGAACAACCCTTTAAGAATTAGGTCAAACACAGCGAAACGCAGCAAAAAAAAAAAAAAACACTGGATAAAAAAAGCAGCGAAAACTCATTGTTTTTTTCCCACAATATTTCTCATTGAGCTTTTGCTGTATTTTGCTCTGCGCTTTCTTCCCCTATTGAAATATGTGGTAATACTTGCGATTCTGCAGCTAAAATTCACATTCTGTGGATGAGATTAAATGATTACATTTTATTCACTTTGCTGGCACTTTCTGCAGTCACCATAAATGCTGTGTATCACATTACGGACACAACATGGGGACTGAGCCTTAAAGGGTTTTTTTGATAATCTAAATTTCCAACCTAAAATAGGTGATAAGTGCCCGACTGGTGTGTCACGAGGTCAGGTGTCCTGTGTTCTCCTATATCAATAGTTTGGTGGGGGTGGTGGTCAGAGGTCAGCTGTTGCCATCTGTCCCATAGACTTTAAATGGAACGGCACAGCACATGAACACAAATACATTGACACAGGAGAACATGGAACCTTGTGTGTGTGATTGATGGTGATTTCAGTCATAGGACCCACTGATCAGACACGTCACCAATTCTGTGGACAGATGACAAGATATGGTTATAGGAAAGCCCCTTTTAGAGTAAGTCTACACAGGATGTACATGCAGAGGATTAGACACTGCAGACTTGTTGACTACTTATTTGCCAAATTGTACTGTAGCAGCAAAGTAGATGAGACCTAAATAAATCCCGCAGCATAATCTGACCTGAGGTCTCGCAGCAGCCTTATGTCCGCTTATGCTGTAGGTCATTCTGTGCATTGTTTGTTGGGCAGTAAATCAGGAAAATCCTCTGCTGGTATCCCTCAATGGGATATCAGCATCGGACACATTTTATGTGGAAGTATCTGCAATCTATACAGAAGATTAGGTACGGGCATTTTGGCAGGTTACTAATATATTCTCTCTACAAGTTGTCTTGTTGAATCTCATTGTGAAACGCCAAGCCTTGGTAACCTGAAAATGGCCACTAACAAAGTGTCATGTGATGCTGCGGCGCCAATCATCACATCCTATATAATGCACTTCGCTTGCATCAGTCTCCTGGTATTCCAGGACCATTGTCCAGCCAGGAATCTGCAGAGATGCAGTGTATGTCTTTGGAAGGCGCCAGCATACATAAGTGAGGAGTATATGTTTCCTAGGAACAATCCGCTTACTGCAGCATCCTATTACAGTGCAGGGCAGGAAGAGGTTAATTGCTGGCTGGCATTATGAGGAGAGCATGTTAAATATTATTTGACTGCAATATTCCTGACCTATTAGTGTTAAGTCTATTCTGCTGACAAAACTCTTGTATCTTATGGTGCATGGGTGTGGTTAGGGTATACTATTCTAGTATTATCCAAATACAGTAGTACAAAGTATAAGGATGGTGGGAAACACCCCCTCTCATGAATATAAATGATTGACAGACACACATGTCTGGGTCTCTCTCTTTGGGTGTCTCTCTCTTCCGACCTGTATCTTTCGGCCTGTCTTACTTCCTCTGACACCTTGGAAGGATGGCAGAATTGTCCTACAGAAGACCAACACACATTGATGAATAAGCATGAACCAAGATGTCTGCAAGAGAACCATCTTGAAGAAACCTAACTCTGAACTTCTCCTATGATGTAAGACATTCACTGATATTTCTGTTATGCTGGAAGGTTTCCATGTATCTGTTTTTCCATGAAGACTTAAATAAACTTCCATGTTTTTATAAGAAGCTGAATCTTCCAATAATGTTACCTTATGGGTCAACACGTGAGTAAGGATTTCATTCGATTGTAAAGTATTTTACAGAGCATCTGCAAATAAAAGGGGGCTGGTTGTGTTCTCAATATGGGGAATGGAGGAAACTGTGATAGTAGTGAAGTGTTTAGCGCTATGAGGGGAACATTATACAGTAAAAAAAAGCTATTTGTGGGTTATACTATGAGGTCAGAGAGGAATCTGGAGGTAAGTGGCTGATGTGACAGTATTTAGTATTTGGTATATAGCGGGCAACGGTATATAGTGGTATATAGCAGTATATAGCGGTCAGTGGATGACGTGGCAGTGTTTACTCCTGGTGTAGCAGTAAGTGGCTGACGTGACAGTATTTAGTCCTGGTATATAGCGGTCAGTGTCTGAGGTGACAGTATTTAGTTCTGGTATAGCGGTCAGCGGCTAACGTGACAGTATTTAGTCCTGGTATACAGTGGTCAGCGGCTGACGTGACAGTATTTAGTCCTGCTATAGCGGTCAGTGGCTGACGTGACAGTATTTAGTCCTGGTATAGTGGTCAGTGGATGATATGACAGTATTTAGTCCTGCTATAGTGGTCAGTAGCTGATGTGACAGTATTTAGTCCTGGTATAGCGGTCAGCTGGTGATGTGACAATATTTAGTCCAGGTATAGTGGTCAGCGGGTAACGTGACAGTATTTAGTCCTGGTATAGCGGTCCTATTTGATAATTTTGTATGTATATAAATATTTTTATTGGGCGTAGGGACAGACATAGGTCTTGTTGCTTGTGCACCTGATTTTTAAAGGGTCACAAGCAACTAGTTTGGCTATGCAAAAAAATTTACATATATGTGAAACAACCCCTTTAGCCTAAGGCCCCATGCTGCGGAAAAGACTGCGGCGGAAACACATTGCATATTTTTCTACAGCGTTTCTAATTGTGATCTCAGAGTTTACCTCTGTGGACTCTTTGCACCTATTATAGAATACAGAATACAGAAAACGCCAGTGTTTCCGCCAGTACAATTGACATTCTGTGAGAAGGGAGTTGAAGGTAGTGAATAGCTGTTTGGGGTTGCGGGATAGTGCAGAGATGAATGTGGTGAAGTAGACCTGCTCTGCAGAGGTCAGTGCGTTCTTGAATGAGAGTACTGCCTCTTTATACCTGAGGAAGTCCTCCTGGAAGTGGCTGTTCTTCCAGAGGCATTTTGCAACCCGCGAGGCACGTCTCACTTTTTTAGTCAGGTCAGTGTACAGGGTTGCCTATTGATCGGTCGGGCTCTGGTGTTTGTAAAAGGGGCGACAGTGTCAAGAGCTGAAGTAATGGTGGTATTATAGAAGGCAGCAGCAGCATCTGCATCCTGGAGTGAGGATATGTTAGCGGTAGGAAGGAGTCTGAGAGCATGAAGATGTCAAGGCAATTAAGGTTCCTGCGGGTGCATGTTGGTTTAAGGTTTGGAGGGTCTGTTACAGAGGAGAGGGCAGAGAATGTCAGCAGGTTGTGGTCAGAGAGCGTGGACAGAGAATTAGAGAGGTTGACTAGAGAGCAGAGGTGGGTGAATATGAGGTCCAGCATGTGCCCCTTTGTGTGAGTGGCAGAGAAGGACCATTGAGAGAGACCAAAGGAGGTGGTGAGGGACAAGAGACTGGAAACGGGGGGGGGGGGGGTGGTTTGTGTTAATGGGAATGTTGAAATCACCCATGATGATGGTGGGGGTGTCTGTGGATAGGAAGTGCATTAGCCAGGTGGTGAAGTGGTCGATAAAGGCAGCAGTAGGTCCTGGTGGTCGATATATGATGGTCAGTTGGATGTTGGATGGCAAGTAAATGTGAACAGAGTGCACTTCAAAGGAAGGGAGGGTGAGAGCAGGTAGCGGTTGCATTGGGGCGAAGGAGCAGTTGTCAGATAGGGGTATGCCTACACCTCCACCAGGTTTATTGTTGGGGCAGGGAGTGTGCGAGAATTTCAGACCTCCATAGGAGAGGGCAGCAAGGGAGGTGGTGTCTGAGGGTGTCAGCCATGTTTCTGCGATACCGAGAAATGAGAACTGACGAGAAATGAAGAGGTCATGGGTGTAGTCAAGTTTATTGCGTACGGAGTGAGCATTCCATAATGCACGGAAAGGGTGTAGGGAGGGGCAGAAGCGGGTAAGATAGGTGTAAGATTTTAGGGGGTTCCGTGCGCTGATGTTTTGTGTTTCTAGGGCAGAAAGCTTGTGTGAGTAGCTGTGCAGAGAAGGTCAGGTGGTAGGGTAGAATAGATGGAGAGATAAAGATTTCCTTAGTGACAAGGCTGGTGTGGGGTGGAAAAGTCGTTTTTACAAGTATGGGAAGAAAAACAGTGATTATAGTGAGAAGCATTTCTGTTATACAATTGCTAGGTTTTGTTTTTGTGCATTGTTATTACCTTCAGCTCCCTTCTGGTCCAATTCTGGCCTAATTCTGATCATAACACTTAGAGCTGCACTTTGAGTCTGCAAATTGACCTAGGTCAGAATTGACCAGTGGGCTTACATTTATACTAGCTAGTAATACATTTGTTTCATTTGTATCAGGTGTGAATAGGGGTGTGGAAATATGGAGATAGAATCAGACTGCTAAGAAGGGTCAGGTGAGAAAAAGAGGGGGGGGGGAGGACCCAGCAGGGAATGGAGAAAGTGGCTTTAAAGCTCATATAGTTAAAACAAAGTGGATAACATCATACCAGTAGAAATGACAAATAAGAGTAAGCAGAGGTGTAGTTGTGAATGAAACAGTAGTGTTTCAATATCTGAGTCCAAATGGGGGAGGCATACCAGTAGAAATGACAAATAACAGCAAGCAGAGGGGCCCCACTTTTAATTTTGCCCAGGGGCCCACTTTGTCTAAAACCGGCCCTGCCCCCCCCCCCCATCTTTTCTGCATCACCAAAAGCAGCAACGTGGAGGTTAGCTACTTCCTCCTCCTTATCCCCTCTCTATAGACTTCCATATGCAGCAGTTTTAACTTGTACTGGTTACTGTACCTGTTGAAACAGAAATTCCCACTGAAAGACTATGGATAACTTTGAAAGATTTTTTCTATTACTGTGGAGTTCCAGTAGAACACTGGAAAACAATAAGTTAATCTGCACTTTTAACTGCCACTGTCACTTTTACTGCCAGGGAATTTGCACTGTATTGAGGGTTATGTAACATAAGTGGAACATACTATTTAGCTGAAGCTGAGCAGTTGCTACAGCCCTCTCCTTAGGACATTCTAGTGAGGGGAAGGAGTTAGTCCTCTTTCTCTCCAGTTAGAGAGAAAGGTCATCTTCTTCTTCAAAAGTTAGAGGACATGAATGTGTTCAGTTCCCTCCATTCTTAGGAGAGTAGCCTGGTAGGAAGCTGGAGTATTTCAGTAGGCAGACCGACTGTTAGCTACAGTCAGATCATGCGTTGGTCTGCAGTCAGGAGAAAGTCCATCACACTGCTCAATTTTAAGGACTTTGTTTGTGTGACAATGACTTTGAGCAGGGCTGTGTGGTCAGTAGGCCAAACCAGTCTCTGACTCTTCTGGTTTTCCATAGGCCGACAAAATTAACGAATCATTTTATTTTGAAGCTGGAGTCGGAGTTGGTAACTTTTTCCCAATTCCAGCTCCAGCCAAAATTGGTCCTTTCTCCAACTTTGACATAGACATTACAGCCCTGACTATGAGGGTAATTTTGGACGGACTTCTCAGCTACAATCCAACCTATGAGCCACAGGTAAGGCTGGGCATCCTTTTTTACCAGCATCCTGAAACCTTGGCATTGCAGGCAATTTTTTGTGGTTTGTTAGAGGTTTGAAGCACACTATTAGAAGATGACTACCTCTGCAAGGGGGACAGTGACAGGCCAGAGGAAATAAACTTACTCAATCTTAGCTCTAGCCTTCAGACCCTGATCAAATGCCACTAACTGGCATTACTATATACAGGTGTTGCTCAATACTTGACTTACAAGAGAACTCCTCTTTTTCACAAAGTGATCTCTGCTAAAATACTCATTGCCAGGTACTGGAAGAAGGCTGCTATCCCTACTATCTAGGAACTTGTAAAGTAAGTCAATACAAATTGCATTATAGAGAGAACAGTTTCCTCCTTGCATAGCTTTCAGTCTTCATTCAATGCTAATTGGGAGAAATGTATTTCCTTTCAATACTTTGTGGATTCTCTTACTAGTTAGCTTGACATGGATAACCTTGCATTTCCCTCTTATCCCACTTCCCCCCTTTCCCTAGGGACAGAAATTTCTTGTTCTTTGGTTATCTAGTTACTATGTAATTAGTATCTTTTTTTTTTACTGTATTTCATGAAACTGTTAGTCATTTGTTAGGAGATTACTCTTTTTCCCAGGTTGGATTATAATCTATATTGCGCTGTATGCAGTATGACTCCATACAATTTTAGACCCAGTATTAACTTTTGTGATTGCTTATTCATTCATTCATTCATTCATTCTTTTCATTGTATGTTATGAAAAATATGGCAATACTATCAATAAAATGTACAGTGGGGAAAAAAAAGTATTTAGTCAGCCAACAATTGTGCAAGTTCTCCCACTTAAAAAGATGAGAGAGGCCTGTAATTGTCATCATAGGTAGACCTCAACTATGAGAGACAAAATGAGAAAACATATCTAGAAAATCACTTTGTCTGATTTTTTAAGAATTTATTTGCAAATTATGGTGGAAAATAAGTATTTGGTCACCTACAAACAAGCAAGATTTCTGGCTCTCACAGACCTGTAACTTCTTCTTTAAGAGGCTCCTCTGTCCTCCACTCATTACCTGTAGTAATGGCACCTGTTTGAAATTGTTATCAGTATAAAAGACACCTGTCCACAACCTCAGTCACACTCCAGACTCCACTATGGTGAAGACCAAAGAGCTGTGGAAGGACACCAGAAACAAAATTGTACACCTGCACCAGGCTGGGAAGACTGAATCTGCAATAGGCAAGCAGTTTGGTGTGAAGAAATCAACTGTGGAAGCAATAATTAGAAAATGGAAGACATACAAGACCACTGATAATCTCCCTCGATCAGGGGCTCCACGCAAGATCTCACCCCGTGGGGTCAAAATAATCACAAGAATGGTGAGCAAAAATCCCAGAACCACACGTGGGGACGTAGTGAATGACCTGCAGAAAGCTGGGACTAACGTAAGAAAGGCTACCATCAGTAACACACTACGCCGCCAGGGACTCAGATCCTGCAGTGCCAGACGTGTTCCCCTGCTTAAGTCAGTACATATCTGGGCCCGTCTGATGTTTGCTATAGAGCATTTGGATGTTCCAGAAGAGTATTAGGAGAATGTCATATGGTCAGATGAAACCAAAGTAGAACTGTTTGGTAGAAACACAACTCGTCGTGTTTGGAGGAGAGTGAATGCTGAGTTGCATCCAAAGAGCACCATACCTACTGTGAAGCATGGGGGTTCCAACATCATGCTTTGGGGCTGTTTCTCTGCAAAGGGACCTGGACGACTGATCCATGTACATGAAAGAATGAATGGGGCTATGTATCGTGAGATTTTGAGTGCAAACCTCCTTCCATCAGCAAGGGCATTGAAGATGAAACGTGGCTGGGTCTTTCAGCATGACAATGATCCCAAGCACACCGCCAGGGCAATGAAGGAGTGGCTTTGTAAGAAGCATTTGAAGGTCCTGGAGTGGCCTAGCCAGTCTCCAGATATCAACCCCATAGAAAACCTTTGGAGGGAGTTGAAAGTCCATGTTGCCCAGCGACAGCCCCAAAAAATCACTGCTCTAGAGGAGATTTGCATGGAAGAATGGACCAACATACCAGCAATAGTGTGTGCCAACCTTGAGAAGACTTACAAAAAATGTTTGACCTCTGTCATTGCCAACAAAGGATACCGTGTTTCTCTGAAAATAAGACAGGGTCTTATATTATTTTTTTCTCTGAAAAAAAGGGCTAGGGCTTATTTTCGGGGTAGGTCTTAATTTTTTCCATGAACAACAATCACAGATTTGATCGCTTTTTATTTCATCTTTTATAAGAGGTGAAACAGCGAAAAAACAGCAATTCGGCACTTTTGATTTTATTTTTCCACTATGGCATTCACCGTAGAGGTAAAATATTTTTATGTTTGTAGAGCAGGCGTTTTCCGACACAGGGATTCCTAATGTGTATGTGTTTCACAGTAATATTTTATTTTTATATGTATTCTAGTGAAAGTGGGAGGGGCTTTGAACTTTTATTGCTTTGGGTTTTTTTTTTAATTTTTTCTAACTTTTTTTTTTTTTATTTACTATTAACCCCTCCTAGGGGGCTTGAACCTGCAATCATCCCTTTGACTGCAATATAACGTATTGCAGTCTATGGGAGATTATCTACATTACTAGTAAGGCTGCTCATAGACCAGCCTCACTAGTAATATTCCTATGACAGGACTGGGAGCCTTCATTAGGCTCTGGGGGGTCGATTTGGAGGGAGGGGGTCATGGACTAGCACACCCAACAATGCCCGCGATCATTACAACGGAGACCCGGTATATAGTAGCTATAGGGGGTTCGGACCAGCCCTAGGGACTGGGGGAGGTCACACTTAGCAATGCCCACGGTCAGAGTCCACTCTGATCGCGGGCATTAACTCCGGCGGTTGTGCTACTTTAGTGGGAAGGAGGGGGGTCACGCTCAACAATGCCTGCGATCAGGATGCACAGTGATCGCAGGCATTAACACCAGGTCCAGAGACCTGTTACGGTAGCTATGGTAGCCGCTCTGCAGCAGAGCGGTCACCATCTTTAAGGACCCGGCATTCGCTGTAATCGTACGGCAGATGTCGGGAAGGGGTTAAATTAGCTAGGGCTTATTTTTTGGGTAGGGCTTATATTTCAAGCCTACTCCAAAAAACCTGGAAAATCTAGCTAGGGCTTATTTTCGGGGTAGGTCTTATTTTTGGAGAAACACGGTATATAACAAAGTATTGAGATGAACTTTTGTTATTGACCAAATACTTATTTTCCACTATAATTTGCAAATAAATTCTTTAAAAATCAGACAATGTGATTTTCTAGATATGTTTTCTCACTTTGTCTCTCATAGTTGAGGTCTACCTATGATGTCAATTACAGGCCTCTCTCCTCTTTTTAAGTGGGAGAACTTGCAAAATTGGTGGCTGACTAAATACTTTTTTTCCCCACTGTATGTTATGAAAGGTTAAAGAGAAGGACACTGAGCATGTTACTATATAGTATAATTTACTGTGACTCTTTTGCTATTTAAAACCAAAGGATCGCTTTAGTGCCAACAATGAGAAAACAGCTCTATACAGTATGCTTTTTTTGTCTATGGAGTGTTGCCTTATCTTGGGACATACCTGTCTGCTAAAGAGGTCTGCAGATACAGGGACTCTAGCAAACTTTCAATGGATCCTTGCGACCAGGGTCGGATTGGCCCACCAGGGAACCGGTGAATCCCCCGGTGGGCCCCGAGCCCCGACTATATTTAGTCCTTATTTTGCCAGACCAATGGACAGTGGCGTAAGGATCGTGGTCGCAGGGTATGCGACCAGAGGGTACCGTACGGGACCCGCGGCCAGCTGGAAGTGGCCGGGGCCCCGGACTACCATGATAGTGGTCGAAGAAAGCTTGGTTCCCCGACCGCTACACCTATTGTTAATGGAAAGGGTATGCCAGCCAAGGGGAAGTGACAAAAAATTTTTTAAAAACTCACCTGTCCCGGGCTCAGCATCGTCTCCGGCACTTTTATGGCCTCACTGCAGGGGCCTGTGGTTAGGCCCCAGCGGTGACATAGGCGCGACGGCGTGATGACGTCATCACGCCCGACGTGACCGCAGAGGTCCAATCAAAGGCCCCAGCGGTGACGTCTGGGGCACGGGACATGGAGACCAGGGGACCAATGAAGATGGGAAAGACAGCAGGACAGAGCAAGGATGCCCCGGAGAGGTAAGACAAGGTGAGTATAAGTGTTTGTTATTTTTAATCACTTCTCCTGGGCCTCTACTTATTATATTCTGGGGTCTGAGGAGATCCCAGAGTATAATAATAGCACTGGCTCTGGGGAGGGGCCACTGCGGAGCACATAATGCTGTGTGGGGGCCACTGCGGGGCACATAATGCTGTGTGTGGGCCACTGCGGGGCACATATTGCTGTGTGGGGTCCACAGCGGGGCACATAATGCTGTGTGGGGGCCACTGCGGGGCACATAATGCTGTGTGTGGGCCACTGCAAGGCACATAATGCTGTGTGGGGGCCACTGCGGGGCACATAATGCTGTGTGGGGGCCACTGAGGAACATATTATACTGTCCCAGTATTATTTACATGTCTGTGCTGCTCTGCTCACTCACCGCATTCTTGATAACTGCAGTTGTGGGTACTACATCTGTATCCCTTTCAAGTATCTGAGCTATTGCTGCAGCACCCGTGACTGTCACTATCAAGAATTCTCTCTAGGGAGGGGTCCCGGACAAAAGTTTGTACTGGGCTCACAAAACCTTAGTTACACCCCTGTCAATGCATTTGCATTGGCAAAATGATAACTAATGGAGGCCAATAGCCTGGGGGACATTAAAGGGGTTGTGCAGGATAACATTTTTTATTTTTTTTTTTAATTACACAGGTAGAAACAAAAACTAAAACTTTCTCTCCTGTCCCCAGTGTCTCCCAGCATGGTTTAGCCTTCAGCTCTGTTTTATTCCAGCGCAAGTTCCCCCTGCACGTGACTACCTGTGACGTCACGTGACCCCTGAGGCCAATCAGTGGCCTAAAGGAAGGGACCTGGGATGTCACAGCCAGTGAGGACTTCCGGCAAAAGAAGACAGTGGAGCTGCAGGACCGGACCGTGCTGTAACCTGCTGACACCGGAGCATTAGGAATAAGTGAGTATGTTTATATGTTTTTGTTTTTTTGGGGGAGGGTTTCACCTCCCCCAGACTAATTATAAAAAACAAAAAAATTATACTGGACAACCTCTTTAAAGTGTGGCACATTAGGGGGGTATATTAAAGGGGTTGTCCAGATATAATTTGTTATGGTTTATCCTCAGGATAGGCCATAGATACCTGATCTGTACGGGGCTGACCCCAGACCGATCAGCTGTACAGAGCCACTTCTGGCACCTGTCCTGTACACAATATGGGGCCAGAATCAGAAAGCTCTGTCCACTGTGTATTAGCCGGGCACCTTCACTGTATCTCAGCACTTATTGAAGTTAGTAGGAGCTGAGCTGCAGTGACGGCACCGGGCAACTAAACAGCGGATGGAGCTTTCTGCTTCCGGCCCTGTGTTGTGTACAGAACGGGTGCCGGAAGTGATGCTGTACAGCTGATGGTGCCGTGTGTCAGCCCCCTAGCGATCAGGTATTTATTGCCTATCCATAGGCCATAAAAAAGATTAACACTGGACAATCCCTATAATATGCATCACACAGGATGTGTGCTGTCCCCAGCACCCCATTGTCCCCTGCCTGTGTCTGTTTGGTCTCATGGTGGCGCCTCATTTCTGGAAATTTTGTACTTAATCGGTCTTAGCGGTCCCATGAGGTGCAGGACTCCCAGC
The DNA here is from genome assembly GCA_947044405.1 of Leptodactylus fallax. Taxonomy (NCBI): domain Eukaryota; kingdom Metazoa; phylum Chordata; class Amphibia; order Anura; family Leptodactylidae; genus Leptodactylus; species Leptodactylus fallax. The sequence continues at coordinate 320,463 of CAMRHE010000414.1, forward strand.
AGGAAGGTGTAGGCATGAGACTGAATGGACACTGGCAGCGGATAACAGAGTGTCGGGGACAGGTGAGTATGCTTTTTTATTTATTTTTTATTTTACACCTCCCGCCCGGGACATGGGTTGCGCCAATTCCTGGACATCCTCTTGAAAGTATTTATCCATCTTTCTAATATTGATGGCGTGTGCTTAGGATAGGCCATCAATATTACATCTGCGATGTAATGATGATCTACAGGTAATGGTAACAATTCTAGGAGCCATGCTGTTCACTTGCCATACAGGGCGTAGCAGTAGGTTTAGGTAGTGCAGTGGTGCACATGTTATGGCAGGTGAGCAGCATGGCTCCCAACATGTTATTACCTTTAGCTGCCCTGTCTCGCCACCGCTGATCTGCAGGCGTCCTGATGGTGGGCCCCTAGAAGAAACTCCACTGGTGGGCCCTAGACATCCCAGTCCGACACTGCTTGCGACTATTAACACTTCTGACTCCTGCAGACTCTTAGCAGCTTTGCCAGACTCAAGATTGACTACATTGACTATGCTATGTTGAATTACATACTGTAACTTTGCCACCCCACCTACACAAACTTTTGTTGCATTAAATTACATAACTCTGCTGTGTTGAAGTACATAACTCTACTACTGGTGCTGAGCTACATTGCCTCTGCTGTGTTGGGCTGCAACTGCTCAGCTGTTCCTCACTGGTCCTGCTCAACTGTACTGATCTTCAACAATTCTCCTTCCAGACTACACCTGTATCATCTATAAGGCAGAAATTAGGGGCAGCTTCTCAATATCTTTGATGTTTAGAGATGGATAAAGATATAACACATATCTGGTAGAAATGCTCCAAAATATAACCATTGTATAATCATTTATATGGATATCTTTAATTGTGTTTTACCAAACCAACTTAATGTTTGCATATTAAATAATGTGGAGAAGATAGGAAAAGACAAAAACAAACATAATTTATAAGATGACTATAAGATGATGTGCAATACATATATTGATTCCATGAGAAATATGACCTTTGTATCTTACGGATGTAGCAGTCTTTAACTTGAATCTGATAACTTCTGGCAATGTGATTTAACATTGAGCAAAAGACATTGAAATATGTGGCAGAAATGTTTTCCAGGCTATTGTGTACAGTGTGAAATGGGTTAATAATGTTTAAGTTATATCTGCCAGCTGTCTCATCTGGTCTCACGGTTTCTATATTACTATCACAGTTAAGTGTGAACATGGTAATAGATGAACGGAAGGACATGTACACTTCATTTTAATTGACAATGGACTTTCTAAAACAAGGTTAAAGGTCTGCATGCAACCAGTACAATGGTGAGAACAGACTTCAGGAAGGCATATATTAGTGTCCTATATGTCCGTAATAATATTGGAATCAAATAACCAAGTTCCAGTATGACAAATAGTAATGTCTGGAAAACTATCTTAATATTTTTCTACGGTCTTTGATCCAAAGAATGGTGGGAATCGCTTATATTCTCAAGACAACTGGACATAGTGCGGTGACCAGATGGAAGGTAACGCTGCAGTTGGGATTGCGGGGTGCAAACAGCACAGACTTGTCACGGTCTCTGGGCACGAGGGCGCAGCGCTGGTGCTGTCCCACGTTACCACCACTGGTACCGGTGATGAGGGGGCTGCACAAATGTTGGTGGTGATTGTTCCCCCGGGGCGCTTCCCCTATACTGTGCCGACTGGTGGTGTTTGGGGCGCCCTGATGTTGTCGGTGCAGAGTCAGACACAGAAACGGTTGTAAAGTTGAACTTTTACTTCCATGGGTGTGGAGGCACAAATACTTAAACAGTTTCTTCAACACAAAACAACGGGGTACGCCTGGTGACACAGCAAAGTCCTGGGGTGCAGGGTAGACTTGATGAAAGGTGTTCCTAGCCCCTTATACTTCAGTGTTACAGCCCTAAGGTGCGTCTGGGCTCCTATTTGGCTCATAGGAGGATGCCCACCATGATACTAGTACATAATATTCCCCACTCACGTTATGTGGTCCTGATAGCTCAGAGTTTCGGGGTGCAATAGTCAGGGTGGCAGGATATTCCACAGGTCTGGCCTTGGCCCCTGGATCCTGTGATACTTGCTATGGAGCACGTGTTCCAGAATGTTCTCTCCACAGTCTCATGCTGACGAGATAATGATGCTTGACTTCCTTCAGGGCGATGGCTAGGCAGACAGGGGACAGGATCTTTTGAATAGCTGGAGTATGTCAGCTCTCCAACCTTCCTGGGCCTGTCTAGGACTTGAGATTCCTGCACTAAACTCACTGCTTTCTTCACAGGACATCACACTTATCTCCTCACCTCCTCCTCCTAACACTCCACACTTCTAACTCCTCACACGCAGGACCTTCCTGCAGGGGTGTTACCATGGGGACCCAGTGATCAGCTGACTCCTCCCCTTTTCCCAGGCGATGTCCTCCCATTGGACATTTGGTTACTATTCAATCCTATGGGAGGTGTAATGCATGTGTGAGGCTCACTAGGTGGCGCTGTGTTGTGTGAGACTCAGGACCCCCTGCTATGTCACACAGGCTATGAAGCAACAGGAAATAATACAATGCACAGAGATCACCCTCAGCCCAGCCATAGCCAGCTCTGGGATGCCACATACTCCCCCTCTTTCACTGAGCCGACCTCGGCGACGGGCTGGGGTGAAGGTGAGAAATGTAACATAACGTTAATAAATACGAATAAAGTGCAAATGTCACTAACAGTTTAGAAAAATATAATACTTAGAAACTTGAGGTAAGACCTCCCGGCATAGTCCTGGAATGTCCATGAGAAGTCTGAAGGGTAACGGAGAGATAATTAAACTCAGACTCATGGAACCTTTTGGCGGTACCATCAGACAGTCCATATAGAAACAACAGTGGTGCAAATGGGTCCAGAGGCTCTCTGGCACAAATTTCGTGAGTGTCCATTATCATGAGAGTCTCTCTGAGAAACAATAAACAGTCCTTTCTGTAAGGAAGAGTAGGCACTCTAGCACCAATGTCCATACCGCAATGGGGTAACAGAACTTCCTTGGCTCGGTGAGCCAGGCACTATGGCTTGGATTGTTGCATATAAATGTAAATACTATATTACATGGCAAGATATTATATATATACTGTATATACACACAGGAAAAACATTAATGTAATCAGAGCAGGAATAACATATATACAGAAGCAGAGACAGTTAACCTCTTTTACCCAAGGACAGCCATGGCATCACTATAGCGTGTTGGAGGTATGCCTTTTGTGGTACTCTCAGAACGCCTAAGTGGAACGAGATTTGGATCAGGAACAGAGTCACTGAAATCAATTAAATTATCTGTCGAAGGGTTCTCTTGCACTAGAGCAATTGGTGGATAACAGCTAAATGGTAGTAGTTTAGGCGCCCACATAAGCTCAGTTAACGTTGGGGGTCTCTCTTTCGCTTCAGAAGGTGACAAGATCTCTGTACTCGTTGTCTCAGCTGGGGGCACCTCTGTGGGTAGTCCTTCTTTAAGGCACAGCTTCAGACGGTTTCGGTGTACTACTTGGGGCTGTCTCCCAGGTTTAGAGATCTCATACACGTCGGATTCAGGATATGGTATGGAGATGACACTGTATGGTTCTTTCTCCCAGAATGGATCCAATTTCCCATTCCGATGGTTATTCCTTAACCATACACGGTCGCCAACTTTCAGGGGCACTGCATGGGCGTGATGGTTGTAATCCTCCTGTTGTCTCCTACGAACCTCATCCATGCGCGTTTCAACTATCTCTTTAGCTTCCTCCATACGTCGGCGGTGTTCAACAACCCAGTCTGTTATGGGTAGTGGATTGATGGTGACAGGGACCTTCACACCAAGGGTTAAGTCTGAAGGAAGTTGACCTTGTCTTCCAAACATTAGATAAAATGGTGCGTATCCCGTAGATGTTTGGGGTGTGTTGTTGTAAATATAGGCCAAGTCCTTGATACGCTCAGGCCACTCAACACCAGGTGTAACTGCGGCTGTTCTTAGCATGCCGATGATCACTTGATTTGCCTTCTCACACATACCATTCCCTTGAGGGTGATACGCTGTGGTTCGCAACTTCTTGCAGTCTTGGAACTGACACAGCTCACGGAACAATTGGGATTCAAACGCCGATCCACGGTCGGTGAGGATATGCTCAGGACAACCGTAATGGCGGACAAACTCTGCGTAGAAGGTCTCAGCCGTAGTTCTTGCTGTAAGATCTCTGACAGGCACGATGACTAGGAACTTGGAGTAATGATCCACCATTGTCAGAGCCTAGCTGTAGCCGGAACGTGTGGGACCCAACTTCACATGGTCCAGAGCAACAATTTCACACGGCTTTTGAGTCTTAATTGGATGTAGAGGGGCCTTCTGATCTCTTCGACCTTCCTTGGTGATACTACAGGCGGGACACTCTCGGCACCAACTCTCAATGTCACTCCTCATCCCAACCCAATAGAAGCGACGACGGATGGTAGCTTCGGTCTTTTGTACCCCGAAGTGACCGGATCTGTCATGATACGCCTCAAGTATCATCTGTGCGTCTCTTCTTGGTACGAGGATCTGATGAAGCCTTTCACCTGTGACAGGATCAAGAGTGTTTCTAAGTAGAAGACCTCGTTGGACAAACAGGCGCTTCCTCTGTCGCCAAAGGCGTTTTAATTCCACGTCATGAAGACCTCTCTTTACACGGGTTGGTATTCTTCCTGTAAGCAGGAAATCTGACAATTCTCCTAAAACTCTGCTCTCTTCTTGGAACGTTTTCCACAGAGATGGCTCCTGGAGGGATTCGGCAGCTGTTTTCGCCAGAGATTCTCCTTCTACAGGGACACCAATAGCAACCTGTTGGGCAAACTTGTTGTAGAATGGTGGCATCTCCACCTCTTCCCAGATGTCTTCTCGGGGTGGTTCTTCTCCCACAGGCAACCTTGAGAGTGCATCAGCGTTAGCGTTGGACTTGCCACTGCGATACTTGACAGAGAACTTGTAATTCGCGAGTCTTGAGGCCCACCGTTGTTCAAGGGCTCCCAGTCGAGCAGTGTCCAGATGCACCAACGGATTGTTATCTGTGTACACGGTAAAGGGTGTGGCAGCCAGGTAGTCTTTAAACTTCTCTGTCACGGCCCAGACAAGCGCCAGAAGTTCGAGTTTGAAAGAACTATAGTTCTGGTCGTTCTTCTCCGCGCCTCTCAGACTCCTGCTGGCGTAGGCGATGACTCGCTCTTTGTTGTCCTGAACCTGGGACAACACTGCACCCAAACCTTGGTGACTTGCATCTGTGTACAAGCGGAATGGCTGACTGTAGTCGGGATAGGCTAGAATTGGTGGTTGCGTCAGAAGTGCTTTAAGCGCTTGAAAGGCTTCCTCTTGACGCGCTGTCCAGTCTACCGGAAGCTTTCGGTTGTAGTTTTCTCTGGGACAACCGCGCAACAACTCGTTCAGAGGCTCGGCTACTTGGGCGAAGTGTGGTATGAAACGCCGGTAGTAACCTGCGAATCCAAGGAAGCTTCGGACTTCTTTGACGGTAGTTGGTCTTCGCCAGTTCTGGACTGCAGTGATCTTTTCAGGATCAGGTTGGACGCCTTGTGCGCTCACGACATGCCCAAGGTAGTGAACTTGGGATTTCAACAGGTAGCACTTGGAGGGCTTCACCTTTAGGCCGTGCTGTATAAGTACCTTGAATACCTCGGACAGGTGACGAAGGTGTTCTTGGTATGTCCGGGAGAATACAATAACATCGTCCAGGTACAGTAGCACACTCTGGAAATTCTCGTGGCCGAGGCACCTCTCCATAAGCCGTTGGAATGTGGCTGGGGCATTACATAGCCCAAATGGCATACTATTGAATTCAAAGAGTCCCATCGGGGTCGTAAACGCAGTCTTTTCACGATCTTCAGGCGCCATAGGGACTTGCCAGTATCCACTGGTTAAGTCCAGGGTCGAGAAACAGGTAGCTGATCCCAAAGCCGTTAGAGATTCCTCAATCCGTGGCAATGGGTATGCGTCTTTGTGCGTGACGTTGTTGAGTTTACGATAGTCCACACAAAATCGTAGGGTTCCGTCTTTCTTCTTGACAAGGACTAGCGGGGCTGCCCAGGGGCTGTTACTCTCCCGGATGACATCAGCATCTCGCATCTCTTGGATCAACTTTTTCACCGGTTGGTACATCGCTGGTGATATTGGACGGTGACGCTCCTTGATTGGATAGTGGTCGCCAGTCAGAATACGATGTTGTATGGTCGTGGTCTTACCAAAGTCCAATGGGTGTTTGCTGAATGCCTGTTGGTAACGCTTGGCCACATTGCGAACCCCATTGATGTGCTCTATAGGGGTATTGGCGTCTCCCACGTTCAATTCATCCCACCAGGACTTCGTGGCTCCATTCTGAATGTTCTCAGCAGCTTGGGTGGAACGCTGTGTGGCGGTAGAATCACCAGAGAGAATGTCTTCTGGTGCTAACCGGTGTAGCAGGGCCACAGAGTGGAACTTGTGGAGGTTCACGGGAGCATCGCCCAAGTTGACTAAGCGGACAGGAACACGTCCATTGGAAACTGTGACAAGGCTGCGGGCAGCCATGACAAGTGGTTGGCCATCTACCTGTATGGGTTGTAGCAAGGCCTCGTAGTCCTGATTTTCTATGCCCGGACGGGCACGGCACCACACCATAGTTTCTGTTCCAGGCTGTAGGGTTACTGGACGGGTATCTTGGATCCGGACTCGACCAATTTCACCTTGTTTGTTGGCGAACTTGTGCTGAGCATTGAGTACACGAATGGCCCGCTGAATGGTCTGCTGGTCACTGGGAGAAGCTGTAAGGAGAGAGGCATGCAAGGCATCCAACACTTCTGCAAAGCAATGGCGTAAAACATTCATGCCTAATATTACAACTGCAAACCTATCATCCTCTACATCAGTGACAATTACACCCTGTCTAGGCAGTTTCAAGTCCCCAATCTGGATAGTGGGTTCCCAATAACCCTGCTGTGGTATGGGCTGTCCATTGCTGGCACACAGATTTATCCATGTGTCAGGTGTTCTATTCAACACACCTAAGTCCCAATGTTCAAGGAACACCTGCTTGCGCAGGGTTGTTACCTGAGATCCAGTGTCCACCAACGCTGTCAGAGGGACGCCGTTCACCCGGATTGTGATGTGTGGGCAGGCTGAGACGAAGCGTGACAATGGCACTGAAGATTCACCTGGGCCCTTCTTCTTTCCTCCCGAGGGGCGGCCCGCTGCCTCGGGGGTGGCCCGTTTAACTGAAAACACTGAGGCCTGGTGTGTCCATATCTATGGCAATAGGTACAGTATGGCCTCTCACTCTGCGGAGGTTTCACTGAAGACGGACGTCTGGGTGGCGACTCAGGTGAGATGTTGAGACTTCGCAAAGGATCACTGGACGATGAAGACGGCTGGGTCAGACGATCTAGACGGACGGTGATCTGTTCCATGGCACGGGTCAGATGATCCACTCGGGCCAGAAGGTCATCTCTGGAGTCTGCTGGTGTAGTCTGCGCAGTTTGGGCAGCAGGTGAGGTACCCAGAGGTAGTGGCAGGACAACGGGAGCAATGCTTGTTGAGGGTCCAGGTGAGGGAGCACAGATGACTGGGCTCAGCTGGGGCTGCTCCTGTCCCAAGACCTGGATGGCAAGGGCCTTGAAGTCAGCAAACGTGATGCTGGGATGTTGTGCAGCAAGCATTCGCAACTGACTCTGGAGCAATGTGGTATCCGCCCCTTCTATGAAGCGGTCAAGCAAGATTTTATCAGAGTCCACATTTTCACGTGGATCCGCTTGCACCACAGCTCTGAACGCCTCTTGGAGGGATAAAGCATAGTCCCGCAGGGTCTCACCAGGTAGTTGTCGTCTGGAAAAGAAGCGCATCTTTACCTCGGAGACAGATCGCACGTCAAAGTTCACCTGGAGTTTGTCCAGAATTTGCCCAGGGGTTCTTTTGTCAGAGGCAGGCCAGGATTTGACCTCCCTAGCTGCAGCACCCTCAAGCTGGCCCAGCAGGATCTGTATCTGCTGTTCTGTATTCAGAGGATAGAACTGGAAGAGAGACAGCATCTTCTCACGAAAGTCCCTGAGGGTATGCGCCTCCCCTTTGTAGCGCGGCAGCCATGGTGCGCCAGGGTAAAATGGCATGGAGAATGGTAGGCTGCTCGCCATGGGCACTGCTGGATCACTAGAAACAGATGGCACAATGTCACTTTGCTCAGTCATGTTGTTTGCAGGTATGACTGGAATTAGGTCGCCGTCTCTTTAAGAAACTCAACTGCTTGCTGGCAGGGAATGGAGACTACAACTTGGAATGCTGTCCCTTTAAGAATGCTGTAGCTATTAACAGAGTCACTGTGATGCAGGCTGACAGTGTGCTCCCCCTCTTTAATGGTGGCACTCCCCACGGACACTGTACACGGAAAACACTCGCTGGGGCCGTGGGAGGACTGAAGACAAGGACAGGGAGGCACAGTACTCACTGACAGCAACTGCAGCATGGACCAGAGATCAGCGGTGCACAGCAGGGACGGTGATGCGGCACCGGAGAGTCAGAAATGGCGCTGGCACGTTCGCCTTTCACTTTCTTGTATGGGTGCGCTGGAGCATTGCGCTCAGCATTCTGGGCTCTCCTAAGATGGTGGCAGATGGGTCTCCTGGCCTCATGGGCAGTGCTAAAAATCTCCTGCACTTTTGCAAGGTACAGTTAACCCTTTGTGGGCGTTCTTACACAGCGATGTGGCGCAGCAAACAAGTCCTGGGCGTTTTAACTCTTCCAGGGCTGTAACACACTGAGAGGACAGTCTTTAGGGCTTACTTCAGGGGTATAGGGCTCCCCCTCTTTGTGGCAAGCACTCTCAGGGAATAAACTTGATCTTAGCAAAGTCCACAATAAAGACCGATGCTCTGGAGACAATTTGGCGCACTTTTCGTGGCGACTTTCTCAAAATGGCACACACCCGTATCCTGTTCGTGACGCCAGTTTTTCTTGCGGTGACCAGATGGAAGGTAACGCTGCAGTTGGGATTGCGGGGTGCAAACAGCACAGACTTGTCACGGTCTCTGGGCACGAGGGCACAGCGCTGGTGCTGTCCCACGTTACCACCACTGGTACCGGTGATGAGGGGGCTGCACAAATGTTGGTGGTGATTGTTCCCCCGGGGCGCTTCCCCTATACTGTGCCGACTGGTGGTGTTTGGGGCGCCCTGATGTTGTCGGTGCAGAGTCAGACACAGAAACGGTTGTAAAGTTGAACTTTTACTTCCATGGGTGTGGAGGCACAAATACTTAAACAGTTTCTTCAACACAAAACAACGGGGTACGCCTGGTGACACAGCAAAGTCCTGGGGTGCAGGGTAGACTTGATGAAAGGTGTTCCTAGCCCCTTATACTTCAGTGTTACAGCCCTAAGGTGCGTCTGGGCTCCTATTTGGCTCATAGGAGGATGCCCACCATGATACTAGTACATAATATTCCCCACTCACGTTATGTGGTCCTGATAGCTCAGAGTTTCGGGGTGCAATAGTCAGGGTGGCAGGATATTCCACAGGTCTGGCCTTGGCCCCTGGATCCTGTGATACTTGCTATGGAGCACGTGTTCCAGAATGTTCTCTCCACAGTCTCATGCTGACGAGATAATGATGCTTGACTTCCTTCAGGGCGATGGCTAGGCAGACAGGGGACAGGATCTTTTGAATAGCTGGAGTATGTCAGCTCTCCAACCTTCCTGGGCCTGTCTAGGACTTGAGATTCCTGCACTAAACTCACTGCTTTCTTCACAGGACATCACACTTATCTCCTCACCTCCTCCTCCTAACACTCCACACTTCTAACTCCTCACACGCAGGACCTTCCTGCAGGGGTGTTACCATGGGGACCCAGTGATCAGCTGACTCCTCCCCTTTTCCCAGGCGATGTCCTCCCATTGGACATTTGGTTACTATTCAATCCTATGGGAGGTGTAATGCATGTGTGAGGCTCACTAGGTGGCGCTGTGTTGTGTGAGACTCAGGACCCCCTGCTATGTCACACAGGCTATGAAGCAACAGGAAATAATACAATGCACAGAGATCACCCTCAGCCCAGCCATAGCCAGCTCTGGGATGCCACAATAGGAAAAATTAACTGCAGCATTCGCCGTAAAAGTATAGCTTATGTCAGGAAGGGGTTAGACATGTTCAGTCTATCTTTACTATAATTTTTCATTATAATTAAGTAATCTTTAAAGGGATTGGCCACTTTCAGACCAATATTGAGAGGCAAATGTTATTGTTTGAATAATAAAAAATATACAATTTTCCAAATACAATTTTACTCAAAATAATAAAAGTTAAATAATAAACAGTTTCCAAAGACTGTAATGAATTGTGAAAGGAAATTATTCTTTTCAGATGACTAGCTGTTCAGTGGAAATAAATGCAAACATTAAATTTTGTAAAATTAACTCCCATATTTAGATTTTTCTACTGTAAAAGCCTTATGTAGAGAGTCTAATTTAAATAAATAAAATAAACGTAGTAATTTTTACTAAACTCTTTCAAGTAGACCCCACAATAAAAAAAAATAAAAAAAAATAGAGCTGGAGGGTTGCATTGATGCTCAGAAGAAAGAGCAACTACATATACTATAAAATCAAGTATCTCATCATAAATAGCATTCTCTTCCTTCAGAGAAAATTATCTGACACTGACATCTCAAGTGGTATCTACTCAAATGTCAATCATACAGTCATATAATCTTTTAGCTACTAGGATTGACTTCCCACAGAAGAATTACTTAAAATGCATGGTTGCTCAACCATGAGTAATTGGTGGTAGTGGCTAACTGTGCCTGTGCTTTACCTCTCACTCCTGGTTACTCCTTCCCTCTCCTTCAACTTTTATGTAATCTGATTCATCATGCTCTGAGTACAGTTCATCTTACTCTGGAAAGCTTGGATTACTCACAGGTAATCTTTTTTTTCCTTGAGTCAACAATAGTACACCTGGAGAGACCACCTCCTTCCTAGGACAGGAGACAGAAATTGGGAGTTCTTTAAAAATAGGGTTGCCATCCCTCTTCTCCAGTTCTTTAGCAAGATCCTAGGAATTTTAACATTGTATGAATACATATATACAATTTAGTTTTTTTTAAAAACACACTGGCTACACTATTTACAAGAAGCAACCAGAATCCAGGAGGGATAATTATGGGTGCTATCATTGACTCAAGGAAAAAAAAAATTACCAGTAAGTAATCCATGCTTTCCCTTTGTCAATGACACCACCTCAGGAGAGAATATAGTAGCATAATTGGGGGGGGGGGGGACCACTGACTGTAATACCTTCCTTCCAAAAGACAACCCATCCCTTTACCCTCCCTGAGCCAACAAGGAAAGAAAGGGAGTCTTGGCTAAATGAAAAAACTGGGAAGCTAATCCCATTAGAGTGAGGGCTTAGGTGATCATGACCCAAATAAAACTCACAATTAGTTGAACATATTACCTTGATTATAATTGCTGAACATTTTTTAATGGCCTATACATGCCATGCTTCCTATTTATATGGCAAAATATGACACTGGAATTTGGATTTGGTAATTCACATATCAGCAATCATGATGGAATAGCGTAGAGTTTGTGACATATCCTCTAGACTATGGTCGTGAGAAAGGATTATATAGATGCAAAAAAAATTATTTCAATTATAATTGAAATAATTGATGTGAGCAAGTTTACATCAATTAATTGAACTGATTTTAGGTTTCAGTTCGATTTCACCTTCCGATAAATTGCGCGGTGTTATCCATGACTGTTATCCATGACTATTTGTGTGCTTCTGGGCCTTAGCAAACAGGCTAAGGCCCAGAAGCACACAAATAAATCTCCAAAGTCTTTATTGCTTGAAAATAAAGACCACCAGCCCTGGGAACAAAGTCATTGCAGGCTAGCTAACAGTACCTAATTACAGTCATAATACCATCCAAAGGTAAATAACTAAATTAATTAGTCAGAAGCAAGGCCAACAAGGTTCTTCCAGAAGAGCTACAAAACAAAGGGTCACAATGCATCAAATTATGGGATAACCAACACCAAGCTCGGCTACATTAGACTGAGTCACTGCATAGAACCTAAAAGTTACATATGTAATGCAAATTCATCAAAGTCTAGAAACATCAGAGGGGAGTTACAGCACAAAACGTTACATCACAGAAAAACAGAGAACTCCTACAGCAGCCCCAGTCTGACCCAAAGACAAGAGGAAAATAGGGTACAGTGCGGCACTCAACTCCGAAAGACTCAAAATTAATTTGGGTGCATGATCACTGGTGAACTGATCAACTCCCAAGTGGAAACCATGTAAAAAAAATCTGAAGGCACACTGTTTTTTTCTGCAAAAGTGTTTATTCATGATTCATTGTAAGGTGCAACGTTAACGTTTCGGGAACTTGTCCCTTCATCAGGCATTGGTCCAGAGACAGGTAGGCTAATCAGGTGATGTCATACAGTAGTATGGGAAGAACCAATGGTGGGTGGTGAGAATTGTGTGCACATATTTTGCAGAAAACAATAAGCTGTCTGACTGCTCATCACTGATTAGACACAAATTAATTTTTCAGCTCAATGATGACAATTGCCTGTTCTGTCAGTACTAGAAAATATATATTACTTCTAATATTTAAAATAGGTTGATTTTCCTATTGCTCACATCTTAGAGATGCTAAAGAGGGATTATATCTTGAGGAAACTAGATCAATTTAGTGTCACAGCCAAAGAAAAGGATAATACCACAAGGATAAAGTCCCTGCTTTGGGTTAGGTTTCCCATAACATTTTTCCGTGCACCTTCTCATACTTCACAGGAAGTACTTTCAATATATAAATTTTTATAGGCAACTAGTTTTGCATCCCAATTTGTACAGGTCTGATGCTAAATCAGATAGACAGATAAAGGAGTATTCAAAAACTAAGAATTTTTCTTCAGTATTGTGATTTGCACACGACCTACAGTGAAGGAAATAAGTATTTGATCCCTTGGTGATTTTGTAAGTTTGCCCACTGACAATGCTGACAATGTTTTAATTTTAACAGTGAGAGATAGAATATCAAAAATAAAATCCAGAAAATCACATTGTATAAATTTTATAAATCTATTTGCATTTTGCAGAGAGAAATAAATATTTGATCCCCTACCAACCATTAAGATTTTTGGCTCCTACAGACCAGTTAGACGCTCCTAATCAACTCTTTACCTGCATAAAAGATAGCTCTCTTATATTGTCACTTGTATAAAAGACTCCTGTCCACAGACTCAATTAATCAGTCAGACTCTAACCTCTACAACATAGGCAGGACCAAAGAGCTTTCTAAGGATGTCAGGGACAAGATCATAGACCTGCACAAGGTCGGAATGGGCTACAAAACCATAAGTAAGACGTTGGGTGAGAAGGAGACAACTGTTAGTGCAGTAGTAAGAAAATGGAAGAAATACAAAATGACTGTCAATCGACATCGATCTGAGGCTCCATGCAAAATCTCACCTTGTGGGGTATCCTTGATATGAGGAAGGTGAGAGATCAACCTAAAACTACACGGGGGGAACTTGTTAATGATCTCATGGCAGCTGGGACCACAGTCACCAAGAAAACCATTGCTAACACATTACGTCGTAATGGATTAAAATCCTGCAGTGCGCACAAGGTCCCCCTGCTCAAGAAGGCCCATGTGCAGGCCCATCTGAAGTTTGCCAATGAACACCTGGATGACTCTGCAAGTGAATGGGAGAAGTTGCTGTGGTCAGATGAGACAAAAATTGAGCTCTTTGGCATTAACTCAACTCGCCGTGTTTGGAGGAAGAGAAATGCTGCTTATGTGTTATGTCTCTGCCTGTTCGGGTCTCTGCGCCACCCTCTGCTCGCACGCTGTGGCGTAGGAGGTGTCCTCAGTTTGATCCTTTGCTTAGGATTCTGGATGCTTAGTCTGAACACGGTCCTAGTTTCCTTGCTGTGTAACGGATTCCCAGCCACACCCATGTTCTGAGCATTGTTTCTCTCTGGACCGCATAGAATTAATCTTTACCTTGCCTGTGTGATTGACAGCCTGTGTGCCTATCAGGTCTGGGGCTGGGCCCAGACTTCCTATATATGGGATGTCACTTTCTCAGCAAGTTGCCAGTTATTGTACTGACTTTGCCTGCTTTCTTTGTACCTTTGATATTTACCTTGCTATTATCTCTGATCTTTGGCTTGCCTTGTGACTACTCTCTTGGATTTTGATTTGGTACCACTTTTGCTTCTCTGGTTTTGACCCCTGGCTTGTTTACCATTCTTCTATGTTGTTTGTCTTGTTCTGTGTGTCACTTTACTCAGTATAGGGCTCGTCTTCGAGTTGTCCTTTTACCGTTTAGGGTAAACTGAGGCAATAGGAAGGGACAGTGGCTGGGGTGAGATTAGGGCTCACTTGTCTCTGTCCTTCCTCCCAGACCTCTGCAGTAGTGTGAGGGTATTGCTATGTCTGGCAAGACCCTAACATTATGACCCAAAGAACACTGTCTCCACTGTCAAGCATGGAGGTGGAAACATTATGTTTTGGTTTGTTTCTCTGCCAAGGGCACAGGACTACTTCACCGCATCAATGGGAGAATGGATGGAGCCATGTACCGTAAAATCCTGAGTGACAACCTCCTTCCCTCCATCAGGACATTAAAAATGGGCTATGGCTGGGTCTTCCAGCAGGACAATGACCCAAAACATACAGCCAAGGCAACAAAGGAGTGGCTCAAAAAGAAGCACATCAAGGTCATGGAGTGGCCTAGCCAGTCTCCAGACCTTACTCCCATAGAAAACTTATGGAGGGAGCTGAAGCTACGAGTTGCCAAGCGACTGCCTCAAAATCTTAATGATTTAGAGATGATCTGCAAAAGAGGAGTGAACCAAAAACCTCATCATCAACTACAAAAAAAACATCTGACTGCTGTGCTTGTCAACAAGGGTTTTGCCACCAAGTATTAAGTCTTGTTTGCCACAGGGATCAAATACTTATTTCTCTCAGCAAAATGCAAATAAATGTATAAAATGTATACAGTGTGATTTCCTGGATTTTATTTTTGATATTCTATCACTCATTGCTAAAATTAACCTACCCTTAAAATTATAGCTTGTTCATGTCTTTGTCAGTGGTCAAACTTACAAAATCAGCAAGGAATCAAATACTTATTTCCTTCACTGTATGTAATTCCACTTTTTCAATATTCATTTTCTCATCGCTATATATAAGTAAATTTCCCTCCTCTGCATCACTTCCTAATATATGAAATTTCTCATCACTTGGGTGTGCTATGGTGGTAGCTATTTTTTCAGTGAAATCTTAAGATGCTTCTTTGTAATCATCTATTGCTTGTCTTTTGACAGTACATTCAGCCTTTGGAGACAATGGAAAATGTTCTGTTCAGGTTGTAATAAAGACAAAGTATTGAAAGGTTCAAAGAGTGTTAGTTTGGAGACTGGTGTTGGCTCCAAATAAAACGCATAATCATGTTCTTGATACACAAGTATTTCTTTTCTTTGGAGTCAAAGTCCATATATCATTGGATTTGTCCTCTGGACTATACATGTGCACAAAAATATCATCTTCTTGTGCAGGAATATTTAGCTGAGTTTGAATAGAATAGTGAGCATTGTAACTGTTCCTCATAAACTGTTCTTCTGGAAGAACAGATAATGTACCTGATAATGGTCTTGAGGTTGTACACTGTGGTTCATCCTCCTTAAAGGGAATCTGTCAGGGCAATTTGGGACACTAAACAACCCACATGTCCACATGGACCAGAGGTTTAGTGTCCCAAATCACCCTGTTATATCACAATCCATGGCCGCATTAAAAATAAAAAAGCTTTATACTCACCCTGCCGCTGTACTCCCCGAGCCTGCACAGTTCTTCAATGAAGCCAGAGGAGTACACCTCGGCTTCAGTGCGCATGCCCCGCAATTACGCATTGAAGCCACATTGCCATTTGTTTAGGAAATTATCAGTGATAACTTCTTTATGTGTGAATTGTTTAGTTACATAATGTGTCACTCCCCTCTCTTAAAAGTTTATAAATGTCCACCATCCAGGTCTGTAAGGCTAGGGCTACAGGGTGACTTTGGGTGTGACCCTGTTGTGTATCCAAAAATCACTAGGTTGCCCTGTGTTTCCTTCACTAATGTAAGTGAATACAGTTGCACTGCTTGATCTTTTTGCAACTGGAAGGCACAGTCACAGCTTCCCCTAGTTTGCAATGTGAATCCATTCACTTATATTAGCGGATGAATTGCAGGACAGAAAGATGATATTTGACTGTGTGATGGAAGTTAGGAGACAGCCTGCTCATCCAACACAGGTAACAGGTTATAAAGAGAAAAATAAAGTGTATCAAAGACAAATAAATGTAGCCAAAAATCAACTAAATCAATAAGAAGCTAAAACTGAAAGTCCAGGTATTCTTGAAAATAATGTAGATTGATATATAGAATGACAATTCTAGGACTAGAGGAAAATATGTGTAACTGGGTTAAAGGGAGTCTGTCACCAGGGTGAAGCATATTCAACCAGCAACACAGATAGGTCAGGCTCACCTGAATGTAATATATTATTCTCCATGAAGATTGACACTAGCACCAAAATTAACAATATTCTAAGATACAGTATAACCAAAATAAGTAACAATATTACACAAAAATAAATTAAGGGGTTGTCCAAGTTGATTAAATTAATGCTATTGTTTGCATAATGAAAAGTTTCCAATATACACCTTAGGCCAAGCAATATACCAGCAAGTAAAAACCACTACACACCTGTGTAGCACATGCTACATAAAAACCTTAATGCAACGTTCCTAGTATAACAGACTCAACTGATGCAAATTAATGTATCATATTTACATTGGTACAAAGCATTCACCACTTATGGAGTTATTGGTGAATGTGCCGCAACCCAGATGGAGGAAACCGGAGGATGGGAGTAGTAGTGCCGGATGCTGTGCCACCTAGCAGGCCGAGCACACTCACAAACCACTCCAGTCCCACTCCTGGGCCGGACAAAGTCGAGGGGGGTCCTGCAGCACTATCGGATGGTGGTGGTAGTAATTCTTTCCCCCGGGGCACTTCCAGTTGGAAAGGGGACCTCTCCTCTCTGAGCCGGTGTGCCGTTGGTTGGAAGGGCCCTGATGGTGATGCAGGCACGACTCAGGAGTCAGCGGTGCAGGTAAACCAGAACAGCCTTTATTTGGCAACAGGAACAAAAGGTAACAGCAGCTTTCGAATGGGGGTAGTAGTTCTACAGTGTCCAACCCCCAGCCTTGGTTCTCGGAGGGTGCCCAGGGATGATACAGGCTCTGCGGTATAGTTCTCCACTATTCCTCCTCTCACGCCTCTCCCAGCTAGGTATACTGGGGATAGAGTCACAGGGAGTCCTGACAGGGATCTGGTTACCTGTAGACTAGGTCCGAAAGTAGTTCTCCTGTCAGGGTCCTCTCCTGCATTTCCTGGCATGGCACCGAATAAGTCAAAAAGTACAGGCAGCACTTCTCACTTGTTCTGGGCTGTTTTGAGATGAGCCTGGGGCTGATGATATCCCTCCTGGGGCTGTGAAGGCGACCATTGACCCTCAGTCCAGCGTCTGGTGGCAGGCAAGCTCTACACACCTTCTCCAGCTAACTGCACACCAGGTCTCTCCTCAACCCGTCCAGTGGCCTGTGATAGGCCAGGGCTAAACCAAGGCTAGGTTTTGAACACTGCAGGGGGGAACAATGCTGAGGGAAAAGCTACAACAATACATTTAACATAAAACGGGACGTACCAACACAAACCCAAAGGCACACAAACAAACAAATTAAAGCAGCAGCCTCTGGGATGCTGCAAATGCATAGACGTAAAGCAGTTTTAGGCTAAAGCCCTACGTAGCAGAATGCATCCCTTTCATTGCATTTTTGCTGAGTTTTTCTCTGTGGACTTGCTTCCCATATTTATTATACCTATAGGGAAAACGCCAGCATTTCCGCAAGTATAATTGACAAGCTGCAATTTTAAAAACACGGGCGTTTTTGAAAATGCAACTTTTCTGCTGCAGATTTTTTTCTGCAATGTGTGGATGGGATTAGCCAGAATCCATTTCACTTTGTAGGTACTGTAAAACGCTATGTTTTCACACCTTGGGGCTTCAGCCTTACTTGTATTGGAGTGGCTTCTGGTGTGATGATTGTTGTATGTTCCACCTGCTTGAATATAAATCCTAGTGTGAAGTAGCTTGTATCTTGCTGATTGTATAAGCCAACTTTATGTTTGGTAAGAAGAGTTAGAGAAGGTCCCTCACTTCCTGTGTCAAAAAAGCAGTGGAGAAGATTTATTAATAATAATAATAATAATAATAATAATAATACATTTTATTTATATAGTGCCAACATATTCTACACTTTACAATTTGTAGGGTTAAAGTACAGACAAAAAGATAAATTACAGAGTAATAGTTAATTCACACAATGGGACTGATGGACATGTTTGCAAGAGCTTACAATCTATGAGGCAGAGTGGGTGACACAAGAGGTAGTAGGGGCGACATAGGAGGTATCATTGCATATACTGTGGAGAAGCTGTTTATGTGATGGAGGTTACTTTCACTACACATAAATAAAGCTGTATGAGCCATCACCAGTCAGTGTCCTTTAACGTGCAGATGGAACCTGGACATACAAAGTTACAGACCTATACGGCATCATATCCTATAGGGTAATGTGGGAGTGTCAACAGAGGAGGGTTCATTTAAGGGATTCTAGCTGTGAAAGGGTTTAGCTTAGTAATTTTGATAGGCCTGTCTGAAAAGATGTCTTTATTTTGCCCTTGAAGCTTTAGAAATTGGAAGTCAATCTGATTGTCCAGGGTAGAGCATTCCAGTGAAGTGGTGCAACTCGGGAGAAGTCTTGGATATGGGAGTGGGGGGTTCTGATAATAGAGGATGTTAGTCTTAAGCCACTGAGCGAACAGAGAGCATGGGTTGGTTGTTAGACAGAGATGAGGGAGGAAATGTAGGGAGATGCAGCATTATGGAGAGCCTTGTGGATGAGGGTGATAAGTTTATATTGTATTCTGTAATGAATAGGCAGCCACTGCAGTGACTGGCACAGACCAGAGGCATCGCTGTAGCGTCTAGACTGATAAATGAGCCTGGCCGCCGCATTCAGAATAGATTGTAGAGGGGAGAGTTTAGTAAGGGGAAGACCGATTAGTAAGGACTTACAGTAGTCAAGTCGAGAGTGAATCAGGGTCTTTAATGTATCTGTGGTAAGGAAAGGCCGGATTCTGGAGATGTTTTTGAGGTGGAGATGAAAGGAGCGTGCGAGTGATTGGATATGGAAGGGGTGAAGGAAAGGTCTATATTAAAAAAAAAAACGGAGTCAAGCGGGCATATTGCCTAGGAGTTATGGTAAGGCCAGAGACTGAAATGGAAATATCAGTGTTAGGTCTGTTAGATGGTGGAAACAGCAGTAGTTCAGTCTTTGAGAGATTCAGTTTCAGATAAAGAGAAGACATGATATTTGAGGCAGCCGAGAGACAGTCACTAGTGTTCTGTATTAGTGCAAGGATGATTTCACAGGATGAGGTATATAGTTGGGTGTCATCAGCATAAAGATGGTACCGGAAGCCAAATCTGGTGATGCTTTGTCCAATAGGGGTAGTATGTAGACAGAAGAGCAGGGGGCCTAGGACTGAGCCCTGAGGAACCCCAACAGCAAGGGGAAGAGGTGAAGAGCCCTCAAATGTTACACTCAAAGTGTGGTCTGAGAGATAAGAGGAGAACCAAGATGGCGCAGTGTCCGTGAGGCCGACAGAGCGGAGCATAGTGAGGAGGAGTTGGTGGTCTACAGTGTTAAATGCTGCTGAGAGGTCCAGAAGAATAAGAAGAGAGTAGTCATCATTAGATTTAGCTGTCAGGAGATCATTGGAGACTTTTGCGAGGGCCGTTTCAGTAGAGTGCAGAGTGCGGACGCCAAATTGTAAGGGGTCAAAAAGAGAGTTAGCAGAAAGATAGCAGATTAAACGAGAATAGACCAAGCAAGATTTCTAAATTTGTGTGCCAAAAAGTGAAATTTTGGCACTGGCAGTGTTCCATCTGGGCATGAACATCTAAACCACAATGAAGGGACTTAATTTGAGGTTACATCACCTAAAACTTGTGGTGTCCTTTTGGGGATACTGTCCTCCTACACATTTCGGAAATACACCATTTTGGCTTAGTCTTTTAAAGTCTTTCATTGCTGTTTTAGGCTGAGGCCCCACAGAATCACAGCTTTTTTTTTTGCAGAATTTGCTGCGGTTTTATGAGCTAAAGCCAAGAATGGCTACAAAAGGAATGGAAAATATACAGGAAGTATTTATACTTCTACCTCCTGCTCAATCCACTCCTGGCTTTGGTTCAAAAAACCGCAGCAAAGTCTGCAACAAAAAAAGCTGTGTTTCTGCAATGTGGAGCTTCAGCCTTACTGTTCATAAGAGAAAAGGCTTTTTCTTTTACTCCTATTGGCACCACCATTTTGGTTTGATCTTTTTAGCTCTATTGAAATTTCAGTACTTTTTCAAGGAGAGAAAAATAAAGCCTCTCTTTTCTATTCTTACAATGTGACCACTTCAAAGATATACACACTGTATGTAAAAAGGACAGTCCTGTCAGTCTTCCCATCCAGTGGTGCCTTTTAGTTAGAAATCTACCATAAGACTACTACTAAAGAAAATGTTAATCATTAGGTTCAAAATAGCCCTTTATTAAAAACCCTCTTTTAAATACACAAAAAACAAATAGACAAAAACCACGCAAATTAAACTATATTTAATTATAGTCTTAATAAAGTGGCCTTAAAGGGGTTGTCAAAGTTAAATTGATATTTTAAAAATATTAGGTAGGTGAAAAAAATTAAAAAAAAAAACTTTACTCGCCTGTCTCCGGTGGTCACATGACTGCTGAGGCCAATCAGCGGCCTAAGGGAAAGGGACCTGGGATGTCACAGCTGGCAAAGACTTCCGCAACAAGAAAACATCGGAGCAATAGGTTTAGATAAGACCTCACATTGCGGAAATGCAGCGTTTTGCCTGATGCAGAAACACAGCGGAAAAAAACTCTGCGTTTTACAGAACCTGCAAAGTGAATGAGATTCTAGCTAATCCCAACCACATATTGCAGAAAAAAATGGCTGAGGAAAAGCTGCGTTTTCAAAAACACAGCATGTTAATTTAGCTTTGTAAACATGAGCGTTTTCCCTATAGATTTAATACGGGAAGAAAAAAAACGCAGAGAAAAATGCAATGTACTTTCTATGAGTTTTTTTTAGCTACATGGGACCTTAGCTTAACAGTTTAGGCACATATGTTGAAAAGTTAATATCTATACCAAAATAATAAATACAGAGAATGTAAAAAAAATTGCTATGAAGTAGGATTTTTTCCAAATACAAACAAAAAAAGGGCAAAGAGGGGTTGCAGAGGGAAAAATTTTCAAAAAAGAAAAAATAATGGAACCCAAAGAAACAGACCTTCAACAATAGCAAACAATATTTAATTTGAGTTCTTATACCCTAATTGGGAACAAACATTGTTACAAAAGGGACTCAAATTTTCCCCAACAGCTACCTTCAATGATGCAACAGTAGGACAAAATTTAATGAAAACAGAGCAATATGCAATAGAATTTTTTCAATACAAAAACTGTATTGTTCACCCTGGTATTATAACTGTTCACCCTGGTGATAAGGGAGGAGGGATTATCATTATGGACAATCTATGAGATTGTTAATTCGGTAATATAAAAAAACAAACTCTGGCCCAAGTGACATGAAACAAATGGAGTCTCTTATTAAACATGGAAAGCTCAAAAGAAAAAGACAAACACTGAGCGGCACATCATGTAAATCCGTAAATAATGGAAATATAGGTTCTTACAAGTAAGACGACCGGTTGATCTCTCACCTTGTTGTGTTGTGATATAGTCACAACAACATGGAGAGCCTGGTATTTAATCCAAGGTGAGAGTGGCAGCTGGGTTCGTCCTACGTTAACGAATGGATCGGATTTATAGTTATTAAACATGGTAATGGGGCAGGCTTTTTCCACAAAGAATAAATATGAATTTGTTCTGTATAACTCACCAAGGTTAGTAGGGTTTTATCAAATACCTAAGCTGCACATGGGTATCAAACTTCCACCAGGGTCTCCTATAATATCAGGAATAATTTGTTTGACATCCAGCTTATTATGTTTTATTGATGAACGTCTACAACCATGTGCCCAATTATTGCCAGACTACCTCAAGGATACAAACCATAGTTTACAAACCCCTTGAGACAGAAGTATGGAAAAGTTCCTTTCAGTTGGGTGCTTTAGATATTTTATCCTCGTACACAACAATTGAAACAAAGTACCGTTTTTTTCGGACTATAAGGCGCACATATAATCTTATGATTTTCTCAGAAATCAAAAGTGCGCCTTATAGTCCGATGCGCCTTATATGTGAACCCACAAATGGCTTAAGCATTACGGCCACAGTAGTCAGGATCCTCACTGAGCGCGGTGATACATACAGCTCTGTGCGCAGGAGCCCCGTGTGTTTCATTTTTTTATACCGACTACCCCAAAAATGGCTCCTGTTAAGAGACATGCTTATGATGCAGATTTTAAGCTTAAAGCTATAAGTTATGCAGTAGAGCATGGAAATAGAGCAGCTGCAAGAGAATTCAACATAAATGAATCTATGGTGCGTAAGTGGAGGAAACAAGAAGATGCCCTACGCCAGGTAAAGAAGACCAAACTGAGTTTCCGAGGAAACAAAGCAAGATGGCCACATTTGGAGGACAAAATAGAACAGTGGGTTATCGAACAGAGAACCGCAGGTAGAAGCGTCTCCACTGTCTCTATTCGTCTCAAAGCCACAGCGATAGCACGCGACATGGAGATCAAGGACTTTCGAGGAGGTCCTTCATGGTGCTTTCGTTTTATGAAAAGGCGTAATCTCTCCATCCGCACCAGAACTACTGTCTGCCAGCAACTGCCAAAGGATTATGAAGAGAAGCTGGCCATTTTCCGCACCTACTGCATAACCAAAATAAAGGAAAAGAATATCCAACCAGAACACATCACTAACATGGATGAGGTCCCCCTCACTTTCGACATCCCCGTAAACCGTACTGTTGAGAAAACAGGGACCAGTACGGTATCTATACATACCAGAGGAAACGAGAAGTCATCTTTCACTGTAGTTCTCGCCTGTCAGGCTAATGGCCAGAAACTACCACCCATGGTCATTTTCAAGAGGAAGACTTTGCCAAAGGAACAGTTTCCTGCTGGTGTCATCATCAAGGCTAACCCAAAGGGCTGGATGGACGAGGAGAAGATGAGTGAGTGGCTGAGGGAGGTCTACGTCAGAAGACCGGATGGTTTTTTTCACAGATCCCCATCCCTATTGGTCTGTGACTCTATGCGCGCCCATGTGACCGATGCTGTCAAAGCCCAAGTGAAGAAAACTAATTCGGAGCTTGCCGTCATTCCGGGTGGATTAACCAAGGAGCTCCAGCCGCTAGATATTGGCATCAACAGGTCTTTTAAAGTTAAATTGCGAGCTGCATGGGAGAATGACAGAAGGTGACCACACATTCACCAACACCGGGAGGCAACGCCGGGCGAGTTATGCCACTATGTGCAAGTGGATCGTGGACACCTGGGAGAAGGTATCAGTCTCCAGTGTCATCCGAGCTTTCAGGAAGTCTGGAATCATCACTGAAGAGTTAAACATCAGCAACGAGACCGACTCGGATAATGATGAGGGGGACCCGAGCATATTTGATGCCGAAATCGCACAACTATTAAACTCTGATACTGAAGATGAAGAGTTTGATGGATTTGTGGTGGAGGAATGAACTGAAAAAGTAAATGTATTGATTTGCAGTTACAACTGAACAAGTTGAGAGTTATCGTGAAAGAGTTAAATAAAGTTTGACTTACGGTCTGAGCTTTGTTATATTTAATGCGCTGAATAATCCGGTGTGTCTTATATATGAACCTAGACACCTTAGCAGGCCCTTATTGATAATGCGCCTTATAATCCGGTGCGCCTTATGGTCCGAAAAATACGGTATGTGAAGCAGCCACTTTTTTTCCTAAATCAAAAAGGAAATCTACCAGACAAACAAGTGGAGTGTAATGGACAGCAGTTTATGGACCCACTGTGCCACCTACCTAGTTTGGCTTTGGGCCACTCCAAAGGGTGTTATGTAAGCAGCCTTCAAGGTTCCCAACCTTTAACTCCCTCAGTGGATCTCATCTTTCTTGTCCTAAAAAATCTTGTAAATCTTCACCCATCTCCCGTCATCTCATCTGAAGTACCGGCACCTACCATCCACGTGTCGGGAAATGCAGTTTTCACCGCGGACTGCAGACTGACCACTCACCTATTCTCTCCTGATGAACCGGCATTACACAGGGGAAATGCGTTGAGAGGGGGATACACCTCTATATGAGGGATTAGAATTTGACATATTAGGTCTAATTCTGGCATTCTGAACACTGTTCTGTGGCACATTAATAGCAGATGGTGTGAGACAAAGGGGATGCAGGTTTTGGAGGCTTTACATAGGACAGAACTTTTTTGCTTCTGCATTTTTCTTCTTTTTGGGTCGGGTTTGAGCCTTAGTGACTACATCTATGACGGTTAGTCATTTTTGAAATCTGCATTAAAGGAGCGATTGAGATATGGTGTATCTCTAGTAAGTAGTTGGATGACTAGATCTATCAATACATTGTAGCACCCACTCTTTATAACACTGTGTCGTTCAGTCACTGACATTGTAAGTTCTGTCCTAATTTCTATTGTTGGATGGGCCAGAATTAATACTCCTTAACATTTGGAGTTTTTTTATTTATGTTGTCTAGACACGATTATTTTTAAATTTATTAATAAAAGTTATATTTTGCCCCTTCTTTTTGGGACACTTAAGATTTTCATTAACCTCTGCTTTCTATGATTTGATTTGCAGAAGCTCAGTTCCAGATACCCACTTTATCTTGTAACACACATATCCAGACATGTCCAGCCAAGAGGATGGATAATGAAGGATGCCACTGTATAGATCAGCTGCAGGAATTTCAGTAGTTTTGTAGGGTACAAATATATCCTTCATTTTCCTAGTTTGTGGAGGGATCAATCTGACTCCATTCATTTATTTGGCTCTTACTATCAGCACAACATATGCATTCCACAAATTTATGACCTTTGGAATCCTGTGCTACGACTCCTATTGTGTTTATATTAAATATCACTTGTAATATAGTTTCGTTTTCTTTATATATTTTTTTCTATGTTTCTATGTCTTTTTACTATTGCTGTTACTAGTATGTGCCTCACATCAATAAATATATCTTCGAGGAACAATTGATACCAGTGGTCTTTCTGAATTTGCCTCTGTGGGACATCATATTGATTCCTCTGTAAGAGTTAGTCTCTATCTGTACACATCTTTTGCACTTTCATAAGCAGTTGGATATTGCACAACAATCTATATGTATTTGAAGATCCGTCATCAAAGTCAAACAGTACATACTCTATAGTGCATTGTAACTGGTATAGACATATTTGTATTCACTAACAGTCTGATTCTAAAGAATTGCTCTTATGCATTTCATGTAACATTGGTAACAGAGAACTGTTTTCATGATCAATTAACCATGAATTAATCACTTTATGACCAGACCATGACCAGATATATTTTCAGATTTTTTGGTACTTGGGGATTTGAAAAGTCTAAAAAAAATTTTATTCAAGTTATTTAAATTATTAGGAGAGAAAACATTTTTTCTGCAATGTGTGGAAGGGATTAGCCAGAATCCGATCCACTTTGTAGGTACAGTACAAATTGGCAAAATTGCAGCATTTACGCTATGTGGGGCCCTGGCCTTACTTTGTTTTTTACCTTAATTTTAATTTATTCTTTATTTTATTATTTTTTTTTACACATTGTGCCCCTTATAATGATACAATGTCAAAACTTTAAATATCTCACCCATATTTATTGGTCAAGTCCCCTAGGGGGGGTCTAAAAATAAAAGTAAAACATTTTTAAAATTACCCAACTTTTACTAGATCACAAATAAAAATAAATAAAGACACATTAGGTATTTCCATGTCCAAAAATGCCTAAACTATAAACACATAAAATTATTTATGCCTTTCAGTGAACTTCAGTGAAGAAATGAAAATGGTTGAACCACCATTTTGTCTCCTCCACAAAATTGAAAAAAGTGATCAAAATGTCAGACAGTCCCCAAAATGGTATTAATAATAAATACAACTTGCCCCATCAAAAAATAAAATAAAAAAAAAACATTTCACAGCTCCATACACAGAAATATACAAAAAAAGTTATTGGTGTCAGAGACATTTTTTAATTTATTTTCAAAGTTTTGAATTTTTTTGGTGTTACAATATTGATATATATTTGGTATCAGCATGATTGTACCAACCCCTAACATGTTCTTTTAGATGCATAGTGAACACTGTAAAAACAAAACACCCATATGCTCTTTCTTGGATGATATAAAAAAAAATAATAATAATAATTTTTTTTGGCCTTCATCATACAACAAAATAATATGTTACCTTTAGTCTATGGCTCAGTATGATTACAGCGATATATAATTTATATAATTTTGCAGGATAAAAATCCATTTGGAGAATAAAATCTATTGCTTTTGCATTGCCATCTTCTGAGAGATGTAACATTTTTGATTTTTCTATTGACAGAGCTGTTTAAAGGCTTATTTTTTGCAGGAGCTGTGCTTTTTATTGGTACATAGACATATTTTGGGCTATATATGTCTTTTTGATTGTACAGTTTGTTATGGACATGTCAATACCAAACGTATGCTGTTTTATACTGTGTTTTGCATTTTGACATCATACACACATGGACAAAATTGTAGGTGTCCCTCGTTTAATGAAAGAAAAACCCACAATGGTCACAGAAATAACTTAAAAAAGCCAGACTGGAATTTGCCAAACTACATGTTGACAAGCCACAAAGCTTCTGGGAGAATGTCCTATGGACAGATGAGACAAAAATCGAAATTTTTGGGAAGGCACGTCAGCTCTATGTTCACAGACAGAAAAATGAAGCATATCTTGAAAAGAACACTGTTCCTACTGTGAAACATGGAGCAGGCTCTGTTATGTTCTGGGGCTGCTTTGCTGCATCTGGCACAGGGCATCTTGAATCTATGCAGGGTACAATGAAATCTCAAGATTATCAAGGGATTCTAGAGAGAAATGTGCTGCCCAGTGTCAGCAAGCTTAGTCTCAGTCGCAGGTCATGGGTTTTGCAACAGGATAATGACCCAAAACACACTGCTAAAAACACCCAAGAATGGCTAAGAGGAAAACATTGGACAATTCTGAAGTGGCCTTCTATGAGCCCTGACCTAAATCCTATTGAACATCTTTGGAAGGAGCTAAAACATGCTGTCTGGAAAAGGCACCCTTCAAACTGAGACAACTGGAGCAGTTTTCTCTTGAGGAATGGGCCAAAATACCTGTTGAGAGGTACAGAAGTCTCATTGACAGTTACAGGAATCGTTTGATTGCAGTGATTGCCTCAAAAGATTGTGCAACAAAATATTAAGTTAAGGGTATCATCATTTCTGTCCTGCCCTGTTTCATGAGTTTTCTTTTTTTAAAAATTCTGTTGAAGCATGGTTAAAAAGCAATGTCTGACTTTCATTTGTTCATTTTCATAGAATTTTTATATATTATTACTTTTGTCAGATTCAAGTTATTTTTGTGACCATTGTGGGTTTTTCTTTCATTAAACAAGGGGTACCAACAATTTTGTCCACATGTGTATATGAGAAAAGGGGAATTTTATGGGGGGTTATTTCTGTTTTATTTTTTTAATACTTGTGATTTTTTTTTTTACATTTTTTTCTATCCCAGTAGGGGATGTGAATCAGAAATCTTCTGATTGCTGGTTCAGTACTATACGCTCCAATACAGAAGTTTGCATAGGCTGACAGGCCTGGCTAATCGATTCTGTCTCCAGCAAGAAGCCAGAGAAGATTATCACAGATGCAGGAACAGGAAAAAGGACTGCAGAATAAGGATCACAGCTCCTCTCGGAGATGTCGGGGGCTGGGGCCATACAGATACTGGGATGTTAGGGCAACTACTTAGATGCGTGGTCATGATAATTCACAACATCTAAGAGTTAACACTTGCGATTGGAACTCAGCTTTGGTCATGGATGTTGGTGTCAGCTGTTTCTTAATTGTGCCATTACAGATCTTCCTTCACAGTGTAACACCACAGATCCTACAGGTCCCAAATAACAGTGTGTCATCCACAGATCTCTATAGATTCAGTGTGTCATCCATAGATTCCCAAAACCGTGTCATCCACAGGACCAATAACAGTGTGTCATACATAGCTCCCCCATAAAGGATTGCCCTTTATATATGTCATCCATGGAATCTCCATAACAGTGTGTCATCCATAAATCCCCCACAACAGTGTGTTATCTACAGATCCCCCCCAAATGTGTCATCCATAGATTGCCAAAATAGTGTGTCATCCATAGATTCACAATAACTAACAGTGTTACCAGGGCTGATTCTAGGTTGTCCGCTGCCTGAGGCAAAAATTAAAATGCTGCTCCCCTTCCTGGTTGGAATGTTACCTTCACTAGGAAAAAGTAAGTTTCCTGCTCAATTTTCCCGTGGATTCTACCGCTGATCAACAGCAGAACTGCTTGCGCAAGCCACTCTGCTGATGAGTAGCCCCATTCATCTAAGACTAATCAACAAGTGAAATGAGGGGATTCGAAGGGCCAGAAAATGGAGAAGAATCTGAGGTGGAAGTGTGCCTTAATTCATCTTCATATTCTGCCATGTGAACAGGCCCTAATAGGTCACGGGTAATAGGGGCACTATAATGTATGTAGTGGGATTGTTATCTGTGGGAGGGGTACTATTACTGTAATAGTACCCTAATAGCACCCACAAACACACAGGTAATAGTTCCCCTACATAGGTTATACTCTCCCTATTACCTGTGGGGGTACTGTAATGTAATTTGAGGGGGACTTCAATGGGACAGCACTGCAGTACCCACACTCACCGCTACAGAGCAGAGTGGCTCATGGTATGTAAACAATACTGAGAGCTGCGCTATCTGGGTACTGGTAATCTACAAGCACCCTGGAGGTGTCGGACCCCCACAGATCTAATATTGATGGCCTATCCTAAGGATAGGCCATTAATATTAGAAGCCAATTTAGCCCTTTAAGCACATAAACTGAGATTATATAAATTTATATATACTGGATTATATAAACCAGTGATTCCCAAAGTGGTCCACGGGAGACTCGACGGGGGTCTACGTTGGCGTGAAAAAAAAAATGGAGGTTCACAAGTTGTAAATGGGGGTCCACGAAAATTTATCTGGTTTCGATAGTAAAGAACAAAAATGTTGGCTTAGCTTTACCTATCAATGTAGGCAGATAATACACTACTCAAAAAAATTAAGGGAGCAAAAAAAATTCCAAATTTTTTGGTGATTTTTGACAGGCTGTATTTCAGTGAAAAATGGTCGTATTGAGACTTTAAAAAAAGCATTTTGAAGCTTTAAGATTCTAATTTTCAGATTTTTTGGCTAAAATTTTTTAGGAGCTACAGTTCTCATGCAATCTTAACGAGCGCGAAAAAATAATTTTGCACATTTTTTGCTTTTTTTTTTTTTTTTTGGTCCACGGGCTTGAAAAAATTTTTTTCAGTTAGGCCGGCATATGGATCAGATAGCCTGTTTATTTAGCTTTAATTTCCTTTTTTTAAAACCTCCCTTAACTTTTTTGAGTAGTGTATTTTAAGAAGGTCAGCGACTGTTACTTGTAAAAACTTGCATATTCGATATTCAGTACAACGCGTGTCGAGACTTGCAAAGCGCCGCCCACCCGCAACACAAACTTGTAACAGGCAGAATGTCTTGATGAGGATATTCAGACATACGTTCAACATTTAAATGCCCTGCATGATGACTTCAAAAATAGATTTGAAGATATTCTGACGATGGAAATACCACCATGGATCATAAATCCATTTGATGAAACGGAAGTAGCGAATGTGGTATTACAAGAGGAGCTACTCGAGCTTAGCACCAATGAGGAGCTGAAGGTGAAATTTAAAAAAGACTATCTCACATTTTGGCTGCAGGCAGAAATACCTGAAAAATATCCTGGGCTGTGGGAAATTGCGAGAAAACTTTTGATAGCGTTTCCCTCGTCATACCTTGTCGAAAAAAAGTTTTAGTGTCGTTACAAACCTATTAACAAAAAAAAGGAGCAGATTGAACATCACAGAACGGGGAGATTTGTGGTTATTCCTCACAAAACTGAAGCCAAATATTGATAATTTGCTGTAAATCCATCAAGTACATCCCTCCCATTAAAATTATGACTATTTTTTTTTAATTGTTGGTTTGCATTGTTGAAGTTACGTTACGTTATTAATGTTTAATTTTAATTCTATTAAGTCTGTAATCATATTATTTTAATAAATAGAACACAAGAAAATATACTATTTTTCTTTTTCTTTTTACCACTCCGAATTTAGGGTTGGAACTCGTGACGCAAATTTCCATCGTTAGATCTAATCTTCACATTTTTTGACAAGTTTTGAGAATATGGTAGAAATGTAGCAGCAGGGGGTCCACCGAAAGTGGTCTACGAGAAAAAAAAGTTTGGGAACCTCTGATATAAACTAACAATAAGGGTTAACGTGAAATGTTTTTTTTTGCATTTATTAGATCCCCTACGGGTCTTGAACCCCAGAGGGTATGATCACTAATGCAATGCATTACAATGCAAATGCATTGCACACAAACAGTTCTTCTATTGCAGACTACATAGAGTAGCCTGCAATAGAAACTAATGAAAGACAAAATGGCAGTGCTCGCGCACCTCCGGTAAATTGGCGCTTCGGTCAGCTTTGACCGAGGCGCTAGAGGGGTTGTTGCCTGTGATCAGTGCGGGCACTGATCGTGGACATTAGCACCGGGTCTCTCCTGTATAAAACAGCAGAGACCCAGTGGCTATGGTGGCCGTTCGGCTCCCGAGTGGCTGCCATATTTAAATACCCGACATCCACCCTACTACTACGGCGGATATCGGGAAAGGGTTAAACTCAGAGTTTTTTTATCCACTGCTTACCATCCAGTTTTCCATAGACATACATGTAACTTTCACTTTGACATAACTTCAGCTGTGTTTGCCTTAGAGAGCTAAAAATTGGATATTTAAGTTGTGGTTCATACTAAACGTGTTAGACCGGAAACAAATCTGAAACCCAAGTCATCCGAACCTGAAATTAAATGCATTTTTAGAGGTTCGCTCATCTCTAGTATCTATATTTCCTAATTTTCTCAGTCTGTCTGAAATGCTTCTCTCTGTCTAAACAAAATGCACAACGTTTCCTTCTGCTTGGGCTTTTTATAATACTTATGAGGCTATGTTGACTTATCACTGAGTGATCAGTGATCTATAGTCCTTCGCGATTAGCTGTCTTGCTTATTAGAGCTATTTGCAAGGCATTATAGGAAGGCTGTATGATTCTCAAGGTCATGTGATCTTTCTACTCTGCTTACTCTGTGCTTTTCCATGACAGATGCCATTTTAGCTGGTTTGTGTGAACCATACCTTAAAAAATTTGGTTTTGTTAGAATAGAAACAGAAACATTGATTGATTGCTGAAAAAGACCACATGTTCCATCTAGTACAGTCATATGAAAAAGTTTGGGCACCCCTATTAATCTTAATCATTTTTAGTTCTAAATATTTGGGTGTTTGCAACAGCCATTTCAATTTGATATATCTAATAACTGATGGATACAGTAATATTTCAGGATTGAAATGAGGTTTATTGTACTAACAGAAAATGTGCAATATGCATTAAACCAAAATTTGACCGATGCAAAAATTTGGGTACCCTTATCATTTTATTGATTTGAATACTCCTAACTACTTTTTACTGACTTACTGAAGCACAAAATTGGTTTTGTAACCTCACTGAGCTTTGAACTTCATAGCCAGGTGTATCCAATCATGAGAAAAGGTATTTAAGGTGGCCAATTGCAAGTTGTTCTCCTATTTGAATCTCCTCTGAAGAGTGGCATCATGGGCTCCTCAAAACAACTCTCAAATGATCTGAAAACAAAGATTGTTCAACATAATTGTTCAGGGGAAGGATACACAAAGTTGTCTCAGAGATTTAACCTGTCAGTTTCCACTGTGAGGAACATAGTAAGGAAATGGAAGACCACAGGGACAGTTCTTGTTAAGCCCAGAAGTGGCAGGCCAAGAAAAATATCAGAAAGGCAGAGAAGAAGAATGGTGAGAACAATCAAGGACAATCCACAGACCACCTCCAAAGAGCTGCAGCATCATCTTGCTGCAGATGGTGTCACTGTGCATCGGTCAACAATACAGCACGCTTTGCACAAGGAGAAGCTGTATGGGAGAGTGATGCGAAAGAAGCCATTTCTGAAAGCACGCCACAAACAGAGTCGCCTGAGGTATGCAAAAGCACATTTGGACAAGCCAGCTTCATTTTGGAAGAAGGTCCTGTGGACTGATGAAACAAAGATTGAGTTGTTTGGTCATACAAAAAGGCGTTATGCATGGCGTCAAAAAAACACAGCATTCCAAGAAAAAAACTTGCTACCCACTGTAAAATTTGGTGGAGGTTCCATCATGCTTTGGGGCTGTGTGGCCAATGCCGGCACCGGGAATCTTGTTAAAGTTGAGGGTTGCATGGATTCACCTCAGTATCAGCAGATTCTTGAGAATAATATACAAGAATCAGTGATGAATTTGAAGTTACGCCGGGGATGGATATTTCAGCAGGACAATGATCCAAAACACAGCTCCAAATCTACTCAGGCATTCATGCAGAGGAACAATTACAATGTTCTGGAATGGCCATCCCAGTCCCCAGACCTGAATATCATTGAACATCTGTGGGATAATTTGAAGCGGGCTGTCCATGCTCGGCGACCATCAAACTTAACTGAACTGGAATTGTTTTGTAAAGAGGAATGGTCAAAAATACCTTCATCCAGGATCCAGGAACTGATTAAAAGCTACAGGAAGCGACTAGAGGCTGTTATTTTTGCAAAAGGAGGATCTACTAAATATTAATGTCACTTTTCTGTTGAGGTGCCCATACTTTTGCACCGGTCAAATTTTGGTTTCAATCCTTAAATATTACTGTGTCCATCAGTTATTAGATATATCAAATTGAAATGGCTGTTGCAAACACCCAAATATTTAGAACTAAAAATGATTAAGATTAATAGGGGTGCCCAAACTTTTTCATATGACTGTATGTTATTTCCCTTTTACCTTATGAGAGAGAGATGTGTTCCAGCCATGTTTAAATTCACTTACTGAAAGTTTGTTTCAAGGCTCAACTACTCTTTTGAGCTCATCTTTATACAATATAAAACATTGTAATCCTCTGTCTTGGATATTGTATTGCCAAAGGTGGTCGTGAGCGTCACTAACCGGTAACTTTTATGTCTAATGGATTTCATGACTTAAATTACAGGTGAATTGTTATAGAGACATGTAGGGTGAGAGCTCTATGCTGAGCTAATTAGGACCAAGAGGGTCACTTACTTTTTCATGTGGGATTCTACTGTGTGTGTTCACCCCTGTTTTATTACTTTTCAATGATAAACAAAAAAGTATTACTTTTATAGAAACACTGTGACACACAGGAGGATGTTAATATAGCACTGTTTCTAAGGCGGTAAGGAATAGTGATACTTTTATAGTTATATAACTTCATATTGAGCTATCGTGAATTATTTAGTATCAGAGCTTTATTTTATATTGTACAGTTGAGAACTCTTCTCACCTTCTGTTCAATAAACAAAAATGCATTACACATTATTTTATTCATGATGTAGTATTTGACGAGGTCTTTACTCTATGAAGGAAACAAAAATACATCAACTTGTTCACGAGAAAGTAACTTTCATCTTTGCTTCTCATCTCTAATGATTTTTTATAGCATGTCATTTTCAAACAGTAAAAGGAGACAATATGCAGCATTGCATCCCATTATCGAAAACATAAGAAGACAGAATGTTTCTTTGAAGTTCACCTTGACAAATCACAGAAAAATACAATATTTAGCTATTCTTAACCTATTGTGATGCAGACTATGTATGTTACTTATGGGCACTTGTGACATTTAATTAGGCTCGGAAAGTTTCATTTATAAATATGAAGGATAAAAATTAAATATTCAAAGTCTTTGCTGTCTGTAATATAAACAGAAAAGTTTTTTAAGAGACTACATCAAATAAAATATTGATTTATAGTTAAATATGTGATATATAAACATATATTTAATTGTAAACTTAGTAAATCCAATGGGCTCCATCTGTTACATATGCTAAAAGTTTTCAAACATGTGTTTGTTCAAACTTTGCAGAATAGTAGCCTGTATTGCAGTGCAGATTCCTTATTGTAAGTCTGTAGCAATTTACAGTATGGTACATGTGGATAAGGTTTCAAAACCCCATTTTCACATAGCAAATTAAAGCCATGTGGATTTCGGACATGCCCATTATGGTTCAGATTTTTAACGCAAAATTCACATGTTGGCACCGCTCTATGGGATCTTGATATGGCCCAACTACAGGTGTGTCCACACTTTATACAGATCTAATTTAGTAAAGGATACCAATATCGAACTATGTTAGCAAAATCCTTGAAAGGCTACAATTAATTTAGCTAAATATAGACACATATAGGATAAACTGCAGGTCAATTTGTGTTATTATATCACTTTGTGAACATATTGTGAAAATCTGCTTATTTTTTGACACACACACCTGGAAATTTCCAGCCAAGAAATGTGAGACAGAAAACAACTATATCATTCATAGATTGTAAGCCCTTGCGGGCAGGGCCCTCTATCCCACTGTACCAGTTGGTCTCTGTTAGCATTATCTGTTTTGTATATCTGGTGTACCGTATGTAAATCCGCAAATGTAAAGCACCATGGAATTAATGGTGCTATATAAATAAACAATAATAATAATAATAATAAAAAGTCACATATGAGGCGGTACATGTGGGTAAAAACCTCCAGGACAGCACATTCATGTGAGTACTCCTTTAGTGGTCTCATTGATAGATTCATATACCATATTCATATGCAAGAAATGTGGTTAAAATTTCTTGTGGATTTCTCTGCTCTATGTATAGGATTGGAGAGACATACAGTGGGTATGGAAAGTATTCAGACCCCTTTAAATTTTTCACTCTTTGTTTCATTGCAGCCATTTGCTAAAAGCAAAAAAGTTCATTTTATTTCTCATTAATGTACACTCAGCACCCCATCTTGACAGAAAAAAAAAACAGAAATGTAGATATTTTTTCAAATTTATTAAAAAAGAAAAGCTGAAATATCACATGGTCATAAGTATTCAGACCCTTTGCTCAGTATTGAGTAGAAGCACCCTTTTGAGCTAGTACAGCCATGAGTCTACTTGGGAATGATGCAACAAGTTTCACATTTGGATTTGGGGATCCTCTGCCATTCTTCCTTGCAGATCCTCTCCAGTTCTGTCAGGTTGGATGGTGAACGTTGGTGGACAGCCATTTTCAGGTCTCTCCAGAGATGCTCAATTGGGTTGAGGTCAGGGCTCTGGCTGGGCCAGTCAAGAATGGTCACAGAGTTGTTCCGAAGCCACTCCTTTGTTATTTTAGCTGTGTGCTTGGGGTCATTGTCTTGTTGGAAGGTGAACCTTCGGCCCAGTCTGAGGTCCAGAGGACTCTAGAAGAGGTTTTCTTCAAGGAAATCTCTGTACTTGGTCGCATTCATCTTTCCTTCAATCACAACCAGTCGTCCTGTCCCTGCAGTTGAAAAACACCAACATAGCATGCCACCACCATGTTTCACTGTTGGGATTGTATTGGGCAGATGATGAGCAGTGCCTGGTTTTCTCCACACATACAGCTTAGAATTAACGCCAAAAAGTTCAATCTTCGTCTCATCAGTCTAGAGAATCTTATTTCTCATAGTCTTAGAGTCCTTCATGTGTTTTTTGGCAAAATCTATACGGGCTTTCATATGTCTTGCATTGAGGAGAGGCTTCCTTCGGGCCACTCTTCCATAAAGCCCCGACTGGTGGAGGGCTGCAGTGATAGTTGACTTTGTGGAACTTTCTCCCATCTCCCTACTGCATCTATGGAGCTCAGTCACAGTGATCTTTGGGTTCTTCTTTACCTCTCTCATCAAGGCTCTTCTCCCACGATTGCTTAGTTTGGCTGGACAGCCAGGTCTAGGAAGAGTTCTGGTCGTCTCAAACTTCTTCCATTTAAGGATTATGGAGGCCACTGTGCTCCTGTGCTCTTAGGAACCTTGAGTGCCGCAGAAATTCTTTTGTAACCTTGGCCAGATCTGTGCCTTGCGACAATTCTGTCTCTGAGCTCCTTGGGCAGTTCCTTTGACCTCATGATTCTCATTTGCTCTGACATGCACTGTGAGCTGTGAGGTCTTATATAGACAGGTGTGTGCCTTTCCTAATCAAGTCCAATCAGTTTAATTAAGCACAGCTGGACTCCAATGAAGGAGTAGTACCATCTCAAGGAGAATCAGAAGGAAATGGACAGCCTGTGAGTTAAATATGAGTGTCACAGAAAAGGGTCTGAATACTTATGACCATGTGATATTTCAGTGTTTCTTTTTTAATAAATTAGCAAAAATATCTACATTTCTATATTTTTCTGTCAAGATGGGGTGCTGAGTGTACATTAATAAGTAATAAAATGAACTTTTTTGCTTTTAGCAAATGGCTGCAATGAAACAAAGAGTGAACAATTTAAAGGGGTCTGAATACTTTCCGTACCCACTGCATATGTGATTACGTTATGGTAATGAAGTACATGTTTATCACCATTTGGAAAACAGTGCATTTGTTTAGTATATTAGGCATTGTCCTATATAGGGAATTTTTATCTCATGTGGATTTTTCTACATCTATTTTACGGGGATGCATTAATTGTGACTATTGTGTAAAATTAAAATAAAATAAATATATTTATTGTAATTTTTATATGAAACTTTGACTCTAGCTTTGTTTTTGTATCGGTGATGTATCTTGTCACTCTAGTGCTTTTACTGAGAGCTACATGTATATTAGCATAGTTATGATTATTATCATATGCACATTACTATGAACCATTTAGCTACCATGTTTCTCCGAAAATAAGACAGGGTCTTATATTATTTTTTGCTCCGAAAAAAGGGCTAGGGCTTATTTTCAGGGTAGGTCTTAATTTTTTCCATGAACAACAATCACACATTTGATCGCTTTTTATTTCAACTTTTATCAGAGGTGAAACAGCGAAAAAACAGCAGTTCGGCACTTTAAATTTTTTTTTTTTCCGCTACGACATTCACCACAGAGGTAAAATATTTTTATAAGTTTGTAGAGCGGGCATTTTCGGACACAGGGATTCCTAATGTGTGTGTGTTTCACAGTAATATTTTAGTTTTATATGTATTCTAGTGAAAGTGGGGGGGGGGGCTTGAACGTTTATTGTTTTGTTTTTTAATATTTTTTAACTTTTTTTTTTTTTTTTCTCTTTTAATATTAACCCCTCCTAGGGGGCTTGAACCTGCAATCATCCCATAGACTGCAATACAACGTATTGCAGTCTATGGGAGATTATCTACATTACTATTGAGGCTGGACCTCAATAGTTATATTCCTATGACAGGCCTGGGAGCTTTCTTAAGGCTCCCGGCTGTCAAAGGAACAGGTCGGCTCCCGCGATCTCGCCGCGCGGGAGCCGACCTGCAATGTGAAAGGTACGGTGGGGACCAGCCCCGGGGATAGTTGCTCTGCTTTGGGGGGGTGGATTTGGGGGGGGGGGCTATAGGGACTGTAGCTATAGTATACTAGCTATAGACAGTTGGGACCGGCCCTGGGGGGGGGGGGGTCACACATCGAAGTCCACTCTGATCGCGGGCATTAACTACGGGTTGTGCTACTTTGGTGGGAAGGACGGGGGTCACGCTGAACAATTCCCGTGATCAGGGTAGACACTGACCGCGGGCATTAACTCCAGGTCTCCGCGGAGACCCAGTACGGCAGCTATGGTATCATTATGTGGCAATGTGTGGCAGTATTCATATGACCTATACTTGATAATACTCTAGTGGTCATTGTACAATATGAATACCATAGATACTGTCTGTACAACATTATTTCTATCGACAGTGTGCATCACTATTCATGTGGGAAATGACTGTGGTACTAATAGTATGGATAGTCTCAGGGCCAAAACTGTGGCTGTGAGTGGTCTCTGTGTTTTTTTTAAAGTGATTTCCAAATGACTACATGATTTTGCTGGAAAAATTTTTTACCACACAGCCATTACAGTCAGCTGTATTCTTTTGTGTGTGAAAAAGCTGTTTCATAGTAAAATAACTCTTAATTTATTAGCCACAGCTGTATCAGTACTGCTGTGGCCAAGATTCACTATGAGTAAGAGATGTTTGCTTGAAATGCACAAGTGAATGGAGACCCCCATGACTTGTTTTTAACTTGAGATTAAAAGTTATGTTTTAATTATGTCTAACCCGTAGCGCTAGATTCACCTTTACTACTGGTAAACGCGGCCCTGGTAAGATTCATCAGGGATGCAACTGAAAACCATGTAGTCGTGGAGATTATTGTAGTTTCCAAATAAATTGAGGTAAAAGCCCTTTTATTTTAAAGACCCCACACAGTAACTTGCATTGTCATCAGGGCCAGCAGGTTGTGGACCCACTGTGCTGCCACATCGGTTTGACTTTGGGCTAACTCTAAGGGCATTGTCAAAGAGGCCTCCCCAGTATTCACCCTTCATCCCATTGTACAGGGAGGTGAACTTTGCTGTGGGAAGATTACCAGGTTGCAGCCTTATGAGGGATTACTGGTATTGCTAGCAGGAGGCCTTGCGGGCCAAAATATGCCAGTGTGAAGCACCAGAGATCATGCAATAGAATGGTCAGGGAAGGTGGAAAACTTTTGAGGTCAGGTACAAGTCAAGGTAGGTTGGGAATGGTAACAGAAAAAACAGGAACTGTAGATAGGTGCAGTAGGAACAAGTTGATGGTCAAATTACAGGTCAGGACTAGAGATGGGCAAATTGGTTTGTAATTAACCCGATTCAACCTGAATATTCCAAATTGTATGGTTTTTAAGGAAACTAAACCATTTGGGATTCGTCTTGGACAAACTACAATGGCCAATGCGACATGCATTGCTGTAAATTATTATGCTCTGTCGTCTCTTCAGTATACTTTTTGGAGGACCAGGGAAGGTCAGAAAAATAAAAAACATTTATACTCACCTTCCTTTACCTCTTTTTGGCCTCCTCGCGGCGTCTGGTCTGTGTCTGCCTCCTCGCGATATTCGATGCTCTCCTGTGTCGTCATGCACTCGGGGTCACCGCTGAGGCATGTGACATCGGCACCCTGAGCGTCATGACATCTGAGTATAAATGATGTGAGAAGGTGACAGGTAAGATTCTGGAAGGTCGCTTGGTCTCCCCCAGATTCCTCACTTATGTGTGGTAAGAGAGGTTACAATTCAGGTAACTAATAAAACCTTAGCTGTGAGAAGGCTTTTTCTGTTAACCTCTTCTTGTTCTACTAGGGAGGGGCCTTCAAGCACAGGTGAGAGCTGGGCCTTATTAAAGGCCTATAAAAGGTTGGCAAGTTCTCACTCCTAAGCAGTTCCTGGGGAGAGAGGAGGAGCCAGGTTCAGTCTCAACATTGTAAAGACTGGTGAGACTCCAATGTGAACTGCTGCCACTGTTTTTGCCTTGTATGTTGACTGTGTGGCTGAAGCAAGCCACCTGTACAGTTAGGAAATTCCTCTGTTTAGTTAGTAGCTCGGTGGAGCAGGATTTCTGTTATTGTTTTGCCCGAAAGCTAAGGCTTATTTTGTTTTGCCGTTTTTTGGGAAAATAAACGTACAGGATAAAACCTGTTGGAACCTGAATTATTGTGTCTGTCTCTGACTGTTTGGGTCTGCTGCTGCTACCACTGAGCCTATCCTCCCACATTTGTGGAGGACGTGGGCAGACCCAGTTTAAAACAGGTGTTAAAAAGAAAGACAATTATTTTTTTCCTTTTTTCTCCACCACCTTATGTCCTGGGTGAAGGCAGTAGGAGAGCCACAAAAGGACGCTGCCGCAATGGAGGACTTGATTAAACTACTTGGGCAGGCCCATGTGGACACTGAGAGCATCCATAGAGGCGGCCAAAAAATGGCAGAGAGAGATGAACGCCATGTTAATGAAGCAGCTGACTCTATTGAGTGAGACCTTGGTTGCTCAGAAGATGGTAGTAGAATCTTCTGCTGAAACCCAGACAGTGAGACCCATTGCTCGAGCAGCTGTGCAAAGTTCCCTACAGAAGATGACGTCCACTGATGATTTAGAGACGTATCTTCATGTCTTTGAGCGGGTGGCTGAATGAGAAAAGCTGCCAAAAGAACAGTGGGCCGATGTTGTGGCACCCTTTCTAACCAGAGAACCACAGAAGGCATATTACGACCTATGTGAGGCAGAAATCATAGATTATTCCAAGTTGAGAAGTGAGATCCTGGCCCGTCTTGGGGTAAATATGCATGTACGAGCTGGAAGGGTACATCATTGGACTTTTTCTGAAAGTCTCCCGCCCAGGTCTCAAATGCACAACCTTGTCTACCTGGTGAAGAAGTGGCTACAGCCGGATGAAGCCTCCCCTGCACAGATGGTGGAACTAGACAAGTTCACCCGGTCGCTTCCACCCAGGGCCGGTTTTAGACAAAGTGGGGCCCTGGGCAAAAATTAAAAGCGGGGCCCCAAATGCTGATATGCAAACAACACCATCGTCTTCCAGTGACAACTCCTATAATAACGCCTCCTTTCTGCCAACAAAAAAGTAATATCAAGCCACATTTTACCACATACAATTCAAATGAGCACCTTTGTACCACCTATTAGATTTTTCCACCCAGTCATCAGTTATTATAGCACCTCCTTATAAATAATAGTCCCTGCTTATAAATAATCTTACACCTTTATTAATAATAGCTCCCTTATAAATGATAAATAGTGCCCTGTATCAGTAATATCCCCCCTTATCAGTAACAGTCA
The DNA here is from genome assembly GCA_947044405.1 of Leptodactylus fallax. Classification (NCBI taxonomy): domain Eukaryota; kingdom Metazoa; phylum Chordata; class Amphibia; order Anura; family Leptodactylidae; genus Leptodactylus; species Leptodactylus fallax. The sequence continues at coordinate 361,731 of CAMRHE010000414.1, forward strand.
CCCCGTAAAAATAATACTGCTCCCTTAAAAATAATAGCCCCCTCATAAATAATAGTTACCCTTATAAATAATAGTCCCCATTATCACTAATATCCCCCTTTATAAATAAGTCCACTTAACAATTATACTCCCCTTAGAAATAGTTCCCCTCTTATAAATAATAGCCCCCTCATACTTAAGCTTCCCAATTATATATAGTAACCCACCCTTATATATAATAGTTCTCCGTTATACAGTGTCAGACTGAAGGGCCTTAGGCCCACCACAGGAACTTGTTCTGGGGCCCCACCCAACAGCTTCCTGCTAATACCCTACACCACGGCTCCTTCACTGAAGTCTTACATATGTGCTGACTATCTGATGTTACTGAGTATGTTCCTCGTATAGTCAGCCCCTATAGTACTGTGCAGGCCCCAATAACTCCATGGCCAGTTCATGCACAGTACTGTATGGGGAATGACATGGCCATGGAGCACTACACATATGTGCAAGATTTTAGTGAGAGAGTTGTGATGCAGACATAGCACACAGGGCTGCCAGCAGGAATTGTGAGCCCCCCCGCCTCCACAGTATAATGCTTCTACATGGTATATAATGCTCCACAGTATAAAATGCTCTCCTGAGCCCTCCAGTTTCCCCACATGGTATATAATGCTCCACAGTGACCCCACACAGTATAAAATGCTCCCCTGAGCCCCCCATTGTGGTCCCACATGGTTTGTAAGGCTCCACACAGTATAATACTCCACAGTGGCCCACACAGTATACTACCCCTTAGTGGCCCCAGACAGTACAATATGCTCCCCAGCAGCCCCACACAATATAATATGCTCCATACAGTATAATATGCACCCCACAATGCCCCCCCAGTATAATTCTCCACAATGGCCTAACACAGTATAACATGCTCCATAATGACCTCCACACAGTATAATATACTCCCCAGAGGGGTTCCCCCAGTATAGTGCTCCACAGTGGTCCCCCACAGTATAATATGTTCCCCACAGTCCCCCCCAGTATAATGCTCTACAATGGCCCCACAGAGTATAACATGCTCCCGAAAAGCCCCACACAATATAATACACTCCACAGTGGCCCCACACAGTATAACAGGCTCCCCACAATGTCCATTTCCCCAGTATAAAGCTCCACAGTGGCCCATAGTATAATATGCTCCCCAGAGGGCCCCCGCTAGTATAATGCTCCACAGTGCCCCCTCCAGTATTTTGCTCCGCAGTGGCCCCACGCAATATATTATGCTCCCCAGAGCGTCCCCCCAGTATAATGTTCCATAGTAGGCACCACGCAGTATAATATGCTCCCCAGAGGGCCCCCTAGTATAATGCTCATTAGTCCCCCCCAAATAATGCCCCACAGTGGCGCCACGCAATATAATATGCTCTGCTGATGACCCCCCCAGAATAATGCTCCACAGTGACCCCACTCAGTATAACATGCTCCAGAATGGCCTCCACACAGTATAATATACTGCCCAGAGAGGTTTCCCCAGTATAATACTCACAGTGGCCCAAAAAAGTATAATATGCTCTCCAGAGCCCCCCCCAGTATAATGCTCCACAGTGGCCCAAAACAGTATAACATGCTCTCCAGAGGCCCCCCCAGTATAATACTCCACGGTGGCCCTGCACAGTATAATATACTGGGGGGCCCCTCTGGAGAGCATATTATACTGTGTGGGGCCACTGTGGAGCAGTTATACTGGGGGCCCGGGATTATAAAGTGGGGCCCTCTGGAGAACATGTTATATTCTGCGGGGCCTCTATGGAGTATTATAAAGTGGGGGGCTCTGGAGAGCATATTATATTCTGTGGGGCCACTATGGAGCATTATACTAGGGGGCCCCTCTGGAGAGCATAATGCTCCAAAGTGGCCCCACAGAATATAACATTATCTCCAGAGGCCCCCCCCCCACACATTATAATTTTCCACAGAGGCCCCACAGAATATAACATGCTATCCAGAGGGGCCCCTTCCCCAGTATAATGCTCCACAGTGGCCCCACAGAGTATAATATGCTATCCAGAGGGGGCCCCCCAGTATAATATGCTATCCAGAGGGGGCCCCCAGTATAATGCTCCACAGGGGCCCTACAGTGCTATTATTATATTCTGGGGTCCCTTCAGACCCCAGAGTATAATAATCGAAGGCCCGGGGTAAGTAAGGTAAAATAACAAACAGTTATACTCATCTTGTCTTACCTCTCCTGGGCCTCCTCACGCTGCTCCGCTATCCCCGCTGGCGCTGGCTTCTTCTTCTCTGCGGCTGACGTCACGCGTTGTGGACGTCATTGCTGAGGCCTGTGATTGGGCCTCAGCGATTACGTGAGGCACGCCCCACGTGACCGCTGAGGCCAGGCCTCAGCGCCTCAGCAGTGATGTCCGGAACGCCAGAAGATGACGTCGGACGCCAAGGACAGGTGAGTAAAAATGTTTGTTATTTTTACTCACCTCGGAAAGGGGCCCTGCAGTCACTATCTGTTATTGCTTTGGCCGGGCCTGACTCTGGGATCCGGAGTCATCAGGTTCCAGATCCCGGGGGCCCCTTTGGGGACGGGGCCCTGGGCAATTGCCCAGTTTGCCCCCCCCCCCAACGCCAGGCCTGCTCCCACCTAAAATCCAATGATGGGTTGGTCAAGTAGGTCCTACGACGGCAGACCAGCTAGTATGCCTGGTGGAAAGATATCGAGCCACTGAAGAGCTCCTGCAGACACCCTCCAGACCAGCAACCCCAAGAACTGGTAAGATGATACGAACCATTAGGGGTGTAAGGAAGGTTGGGATGGAAGAATGTTCACAAGGGCAACAGGCAGCTGGGACTGTCTGTGACCCTTAGCCCCAAAACTCAAAATGGGGACCAATCCCATACACGATGTTGGCAGTGCCACAAGTTAGGTCATATAACTGCGTACTGCCCCCTGACAATTGAGCCCATGGACTGTAGCAGTTTCAGGTGGGTCTCGCTATTTGCTCACCCCGCATGTTTAGCGGAACTGGCGACTGACTGTGATCCCCAAATATGTGTGGTAAATGTGGGGGGCCCCCTGTGTCTGCTCTCTTGGACTCTGGGAGTGTGGTGACCCTGGTGCGTGCAACTCTGATAGACCCTGCACTATACAATGGACATACTATTGGTGTTTTGTGCATCCATGGTGAAATCAATTGCAGAGATCACTATAGACACTACCTGTGGTATAGCCTGTTACTAGGTCGGAGTGTTCAAGTCCCGTGTTCCACAGTATGATACTCGGAAGAGATTTTCCTATGTTTTGGAACCTGTGGAAAAACCAGAAGGTTCCTTATACTAATGATGTTGATGTGTGTGAAAGGTTACCCTGAACCTTTTAATCCAGACAGTGGAATGCCAGCGATAGCGATGGTCCCAGAAGAAAATAGATTTCCTCTGTCTGTGTTAGGTTGCGACACTAATGGTCAGAGAGAAGTTCCCGAGATGTCTGAACTTGAGGTGTCCCATGACAATTTTGGAACCGCTAAACTCCGAGATCCAAACTTGTCTCACGCCAAGGAAAATGTAAAAATGATAAATGGTAAGCCCCAATATCCGGGGGCTGACCGTGAGTTTCCTTATTTTGGCATGAATCAAGAGTTATTGTATAGAGTAAACCAAGTAAGGGGTGAAATTATTGAACAATTAGTGGTACCCCAGCCTTTTCAAAAAGTGGTTATGGAGTTAGCCCATAAGCATGTGCTTGGAGGTCACTTGGGTTGTGAGAAGACCAAAGAATGCATATTACAGTGTTTTTATTGGCCAAGTGTGGATAGACATGTACGAGAGTATTGTAGCTCGTGCCCGGTGTGCCAACTAACTGCTCCCCTGACACACCTCAGGATTCCTTTAGTACCCCTCCCTATTATAGAGGTTCCGTTTGAACGGATTGCCATGGATTTGGTGGGTCCCCTTGTAAAGTCTGTCCGGGAACATCGGTACATACAAGTGGTATTAGACTATGCTACCCGGTACCCTGAAGTTGTGCCCCTCAGACATACCTCAGCAAAGTTAATTGCAAAATAATTCTTTTTTATGTTTTCTCGGACAGGTATACCTAAAGAGATCCTGACTGATCAAGGGACCCCTTTATGTTCAAAGTAATGAAAGAGATGAGTAAGCTCCTAACTATCAAACATCTGAGAATCTCTGTATATCACCCCCAGACAGACAGACTGGTCGAGCAGTAAAATAAAACCCTTAAGGGAATGTTAAAAAGGGTAGTTAGCAAAGATGGCAAGGATCGGGATTGTTTACTGCCATATCTAATGTTTGCAATCCGAGAGGTACCTTAGTCCTCCACAGGTTTCTCTCTGTTCGAATTAGTGAATGGTAGACACCTACGGGGGCTCTTAGATATTGCTAAAAAAACTTGGGAACAGTAACAAACTCCTTAATATAGTGTTATTGCGCACATTACCCAAATGCAAGACTGAATTTCGGCAGTAATGCCAATTGTAAAAGAGCATATGGAGCAAGCCCAGTTGGCTGAGGGCCGCGTTTATAACAGGAAGGCTAAGCTCTGAACCTTCAACCCAGGTGATCGTGTGTTAGTGCTCATGTCCACAGTAGAAAGTAAATTTCTAGCCAAGTGGCAAGGCCCATATGAAATAATTGAAAAAGTAGGTGACGTAAACTATAAGGTTTTCCACCCAGGCAGGAGAAAACCTGAACAGATATACCATGTGAATTTGTTAAAACCCTGGAAAGACAAAGAAACTTTGTCTGCTATAAGTACCCTTAGAGAGGTTAGTGCTAAAGCAGGGGGTGCACTTGATAAGAATTTTCCTGAGTTACAAATAGCTGAGACCCTATCTAGGGTACAGGTACAGGAAACAAAAGAATTTGTAAAGAGAAATACTGATGTATTTTCGGAGTTACCTGGGTGTACCAATCTGATATAGCATGACATTGTCACCGAGCCAAAGGTACGAATCAATCTAAAGCCATACCGTGTACTTGAAACCCGTAGACAAGCCAGAACCAAGGAGGTAAACAATATGTTAGCCCGTGGGGTAACTGAAGAATCTAAAAGCACATGGTCAAATCCAATTGTCCTGATTCCCAAGCCTGATGGTACAATCAGGTTTTGTAATGATTTTCACAAATTAAATTAAATTTCCAAGTTTGATGCCTACCCAGTGCCAAGAGAAGATGAACTTATCGAAAGGCTGGAAACTGCCAGGTATTTCTATACTCTCGATTTAACAAAAGGGTATTGGCAGGTACCGCTCACAGAGAGCGCTAGAGAAAAAACAGCGTTTCTCACCCCAGAGGGTCTGTTTCAATATGTGACTATGCCTTTTGGGTTACATGGTGCTCCCGCAACCTTCCAGCAACTGATGGACAAAATCCTTAGGCCATATCGCAGGTACGCTTCAGCCTATCTTGACGATATTGTCATTTTCAGTCCTGATTGAGAAAGTCACTTGCTGAAAGTGCAACCTGTACTAAATTCCCTTCGGGCAGTTGGGTTAACTGCTAACCCCAAGAAGTGTGCTTTGGGCCTTGAAGAAGCCCGGTATTTGGGGTACACTATAGGAAGGGGGATAATAAAACCCCAGGTTAATAAAGTAGAGGCTATCCAGAGTTGGCCCCATCCCTTGAGTAAGAAGCAAATGAGGGCTTTCCTGGGAATGATGGGGTACTATCCGAGGTTTATACCCAATTTTGCTTCTATTGTAGCTCCCTTGACCGACCTTACCAAGGGAGGTAAATCTAGTCTCATCAAGTGGGGTTAAGAGGCTGAGGGGGCATTCTGGGAGTTAAAATTGGTCCTGTGTAAACAACCAGTTTTGATTACTCCCTACTATGCCAAAGAGTTTGTGGTACAGACTGACGCCTCTGATGTAGGGTTAGGCGCAGTTCTTTCACAAGTAATTGAAGGTGAGGAACATCCAGTCACTTACTTTAGTAGAAAACTAACACCCGCAGAAAGGAATTACAATATTGTGGAAAGGGAGTGTTTGGCCATCAAATGGGCCCTGGAGTCTCTACGTTATTACTTGCTGGGCCGACATTTTAGGTTGATTACCAACCATTCCCCTCTCACATGGATGTCTCAGTCCAAAGAGAAAAATACCCAAGTCACTAGATGGTTTCTCACTCTACAAAATTTCAAATTTAATGTAGAGCACCGATACGGTAGGTTGCAAGGGAATGCAGATGCTCTGTCCAGGGTGTGAAGAATACCGCCTTGCCAAGCCACTTGGCACACCTGCGATCAACCTTCTTTACCTCCCACTCACACGCCGTAAGTGGACCGGGTTCCTAGGATAATATGAAACGAGCTTTATAAATTTTAGATATTTATTAACTCGAGTGGGTCGGTACCAGTGACTAACATATACAGAAATACACATCAATGTATTATCAAGCAAATACAGATAAAAGCAAAATGCAGTACAGAAAATAAAACGGGAAATAATAGGTAGGAACGTACCAGAACAAGGTTGTAGTCTGATTCGCTAGGCCTCAGCAGATTGGCTGCTCACATATCTTCCAGCATCAGATCTCTAAGACCTCATTCCTAGGCCTTAGGGCACTCGCTTAAGTCCACAGCATGACATGCCCTCACAGGAAGAGAACTCCCCTTGTTCCCCAGGTGAGACCATATAACTATCCCCAGTCTCCTCCCTGAGTGATGTCACTAGAAGGGAAAGTCCCGCCCTCCATCTTGAAATCTCAATAACTATGATTTGTCATATCTCCTTGCCTGATGACCGCAGTGTCAGTCAAGGGGTTTGATGGGGTTCGTTGTGAGATCCCCATCATGTAGACACCAAGAATGACACCCCAATTCCCTTTGGGTGATGAACTCAGTGTCTGGACCTGTTCCCTGCTCTCAACCATACCGAGTTTATAATTGGGCTGCTGGGCTCTGCCTGGCGCACCCGAGGAATTTATTGGTGCGACGATAGGCGGTTCTGATGGGGAAATATTGCATTACAGGATATCCTCTTACACCACCTAGAAGGTAATGGCAGACAGGCCTGGGAACCTTCAAAAGGCTCCCAACTGTCAAGGTAACGAGACACCGACCTCGGAGCTCTCTCCAGGTGCCGGTGATCCCAAGCAAAATGGCTCCTCAGTCAGCTTTGCGGGCACTTATGATGGACATTAGCACTGGGTCTCTGCTATATAATACAGCAGAGACCTGGCCGCTATGACAGCCGCTCAGCTACTGAGCGTCCTCCATATTTAAATTCACAACATCCGCCGTACTATTGTGGCGGATGTCGGGAAGAAATTATCATTCAACATAGCACTGCACATAATACAGTGAGTAGGAGAACAGGCACTAAAGGTAGAAGCCAGCACTGACATGGTTACATAAAGCTGTATTACTTTAGACATTTAAGACAGAAAAATGTTATATAACTAGTTTACTGCTGGCTTCTACCTCTAATGCCAGAGGGAAGGTGCTAAGGGTTATCAACAGAGTCCACGCTGTTAAGATTCCCTTATTCTTTAATTCTGTGTCTATATATATATATACACACAGAATAAGGGCAGATGGAACAAGAGAATTGATACTTTGTGCATATACAGAGAATAAGAGCAGATACTGAGAATCACATCAAGATAATTGTCCCTGTGCAGTTATATATATATATATATATATATATAAATATATATATACTGTATATATATATATATATAAATATACACAGTAAAACTTCTTTGAGATGAACACCCAATATTGCATGAAAAAGTGGTCTTTTAGTTATTGAACTTCTCAAAGAAGATGGCTATTATGGAAAACTGAAAATCCATCAGAGAAAATGTGGTCTGTGTAAGAAGGTGGTTTTCTCAAAGTGGTGTTCGTTAGATAGATAGATGGATAGAGAGATAGATACACCACGTATGCTGCATAGTACCACTTCTCTTGGTTATCATGCTGCAGAAAGTCAGGTAAAAGAGTAGTACAAATGTGTGTGTGTATATATATATACAGTATATATATATATATACAGGGGAAGAAATTCATCAACTTATTGGAGGACATTTTTATGGTAGAAGACCCAACTATAGGGGATGCTCTGCTGGATGTGATCATTTCTAATAATGCGGGACTTGGAAATATCACTCATGGCGAAAATCTTGGTAATAGTGAACATAATCTAACAGGTATAAACATCTTAAAATAAACCCCATGGCTCACAGCTACTGTTAAAAGGACGATACACAATAAAAAAAACGAGCATTTAAAATAACAAAGTGCATAATAAAATCTGTAAAAGGGAAATAAAATACGTTAAAATATATTAAGAAAGGTAGGTGTCTAAGAAAAGCAAAATTAACCTCCAAAAATTCTTTAAATAGATAAATGTGAAACAACCAAGGTCCCCTAAATAATGGTAATGGAGAGTTGGTCACCGGGGACAAAGAAAAAGCGGAACTACTAAGTGTATTATTTAGCTCTGTATATACAGAAGAACTGTGAGTATTTGATGTAGGTGTCACCAGTGCTGGTAATACATTAACCCATATACTAAACTGGATAAACATAGAAATGGTCCAAGCCAAGCTAAACAGATTGAACTTGAGCAAGACTTCGGGATTACACTCACAGATACTTAAGAACTCAGTCCAATCATTGCTGCACCCCTGTTCTTAATATTTATGGATTCTCTAGTGACTGGTACAGTACAAAGGGACTGGAGGATGGCAAATGTGGTGCCTCTTTTCAAAAAAGGCTCTAGGTCTTCCCCAGGTAATTACAGACCAGCTCTTAAGCGACTAAATAAGGGTGCACTCTATCCATCTGGAGTAAAAAAAGTTTAACCTCCAGAAGCGACAAAGCTTCTTCGCTGTAAGTACTGTGAATCTGTAGAATAGCCTACCTCAGATAGTCTTGCTAAGCTGAAGCAAAATTACAAAGATAGTTTTCTCAAGATTTTGGAAAGGGTCAAGATTCTATTTGACCTGTTCCACATTACTATTACAAAGCAGGTTTTGATTTTGAACTAAACTGTACACTACAATCTGAAACATAATGAAGTGTTAGACCATAAAAATGGAAAATTTGCTGTATTAATAAACTTGTCAGTTGGGCAGAGGACATGGACATCATCATAAAAAAATCTACCACCCAAATGGCAGTGATAAACTCCTTTGCAATATGTTGTCATAAGGTACCTAGAACTGATGAAGGCAAATGCAGTACTAATTAATTTGGCACTTTAGCAACACTATACATTGTTAAAGAGGTTTTCTGGGCTTTATTAATTTATGACCTATCTGATACCAAGTGCAGCCATTGTAAAATATATACTGTGTCTGCTTAAGTGTACTTTTCCGAATGCTATGGATTCTTCAAACAGCTGATCTGTGGGTAGGCTGGGTGTGGGACCCCCCAATGTTGAATTGATGATGTTTCTGGAGGGTAGGTTATTAATTAATAAGCCTGTGAAGGCCTTTTAATATGAGCAGTCATTGTTTTAGAGGTGCTCTCATAAGTTTCAGGAGCATCTGGAAACGTTATGGAATGCTTAACTTCACATACTATACAGTCATTCAAAAAAAGTTTATGTTGAGTCCTTGTTAATACAATGTACATATGGAATTTTTAAAATGCTTTATTTCATTTATTAAAGTAGGAATAACTTGCCAAGAATATTTTTGTTGGCCAAAATATTAAATATTCATTAAATGTTGATTCCTTTCCCTGACTCAGATATTGCCTTAGTTAAATTTAGACCTAGATGGTTTTGCATATGTTGTCATTAGTTTTTGCATTCAGTTAATGGATTAGAAAATAATATAGAAAAACTGTATAGAATTGCAGTCAGCTGAAGTGTAACACTAGACAGGCATACATACAATATCCATACAGTTAATCCACAAAACAATGGAATACTAGGGGGATCAACATATCTAGTAATAACAATACTTGATTAGGCATTTCCCTCATTGCGCTTCACTAGTTATACCCTACAAATTTCCGCCTATTCACAACATATAGTACATGCTGTGAGTTTAATATTGCAGTTCCCTTGTGTATCATGTATGACATACTCACAATGAGGATGGTCAACATGAAGTGTGCCTGTGAAGAGAATTGTTGCCTGGGGACTGACAAGTTATAGATTATGATGTCCTAGATGTAATGGAAAACACAGTTTATATTTATCCTTTTGAGAGGGTAAAACATAGAATTTAACTCTGAAAACAAATGATCAAATTCTAAATTTTACCACCAGGTGTGGAAGCACATCTAGGTTTGTTGCAAAATAAGATTTTTTTTAGTATTGTTTCCATGCTTTTAGCCGTACATGCAATTCTTTTTTCTTTCTTTATGGGGTTTTTTTTTTTATTCAATGTATTTTTTTCAATTCAATGCATATTTTACTTCCAGGATTATTTTAATCTTTTTTAATGAAGCATGTTCTATGTATGCATAAAAAAGTGAAAACAAAAAGGACAAACCAATTTTGGAGGGTTTTTAAGGCATTTTTTTTAACGAGATGTAATAGATTTATAATAAAAAATGAAAAAGAACAACAAATATATCTTAGATAGGTATAGCTGGAACAACTGTTCCCAATATGGTCCCAGGGTTTGCGCTCCTCTAGGATAAACCACAACTGGTCTCAGAGTGAGGTTAGTTCAGGCTTTATTTAAGATAACGCGTTTCGGGGTTTTAAGGTGTTCAAAAGAGCGCACCCCTTCATCAGATCTACATAAATAATTATAAAAGATACAACAAAAACACAAATTTCAATCACAATCAATAAAATAATAATAAAACACAAGATAAACATATAAGAATATATATATATGATAAAAAATCATGACAAGATATTATAACAAGAAAGAAATATAAAGGATATACTATACAATCATAACATTATCAGATGATAAGAGATCTAACTGTTGGTTACATTATTAACACACTTATTACTTTATGGTCTCCTATGTAGAGTCATAGTTTATATCTGTATATATGTGTGTGTATATATATATATATATATATATATATATATATCTGTACTGTATATTATTTCAATACTGGGGGAAAAAAATGTGTATCCGTTGTATGTCGGGTATATACTCAAAATGCCTTATATAAATAAATTGGAGGCAAAGAGATCTAAAGAGATACAATGGATTAATGAATGGTATATAAATTTATCAAGATGAATAAATCACTCGATATGGATACTAGAAAATATTGTATACGGTGTGTACAATCAAAACGAATATATAGTGACTAAAAGCAGGTAGTTAGTATGGACGGGTGGTTAGCACGTATAACAATATATATAGTAAGGATGGTAATATAGTCAAGAGGAAAGGTGCTTATCTTTATGAATGCCTTTCATATAGATACCTGCAGTACTAGAAATTGCTATAATATACATAATCAAAATGGTGGTTTATCTATATATATAGTAAAGATGGTAATGTAGCCTAAAAGAAAGGGGCTTATCTTTATGAATACCTTTTGTAAAATGCCTGCAGTACTAGAAATTCCAACAATATACATAATCAAAATGGTGGCTTATCTCTGTGAGTTTCTTTCGATTGAAATGCAGTTTTACTAATTTGCTGCAGTATGTATACTCATCATGGTGGTACAGTTGAAATGGAGAGTGCTTACCTCTGTAATGTTGCTTGTGCAAAGAGCCAGTATTGTGCGCGGGAAGTGAGGGTTAATTTATAGTGTGTAGCATGTGTGACGCCAGCGCAGGCGTCTAGAGTAACTAAGGGGAGATCATTGGTCAAAATTGTAAGAGCGCGCGTGCGCAATGCAAAGGAGTTAACTACACGAGATTGGATGAAGAAACGAAAGTACGCGCATGCGCAGAGAAGATACAGGACCGAAGTAGCGGAGAGCGATGTATTGTGCCTGAAGGGGTAAGTATAACAGAGTGTTATGCTTGGGAAACTATTGGATGTATACTGTGGGAATCTACTATTATGTCAAGGGCATGTAATAGGCTTGTGATTAGCTGACAATACTAACGGGACTTGTGGTAAAAAAGTCTAAAAAACGGGGATATGATAAATAAGTATATGTGATAGAAGATTTATATGATGGATGGAATATAATGGAAAAGTATATGAGAAGGAGAAATAAAAGGGGGAGTTATGCAGAAATTGTTATGGTGCTGGGTGAAAGGGGTTAAATAAATGGGTTGTAGATTATGTAAATAGATAATGAAATTATGGTCCTAGGTGAAAGGGGTTAAATGTTAAGTAAATGGATGATTGAATACATAAAATTGAACTGTGTGTTGAATAATGGAATGACTGGATACAGAAGTCATGCGGGAATGAATTGATGTAAAAAGGGAAGGAAAAAAAAATAAAAAATTTGTGAATGGTTTAGGTGATTATTTCGGTTACTTCATTCAGACCATAAGGATTTAAAGTGTTGAGCTTAAAAATCCATTACATCTCGCGTTTTTTTAGACTGTCAAATCTGTTGTCTTTTGTGATAGGGATTTGTTCTATCATGGTAGATTTATGGTAGATTTAAATGATGAGAATTCGCTATTGTGAAAATATTTAGCATGTCTTGAAATGCAATGTTTAATATAACCTCTACATGAATTGGATCTATGATTGTTGAGTCTAATATGGAACGGGAGTGTGGTACAACCAACATATTGCAGACCGCATCCGCATTCGATCAAATAAATCACAAATTCAGATTCGCAGTTAAGATATTGATTAATTTTGAATGTTTCACCCATGGAATTACTTTTAAATTGTTGGAAATTATTGTTTAGAGTTGAACAACATTTACATCTACTTTTTCCACATTTAAAGTTTCCATTTTTCTTTTGTAGATTATTTTTAATAGTCAGAGGATGCTTCTGACGAAGCTTACTGGGGGCTAGGATATTTTTAATGGTTTGGGCTCTTCGAAATGTGATGGCTGGTTTGTCTGGTAATGTTTTACCTATAATTGGATCTTTTTTCAAAACGTGCCAATGTTTATTTAGAATGTTGCGAATTGTTTTATGTTGAAAGCTGTATGTAGTGAGAAAGTTATACTGCCATTTTTCATTATTCTCTGTTGGTGGAGTTTTTGGTTTTAAACAATCGGATTGAATGAGCTTGTTAGCTCTTGATTTAGCTGCTGTAATAACGGATTTAGGGTATCTTTTTTCTAAAAATCTACTTGTCATAATTTTACTTTGTTCACGGTACTCCTCAGTTCGGGAACAATTCCTCCTGAGGCGTTTAAACTGACGGAACGTTGATTTTCCACTTCTTATAGTGGTCACTATGAAAACTTAAAAGGCTGTTACCATCGACTTTCTTATCGACTGTAGAACTATACCGCCACCTTTGTCAGCACTTCTAATGACAATGTCGGTATTTTTTAATAAGTTCGTGAGGGCTTTTTGTTCAGATCGTGTTAGATTCTTTTTTGAAATGGTCGATTTTGAATGATTAGATTGATTTGGATTGTTGATGTGTCTGAATGCATCTGAGACTAAGGCAAAGAATGTTTCTATGAAATTGCCTTTATGGTGTGTTGGGTAAAATTGTGACTTTGGTTTCAAGTTTGTCTCTCTAGGTAGAGGTGAATTAGGATACAAATAGTGGAATTTGATCAAATTTGTTTCAACTGAGTTTGTCGGAGGTTCATTACGTAAAGTAGACGTATTTTTTAACAACTCAAAATGTCGTTTGAGTGTGAGTTTACGGGTAAAATTATTAAGGTCTAAAAAAAGACGGAATTCGTCTATTTTTTTTAGTGGGGCAAAAAGATAACCCTTTCAGCAAAAGTTTATTTTCAGAGGGGGTTAAAATATGAGACGATAAATTAAATATTTTTATTGTGGATGTAATTTGTTCCTTTTGGGTTTTGGACTTTTTTTCGGATAAGCGTTTTCTATATCTATTCCTACTTCTTCCTCCTCTGCAACCTCTTCTGGTTTTCTTTTTAGAGGTCGTTTCGAGGGGGAGTGTATGGAATGAAAAAACCGGGTGATTTTGATGGGTGTTTTTTTGGGGGGGAATTGGTGTACAGATGTAGTGTGTACTGGATTGTGAATGATTTCGTGAGTAGTGAACATTATTTTTGGTGATAGATTTTGGGGTAATTCTAAAAAAGAATCTTTAATATGCATTTGCAGAGGACTTGTTAAAACAGAAGTAAGAGATTTAGATGCATGTATAGATGAAACTGGAGTATTATAAACTGTAACTAGTGAATCATCAAGAATAGTGGAAGAGCTATGTATACTAAGATCCAATAGTTGATTGAAACTGTCCGGGTTGCCGAATGAGGTAGGCATAGTATGTATGTTGAGTCCTTCTAGGGAATTGACGATATTTGCAACCACTGGATTGGATACAGTGGTGTCTATTGAAGTAGTGAGTGGTAAGGAAGAATTCTGTATTGAATTATTACTAGGATGGGCTTCTAAGTTGTCAGGAGATGGTACAACAGAAAGTGTGTCTGACAATATGGATATTGTGTCTATGGTACCATCAAGGGGCCTGATGATAGAGGTATGTGAGCTGAATGATCTTTGGCTGCAGTTGTTACCAAGGATAATGGGGATGATGAACTAGCATCAGTGATATTATTGGACGATAATCTATAGTTTGAGAGATGTATGTGGTATTGATGATTTTTTTTTATTGGTATGTTTGAAGATAGGATTGGGGCTGTTGTTGTTATAGCCCTTATGTATGACCCCTCTAATAGAGGATTTTGGTTTATGTGCAACTCCTGTGTTAAGCACAGGAAGTGGGTGTTGGACTGAAATATGATTATTTTTATTTTTGTTTTTATTTTCATTTTCAGACCAACAGTCAATGTTGCCTGACGTAAAATCTCTTCTATCTCTCATGAGTTTTTTAGATTTTCTATTACAGATCTCTTTTTCAAAGTATAGAATTCTGGATGTGAGTAATCTATCAAATTTGATAAAGGAACTATGATCTTGGAATCGTAAGAGCATAGTGTGTAAGTCATCGATTCTAATTCTCAACTCTTGTATTAGTTTTTGTCTCTTATCCCTTAATAGAGATAGTATGTTAGTTGAGCAATCGTGTAGAATCTGTTTCCATTGGGATATAAAAAGTGGATCATTCTTAAAGGGAGGATCTAGTTTAATTCTTAGACCCCTTGGGATAAGACTTTCTGACAGATAAGTTTTCAGAAATATAAAATCTAAGTGGTGCTGGATTTCTTCTTTCAAAAGGTGTTCCAGTTCAAAGAAAAGTTCACTTAACTTCTTTAATGGAATGGATGATTCCACACTTTCTGCTCTTTTAGAGTGTGTAGACAGAGCATCCTCTTCTTTATTGAGGTACTGATTAAGGAGAGTTTCTCTTTGTTCAAATCTATCTTTGCAGTAATCCATTCTTTCTGCAGTAGCGACAAAGATAGTGGTTTTTAATATCTCAAGGAGGTGGATGGTAGTTAGACAATTTGTAATATACCAAGTGGATAGATGGTACTTAGACAAAGTGCTCCAAGGTGCTAGGTAATAAGTGTGTTGATAATGTAACCAACAGTTAGATCTCTTATCATCTGATAATGTTATGATTTTATAGTATATCCTTTATATTTCTTTCTTGTTATAATATCTTGTCATGATTTTTTATCTATATATATATATATATTCTTATATGTTTATCTTGTGTTTTATTATTATTTTATTGATTGTGATTGAAATTTGTGTTTTTGTTGTATCTTTTATTATTTATGTAGATCTGATGAAGGGGTGCACTCTTTTGAACGCCTTAAACCCCCGAAACGTGTTATCTTAAATAAAGCCTGAACTACCCTCACTCTGAGACCAGTTGTGGTTTATCCTAGAGGAGCACAAATCCTGGGACCATATCGGGAACAGTTGTTCCAGCTATACCTATCTTCCATTAACGGCTTCAATCCCTTGGATAGCCGGTAACCCCAGTTTGAATGCGATCCTGATTTACTAGATCCGCATACACGATCTATGTCACCTAACCTCAATTGGGTTGGTTTAAATCCTCAACTACCAAGGAATAACTGAGGGTTTACCTATATATATATTATAGTTAGTGGTTTCCTCCTCGGAGTGCATACTTTCCAACCATCTATTCCTTATATGTGTAAAACAAATATATCTTAGTTTGACATTATTGGTAAAGATGAGCAAATCGAAGCTGCAGAAGTGGAATTTGATCCGAATTTCAGGAAATATTGAATTTGCATCGAATCCGAATTTCCTCACGCTTCGTTCTAATGATTTGCATTTAGTTCAAAATGGCTGCTCTACATGGGGCAAGGAACTCTGGGAACGCGGGGTCACCCACAATGCCATGCGAGCAGCCAATCAGCAGCCTTGTGATGTTACATCCCTTTAACCCCTTTGCATGTTTGACCACTGCATCCAAGGTGTTAAATATCCCCGATCGGTTATGGAGCAGGGTGTTAGCTGTAACTGACACCTAACACCCTGCTCTATAACAGATCTGGGGTTTAACAACTTGGATGCAGCGGTCAAACATGACCGCGCCATCCAAGGGTTTCTGCCATTTTGCCACCAACCTGACCACCCCGGCTCCCTGCAGCCAATAAATAGCTGTTTTTGGTACGTGATTCGCCGCGATTTAATTCAGTTCGAATAGAATCATATCGCGAAACTGAATTTTTGAATACTTCGCTCATCTCTAATTATTGGTATGGAAACTAACAAATGAAAAAACAAACATTGACTACCTTTGGATGTGTCCACACTTAATTGATCTCCAATTCAATTAAAGGGGATGTCCAGGGAGTTGGAATTGATTTACCTGGTTCGGGGATAAGCTGATGATGGATCCAGGGTTCTACATCACGACCCCCAGGTCGCGTAATTGGAAGCAGTTCTCTAACCCTTGGGAGTATGTGCTATGGGGGCTAGTTGTCTATAGTAAAGGCAGCCCTCACAGCACAGGACATTCATTTTTTTATTTTTTAAATTGACAAAAATAAGCTACTAAGCCTTTTAAAAGCATTCTTCCTTACAGCATTTTTTCCACACCCTGTCTAAAACCTTTGCACAGTAAAGTATGTTTTTTTTTTGTTTTGTTTTTTTTAATTTGAGATAAAACGAAACTTTTTTTTACTCCTCATAAAGGGATCTTTTGTGGACAGCTTGTAAAAGCCATTGCTTCTTACAATACTGTGCGTGTAAACACCGACAGACATCTGACCCCAAAAAGGAACCATTTTTTTTTTTATTTTAAAAAGTATAAAAAAATCTAAGCTTTTAAACATGTTGTTTGTTACCACCCATTACAAAACCTTTACCCATAGAGGGATACAAAGTGTAAGACCCATGGAGATAATACGTGACCTGTCATTCCTCCCCTTGATTGTCTTCCCCACCAGGTCCCCTGCTAGAGCAATCTTCGTACCCCCTCCCCTCCATCCCCCTTTCCTCTTTCCCTGTCTTTGTTTCTTTTCTGTTCCTATATCTTCACTCTGCGTTTATTTTTTTTAATTTTCAGTTCTGGTGTCTCCTGCTAGCTTGCTAGTCTATTATACTTCTGATAACTGCATTCAAATGAAGTTTTGTATTCTTCATAGGAACATCTCTTGTTATCCAGTTACTATTTTGTGGTTCCTGATTAATCATATTTAACAGTCATAGAGACTTGACTATATTGTGTTTGAAGCATTGTTTTCTCTTTGTACTTTTGCTTTGTGCATTTGATAATACTAAAAATCATGTGAAAGTTAAAATTCCAAATGGTTGATTAAGAATATTCATTAGGAGTTACACCTTTGTCTAACCTAATGCTGATAGATGACTGGCCTCTCATTTGACCCAATATACACTGGTGAGCATTGTGGTCAAAGCCTTTTGGCTAGGGCTTCACTGCTACTTTTTGTAGCACTACTAATTGATTTTAACTATTGAGTGACAGCTTCATCCACAAGATTGCATACAACTCAATGGATTCATTTGGACTACAGTTGTAGCTCAATAGTTAAAATCAATCAGTAGTTCTACAAAAAGTCACAGTGTAGACTAGGACTTAATTAACAAGCCTATAAGTTTCAATTTAAACAGATTCAGAAATAACAAATCCGATTGGATCTTTTTATGCATAATTAAAATTAGTTAAAAAGTTGTTGAAAGAGTTATAAAAAAAAGTAACATAAATGATATAAATAAATAATCCCAAAAGAATATAATGAAAAAATGATGAGGGATGCCCTTTAAATTTTATTTTACTTTTTCTTACTTGCTCTACTAGAATATCTTTAACCTTGTCATAGTAAAATGTAGGACATTGCCTCCAATTTTGTATTTTTTTCTTGGCAAATTTAATAAAACTGAAATGGCTGTTACTTATATGTTCTTAAAAACCTCCTTGACATTTTACCATTCAAGGAATCTTTTTTCCAGTAAAGTCACTTTTTCTAATTTAAAAACATACACCAGTAATTACTGGCACTGTCTCACTACCTACGGCTAGATAGACAGGTGTCCGTGGCTAGGCTTTAAGTTGTCAATCATTGAAAATCATAGATAGGACCTTGGGAGAAAGCAGTTGGGAATGTGCCTGGTGTTTATTCCCAGGAGGACTGTGTACAGTATGCACATTCAAATTTATTTGACATTTTATTTTTTTACATTATCATTTATAGAACATTACCAAAAAACAGTATGACTTTACTTCTAACATTTTGTTACTAACAATACTGTACATCTAACAAAACAAATTATCTAGGCATTTCAGTGGAAGCAGAATATATTTCAAAAAAACTCTATCATGGTGAAGGATTACTTATAGTTTTTCTTGATTTTAGTTACAGTAGTTTAGTTTATGTGTAAATTTTGTTACATTCAAATTTTAGATATATTTAAAAAAACATTAGTTTCTAGGCATATAGTAGCTTCAAAAAACCCCAGCAAAAGTATCATAATAAAATCATTCTTGTTCTTTACATTTTTTCAAACCCTGTAAGTAAGCAAATGATTAAGTGATTATAGAGTCTTCTTAGTGTTTTGGGCAATTCTAAAATAGTAAACAATGTATTCTCAGTATAATGATATACTATCCACAATGGCTATGTTCAAGAGAGTCTGCCTTCTTAACAAGCTTGTTGATGTTATAATGGTGGCTGCCAAATAAAAGCATGGAAAAAGTAAAGAAGAAGCCTCTTTCATCTTTTCACATGTCGGTCATCTCAAGAACCACCCAGACTTCCCAACAATGTCTTGCAAACATCCCTAAACCAATCGTGAGAGGGTATATAGGTTTAAGGCCACTGATGACTCAGTAATAAATTTTAAGCATTATTTAAAAAAAGTCCAAGTAGAAGGAGGTATCCATTTTCTAAGGATTATTCTGAGGAGAGATAGGAACATCTCAGACAGAGAAAGTAAAAGTTCAGATTAATACAGATACACAGATAGATATACAGTGTGAATATAGAAATATATACAAAGAGCTGAGTGCATTTCTGTTTTTTTTCCTTGAGATAGATAGATAGATAGATAGATAGATAGATAGATAGATGATTCTAAACTGTGCAAGGTCTTAAGTGTGATTTCCTTTATGGAAAACGCCAGCGCTTCCGTAAGTATAATTGACATGCAGCAATTTCCAAAATTGCGAGCGTTTTTGAAAACGCAGATTTTTTTCCTGCAATGTGTAGATGGGTAATGTAAATCAAAGTGCTTTGGCCCCAGCCTCACTGTTTTTTCCCTTCATTGACATTATTTTACTTTAGTACACATTGCTGTAGATATCCTTATTAAAGATTATGACCTCCATTTGTGCTAGCACTACGCTATTTTTTTCTTGTTCTATATGTGCTTACTTGTAACACCTGTTTCAGGGGACATATTGCTGTGCAGGGTGCTTAAGGATTGCTCATCTGTATGCCCAGATTCTGGATTTAATTGAGACACTTTCAATGCTGCATGAAATTGAAAACATGGTGAGAAGTATGCTGTTCATTGAGCAGACACTTTCTGCAGCAGATGAGGATCAGGATGGAATCATGAAGTTTGAGGATATACAGTCAGAGTGCTGTTTAATGGTTAGAAAAAGAGTAGAGGATAGAGTGTTTGAGAGTCTAGTTTTGACCTGGAACACCCCATAAATTTGCCAAGTTGGCAGATGAGAGGTAGTCAGCTTAGGGGTGGTGCAGCAGCAGCAGACCACTTCTTCTAGCATCCAGGGCAATGTTTGCTCCAGTGAGAAGAAGAATGGGAGCATAGGAAAGGCCAGACAGGAGCTGTCTACACAACCAAAGTTATGTCAAAGTGAAAGTTACATTATTATACTCTGGGTTGGAGGCCCAGGGGAAGTGAAAATTTTTTTTTAAAAAAGCATTCATACTCACCTTCCTTTACCTCATTTGGACCTCTTCTTGGCATCCAACGCTCCCCTGGTGATGTCCGGCATTCTTCAGTGACATCATCATTCCAGGGGTAACCGCTGAGACCAGGCTCAGCGTTAATGCCTGTGGTTTGGAATGTCCATGTGACCACTAGTGGCCCAATCACAGGCCTTAATGCTGAACCTGGGTTGTTGATGTAACAGAAGAAACTGTGAGGAGGCTCAAAATAGGTTAATGAAAGTGAGTATGAATGTTTTTTTTTCACCTCCCCTCGGCCTCCACTTATTATACTCTAGGGTCTGAAGAGACCCCAGAACATAATGCAGCAGACATTTTAGTTCATCCAAGACAAATCTCCATTTGTTTGGTTTTCAAAAAAAAAAAAAAAAAAAAACAATTTGGAATATTCAGTTCGAACCTGGCTCAATACCAACCAATCCGCCCATCTCTAACAAAGACCAAGAATACTAAACATTGTTGATACCAGGTGCCAGATGACTGGTTGGAGCTGGTGAAGACTAAGTAGTTATGGTGCAAATTGGCACTAATGACAAAGTTAAAAGTGGAAGGTCTTCAAAAATGGCAAAAATGAAAAAAAAATATATATATATTTTATAAACTTAAACAGAAAGCTTAAAATGTAACTAAACTTTTGGACAATTTTTGATTTTCTCCCAGCATTTATGTCATTAATTAGTTTTGTAATATACTTTATTCACAAATTTTGTCTCATTTCTGTGAAATTCAGCATTTTTTTACTCTTTCCCTTGTCTTTCTATTGAAAGCTGTCCCCTGCTTCTCATTGTGCTTCTCATTGTGTACGGTGTACGCAGTGTTTGAAATTAAGAGAAAATAAGGGTGGGGGAGGCTCATTTTAACCATTTAAGTATCAGGCATTGTAAAATATAGAAACTGGGTTTTGTTGTCACATGAAGGAGGAGCATCTCATCTTTCATATAATACTAAGGAAACACCTAAGACACCTAGTGGTTGGGACTTTGGGTTTTTTCACATGCTGTAGTAAATGAGACTAAGTTGTCTGAAAAGTTAGTGACAATTTGAAAGGAATGTATAAAAATGAGCAACTTTTAAGTTTTTAAGTACTATATCCTGCAATTTTCACTTTAGCCACTAAGTCTAATCATAGATTGACAATTGTCAATTCTGTAGGGATTTACAGCAGTCACCATGTAACAGTTTGATCCTGTTGTTGTGGTCTCCTACCAAATGCAGCCATCAGCTTGCCTCTGGTTCACACTATGCAGTTTCTGACTCTCCATGCTGCTGTGTTTCCTTCAATTGCTGCATCTGATCCAGCCCATTGGGCAGGCAAGTCCTTCCTCTTTGCAACCTGAAGGCCTAACAAGCTCTCCTGTGGGCCTTTCCTCAGCCAATCCCTGTTTAGTCTCCACCTATTTATATCTGCTCTGTCCTTAATTAACACTGTGGCTGAGCAATGTGTGTGTGAGTTTTGTGTATGATGAATGCAACATTCAGTTTTATCCTGGTGTCTGCAAGTCCCATTTTGCAGGTCTGTCTGTCATGTTTTATTCTAGACCTGTTATGTATGCATACCTCCCAACCATCCCGGATTCTGCGGGACAGTCCCAGATTGTGGGTCCTGCCCCGCAGTTCCTTTCGGCATGTCCCGGATTTAGCTTATCTGCGTCTGGAGAGGACGCAGATGGGTTGAATACAGTGGTGAAGTAGGAGCCATCCACAAACAGCTTCTGCCTCACCACTGTGACCCTGTGTGGTCCGGCTCCAGGAGCTGTAGGCGCGATGTGATGATGTCACTTACATCGCGCCTGCAGTTCCCTTAACACTCTGGAACAAGAGACTGCAGACTGCACAGCAGGGGAGCGAGGAGAGGTGAGTATCGGTATTTTTTATGTTAAACTTTGTCAGATGAAGAGGGACATTAAACTGTGGGGGCAGAAGGATGGGGGGACAATAAACTGGGGGGCATATGAGGAGGACATTAAACTTTGGGGGCAGATAGAGGGGGCATTAAACTGTGGGGGCAGATGAAGAAGGACATTAAACTGGGGGCAGATGGAGGGGGCATTAAACTGGGGGCAACTGGAGGGGGACATTAAACCTGGGGGGTAGCTGGAGCAGGACATTGAAATGGGAACAACTGGAGGAGGACATTAAACTGAAGGGAAATAGAGGGGGACGTTAAACTGGAGGCAACTGGAGGAGGACATTAAACTGGGGGCAGCTGGAAGGGGACATTAATGCCCCACTCCAGCTGCCCCCATGGTTTAAAGTCCTCCTCCATTTGGCCCAGTTTGTTATCCCCCACCAGCTAACCCCACAGTTTAATGTCCCTCTCCAGCTGTTCCAGTCCAATATCCTTCTCTAGTTTAAACTGGGGGCTGCTGGAGGGGGACATTAAACTATGGAGCAGCTGGAGAGTGACATTAAACTGTGGGTGCACCAGCAGAAAGACTTTATACTGTGGGGTCACTTTGAAGACAACATTATAATGTGTGGGCATATAATGTTAGGGTGACTTTAGGAGCATTATACTGTGTGGGGAGTACAAAGAGAAATGGATGGGAATGGGCGGAGTCAATTTAGAAGTGGGTGGGGCTGAATTTGCGACAGCACGCATTTTGTCCCTCTTTCTGTCCTCTAAAAGTTGGGAGGTATGTGTATGTTTATATATCCCTACCTGTGGCTGTGTGCCTCCTACTACCTGTGGCCATATGCCTCCTGCTGCCTGTGGCTGTATGTCTCTTCCTACTTATTTGTCCTGTCCTGTTCCCTGCCTGATTTTAGCCTGTTTACCTGTTTGTCCTGGTTTTAGTCTGTGTATACATTTTTCATTCTATCCTGTATTTCTGGTGCTCTGCACCACAGTTCTGCCTGGCCAGCTGCTACCAAACCAACTCAGGAGGTACTGGCCTGGCAGACTCCCCACAATGAAGACCAGACCCCCATATGAAGAGTAAAGGTTGAAAACTGGGGAGTCTGCTGGGATAATTCCCTTAGAGGTGGTCCCAAGCCAAAGCCGGTTAGATAGCACAATCTGCAGCCTGTGACACACCTCATTCACATCACAGAAAAAAACAGACACTATTACCATAAAGGTTAACACCGCTATAAGTAACATAACATCACATAATAGCCATCATTACTGACAATAGGTGATGTCACATCTTATCTATAGTCCTCCCTGCCCAATGCATGCCTAAAGAACTCTTCCATAGCCCTCAACAGGGTCAGACTGGCCATCGGGGAACCGGTGAATCCACCGATGGGCCCCGATCCCTGACTACTAGTCCTCATGTCATGGGGGCCCGATTGGGATCCTGACCATCCCAATCGGGCCCCTGACCAGTGGCGTAATGATCGTGGTCGCAGGGGGTGCGACCGCGACCGGGCTCAGCGGGGTATGGTGCCCGTGGCCAGCTGGAGATGGCCGGGCCCCGGACCACTATGATAGTAGCAGTCGGGGGAAAGCCCGACCGCTATACATACTGTTATTGGAAAGGGACCCTGGCATATTGCAGGCCCCTTTCCAATAGATGGCAGGGCAGGGCACCCAGGGGAGGTGACTGAAAACAATAAATACATATTCTCACCTCTCCTGGGCACAGCATCCTCTCCGGTGCTCTTCTGTCATGTGACTGAGGCCTGTGATTAGGCCCCAGCAGTCACATGGGGAGCGGCCACGTAATGACGTCAGTGCGCCCCCACGTGACCGCTGAGGCCCAATCACAGGCCTCAGCAGCGACGTTGGAAAAGGGCCTGAAGACGCTGAAGATGCTGAAGATGACAGGATGGAGCGAGGATGCCAAAGAAAGGTAAGGCAAGGTGAGTATGAGAGTTTGTTATTTTTAATCACCTTTCCTGGGCCTCCGATTACTCTGGGGTCTGAGGAGACCCCAAAGTATAATAATAGCACCGAAGTGGAGGGGGGCTGTTGGGAGCTTATAATACTGGGTGTGGGCCACTGTGGAGCTTATACTCAATACAGTGGCTCCTTCATTTTTTTTTTAATTACGCCGGGGCAGGTGAAAAAAACAAAACAAATCCCCCCCCCCCAAACTTTCTTTCCTGTCCCTAGTGTCTCCCAGCGCGATTCGGTCCTGCAGTTCTGTTGTTTTCTTCCAGCTGAAGTTCCCCCTGCACGTGACTACCTGTGATGTCATGTGACCCCTGAGGCCAATCAGCGGCCTAAGGGAAGGGACCTGGGATGTCACAGCCAGTGAGGAATTCCGGCAAAAAGAATACAGCGGAGCTGCAGGACCGGACCGTGCTGGGAGGACATTGGAGCACCGGAGACAGGTGAGTATGTTTAGTATGTTTTTTTTTTGGGGGGGGTAGGGGGGGATTCACCTCCCCCGGACTAATTATAAAAAAGAAAAAAAATTATACTGGACAACCTCTTTAAAGTGTGGCGCATTAGGGGGGCCCCGGGCTGCTATACAGCGGATGGAGCTTTCTGCTTCCGGCCCTGTTTTGTGTACAGAATGGGCTCCGGAAGTGGCTCCGAACAGCTGATGGAGCCATGTGTCAGCCCCCTACCGATCAGGTATTTATGGCCTATCCTGAGCATAGGCCATAAAAAAGATTAACCCTGGACAACCCCTTTAATATGCCCCACACAGTTTAATGTCCCCCCCACAGGATGTTAGCCCCCATCACTGCTCCCACACAATATAATGACCCCATCACTGTTCCCCATACAGTATGGGGGACCAGTGAAGGGGCCACTATGTGGGGGGAACAGTGAAGTGACCATAGAAAAATTTGGCCCAGACAATCCCTTAGAAGAGGTTGTCCATAAACTGGAGCAACCACTGTAGCGGTTGCCAGGGAGGTGTAAAAATAAGAAAAATTTTTAAAAAAGCATACTCACCTGTCCCCAGCACCCCGTTGTTCCCTGCCTTGGTCTGTTCGGTCTCATGGCGGCACCTCATTTCTGGAAATCCTGTACCTAATTGGTCTTAGCGATCACATGAGGTGCAGGACTCCCAGCAAGGAGTCGCCGGCATGAGACTGAATGGACACTGGCAGCGGACAATGGAGCGCCGGGGACAGGTGAGTATGCTTTTTAATTTACTTATTTTTTACATTTACATTTTTTTGTCCTTAGGATAGGCCATCAATATTACATCTGCGATGATACAACAGCCAGGACCTCTGCAGATCAGCTTTTCCAGGACAGTGCGACTACAGGTAAAGGTAACAATTCTTGGAGCCATGCTGTTCACTTGCCATACAAGGTATAGCAATAGGTTTAGGTAGTGCAGTGGTGCACATGGTATAGTGGGTGAGCAGCATGGCTCCCGGCATGTTATTACCTTTAGCCGCCCTGTCTCGGTACTGCTGATCTGCAGGGGTCCTGATGGTGGGCCCCTAGAAACAATTCCACTGGTGGGCCCTAGACATCCCAGTCCAACACTGGCCCTCAATGACCATGCTCCAGTCTATTGCTGCCTATAGTCATGATTCTGTTTTAGAGCATATCACTCAATGCCGTTGATAGCGCAGAGGAGAAGTTTATGTAAAATGGCAGCCCCCCAATTTATTTACAGAAAATAGAATAAAAAATCTACAATTTGACTCTAAAAACAAACTCAAGTTATCCCTTGGCCCCTCCAGATGTGTCCGCCTCCAGGAGTCAAGTTACAGATTGACCACTAGATGATAAAAAACTCCTTCCCTACTTCACATATATTCTCCTGATAATTCACCTCTGTGTTGGCGTTGTAACAAACCTTAACAAATCTTAGAATACTGGACCCAAGTCCAATGTATTTTTGATCAAATATGCAGAGATAAAATTCCCTTAACTCCTCAGATTGTTTTCTTAACCTTTGGCCTGCACTTCCTAGATTGTTTCCTAAACGTTTGTGGCTTCAACTGCTGACAACAGCTAAAGACCTGGGCCTAAGACGCTCCACCCTCCATCCTCCATCCTCCACATTCCCCCACCTACTACAGAAGATTTCCCAAGTAGCTCGTCTAGAAGAGCTCTCTCACCTAGAACTTAGAAACACCCATTAATACAAAGCCACCTGGGTGTCATAGTATACTTTCCGAAAATACCAACTGGATCCATTTATGAATCGACACCAGTTCATAACCTTACTTAATCCCTCCTACCTCCCCATAATTGGCTACTTGTCCCCAGACCAACTTGCGGTTTGACCTATCTTAACTGACCCAGACCTCGAGAGAAGTCCTCTATCACAATGTTACCTTGTTGTTGCTTGACCTACTGCTAACGTTTGGACCTTTCATATCTGATCCAGACATTTATTTGCAATGTACCTTATAACATTGTAGCAAAGTACTTTGTCTTTTTGTATGTCTATAAACCAATAAAAATATATTTGAAAAGAAAAATCTACAATTTGAAAATAAAATAAATTAGAAAAAGTGATATATTTCACATCCTAGTAACATAGTAGCATCGTCCCTGGATCAACATTCTAACTTAAAAATTTCTAGCTCCCATAGCCTATGATATTCTTACTTTCAAGAAAGACATCCAGGCCCCTCTTGAACTCTTACTGTAAAGAAGACCCTCCTATTACTATAGTGAAACCTTTTTCGCCTATATGTAGAGGATGCCCAAAATCACAGTTACAGGCTTTGGTATAAAAGATTATTGGAAAGATATCTGTACTGTCCATTCATATATTTGTACATCATAATTAGGTTGGCCCTAACCCATTTTTTTTCCAAACTGAACACCCCAAAGTTTGCTAACCTGTCTTTATACTTTAATCCACCTATCCAATTAAATACCTTGGTCACCCTCATCTTCACCCACTCCAGTTCAGCTATATTCTTCCTATATACAGGTGCTCCAAATTTTGCATAGTATTTTACATGTGGCCTGACCAGTGATATGTATAGATATAAAACAATATCCTTGAGTATCTATTCCTCTATTCCATGCAGCCCATGGTTGTATTTGCTTTGGCAGTAGCTGTCTGGTACCAATTGCTAAAATGAAACGGTTTGGTCACTTTCAGGCCAATATTGAGAGACCAATGCTATTGTTTGCATAATAAAAAGTTGTACAATTTCCCAATATACTTTCTGTATCAAGTCCTCAGGATATTCTAGATCTTTGCTTGCATTCATTAATTCTGCTTATTCCCAGTGGATAAAAATCAGTCCATGATCATGTGATATACAGTCCATGGTCATGTGATGGACACACAGGTGCACAGCTTATTATTGTCACAGCATAGTAATCAGATATCTGCCTGGTAACGAGCTGTGCACCTGTGTGTCCATCACATGACCATGGACTGTATATCACATGACTATGGACTGATTTTTATCCACTGGGAGCAAGCAGAATGAATGAAAGCAAGCAAAGACCTAGAAAACACTCTATTTTTTAACATACAATCTGTCTGACCAGCAGTCAGTCACCTTTTGAGTGTCAAGAGTAACTATAGCAGCAGTGCACTCTGACCTCAGCAACCCTTTGAGTGCCAATTTAAATCACTTTTTTGCTAACCACAGCAGTGCAATATGTTATTTATTACATACAGCCTTTGTGTAGATTACATTTAACAAAAAATATTGTTTATTTACACACATTAATTTCTTGCAGTTGAAAAGTAGTTGTGTAGGCCACACTTAACAGGTTAATACCATCCACACAATAATGTCTTGCATTTACGTGCCAGTTGCTTTAGTATAGTAAGTGAGCCCCCATAGCACAGGTAATTAATTACCTCTGAAATCGGGGAAGCAGGAGGGTGGGGTGACTTGGGGAGCCGAACGTTGCCTCTGATCACATGACCAGGGGGTCATGACATCAAAACCATTCCGTTGGACCAGGTAAGTGAATACTCCTTGGACTAAAGAGCACTGACCTCTGAGGTCCTGATACTTACAAGACTTATGTAAGTTCACCTTTTTATATCTTTATCCACTTATCCTTCTCAACACTTGCCCTTAAACCACTCTCCCACTCTCTTCACCACCCGATCCACCTATTCATGGTACCACAGTCCATTCTCTGTGTCAAACATAAAAGGCATCATATATTCTTAGCATAGAATTAGTTGTTGTGCTGAATGGACTGTTTCTCACCTATTCCTCCTATAAATGTATCAATAAATTGACAACTGGGTGTTACCAATTGTGGTGGTACATACAATGACACTTTCCATTCAGAGCTGAAAGTTCCAGACTTTGTAGAGATACACCTCTTTGACAATGTGAATGCTAGCACCCAGTTTTCAATTTAGTCACAGATATTTAGAAAAACATAGGAACAGCTTAATGCAGAGTTATGATAGTACATAGATGTCATAGGGACAAGAAGTGCAGAAGGGAAGAGTTTCCCCTTGTATCAGCCAAAATGGAAAGCCATTCAAAAGAGCATCTCCTGGTTTGAAGGACTTGGCATGGTCTTTTATTACATGGCAGCTTATTAGTATAACAAAAAAAAGAGCAAGCACATGAAAACTGGGTCTGGTAGTATTTGTTATTCTGTATCCTACAAGCAAATTCCTCATTTTTAACAAGGGCCTTCTGCAGCAATTCTGTGTGGCATTAGGTACACACACCTTTTCTGTATATCTGGTAGGAGCCTAAAAAAATGCTGCTTCACACAAAGTACATTATGAGGACTTTTAAATGTTTGTTCTTTTTGTGTTTTTTATCATCTGAAATGTGAAACCGGAAAATAAGATAGAGTTAACCTGTAACATTATAGAGCATCAATATTGTGCATAGACTAGTAGAGCAAAAAGAATTTGCTGGAAATCAGACAATAAATTATTGCAACAATTCGTATTCACACATTGTGAATTTTATGAAAAAAAGAAATAAGATACAATGAAATACTCTAAATGTTAGTTTATTATTTGATAGAATTAAACAGACAGCTGCTATTGTTGTTTTTCGGAATCCAAAAGAATGCTTTGCAGTGCCCGGTCTGATCATCTAATTACAAAAACAGTGGCAAACACCAAGTTACGTTCTGTGTTAAATATCTCTTCATATATTGCTTTTTTATTATAATTCTATAATACTTTTTGAAGGCTTGTAATACCAGTTAAATAGGGCCATCTACTGTACATCATGCCTTTTACGTTGCTGCACACTTCCAGTTTACAGGGTTGTATAAAACTGAAATAGGCACATACACTACTGTTTAGAACCTTTCCTTCATCCTCCAGCTACTTGCATACTGCCATTTCTGTAAAGTGACAAGGAAATAAAAGACTAATGGCACGTTCAATGAGTCTGCTTTGTGTCTCTAAATGTCACCCAATCTCACATCTCTTTTTTAAATACAGTGGGTACAGAAATCTGCAAACAGTAGCGCCAATTATACTATTTTGTGCATGCTCAGTATATGCTTCTCAATATACAGTATAAGGCCAGATTCAGACATACATATTCAATCTGTGAAAAACAGACCGTAAATCAGCTGTATTTTGCAGACTGAATACTGTCCAAGGACCCTGTTCAAAGCATCACAATCTTTGGTTTCATGAAGGGTCACTGTCTCACGATAGGACTGTCAAGTTCTATAATCATGTTTTCAATATGGAAAAGTATACCTGCGGTGAGGCAGTGACTCAAAGCATCACAGACGACAATGATGCTGTGAAACAACATCCTAGGACAATTTTCAGTCAACATATGGTCCGTATTTAATAGACTGAATACACCCATCGGAAACTGACCTAAGGCTGAAAATCGGAGAGAACACCCTGTTAGGTGGAATAAGAACAAGTATCTCTTTAGAGTCTTACATACAAAAAATATAAATTGATTTTCATACATGATATTATGCCATAATGCAAGTTATTAGCTACCAGAAGACTATACACATTATTTATTGTCACTGCTCAGAAATTGCTTTAACCTTACAAAAGCTGAGCTGTACCACATTGCTATGGATCCAACACACTGAAAACTAATCTCAAGCATTCAAATACCAATGGCTCATTCTTATTTCCGATTATTTATTATTTTAACAAATACATTAAAAAGGAAAAACTATATTAAGTGATATAAATAGTTTATTTACATTACAGAAAAAACATCAAGACAATGTATACTATTTCAAATATATCCATACATATTCAAATATATCTGTAGTACATGTTTTCATTGGTGTAGATTACCACAAATGCAAGGCAACATGTGTAGGTCTTTTGTCCTTGTCTTGACTAATATTAATCTAGTCCAAGGTCTCCTCTGGAAGTTTTGCCATTGTGGAAACATGCTTCAAATTAGCCGTGTCGATGCTCTTGTCGTGTTATCTGAACTGTAGTGGCCTGTGTTTTGCTTTTGCCTGTGGATCCGATTGCTTCTTGGACATTTTCTGCAAGGTACAGCAAACATTTCCATAAACACATAGTTTTGAGTATAGACAATTTGCAAAGTGTGCGAGTGCAAATATCTAGTAACAGTTTGTACTGTAAATTTTTCTATAGAGTATTTTTATTTCAAATGCTTCAAATAATAACATCAAAATTAGGGGGAAAATATTAGCAAATAGAAAAAAACAATTGAAGGTTTCAGCAGTGAGGTTCTGTAGATAAATATAGGTGAAAAGTTATGGTAATTACTTGTACTTCATAATCTGGATAAGACTCTCCTGGAAAAACAAAGGAAAGTGAGAAATGTCAAAACACCTGAAAAAGAAGAGGAGGAAAATAGAAACTGTGCACAGAGCCAGTGTTAAGTTTGGGCAAACACCCTAAGGGACCCTCTGACCTGCTATCTTGCTATAAAAAATTATCTAAGCCGTTGCTGAAGCTGTTGCTGCTGTGACCAACTCCTGGGGTAGGCTATTCCACATATTCACAGTCCTTACAATGAAGAAGCCTTTTCACCTCTGGAGATTAAACCAATTTTTCTCCAGACGGAGGGAGTGCCTCCTTGTTTTTTGGGGGGATTTTACAAGTAACAGCCTTTCCCTATATATTTTTTGATGGCCCATTTACATACTTATAAAAGTTTATCATATCACCCCTTAAACATCTCTTCTCAAGAGTAAGCAAATTTAACTCCTTTAAAGGGGTTATCTGGATTATAGTATTGATGGTCTATCCTTAGGATAGGCCACCAATACTAGATCTGTGGGGGTCAGATCACCTCTACCAGTTTGAGCCCTGCAGATCTAATATTGAGGGCCTATACTAAGGATAGGATATCAATACTAGAAACTGGATAACCCCTTTCATCTCTCCTCATAACAGAGTTCGTTCATGCCCCTTATCATCTTTCTGGCCCTCTATTATACAGTGCTGGCCAAAAGTATTGACACCCCTGCAATTCTGTCAGATAATACTTAATTTCTTCCAGAAAATGATTGCAATCACAAATGCTTTGGTAATAATATCTTCATTTAATTTGTCTTCAATGGAAAACCACAAAAAGAATTGTCAAAAAGCCAAATTGGATATAATTCCACACCAAACATAAAAAGGGGTGGACAAAAGTATTCGCACCCTTTGAAAAATCAGGTGATGCTTCTCTAATTTGTGTAATTAACAGCACCTGTTACTTACCTGTGGCACATAACAGGTGGTGGTAATAACTAAATCACACTTGCAGCCAGTTGAAATGGATTAAAGTTGACTCAACCTCTGTCCTGTGTCCTTGTATGTACCACATTGAGCATGGAGAAAAGAAAGAAGACCAAAGAACTGTCTGAGGACTTGAGAAGCAAAATTGTGAGGAAGCATGAGCAATCTCAAGGCTACAAGTCCATCTCCAAAGACCTGAATGTTCCTGTGTCTACCGTGCGCAGTGTCATCAAGAAGTTTAAAGCCCATGGCACTGTGGCTAACCTCCCTATATGTGGACGGAAAAGAAAAATTGACGAGAGATTTCAACGAAAGATTGTGCGGATGGTGGCTAAAGAACCTCGACTAACATCCAAACAAGTTCTAGCTGCCCTGCAGTCCGAGGGTACAACAGTGTCAACCCATACTATCCGTCGGCGTCTGAATGAAAAGGGACTCTATGGTAGGATACCCAGGAAGACCCCACTTCTGACCCAGAGACATAAAAAAGCCAGGCTGGAGTTTGCCAAAACTTACCTGAGAAAGCCAAAAACTTTTTGGAAGAATGTTCTCTGGTCAGATGAGACAAAAGTAGAGCTTTTTGGGAAAAGGCATCAACATAGAGTTTACGGGGGAAAAAAAAGAGGCCTTCAAAGAAAAGAACACGGTCCCTACAGTCAAACATGGCGCAGGTTCCCTGATGTTTTGGGGTTGCTTTGCTGCCTCTGGCACTGGACTGCTTGACCGTCTGCATGGCATTATGAAGTCTGAAGACTACCAACAAATTTTGCAGCATAATGTAGGGCCCAGTGTGAGAAAGCTGGGTCTCCCTCAGAGGTCATGGGTCTTCCAGCAGGACAATGACCCAAAACACACTTCAAAAAGCACTAGAAAATGGTTTGAGAGAAAGCACTGGAGACTTCTAAAGTGGCCAGCAATGAGTCCAGACCTGAATCCCATAGAACACCTGTGGAGAGATCTCAAAATGGCAGTTTGGAGAAGGCACCCTTCAAATCTCAGGGACCTGGAGAAATTTGCCAAAGAAGAATGGTCTAATATTCCAGCAGAGCATTGTAAGAAACTCATTGATGGTTACCGGAAGCGGTTGTTCGCAGTTATTTTGTCTAAAGGTTGTGCTACCAAGTATTAGGCTGAGGGTGCCAATACTTTTCTCCGGCCCATTTTTGGAGTTTTGTGTAAAATGATCAATGATTTGACTTTTTTTTTTCATTCTCTTTTGTGTTTTTTCATTGCAAGCAAAATAAATGAAGATATTATTACCAAAGCATTTGTGATTGCAATCATTTTCTGGCAGAAATTGAGTATTATCTGACAGAATTGCAGGAGTGCCAATACTTTTGGCCAGCACTGTACCTATTCCAACTGTGTGCTGCAGTATGGTTAAACAACCCAACAATCCAAAATAGCTGTAAATTGCATTGCTGAGTGTAGAGAAAAGTCAAGGCACCAAAAAACATGCCACGTGTGGCATTTACTTCAATAGACCTCTAAAAGTGTACTTGGTATATATCTGTTACTAAGACATTCACAAAATTGCAAGGTGGGGCCTGCATGGATCAGACTTGTTTTATTTACTGTACTATAGATTTCTTTATAGAAAAAAAATTTCAAATAAGCACAGGAAAATTGTGTACATAAAAAAAAAAAAAAAAAATTAAAAAAGGCCCAAAAACTCAACCCCCCACAATAATGGTCCTTTTTTAGGCTTTTTTTTTTACCAAAAAATCCATGCTAAATACTAATTATAACGCTTAATTATGGGCATATGACTTTCACTATTCTAAGCAATAAATGCTACTTTTTCTCTTGTGACCAAGTAAGGTCTTGATCACAGATATATTACATTTTATAGCACATTAAAATCAGATTTTATGTTTTTTCAATATTTGATGTTGCAGAAAATGTTAATATTCTTTTAATACCCATTTGATTAATATTTGCTATGTTAAGAGAAAAAACAAACCTAGAATGATTAATAAGGACATTAAAGCATATTGTATCTCTGCGTACTAAGAAGACAAAGAAGCACATGGGCTAAGCGCTGTAAGATATTAATGGTTTTCTCAGGGTTTATATACATTAATCCATATACTTTATTTTCTGCCTAATCCATTATGCGGTGTTCAACCAAGCAAGCCTCATCAATGTTCACTGCTGAGTAGCTACAAACCAATGATGACAGGGAACATTTTCTGAGTAATATACCTTTCTATTGTTTCTAGTTGACTGAATTTTATACTTCACTTGACAAACTTCCCCACTGCACTGGAATGCTTTGTAATGTCTCTTTCATTTGCTTTAGGCATATCCCATCTTGCAACTTATCCCCAGTGGCACTTTTAGTGACATACAATTCTCTCCTGTTTTAAATTTGCCAAAAGCAAACTATGTGTCAGCTGCAAAGGAAAGGCATGTGGACATTAGATGTGAAAACCAAAAAAAATGTGTACATGTTATTATTTTAAGAACTTGGATCCACAGTTAAACCAATGACCACTTGTCAATCTCCTAACAATTAATCTCCATCATACAGAGCATTGCTGCTCTAAGTTACAGATCTCATGTAAGTACAGTAAATTGATACTATAGGATATACAGTAAATAGTAGAAAAAAACAATGTCTGAAATATGTTTTTTGGTGTTTTTAGAAATTAATGCATCTTAGATAAGCTGCTTAGTTATGGAAAATGTCTTTCTGAAGCAAACCACAGATAATACCAAGATGCATTTTAAATAAATACAGAAGCTGCAATTTTTGTTAATAAATATCCTGATCAATGATATTTTCAGTACCATAGCTATGTTTCCCCTCACCAGGGACAAAGGTTCAGTTCTCTGTCCTTACTCTGTATCTAAATACATAAAAGTGACACATATCCTGGTTGCCCCTCACATTTTATTGTAATTCTACAACTAGTTCACAAAGCTGACACCATGGCAGGCTATGTTTGGTAATATGTATCATGTACATTTATAGGGGATCTATCATAATGTTTCCCTTAGTTTATATACTGTACTGATGTTTCCACCATTATTTTAACTCAGATTTAAGCATAACTACAATCAAAATTGGAGAAATAAAACTGCATTAATTTTTTTTTACCCAACTAAATAAATACCCACCCCCCAATCAATCCCCATCCTATGCCCACTCTGAGTGAAGGGAAAAGGGGGACAGTCCTAATATAAGTTGTGAAAGCAATCAACTCCTGTTTCATCCTGAGTTTATACAAAGAAGCTCTCTTAGTACCAGTGTCCACCATCAGGACACTGGGAACTGCAGTTATTACTGCAAATTATCTCAGTAAGCTTGATATTATCTATATCTTTACCTTCTCCTGATGAACCCTGCTTATCTCTGGGGGAAACGGGTTGAGGATAGTTTTATACAAATAGGGGCTCTGTTTACATTGCTAAAGCCTCTTAGAGGATAGCTTTAACAAACAGGGGCTGTGTTTATTTTGAGATAAGCCTCTTAGAGGATAGCTATATACAAACAGCGGCTGTGTGTACATTGTTATAAACCTCTTAGAGGATAGCTTTATACAAACAAGGGCTGTGTTTACATTTTGTTAAGCCTCTTAAGATAGATCTATTCAAACGGGCTCTATTGACCTTGTGATAAAGCCACTCACATGCTGCTGATTATTGAACACTTAGTTTAGCTGTTTTTCAAACAGAGGCTTTATGGACATTGTGAAAGCTACTTATGTGCTGTTGTCTGCTTAATGCCATATGCAGCAACACTACAGACGTCATTTTCTTTGTAGTGCATTGTACACTTTTTAATCAGATTATTAAAGGTTATATTTTAGGTATTAGTGCTAGTTTGTTATTTTTTCTCTATCAATCATTCTGGCCCATCTCCAGGACCCATGTACTCGCAGTAAAACCTATAGGTCAATGACCTTTAGTTTTTATTGCAGTGCAGGAGAGAAGACAGAACACAGCTGTAGGTTAAACAAAATATTCACCACATGAAAATATTGTTCTCAGCTGTAGGTTAGTTTTAGTTTTTTTTTATTTTTCATACTGCTAAATTTTTTGTGTGTCTTTTTTTCAGGTTTTGCAGGATTGATTTACAAGACTACTTCATTGATTTGGTGAGTGGATTTTTTTTTTGTAAAAAAAAGAAAAAGGTCAGGAAGTGGTGTGTGTGGGAGTTTTCATCTTTTTTATGACCTGAGGTTTTATTAATACTTTATTGCTGCCTTAGTTTTGGCAACTGATTGACAACTGTCCATTATTGGAGCTTAGTGATAGCCAGTAAAAAAGCTAACACTAATCACCATTAGTTTGTACTTGGCTATCTCCAGCATTCTTATAGAGAATGAGTAGACCGGAAGGGCACATGCTCGGCGAGCTGGCCCATCAGCCTGAGACAACTGGGACCCTATTCTCAAAATTGTTGGGGGTTTCAGCAATTAGACTCCACTAATCATGAACTTACCCCTATTCTATTCATGGGGGGGTAACTTTAAAAGTTAGTACAAACTCTTAAAGAGGCCCTTTAGAAGAACAGGACATAGTAGTAAGAGACTTGTCCTGAATGTTGATGATGGAGTGCCCTAGCAAAGGGTTAGCAAAAGATACAGTAAAAGATACAAAATATGCAAATATGTGATGGTAGAGAGTGCGGCATTGCCTTCCCTCGCCACCACCAGTTCAAGGTGCAGGAAAAGCGATGCAAAAGGGCCTGGAGAAGACACTCTTGCAGGAGTTGACCGTTGATCTGCAATGAGGAAGATGCTACCGGCCAATAGATGCAACGCTATATCATCAGACAGAGTGAAAAATTGCACCTTACTACAGATCTGGAAGTAGAAGCCCAGGTCAGGAGAAGTAGTACCGCTTGCTACTGAAGTCCTGTGCTGGAGGAACATCACCCAATTTATAAAGACTGTATGTATGTTAAGTTCAGAGACTTAACTGAAAGGAGAGAGTATTGTAGACCTAGTATTTAGTGGGCTTGGTAGCTATGTCAAGAGGCCTAATTTTTAGCAGCCAGTGGTAGGAAGTCTCCTGGGGCTTAGTGTATTGGTGCACTGAGGTCGTGTAGCTGTTACTTGGGGCTGGAAGTGCCCAATGTAATTGTATCCCATCTCTAATTTGCAGGAAAGTCTCTGTCTGGCAACCTGAGTCAGAGCTGTGTTACCCCATGTATGAGATGGTTCAGTATAAAGTGAGGTAATGACTATAGCTCCAGTATGGCTGCTCTCTAGCAGTTCAGAGCAGTCATTGTCATTGTAACTGTTTATTTACCCTAATTTCCACAGGGTAAGGTAACCCATAAGTAGTACGATTAGGGTCCTGTTGTTCCTCCATCACTATAGTTGAGCTTGCCATTGTATGGGACAGCAACAAAGTAGATGGGGGTTGTAAAGAGGTAAAGGTTAACCTTTTTAGTTTGGCAACCTTAAGTGTGTGGCCATAGATGTAAATATACAGTGGAATATAGTGGTTTTTGCTAACAAATTCATGTCTATACGAGACCATCCTGTGCAAAAAAGTAAATTGTAGCCTTTCAAGGCTTTTGTTAAAATGACATAACATTATGTTAAAATGGTTTCAAGAGAAATTGGAATCCTCCACAAACTGGAGATCAGTTAAGTGTGGATATATCTGTATAGAATATTTGGATCTTAGATATATATTACAAAATTGCTAATAATACAGTACTCTAACATGTATAATTGGTTTGAAATCTACAATTATTTTGTTTTGAAAGATTCCTTTTTTTATTTTGCAGTTTTTTAGCCATGAAAACGGGAACTGGTCATTGTGTTTTGATCAGCAAATTATCTCAGTAGCTACATGACTGTGTCTTCAAAGTTGACAGCCTCAAAGCTGAAACAAGAGAAGCAGCTGATGGCATCATAATGGTTCGCCTGAATAAACCTGTTTACTCAGTAAACAAATGTAGTATCTGATGAATGGATTCACCCTCAATTTATTGACTGTCACACAATGTAACTATTTCTAACATGATCCATACAGATTGTCATCCATCACATTAAATAAAGCACTCTTTACAATGATGTGCTATGCAGTCATTCCCTTACAACTCATTCCTCTACAAATTTCACTGTCAAATCAATTGTATGAATGAAAAGAGTTAAAATTTCTGAGACCCCAGGGATCAGTGTACTCAAACCTCCATGTGTATGCAGGCATATAATATAAATGTAATGGGCATTAAACATGACATACCGTTATAGCTCATTATAGACTTTAGTCTAGATTGAAAATATACTGCATGGTTACTTACAGTTCTATAATGTTTTGTTCATTTTTATTTGTCACTTGCTATATTTTTATTCTTAGCCTAAGTCGATGTGATTGACTGACACAGTGCTTAACATCTAGAAGATTTCAGATACTACAAAATCAATATGTCATTAAAGAAGATTCTTTAACATTGTGGCATATGCCTCTTCTGAATACATTATTTTAAAGCTTCAGTGTGCAGGCAGCATGCCCTTGTTAAATATACATTTATTACTAAGAATAATTGGAAAGATATAATAAATATACATCACTGTCAATGTTGTGTTGGCTGAGTACAAAAGCTGTGATGTTTTATTGTCAATACAATGCTCCTGAAGGCTCCAACTTTACATCGACAGGAAAACCACTGAAAGAAAATTTTCACTTCCAGGAAACCCCTGTTCCATAAAAGAACCTTGGTATAAGCGGTGTTCTACATTTCCATCCAACATAAAAAATAGAGCACAAAATTTGAGCACACACCCAAAATTATAAGCAATACAAACTTTATTGCACAAGAACACATAATCATGGACACACAAAAAGACATTTGAGAAACAACCATAACATGTACAGTGCCTTGCGAAACTATTCGGCCCCCTTGAACTTTTCAACCTTTTGCCACATTTCAGGCTTCAAACACAAGGATATAAAATTTTTATTTTTGGGTGAAGAATCAACAACAAGTGAGACAAAATTGTGAAGTGGAATGAAATTTATTGGTTATTTAAAACTTTTGTAAAAAATAAAAAAACTGAAAAGTGGGGCGTACAATATTATTTGGCCCCTTTACTTTCAGTGCAGCAAGCTCACTCCAGAAGTTCAGTGAGGATCTCTGAATGATCCAATGTTGTCCACCTGTGTGTAATCAAGTCTCCATATAAATGCACCTGCTCTGTGATAGTCTCAGGGTTCTGTTTAAAGTGCAGAGAGCATCATGAAGACCAAGGAACACACCAGGCAGGTCCGTGATACTGTTGTGGAGAAGTTTAAAGCCGGATTTGGATACAAAAAGATTTCACAAACTTTAAACATCCCAAGGAGCACTGTGCAAGCGATCATATTGAAATGGAAGGAGTATCAGACCACTGCAAATCTACCAAGACCCGGCCGTCCCTCTAAACTTTCATCTCAAACAAGGAGAAGACTGATCAGAGATGCAGCCAAGAGGACCATGATCACTCTGGATGAACTACAGCTGAGGTGGGAGAGTCTGTCCATAGGACAACAATCAGTCGTGCACTGCACAAATCTGGCCTTTATGGAAGAGTGGCAAGAAGAAAGCCATTTCTAAAAAATATCCATAAAAAGTCTCGTTTAAAGCTTGCCACAAGCCACCTGGGAGACACACCAAACATGTG
Source organism: Leptodactylus fallax (assembly GCA_947044405.1). Taxonomy (NCBI): domain Eukaryota; kingdom Metazoa; phylum Chordata; class Amphibia; order Anura; family Leptodactylidae; genus Leptodactylus; species Leptodactylus fallax. Next base: position 401,228 of record CAMRHE010000414.1, read on the forward strand.
GTAGAAGGTGCTCTGGCCAGATGAAACCAAAATCAAACTTCTTGGCCACAATGCAAAACGATATGTTTGGCATAAAAGCAACACAGCTCATCACCCTGAACACACCATCCCCACTATCAAACATGGTGGTGGCAGCATCATGGTTTGGGCCTACTTTTCTTCAGCAGGGACAGGGAAGATGGTTAAAATTGATGGGAAGATGGATGGAGCCAAATACAGGACCATTCTGGAAGAAAACCTGTTGGAGTCTGCAAAAGACCTGAGACTGGGACGGAGATTTATCTTCCAACAAGACAATGATCCCAAACAAAGCAAAATCTACAATGGAATGGTTCACAAATAAACGTATCCAGGTGTTATAATGGCCAAGTCAAAGTCCAGACCTGAATCCAATCGAGAATCTGTCGAAAGAGCTGAAAACTGCTGTTCACAAATGCTCTCCATCCAACCTCACTGAGCTAACAGCTGTTTTCCAAGGAAGAATGGGCAAGAATTTCAGTCTCTTGATGTGCAAAACTGATAGAGACATACCCCAAGCGACTTGAAGCTGTAATCGCAGCAAAAGGTGGCGCTACAAAGTATTAACTTAAGGGGGCCGAATAATTTGGCACGCCCCACTTTTCAGTTTTTTATTTTTTACAAAAGTTTAAAATATCCAATAAATTTCGTTCCACTTCACGATTGTGTCCCACTTGTTGTTGATTCTTCACCAAAAAAATTAAAATTTTATATCCTTATGTTTGAAGCCTGAAATGTGGCAAAAGGTTGAAAAGTTCAAGGGGGCCGAATACTTTTGCAAGGCACTGTAATACAAAGTGTTATATAATATAACAAACAACCATTCCAATGAGGAAACCGCTTGTCGGCAACACGCATGGAATCTGTCTGTCCAGTCCTCTTCCTTTCCGCCATTTTATGTAGGTTTTTTTGTTTCTCCTGAGTTATGTTATTCTTTTTCCTTTTGTGCTACTCTCCTGAATATTTGTATTTACATCTTTTTAGATGCCTACACATCTCTTAATATAGATTATATTGCTTATGTTTTTCACACTTGTATGTCTTTTTGACATTGTATTACACAAGTCTTTTTTCCTCATTTGGTTTAAGGATAGGATAGAGATAGTTTCTTCAATATTTTTTCACATACTTCTAAACACTCATTTATTTTGGTAACAACTGAAGGATTGTTTGTTATATTATACAACACCCTGCATTACATCTTATGGATGTTATTTTTAATTGTTTTCAATCTTGTGTGTGTCCTTGTGCAATAAAGTTTGTATTGTTTATACTTTTTTTGGATGTGCACTAAAATTTTGTTCTTCACTTTTTTGTTGGTTGCACTTACATGTTTCTGGGCTCTTAAACTGGCACTCCTTATTTATTATCAGGTGTTGTGCCCATTTCTCTTCTTTTTGTCCTGTGTTCTATATTCAGGTTAATAACAAAGGACAAACAATTGCAATGTGCTTTTCTCACTTAAGGAACTCAAAGCGTAGGAAGTGCAGTGGTGTAGGGGAGTTAGTGGCTGTAATACTTCTCATCCTCAACACCCATACGAATCAGTTGTTTTTCAGGAAGCTAATTTACCTATCTGTATATTTTTAGCATATGGGAAGAAACCCATGCAAACATAGGGAGAACATACATACTTCATGCAGATGTTACCCTTAGTCAGATTTGAAAAATGCTGACCACTGAGCCCCCGTGCTGCCCGTTGATAAATTGACAGCTTTGCCTGCCCCAATGTTAGGTATTTTTAAGTAAGCTGAAAGCAGTTACCCGTGGAAACTCGTGGATCCCATAGACTATAATGGGGCCTGCCAGGTTTCCGCCCAGTTTCCGCCCGAAAAGGGTGAAAAATGCGGAGAGAAAATCGCTGCTTGCAGAACTTTTCTCTCCGCATTTTTAAAGTGGAATGGGGAACAGAATCCCCAGACGGAGAGCAGACGCAGGTGTAAAACTAGCCTGACTAGTGTCCAAAAAAAAAAAAACAATGTTCCAGTGAGCCTTTGTTGAGAAACATCTATAGTGAACTGTACTTTCCACTACTCTTCTTCCTTTCAGGTTACAAATTAAGTGTACGTGACATTTAAAAACAAACACTCATTGATGGTTAGCGGAAGCTTGTGAATATACCTCACAATATACCTCACGCAAATTGGTATGAAAAACTATACCAGCTTCTGTGGATATTGTGTATGGTATTGCCTCACAAATAATGTGCCTAACTGATTGATATATGTAATTGGTTGTGTATGGAGTATATGGGTGTGATGTCTGTATCTGAAGTGGACAACAGCATACAACAGTCACTTGCATGGGAATTAAATAAATTAATTTCCAAACCATAACATTTTAATATTCCTAAATTACTTCCATGACTTAGTAATATAAAGAATATTCAAGTATTTTATTAATAAATCAGTAAATAAAAAACAATAAAGCAATAAGCAATTCATTTTGCAAAACCATTTTAAAAATGGAGCATTGCTTTAAAAAGAGGACCTGTCCGCTTTCCTGACATGTCTATTTTAGTAAATACTTGTATTCCCCACGATATGAAAATTATTTTCTTAACATTCTGGGCTGCACATTTTCTCTGTTATACCTCTTAAATGCTTATGAATAAGTTAATAAATGGACATTAAAATTCTTCTTGTCATAGTGAAGTGTCCCTATACAGGCTGATACTGTCAGCAATGATTGGACAATGTCAGACTGTGTACAGTACTCAGCACTCCGTTGTCTATTTATTCATGAATTTCTAGGAGGAATAACAGAGGAACAGCACAGAGTAGAGTTATCAGAAAAAATGCTTCACAATTATGGGTAGTACAAGTATATACTAAAATAGGCAAGTAAGGGAAGCTGACAGATCCTCTTTAAAGAGGACCTTTCATGTCCTCAGGCACATGCGGTTTTACATACCGATAGAAAGCCGACAGCGCGCTGAATTCAGCGCACTGCCGGCTTTCCCGGTATGTGCCCCGGGGCTGGAGATATCGGCGGTGTAAATTTCACGGTTTACTGTCAGAAAGCCGTTCCTGACAGTTTAGCTGTGCTGTGAGGAACGCCCTCCCCGACAGTTCTTGTTCATAGACTTGTACTGGGGGGGCGTTCCTCACAGCCTAGCGTCATCGTCAGGCAGTAAGGAACGCCCCCTCTGACAGTACAGCGATATAGACGAGTACAGAGAGAGGGGGCGTTCCTTACAGCGCAGCGATGACGCTGAGCTGTGAGGAACGCCCCCCCCTGTACAAGTCTATGAACAAGAACTGTCAGGGAGGACGTTCCTCACAGCACAGCTAGACTGTCAGGAACACCTTTCTGACAGTAAACCATGAAAATTCAACTGCCGATATCTCCAGCCCCGGGGCACATACCGGGAAATCCGGAAGTGCGCTGAATTCAGCGCGCTGTCGGCTTTCTAGCAGTATGTAAAATCAAATGTGCCTGAGGAAATGAAAGGTCCTCTTTAAATCTTTATAACAAGCAGGGATTAAAAATTACAATGCAGTTTGGGCATTTTCACATGACTTTTTTCGACCAATTCAAAATTGGCTCTTAGTAACAAAATTAAAAAATCTGCATAAGGCTAAGGCCCCACGTAACAGGCCGCAGCCAAAAAGTGCTGCGGGAAAAACCAAGGAGGAAACGCATCACTTTTTGCAGAAAGTCCACAGAGTTTTCTTCTGTGGACTTTCTGCTTCCACTATACCTGTACGGAAACCGCCAACATTTCTGTAGGTATAATTGACATGCTGAGATTTGCACAAACACAAGCGTTTTCAAATCGCAGCATATCCGCTGATTATTTTTTGCAATGTGTGGATGGGATTAGCCAGAAACCCATCCACTTTGCAGTTAATGTAAAACACTGCAGTTTTTGCCACGGCGTTTCTGCTACGTGGGGCCTCGTCCTTAAAGGTCTTTTCTGGGCAAATGATATTAATGACCTATCTTTAGAATATCAGGTCGTCAGGGGTCCAACACCTAGTAAACTATTTTGACACTAGATAAATACATTAGATAAATTTGGTGCAGGTTATGCAGACTCCAGTAAAACTGACTTTAGAAATTTCCCTGGTATGGTTTATTATGTTATATCTTCTTGTCCCTATAGTTTGATATTTCTCCCTTACTTACAGTTAATACAGTCAACTGCTGTTCAGTCTCACTTTACGGATCAATGCACATGACTATATGTTTCTGTATGATCCAGAGAGAACAAAGTCATGGAATGCTGTTTCGCTGTTTTCAAAAGGAATGGAAAATATATAGAATGGACTTATACTTTACCTTTCTGTTGGCTATGGCTTTGGCTCACAAAACTGCATTAAAAATCTCCAGTGATATTTTTACAACAAAAAAAGGTGAGAATCCACCCTAAGGCTAAGGCGCGTTGAGGAAACGCAGTGTTTTTACCTGCTGCAGAAATGCAGTGGAATAAAAATACTTTGCTTCACAGTACTAGCAAAGTGAATGAGATTTTGAAAAGTTTTTGAAAAAGGCAACATGGTAATTTTAGCTGTGCAATCACAATCCCTATATATTTAATAGGGGAAGAAAGGACACAAAGAAAGAAACAGCAACGTGGGGCTTTAGTCTGGTAAGGACACACATTCAGAATTTTTTTTATGGCCTCTGGTTTTGGCTTAAAAATGCCTAAACAAACCTAATATGTGTTCTTCTAACCCTTAATTTTGTTAAAGTTTTTCCCAATTCTAATGCTGCAGGGACATAAAATGTAAAAAATGTATATATATATTTTATATATATATATATATATATATATATTTACTGTCCTGTTTTCCCAAGAGTTTAAGATTAACCATGTCCATGTAATCTCTGAACCCCACAGCTGCCTACCACAGTGACATTTAATGGGCCTCAGCATGTATATGATATCACACAGCATAGACATCATATTATTTTAAAACAGAGAAACAAATGGAATGGGAATGCAGCAGACTTAGTGAATATATTACTATCATTATTTTTACATTTTAAGTACATGCAGCCTCATTATAGCAACACACAAAATCCATTTAATGCTGAAGTGATTTGCCATCCATATCATGTACATATCACTAATTATCTATTCTGCCTTTCTTCCACATCATAAGCTAAAGCATAGTAGAGATGGTGGCCATACAGGAATATTATTATGATTTATATGTATTTTTTACAAGCCTTTTTTGCTTCATATACTATAGTAAACCTTTTACAGATTATTCATTTAATGTAACTGGGTGAACCATTTCTTGCTCTTATTTTTTTCTTTTGGAATGAGTACTCAGAGCTTCTTCTTGCTTAAACAGTTTTATAGCAATTTTGTTCCTATCCATAGAAGAAAACTAATAAAAGACATTTATAGTATAATATAATGAAGGTTAAAGCCATAAACCATGGGTAAACGCATGGCATTTAAAACCTTCCACATTAAAAATATTTATGCTGCTCTTTTTTTCTAAATCCAGCCACATTAGTAACAAAAGACATAGAGTTCACAGATATGTCTGCAATGCCACCTACTTGCTTAGGGCTGATGTGAGGAATTACATTCTCAAAATTATCAGCCTCTCAGCAGAGACACATTGTAGATAACCACCGCTACTTAAAATACACCTATATAACCCAGGGATAGAAAGAGCAAATGAGAGATGGAGCAAGAGACAGAAAGATAGAGCAAGAGGGAGACAGAGACACAGTGAGATAGAGGAAAACAGAGTAAGAAAGACCTAGTGAGAGAAAGGGAGAAATAAAATGAGATGAACAAAGAAAGCAAAAGACAGGGAAAGTAAAACAGAAAGAACGATAAAGTAATCTAGAAAGTTAGAGCAAAAATACAGAGCGATGCAGAGACAGATGCAGAGATACAGAGTGATAGAGACAAAGTAAGAGGGTGCTATATACATAAATCTAAAAAAACAAAATCACTATTTAGTGGCTAATATTATCAGCACCTACACTTTCAACCAACAAGATATACTGTCTTGCTTCAACTAGATTATCTATTAACCCAGCATGGGATTTATCAATAGGCACCATGTAATTTTTCATTTTCCCTGCCATGATGCCCAAAGATGCCAACCTGACACAGGCTAACAGAGCAGAGCAGATTGTGGCAAAATACAAGTGGCCTTTTGAGAGTGTGGTTTATAGCAAAGGCTGCAACTAATCTACAGCTAATATAGATTAAAAACTGTAACCCGTATATAATGGTGACAGTATTGCTTCATATTTCTGAATCTATCCAAAATGTTAGTACACATCTTGTGAAAATGTGGTGTGCCACTGTTGTGTGTGATAAGGGATGCTGAATTCCAATGCAGTATGTGGTGATAGCTATTGTGTGCCATGTCAGTGAATGATGAGAAATGTTAGTCCTTTCTGGTTGAAGAGATGTAGCATATTGTAGCTGTAGTTGTAACCAACTAGCTGATCTCCTGGTACTGTGTCACTACAAATCTAAGCAGGACAGGTTACAGAATATATGGCTCTTCTGCAAGTTACAGTTCTTTTCTAGTATCCAGAGGATGACAGGACAGTAGTGTGTCTTGCTGCCAAGGCTGGGTATGGGTATATAATTCTATGCTATGTATATTAGGTGCCTTTTTACCTACAGTAGTATGTTCAACTGATAATGGTGAAGGTGATCAAGGTGATGGTGTGTGATCTGTAGAAACCAATGGTGACTTCTTTCATTTGCTACTAGTTGATTATTATGAACTAAAGGTTTAGAGAAGAATGAACAATGTTCCTGCCAGTACATTCCCTGCACAGGGTGTGGAGACTTTAACTAGCAGACCTGTGTTCACGGTGTCCTTAGCAGTGGATAAAGAACATACAGTATGAGGACTGAAAGTGTAATGGCCAAAGAGTCAATTCTTTACAATTCTAAGTGACCTATGGCAGTAATCTGTGGAGAGACTGAGCTGGCCAAGGATTCATTAAGTGCACCACTGCTGGGAGCCATGGCCAAGATTTGCACGAACAGAGGCAGAGACTTGGTAAGGGGTCATAAAGACAGGAACACCAGGAAAAACTGGGTGAGTAAAATGCCTATAATACTGTTGGGGAAATAACCGATTGCTGAAAGCTCCTTTAACAAGACACCCTAGGATTCAATTATTCGTGTGAAACTTTGCTAACAAAAAGCATTGTCCAAAGTGGATAATGTGTCATAATCTGTCCCCTTTAATGTGTCATAAACCAGATCATACTGTATTTATTGGACATTTACCCATATTCTTTGAACGCTACCATGAATAGTCACTTACTATAGTTGGAGAACACATTAATCTATGCAATTATATTGTACTGTGCCATTACTGCCTAATAATCTAAAAAAATACAGGTTAGGTCACTAGGAACTACAAGAGGGATATCAGATTGGTGGATTGTAATATTGGACAGTCTTGAAATAGATAGATTTTTAACTGAGATTTTGGGGTGCCTTGTAATCTAAAAGCAAAACAATCATCAGGATTTATTGTAAATGTCTGGATAAAACTTATGTCTAGTGTGCATATTAAGTTTTTTTAATGATTTAGGGTTACTCTCAAGAAATATGATATTAGTCCATATATTACTAACCTTGTTATGCAAAGAACTACAACGCAGATGATGGCAATCTGAATGGTACCAATTACTGCTGCTATTAGGACATACTGGAAACGTACAGGCCCTGGAACTACGTATAATACATTAAAGTCCTTCTTTTCACATTTTGATCCACTGTATCCTGCATCACACCTAGAGAGAAAATCACAATTATTAGTAAATAACAGTCACACTAGTCACGTAATTTATAAAAGCAGAATAAGCACATTTTACTAATATACTAATAAATATACTAACATATAAATATATTGTTTTTGATCTAAAATCATGTACAGACATTAAGAGTCATATACAGGTGACCTAACGAGGTTGCCCAGGATTATAGAATCTGGATGCAGTTTTGGACTAAAGGATCTAGGGCCCACCAGAGGAACATGTTCTAGGGGCCCACTCAAGGAACTTGTTCTAGGGAACCAGCCAACAGCTTCCTGGTGATAGCCTACACCACAGCTCCGTCACTGAAATCTTGCATTTGTGCTGACTATCTGGCAACCAGTGCTGTGCATTATAGAGTATTTTCCCAGTATAACCATCACCTATAGCATTGTACATGCTCCAATAGCTCCATGGCGGTTCATACACAGTATTGTATGGGTAACTTCATCTTCCATTCAACTCACCTCTGCTTGCTGTGCCACTACTTTCAACTCATCCTATAAATTTGAATTTGAAGTCTTATTGTTTACTGAACCCTATCTTAGCCTTTCATGAAGTTTGTATTTTTGCAATACCATGTGTTGTTATCTGTACTTGTGTCAGTCTTTTGATGCTCTCTGATTTTATGGTAGTCCCCTGGTCAGTGTTTATTTGTAACTACATAGGCCAGTCTCCTCATATGCCACAGTTTGTTGATTAATTTGTTAACAAGTTAAATTAGTGCTAGTTTTGAAGCTCTGCATCCCTATATAAGTAGATACAGCTCATGGGGGAAGCATTTCCAATGCAGGGGGGCATTTCCTAATGCAGTGTCCATCTTAAACTAAGTGCATATTAAACAAAGTGCACTTACACATGGCACTTAGACAGGGCACGAGACAGGCAAACCATGGAAGAACCCCAGGTAAACTTAAAACCAAAACAACAAGCTTTATCACATGGTATGATATAGCTTCACTGTCACTTACTATGTTAGCAATTGTCTTCCTGCAGACCTCCCCTCCATCTCTACCACCAGTGCACACTATCCACATCAGTCCTTCTCTTCTTCCTTTTCCCATGTACAGCTCTCACACACTTTTCACTCTTTTTAACCACCCTAATCCCTATACTTCTTTTAGCAGTGAAACCAAACATAAACATCCACATAAATCATTGAACTACCTTCTGTCTGTCCATTTTGCTCCTCCTAGCTGCTGGGGACATCTCTCCAAACCCTGGCCCTCCTTCTTTCCCTAATTTTTTCTCTTCCTGCGCCCCTAGAAATCCTACAAACCTTATCAATATTTACCGTATTCCCTCTCCTTATCTTTCTCCTGTCTCTTTTAACTGTTCTCTCTGGAACGCCCGCTCAGTGTGTAGCAAACTATAATATATTAATGGCTTATTCCTCAGTAAATCTCTTAACCTGCTCGCACTTACTGAAACCTGGTGGCCTACAATTCTCACACACCTCTAGGCCTGACAACAGGAAGGGTGGAGGGGGTAGGGTTACTTCTGTCACCGCAGTGCACTTTACAGGCCATCCTCTGATGGGCCAGTATGATGCTATCTGGATGGATAGACATGCCAGTGGCCATGATGCTATAACACATCTGTACTTTATCTGTAAAAACGTTGTAAAGTTCCTTCCACTAGGTGTCTCCCTCCTTCCTAATTTGCTATTCACTCACTGTTACTAGGGAAAGGGGTCCATCTTTAGAAACCAGTAGGCTCAAGAACAAAGGACATGGAGGGGAGAGGGGCAGGTCTCTTTACAACCTCTGTATTTCTCTACACAGTTTTCCCTGTGTGTATACTGCACAGAGATGAGTCTGCAGCTTACCACAGCATACAAGTATGCAATGGAGAGTCTAGGTATTTCTAACCAGCTATTTGTGTTATTTCTGCTTGAATGTTAGTTCAGAAAGCAGCTTTCCTCATTTGTGCTCAAATTTCTCTTTTTCTGCATCAGGGATCTTTTTAACTGCATAATAACTTGGATTTGGTGCTACCTCGGCAGCCCCGATAGGTACGCCCATGGCAACAGACATTAACGGTAGCAGAGAAATGGATACAGAAGGAGCTCCTCTGTCTGCGTCTGTTCCCATTGATTCAAATGTAAAAACATAGTGGATGCTGTGATGTTGCTATAAGTATTCTGTATGTTCTTTGCTGCTTATTCATTTTGCTTTGTCTGTCTAGCAACAGTGAGGTAGTAAGGAAGGAGGAGCTGAGCTAGGGGGGAGGAGGCTAGACAGGAAGCCTTGAAGGGAGCATGGAATAAAGAAGTCTGATCCATAAAAGTCATTATCGCATAGTGGACTTATTCCAGGTGAACTGCATCTTCACTACAACACTACAATTGGCGAAGAGGATTAAGAATCATCAACTAAAGGTATTTCACAGCTACAGAAAATTGTGTACAAGTCTGCAATACTAGCACCAGCCATGGCCTGCTTACCCTACTTTGCTGCATTTGATGTGCACCTGCCCCAAGCAAACTTGGCAGCATAATGGCTGAAACGCTTTGAGATATTCCTGCAAGTACTGAGCATTACTGACAATGCAAGAAAGAAAGCAATGTTATTACACTATGCAGGGGAACAAGTCTATGATATCTTCACAACTCTGGCTAATACAGGGGAGAACAGTGACTATGTGCTATGCAAAGCAGCATTAAGTAAGCACTTCTCTTCTCTATAAATGCTGCCTTTGAAATTTTCAAGTTTAGACAGTCAAAACAGTCAGAAACAGAAAGCATTGATGAATATCATGTCCGCTAAAGACAACTTGTAGCTTACTGTGAATTTGCAGATACAGACAAGGAAATTCTGATGTAAATCATACAAGGATGTGTCTCATCTAAGTTAAGGAGACAAGCACTCAGACATCCCACCATGACTTTAGTAAAGCTAAAGGACATTGCACGTATTCATGATGCAGCAGAGAATCAAGCTAAACTTATAGAGAACACAGACTGTATACCAGAGCAGCCATCTTCTATAGCAAAGCTCACTCAGAAGCCACATGTGCCTCACACACAGGCTGCAACCTGCTACAACTGTGGAGGTACTTATCCTCATCAGAATACCTACCCAGCAAAGGGAGTAACTTGTCATAACTGTGGGAAACAAAAAAACTTTGCAAAAGTTTGTAGATCTAAATCACAATCTTCTCTCTCTGCAAAACAAGCCATGCCACAGAAAGTTCAGTCAGTGCCCCCTACTGATGAGCCCAGCAGAACCTATTTATTCTCAGTGACTGAAGAGGGATCTCAAAATGTGCATGCAGTTACTAATCCCAAACAAGTCATCTTAATAAATGGCACTCCGGGGGGAGACACTGGTAGATACAGGGGCATCTGTCAACGTTATTAGTCACGCAACCTATAACCAGCTAAAGAACAAATCTGCTTTGCAATGTACTAACCTGAAGATATATCCTTATGGTTCAGCTACCGCATTACCCCTGTGTAGCAAATTTCAGTCAGTACTAACGTCTGATGGAAAATCCATCACGGACACTTTCTATGTAGTGGAGTGTTCTGCAGACACTCTTCTCAGCTGCAGTAGTGCGGTATCTCTGGGCCTAGTGAAACTGGTAAACAGCGTAACACACTCTTCTGTCCAAAATATTATGCAGAAATATCCTCAACTCTTTCAAGGACTAGGAAAGCTGAAAGACTTTCAAGTGAAATTACACATTGACCAGTCAGTACAGCCTTCAGTTCAACCTCACAGGTGCATCTCATTCCATATCCGCAAGCTTGTGGAGAAAGAACTGCAAGACATGGAGACATCTGATGTTATTGAACGTGTGGAGGACCCAACTCCCTGGGTCTCACCAATTGTTGTTGCACCTAAACCTAAGCAGCCTGGTAAAATCAATTATGTGTGGATATGCGACATGCCAATTGAGCCATTTAAAGAAAAAGACACATTACGCCTACTATTGATGACATTCTCACAGATCTAAATGGTGCAAAAATATTTTCAAAAATTGATCTAAAATCTGGTTACCATCAGCTTGAATTGCACCCAGACTCCAGATATATAACAACTTTTAGCACTCGTGTCGGTCTGAGAAGGTTCAAGAGGCTGAACTTTGGCATTTCATCGGCTGCAGAAATATTTCAGAACGTTATCAGACATGTTCTTTCAGGAATACCTGGAGTCCTCAATGTTAGTGATGACATCCTTATCTTTGGAACAACCCAGGAGGAACATGACAATCACTTAGAACAAGTCTTTCAGAGAATGCAAACCTGCAATCTAACCGTAAATCCGTCAAAATGGGAGTTCAACCAGACGTCATTTCATTTTTTTGGCTAGATTTTTTTCTGAAAATGGCGTTTCTGCAGACCCTGAGATAATAGCTGCCATAACCTCTGCTAGCCAGCCTCAAAATGTATCAGATGTTCGGAGTTTTCTTGGACTGGTCACATACTGTGGACGTTTCATACCTGATCTGGCTACTGTTTCTGAACCCCTACGACACCTCACTAAAAAACGATGTTCCTTGGTCATGGACGGTTGAACATCAATCAGCATTTGACACACTAAAGTCCAGTCTGACTAGTGACACAGTCATGGCCTATTTTGACCCTCTAAAGTCTACTGAGCTCATTGTGGATGCCAGTCCTGTAGGCCTTGGTGCGATTTTAACTCAGGTATCCAAAACTGGCAGAGTTTCCACAGTCTCCTATGCAAGCAAGGCTTTAATAGAGACGGAACAGCGCTATTCCCAAACTGAGAGGGACTTTACCTCTTTGGTCATCCATTCACAGTGGTAAGTGATCATAAACCACTCATTCCAATCTTCAATAAACATTCGTCAAAGCCACCCCCATGACTTCAACGCTGGCTACTCCGCCTACAGAACTACCACTTTCATTTGAGATATGAGGCAGGAGCTGGGAACCCTGCGGACTATTTTTCAAGACACCCTTCACCACAGTCTACCAAAGATGACTTGCCCGCCACTGTCTTAGTTGAGGAGCATGTAAATTTCGTTGTTACACATTCTGTGCCAAGAGCAATGACCATAGAAGAAATTAAACATGCGGTGGATTCTGATCACCAACTCCAGTTAGTTATTGACGCTGTTCGGTCTAAGAACTGGAGCTCTTTTCTAGCTGAGGCTTGCCTTCAACCACAGGATCAAACAGCATACTTGCAGGCCTTCTTTCATGCAAGAGACTCCCTCTATGTGTCTGACTCAAACATACTACTGCATGACAACCGCCTGGTCATACCTCAGAAACTTCAAAGTAGAGTGATCGATCTGGCTCACGAGGCTCATCAAGGTATAGTTAAAACAAAACAATTGCTTAGGGAGAAAGTATGGTTTCCAGGACTAGATAAACCAGTGGAAGCACTTATTAATGCATGTATATCTTGTCAAGCAACTACGGTGGACCATAGCCGAGAACTAGTACAAATGTCACCTCTGTCAGAAAGTCCGTGGACTGCCGTTAGTGTTGATTTCTGCACTTTGCCAGATCATTCCTATTTACTGGTTGTCATAGATGATTTTTCTAGGTTTCCAGTGATTGAACCTGTTTCCACCACCTCTGCAAGAGCCGTCATACCAAAACTGAACAAAATCTTCTCTCCATATGGCATACCTAAAACAGTAAAGACCAACAATGGGCCACCTTTCAATAGTGCAGATTTTCAGTCTTTTGCAACTTATCTTGGTTTCACCCACAGGAAAATAACTCCTTACTGGCCTTAAGCCAATGGTGAAGTGGAACGCTTCATGCAATCAGTCAACAAAACTCTTTGGATTGCTACCATGGAACACAAGGATTTACTAACAAGAATTTAATAATAATAATAATAATAATAATAATAATAATAATAATAGTCCTTTAATAGTCCCACAATGGGGAAATTCAGTGTGTTACAGCAGCAAAGATAAGATAAGCAGATTCAAATACAAATACAACATGTACAGGAATGTTCCAAGGTAAGAGGCATTACATTGATAGTAGACAGACAGATAGGACGTAGCAGAGAGGGGGGGGGGATTTAACAGGCAGAAAGATATTTCAGTTCTCTGTGTGAATTGATCTCCGCTTAGGTCGGTGTTGGTTGTACAGCCTAACCGCGGTGGGGAGGAAAGACTTTCGATAGCGCTCCTTCTCACACTTAGGGTGGAGCAGTCGGTCACTGACAGTACTGCCCAGCGAGATCACAGTCTCATGCATGTGATGGGACTTCTTATTCTGCATGGAGCTCACCACGGACAGTATCCTTTTGTCACCCACCACCTGCACTGGGTCCAGTGGGCTCCCCAGGACAGAGCTGGCCCTTCTAATCAGCTTGTCAAGTTTATTTCTGTCCCTGGTTGATATACTGCTCCCCCAGCAGGCCACTCCAAAGAAGATGGCTGATGCCACTACCGAGTTGAAGAAAGTCCTAAGAAGTGCCCCATGGATTCCAAAGGCTCTCAGCTTCCTAAGCTGTGGCCCTTCCTGTACAGGACCTCCATATGATCTGCCCAGTCCAGCTTATTATTAAGGAGCAAACCCAGATACTTATAGGTGTTCACAATCTCGATGCCCATCCCCTGAATATCCACTGGTTTAGGAGGGCGTCTGCCTTTACGGAAGTCCACCACCATCTCCTTGGTCTTCCCCGTGTTGATCTTCAGGTGGTTCCGCTGGCACCAGTCCACAAAATCCTGGTTCAGGTCTCTGTACTCCCTGTCATCATCGTCATCATCTACTATTGCAGAGTCGTCAGAATACTTCTGTAGGTAGCAGCTAGCTGAGTTGCACCTAAAATCTGCAGTGTACAGTGTGAAGAGGAAAGGGGCGAGAACCGTGCCCTGAGGTGCCCCCGTATTACAGATCACGGTATCTGACACACAGTCTTGGGCTCTCACGTATTGAGGTCGATTTGTGAGGTAGTCTAGGATCCAGTTGGAGAGGTGGTGGTCCACTCCAGCAAGGCCCAGCTTGTCTCTCAGTAACCTGGGCTGTATGGTGTTAAAAGCACTGGAGAAATCAAAGAACATTATTCTCACTGTGTTCCCTGGTTTCTCCAGGTGAGACAGAGCCCTGTGCAGAAGGTGGATGATGGCATCATCTACCCCAATACCCGGCCGATAAGCAAACTGGAGAGGGTCCATAGCGGGGCTCACTAGAGGGCGGAGATGTGTGAGAACCAATCTCTCTAAGATCTTCATCAGGTGGGATGTCAGTGCTACAGGTCTGTAGTCGTTGAGGTCCATAGGGTGAGGTTTCTTTGAAACTGGTACCACACAAGAAGATTTCCATAATTCAGGGACTATTTCCAGCCTCAGGCTCATATTATACATATATGTAATTATACCACACAGCTGGTCCCCACAAGTCTTAATTAGCCTTGCACTGATGTCATCTGGCCCTGCGGCTTTCCCCGCCTTGATCTTTTTCATCTCCTTCCTCACCTGGGCCCGTGTGAAGGTCAGACTGTGGTCAGATAAAGACGGATTTCTCGATTTACTGGGCTGATGGGAAGTAGCCGCTTGTAGCCAAGTCTTTGTAAGTAGCATCATGCTGCACACCCGAAACTCCTGATTATGCCTGGTGAGCGCTGTTAGTTCGTCCATCTTGTTTGCAAGAGATCTCACATTGCCCATAATGATGGAGGGGAGAGTTGGTCTGTATCGTCTCTTTTTAATCCTCTGAAGAATTCCAGCTCTGCACCCCCTCCTCCTATTCCTTCTCCAGAGCTCTCGGGGGATGTGTGGGCAAATGGTATGCAGCCCTGCTGTGTCTCTAAGCTGCAAAAGTCTCTCCCTGGAGTAGACAAAAGAATTGTCTGCAGGCACAATAGTTCCCATTTCAAGCAGAACAAAAGACAGATAAAAACAAAACAAAAACAAAAAGGCATCACAAAGGTCCAATTCCAAGTCTTTGTGTGTTTCTTCATAGTGCAAAGTCCCTTAAGTAGAGAGATAAAAAACAAAACAAAGAAAGAAAAATAAGAGAGAGATTCAGAGCTGCTGAAACAGGGTGCCACTGCAGCGGCGCCATCTTGGAAAAAAAAATAAAAAATCCTTAGATTCCTTAGACAGTACAGAGAAACCTCACACTCTACTACAGGAACTCTGCCAACAACTGCGCCTTTTGGCAGGCCTTTGCGCATTAAACTTCCGAACATCCCTGTAGTTTCCATCCAGACTACATTGGTCCTCAATGATTCCCTTGCCAAAGGATGAAAAGATATGCAGATAAGAGCAGTCATCGCTTCAAACAGCTGGACGTGGGAGACTGGGTCCTTGTTAAAAGACTGAGACCTAGTGACAAATTATCATCCCCTTATCATCTGGAATCCTTTCAAGTCACGCACGTCAAAGGTACCATGGTTACTGCTCAACACCAGGGTCATCAAGTCACAAGAAATGTGTCTCATTTTAAAAAGCTTCATGGATTATGTTCTGCAGTAAAATTTTCCTCTCAATCTGGACGTTTGATTTATTGTCCATTTATAATGGTTGCATTTTCTTTTGTTTTTGTTTTTTTTATAAGAAGGGGGAGAGATGTAAGTATTCTGTATGTTCTTTGCTGCTTTTTCATTTTGCTTTGTGTGCCTAACAACAGTGAGGTAGTAAGGGACGAGGAGCTGAGCTAGGGGGAAGGAAGCTAGACAGGAAGCCTTGAAGGTAGCATGGAATAAAGACGTCTGATCCATAAAGTCATTATTGCATAGTGGACTTATTCCAGGTGACCTGCATCCTCATGACAACACTACAGATGCTACAGTCATATGAAAAAGTTTGGGCACCCCTATTAATCTTAATCATTTTTAGTTCTAAATATTTGGGTGTTTGCAACAGCCATTTCAATTTGATATATCTAATAACTGATGGACACAGTAATATTTCAGGATTGAAATGAGGCTTATTGTACTAACAGAAAATGTGCAATATGCATTAAACCAAAATTTGACTGGTGCAAAAAATTTGGGTACCCTTATCATTTTATTGATTTGAATACTCCTAACTACTTTTTACTGACTTACTGAAGCACAAAATTGGTTTTGTAACCTCACTGAGCTTTGAACTTCATAGCCAGGTGTATCCAATCATGAGAAAAGGTATTTAAGGTGGCCAATTGCAAGTTGTTCTCCTATTTGAATCTCCTCTGAAGAGTGGCATCATGGGCGCCTCAAAACAACTCTCAAATGATCTGAAAACAAAGATTGTTCAACATAGTTGTTCAGGGGAAGGATACAAAAAGTTGTCTCAGAGATTTAACCTGTCAGTTTCCACTGTGAGGAACATAGTAAGGAAATGGAAGACCACAGGGACAGTTCTTGTTAAGTCCAGAAGTGGCAGGCCAAGAAAAATATCAGAAAGGCAGAGAAGAAGAATGGTGAGAACAGTTAAGGACAATCCACAGACCACCTCCAAAGAGCTGCAGCATCATCTTGCTGCAGATGGTGTCACTGTGTATATGGTCAACAATACAGCACACTTTGCACAAGGAGAAGCTGTATGGGAGAGTGATGCGAAAGAAGCCGTTTTTGAAAGCACGCCACAAACAGAGTCGCCTGAGGTATGCAAAAGCACATTTGGACAAGCCAGCTTCATTTTGGAAGAAGGTCCTGTGGACTGATGAAACAAAGATTGAGTTGTTTGGTCATACAAAAAGGCGTTATGCATGGCGTCAAAAAAACACAGCATTCCAAGAAAAACACTTGCTACCCACTGTAAAATTTGGTGGAGGTTCCATCATGCTTTGGGGCTGTGTGGCCAATGCCGTCACCGGGAATCTTGTTAAAGTTGAGGGTCGCATGGATTCAACTCAGTATCAGCAGATTCTTGAGAATAATGTACAAGAATCAGTGACGAATTTGAAGTTACGCCGGGGATGGATATTTCAGCAAGACAATGATCCAAAACACAGCTCCAAATCTACTCAGGCATTCATGCAGAGGAACAATTACAATGTTCTGGAATGGCCATCCCAGTCCCCAGACCTGAATATCATTGAACATCTGTGGGATAATTTGAAGGGGGCTGTCCATGCTCGGCGACCATCAAACTTAACTGAACTGGAATTGTTTTGTAAAGAGGAATGGTCAAAAATACCTTCATCCAGGATCCAGGAACTGATTAAAAGCTACTGGAAGCGACTAGAGGCTGTTATTTTTGCAAAAGGAGGATCTACTAAATATTAATGTCACTTTTCTGTTGAGGTGCCCATACTTTTGCACCGGCAAAATTTTGGTTTAATGCTTATTGCACATTTTCTGTTAGTACAATAAACCTCATTTCAATCCTGAAATATTACTGTGTCCATCAGTTATTAGATATATCAAATTGAAATGGCTGTTGCAAACACCCAAATATTTAGAACTAAAAATGATTAAGATTAATAGGGGTGCCCAAACTTTTTCATATGACTGTATCTTCCATCATGTTTATTTACTTTTGTTACAGAAGAAAAAGTCCTGCTTGCATCAGAAAAGAAAAAACATAGCTTCCAAAAATAGCTTCCATCATGAATTTTGCATTCATTTCCGTGAATGAAGACAGACACTTGATGGAAGGGGGCTCCATTTGCATCTATCATTTAATGTCTATTACTCTCATCCTATGATGAATGAGAGCAATAGACATTGAATAATGGTAGTGTGAGCCCTGTAAAGAAACCAGTAGTAGTAATAATGTATGGAGGAAAAAGGGCAAGCTTCTCAGTTTTGTATACACCTTCTGCCTCATAGAACAGATTGCCAAGCAAGACCCTTCAGTTTCAACTTTTCATGACGTCAGGTATCCTTTAAATAAAACATCCTCTTCCTCTTCTGATTAAAATTTTGAATTAGAACTTTATTATACCTATATTTTCATGCAGAATATGAAATGCTTCCGTAGATATAACAAACTATATTTTATGTCAGCTCTTTTTATCTGGTATAGTTTAGAGGATGCTCCCCATGTTACTCTATTTGGAAAAAACTCAGAAAAACATGTATGCAAAGATGATTAACATGCAGTTTTTATGCTATGTGTTTTCTTCTTTCTTTCTTTTTTTTTTTTTTTACCTATATGTAAATGGAATTTCTTAAAACCTCATCCATTTTGCTGGGAATGTAAAATACCAGTCACTGAGTATGGTTCCTCTTTTGCCATCTGCTGCATGCCTGATAGAACAACTATATGGCCAGGAACACACCTCTTTAAAACACTGCAAATTTACCAGCAGGCTAATCCCCTGCAATCTGCAGTCTCAGACAGTGGATGACATTTATGCAAATCTATATGCTCTGACTAAAACCCAAAGTGTCTTGGTTGTGGATCTTAATTAGTAAAGGCAAAGACTTAAAGGGATTCTATCATTGGGAAAATAGATTTTTAGCTAACAGCACATTGTAATAGACTTTAAAAAGGCTATTAGTCTCCTACCTTTCTTTTCTTCATTCACGCCACCGTTTTCTTCATTTTTCATATTTTCTGATTATGCTAATCAGTCTTCTGGATGCACAGGGGGCGTTTCACTGGTCTGCAAAATGAACAGGGGGCATTCCCTGTGCATCCGTCACACACAGATTTCAAATTCCAGCGCCGCCTCTCTCGTCGCCTTCTGACGCCGCTCTGCATCATTCACCGGAAACTGCGCATGTCCATCGGCCATTTTCATGTGGCCTCTTACAAGGCGCAGTACGGCTCTTACAACGTGCTGTTAGCTAAAAATCAATTATCCCAATGATAGAATCCCTTTAAGGAGTGGGGGACATGGCTGCTCGCAGGAGAACATTCTCCAACAGGCTCATGTGTGATCTTAGCCTTAGGATGGTTTCACACATTTTGTTTTTAGGAAAAAAAATGAATTTTGTGATGTAATTCCTGCCTCTAGAGATAGCATTTTTGAGGCACTTTTTTCTTCCATATACCATGATTTATTTTTTTTTTTTGCACCTGGTTACAAAATTTATGCTTAAAGTGTAAATCCTGTTTTCTGTTTTATTTTTATTTTTTGCTATTTTTTGTGTTGGGGTGAAGTATTTAGTGAACATTTTTGTAATATACTTAATTAACCAGTCTTTTTGATAGAAAACAGGCTCTAAAATTGTCCCTAGCAACCCTCTAACTGAGCTGTTACCAGGGAAACATTTGTATTGCCAGTATGTAGAGGTATAGCATTTGGCATAGGGGGCGGATGGTCAATTTAAATCTCTGTAGCCAAGAGCTAGCTGTAAGAAAAACTGAGATTAAAAACATAGTTGAGAATTTGAGCTTTATATACAATAGTTTGCACAAGTGTACAGAGCACCCTGACAATGCTTAGTTAGAGCATTATTAGTTGGAACTTTACAGCCTGTTTTCTATTAAAAGGAAGTTATATAGGTTAATTAAGTATATTACAAAAATGTTTTCCAAACATCCCCTAACACAATAGCAAGAAAAGGGAATTACACTTTAAGCCTAAGGCCCCACGTTGAGGAAATGCAGCTTTTTTGTTGCAGATTTTGCTGCAGTTTTTTGAGCCAAAGCCAAGAATGGCTACAAAAGGAATGGGAAATGTATAGGAAGTTCTTATATTTCTACCTTTTCCTCAATCCACTCTTGACTTTGACTCAAAAATCGTAGCAAAATTGGCTTTTTCGCAATGTGGGGCCTAAATGTGTATTACATTTTTCTACTTTTTAAAATGTTGTTCACATGTCATGTCATTTATCATGTCATTTAAAGAGGTATGTATGAATCACATGATGTTTGAATCCCATGATTTTTAATGCTTAGAACACCACCCAAAATGCAGGCACAATGCAGGTACTAAAACACACTATTTGCACAAAATTAAGGTAAAAAAGTTGTAAAAAGGTCATAAAAATTCATGTGAATTTTTAGAAAGTTGATGTTTACCACTCAAAAATGACTGCAAAGAAAGACTTACAGAAAAAAATCATCATAATAATAGGATATACAGAAATATCCTAGCTTTTCATGCAATTATACTTAATTTCGTTTGATAGATTTGCTTGGGTCATAGGTTCATAAAGAAACGAGGATAAGTGGAATACGCTTAGCAGCATAATGTAAATGTGCATTCCTTATATTTTACCCTTAATTATATATATTTGCTTTTGTTTTTGTCCCAATCAATACCAATCATTAAGAGAAGACAAGAACAGTTTAAAAGGGCCATTTCATAAAAACATACTGCCCTTGAAACTGTGAAAACAGATATGACGTTAATTTGGTGCCCATGAAAGGCGAGTTCCTATGCATTGTGAGACGTCACAACAGATCTATGAAAGGCTAAGGTTTTCAATCTTCCTAAATGCAATCTTCCTGAAACAAATGTAGGCACCATAAATCATTTTAGTTAATTTGAACATTTCATTTCCCAGCTGGGACACTGAAGGTGGGAGGGCACAGAAGTCATATTTGTTTTTTAACTTGCTTGTCATATTTTAATGAAATCATTTCACTCTAGCTGCATTGTATTGATACAAGTAACTATGTACAAAATTCAGTGATAGAAATAAGATAAATAGAAAAAACATGGATCATGAAGGTAAAAATTCTTATATTGAGATTACAGTTAAATTTGCAAATGCTTAGTTTGAAACAACAGTATTTTTTTACATTGTGTAGTATTAAAGATATTAAACATACTAGGGTTTTTTTTATTTAGATCCTCTCTATATTTTTTTCTAGTAAGTTTACACTACCTTTAAATAGGATGGCTTTGCAACAGAATTTTTTTCCAAAAGTTTGGTGAATTTCAAACAGACATTGTTGCATCTTAAAATGGTTGTCTGGCCCAAAATGGACCTTTTATAGTAATGACCTATCCAGAGGATAAATCATCAGTATGTGATTTGTGGGTGTCCACCACCCAGACCCCACACAAATCAGCTTTTCCGACAGCCTCAGGGCACTGTCAGTTACATTAGTGGACGGGGAACATGTGCAGGCTTTCCTATTGAAGTTATAGTAAATAAAATTTACTATGTTGTATGAGGCACTAGACACATTACAACTGATGCTCCATGCAATGTGAAACTGATCAAATTTTTAGATTTGTGAATGGTTGAAAGATAATTCTTTTCTGGTTCAGAGCTAATTAAAGGGAATGTGTCGCCAGAAAGTCACCTATTTTGTAAACCAAGTTTTTATGTTCAACATATTTTATAAAAGTGTTTCTTTTCTTTGCAGCAGTTACCTTATTATCACAGATAAGGGAGAATAAGGGGGGTATCACTTCTAAAGATAACCTCCATAGTGACCCATCATTGCATCTACTACTGACAATACAGTAGATTATGTCAGAGCTTTTGGACTCCTCTTCCCTGCACAGAGTGTATCTAGAAGACTATTCCATAGGCCTCAATTAGTTAGATCCAGTCTACTGCTGCCTACGGCCATGACAGTAAAGCATATCAATAAATGCTGTTAACAGAGCAGAGGAAAAGCTCAGGTAAGATGGCAGCCTCCATGATGATGTACAGAAAATATAATTAAAAAACGACAGAAAAGAAAAACAGACTAGAAAAATATGATACATTGTTCTATTTGATTTCAATAAATAAAAGAAATCTCTGCATGTTTGCTGAATGCACTTCTAGTAACGACATTTCAATACATAAAGTTCAGAAAATGTTTTGTTCTTAGGCTCTGTTCAAACTATTGTTTTGCTGTTTCTGGAAGGGATTGAAAAAGGGATTATTATCATATCATATTATGTATCATAAAAGTGTGATAATAAATTTTGTCAGCAATGAAGATGTTAGGTAACCAGTTCTAGGGGCTGAATATAAGTGTTTCCATGGCAAGCATTTATCACCTATCACCTACCTTAAATGCATAAGCCATGAGGATGGATCTGACCAATCACAAATAATCACTAAAACAGGGGGGTTCCCAAGACCCCCCTTCCACAGGTGTTGAAAGGAACAGTGATCATGTTCCATCCAGTATGACCTGGTCATGCATCCTACAACTTCATTTAAAGTCTAAGAAACTGACAGACATAGCAGAGTACAGTGCTTAGCTACCTGTGGATAGGTGATATACTGTATGTTCCTTATAGGATAACTCCTTTAAACAATGCTGTCTGAAATGCTGACACTAGAGAAGCTAGGTCAGTGTCCCAATATCAACCAGTTTTCTATTAAAGACTTGAGTCCAAGTTGGTTTAGCAAAGTGACATTAGGATATGCCTAGGGACAGATAAAAAAAACTTGCATAGGAAAGAAAGTTTAATCGTATTGAAGCTGTTCTGTGATGACAATTTTTAATTTCATGGGCAATGTTGTATAGTGTATTAGGATTTATTAATATTCATGCCAGCTTCAAGTCACACTATTTTTGAACTGTGAGGGTCACAAATCACCACCTCATTACAAACAGATAACAGCAAGAATTACTGATCCCTCTGTCATGTCCCACAAGTTTTTCAGACTGTTTATTTCCTGACCTGTTGTAAATAACTTCTCTACGTATATTGCATTTTGTTATTCCAAGATCATTTGGAAGATCCATGTCTTGTGTGAATTTTCAGTTTCTAGTATTACACCATGTCTGAAGAAGAGAGCTAGCACTCTCGAAAGCTTACTATCAAATATACTCAGTTAGCCTCTAAAAGGTATCGCCTGATTTCTTCACTCTACCACTACTTTCTATGGCTAACACGGTACAACATTATACTATTAGGATTTACTAAGACAGACTTCATGACTTCTTTAAAGAGGAAATGTCACATCCTAAGAGAAGTCAAACTGGCAGCATACCTTTACAGTGCTTTTTCACAAATGCATGCACTTATTTTTGTTCTTATAGCACCCCAAGTTTGCCTGCAATTGGCAATACTAGAGATGCTCAGCTATTCCCGTAAGTCCCGTCCTAAGGGTCAAGATTTGGGAGCTGTTATTGCAATCTCAGCAGGGATTTGCCGAGATTGGAATAACCATTTAAGCTGTAGATGCTAATATTTTAGCAGATCTATGTCATTACTGTATGTCATACCTGCAATAGGGCTCCAGCATGTTATTTGAATGTTCACATTTGCCATGTTTGCAATAGTCCTCAAAGGTATCTGAACAGGAAATATGGACCCCTCTAGCGCTTTCTTCTAATTTATTTGCATTCTCTGTAAAAAAAAAGAAAAACAGCATCATTAGTAGTTAGATCACAGTTTGGGTGGCTCACATCCACAATTGGTTTCGGGTCGAATAAATTTGGTACGAACCACACCTTAAAATGGCTTAAACATAGAGTAGAACACTCTTAGGGCTACTAGAAATCTATCTATACAATTTCTAGTTCTCAAGTTAAAGTGACATTATGATACGCTGGGGTCTCTTCAGATCCCAGAGTAAAATATGTGGAGGCCCAGGGGAATTGTAAAAAAAAAAAAAAAAATCATACTTTTGGGCCTTCTTGCAGTTTCCAGAGCTATCTCTCCAACTCCTTGGTGACGTCATGCACCTGTGGTCACTGCTGAGGTCTGTGAGGCTTCAGCGGTGATATGGGAATTCCAAGCATCATGACTTCACCAGGTGAGCACGGGACGACAGAAGAATGTCAAAAAGGTTTAACAGAAGGTGAGTATGAATGTTTTTTATTTCTGTCACCTCCCCTGGGCCTCCACCTATTATACTCTGGGATGTGAAGAGACCCCAGAGTATAATAATGGCACTTTCACTTGAGAGCTAGAAATTGTATAGACTAGCCCCACTAACTGACTTTTCATAGCAACATAGATGGAAGGGATTACACACCCTTCCATCTTTCATGGCAAGAGGCCATCTTGTATATCCTCTAGACCAGGGGTCGGCAACCTATGGCACGCATGCCACTCTTGGCACGCGAGGCTTATTTCCCTGGCACGGCAGCGGACTCCTCACCCAGCAGTTTCGATCGGACCAAACACGTCCGAAATGAAACTGCTATTATTATACTGTGGGGTCTCTTCAGCCCCCGGGGAGATGATCAAACATAAAAAACAACGTTACTCACTATTCCGCGCTCCGCAGCCGCTGTGTACTCTTCAGGCACTTTTGCTTGAAGTCAGCTGACAGGGCCTCAGGGGTCGCATCTGCGTCTGACGTCATTACGCATAATGACGCGACGTGACCCCTGAGACTCAATGAGCGGTCGCTGACTAGAGGCAGAAGCGCCCGAAGATACAGAGCGGCTGCGGAGCGTGGAATGGTGAGTTAACATTGTTTTTTATGTTTCATCACCTCTCTTTGCCCTCCACTTATTATACTCTGTGGTCTGAAGAGACCCCACAGTATAATAATAGCTAGTGAATGTGCAGGGGCCACTATAGAGCATAATACCGTGTGCAGGGACCACTATGGGACATATACTGTGTGCAGGGGCCACTATGAAGCATAATACCATGTGCAGGGGCCACTATGGGACATATACTGTGTGTAGGGGCCGCTATGGGACATATTGCTGTGTGCAGGGGCCGCTATGGGACAAATACTGTGTGCAGAGGCCGCTATGGGACAAATACCGTGTGCAGAGGCTGCTATGGGACATAATACCGTGTGCAGGGACTGCTATGGGACAAATACTGTGTGCAGAGGCAGCTATGGGACAAATGCCGTGTGCAGAGGCTGCTATGGGACATAATACCGTGTGCAGGGACCGCTATGGGACATATACCGTGTGCAGAGGCCGCTATGGGACATATACCATGTTGCAGGGGCCGCTATGGGACATATACCGTGTGCAGGGACCACTATGGGACATTATTCTGAATAACGGTGTGTTTTCTATATTAAGGATGTGTTTTTGCACAGAAAACTCAGGCTTTGTTTTTTTTTTTGTGCAAAAACGCACCAGTTTTACATCGAATTAAAAAGTTCCAAATATATCTGCATCCAGATACATAGTGTGTTTTCACCATAAGGATGCCGCCATACGGTGCTCCTGGACACATTTACCACTAATTGGGGGCTGCACATGGACTTTCATTGCTTCTAATCAGAAAGTACAGGAGCGTCGCAGGAAATAGCAGTAAATGCATGTGTCCTAAAGCATCTGGTGGCAGCACTTCTGTGTTATGGTTTGTGGTATATGACTTTAGTTTAGGGGTCGTCAGACTTACAATTATTGACCGGCACTCCGAGTACCTCATCTTTGATTTTTTTATTAAAATCGGCACACCGAACAAAAAAGGTTGCCTACCCCTGCTCTAGACATACAGTTTTCAAACTAACAAACTCTGTGCATTTTACTGTAGTAAGCATACAATCTGCACATTGCAGTTTATAAAAATATCTAAATGAAAAACGTTCTTTGTTGCCCACCGCAACCAATCACATCATTGCTTTTTATGTCATATTCTGCTTCTGAAATATTCTGAAATATGTGATTTTATTTATGTTATAAGAACTACAAAATTTAACCAATTAATTATATCTCACCATTTTACTCCCTCCCCACCCAGAAGTGAGTTATGAAAGAAAAAAGAACATTTTTACATGAATATAATTTGATCCCTTTCCAACATTCACCATAATGGTACGGCGGATGTCAAGACTTTTATTATAGCACCTACACAGTGGCTTAGTGGGAGGCATAGCCGTAGTTTTACACAGCAGAGACCCAGTGGCAGTACCTACAGTATGATCAGAGACATTGCTAACTCCAGACAATTAACTGAGGGTTTCCATTTACTTTTACTTTCATTTCCACCTCCAAATAGCTCCCATGTGGTTGCTATGGAAGCTGAGAACCTTCTGAAGGTTTCCAGGCCTGACACAGCAATATAACTATTGATGCCTACTTGCATCAGTCTTCAATAGTTATATTCAATAGTCTTAGACTTCAGTACAGTAGTATTATAATCTATGGTACAAGCAATCTAATAAATGCAGACTCATTATTCCTATGGAGTTAAAAAATAAATAAATAAATAAATAGTTTTTAAAAATATCAAAAAATATTCAAATCACCTTTCCTAGAATACATATACAAGTAAACAAAAAATAAACAAAAACACATTAGGCATCCCCATGCAAATAAACAGACAATAAACATATTAACTTATTTATCCCATATGGTGAACCCCACAGCAGAAAAATAAATAGAGAAGCCTGAATCACTTTTTTTTATAAAGTTTCACCTCTCAAACAAATTAGAGTAAAAAGTGATCTAAAGATCATGCATTTCCTAAAACCATATAATCTAAAACTACATTTTGTCCAGAAAAAAAGTTGCCTTACACTGTTCCATACACAGAAATATAAAGTAAAGTTAAGAATGTCTCAATATGGCGAAGTTAATAAATTTTTCTTTCTTTTAATTTTTTTTTTAAAATGTTTTAAAACATGAAAAAACTATATTGCCATAACCGTATTGTCATTTGACTGTAGTTTGAACACTGTAAAAAAATAAATAAATAAGAAAATGGCACATTCCACAGAATATTAAATGGTGCCATAATGAAGTACAATTTGTTCCACAAAAAATAAGCTTTCATATATGTCTGTGAATTGAAAAAATAAGAAGAGTTATGGCTTTTGGTAGATTGGAAATAAATAAACAAAACCAAAAATTGGTAGGAAATGGTTAATACGCCTCTGGCCACTTTTCAAACAGCTTCATATTCCCCATCAACCTTTACCATTCATTTTCTTGCTATTACCAACAGTGCCCCAAAAAAGATTTTAGCCAATATATCCTTAACTTATCATGGGACCTAAATACAACCACATGCACTTAATAACAATATAACTGAAGAATTCAGAATATTTATCTCAAGCATTGACTAATGAATAACCTCTGAAAAAAACTCACCAACAAACACCATAAAAAAATCCATAAATCCAGCCCCCACCCCTTTATATCTCGAGAAATTGGTATTTCTATCTTTATTAAATTTACCCAATTGCATGGTATAGTTTGGCTATTAAGCTGACCTGTGATTGGTTTCGAAGGACAACAATCACACTTTAGACTGTTTTCATAAATGTGCTCCATTGACTAAGATATATTAAAATAAGTGTAAAAAAAAGTTACACAAGCTACACATGTGGAAGAGTGAAGAAATCCGGCGATACCTTTTAGAGGCTAACTGAGTATATTTGATAGAAAGCTTTCGAGAGTACTAGCACTCTCGAAAGCTTACTATCAAATATACTCAGTTAGCCTCTAAAAGGTATCGCCTGATTTCTTCACTCTTACAATACTTTCTATGGCTAACACGGTACAACATTATACTACAAGCTGCACATGGCAATGAATCATGGAGCATCTTTCATTTTTTAGAGGCCTCTTGGAAAATGAAAACCAAAGGCCTAATGCCAGGGCCGCACACAGCATAAGGAGAAAAGAAAAATACTGGACTGATATTTAAACCTCATCTTTGCGCTCAACTAAAACTCATACCGCATGGTGACTTGTGCTGCAGGCTTTACACCCATAACATGTCTACTGTCTACTCTATACTGTTGTGGATTTTTTCTGAAGATTGAAACCTGCTGCCGACATGCAGAGAAATCTGCAAGTGAGCTGCAGCAAAAATATCTGATTTTGGCTAAGGCCCCACGTTGCAAAAAGGCAGCGTTTGTGGTTGTGGAAGCATAAAAGAAAAAAAAAAGCTGCATTTTACAGTACCAGCAAAGTGAATGAGATTTTGTTTAATCCTATCCACACATTGCTGAAAAAAAGCTGTGGAAAAGCTCTGGCATAGGGTGAGTCATCAACTGGAAAAAAAAACACACAACACACTAACACACAGGTGTGGGTCAAATAAGTCATATAAATATATGACATGACATACCTAATGACTTGCACAGAAGCCAGTTCCTTGTCATTTTTATGAACAGTATAAAAAAATCCAAAAATTAATGATAGAATTGCATGTTTTTTCTTACCAGCTACCTCAAAAACATTAAGGAGCTAAACAAGGTTTTGGGGCATGAGGTGCATGTATGGTGCAATAAAGGACCTTGCACCAAATATATGCCACAATATCATCCCTCTATGCAAGAAAACCGGCTTATACATGGCTATATTGAGGGAGAAATAAATAACTTATGGCTTTTGAAGTGTGAAAATTTAAAAGCAAACAACAAAAAAGTTGCCACATTCTGATGTTAAAAGTTGAGTTGCTTTACATTCAACAGGTTAGTCTGATGACATTGTACTTTCACTCCTTTTTATAGTTAACTAGATCTAGAACATGGTCTGCACCATAACACCATATTTTTATTCCTAAGGGGTTACAATATTACTATGGCTTTCAGAATTGAATCCTTGTTCTACTGATTACTGAGCTTTTGTCATTTTAGCTTTTTTCCCATTATTCCTTCTATTACAAAAAAATGTTCGAAACGCTACTGGTCGAACAAAATGACTCATGACCTCCCATATGTGGCACGCCAAGTCATAGGAGCCTACCACGTCCACTAAACAGCTGTTCACTAATGATGGCCCGCTGACACCTATCTCAGGCAACCCAGACATTCCCGGAGCGCTCTGCTCACCCTTCCTCACCAGCACCACTGATTTTCAGCCCTTCACATTCTCCCAGGTGCTTTCCCCTTCATCCCAACTTCCTTTTTCTGACCTTATGTCCACGGACACTAGGACACTCGCTACACACTGGCAATATCTGCAACTGTATCACTTTTATAACTCACTCTGATCTCCGAACTTAGGCCAGACGACAAAGCACATCAACAGGTTTGGCTTCTCTGGAATACCTTTTACTATTCCTCTGCCTTCCAATCCTCCTTCCCTAATACCTCCCCTCTCTAAAGCATCCTCCTCTCTCTTGTTGTACTATACTGAAGGTTAAACCTGCCTTCTCCCACATGCCTCCACTTTTTGATATGTTATGTTTTTCTTGACTGTAGCTCTGCTGCGCCAGAGCTGTGACCTTGCCGTTACCTCTCCTCCCATTGGTTTATTCCCTTTATTTTTTCCCACCTCTGTATCTTTCCCCCTCCTTCCCTCCCTACCTCCCAACTATATGGTTACCCTTACAACTGTTACCATGTTATGTAAACTGTTTTGAAATGTAATAAAAACTTTGAATGGAAAAATTTCCATGCCCCTCGCTGATCGAAAACAGCCACACAATATAAATCTACCATTGCATTGCTGTAGACATGGTGAATTTGACATATTGACAGTGTTAGATTTGTATACGATGTATTTCCTTGAGCATATGTCAGGATGCTGGGCCCTGATCTTTTCTAACCAACAAACCTCTTCCCACATTGCACTGATGTCACTCTCATGCTTTTTACCCATCTAAGCTATGCGATGATATGATTTTGTGTTTTTACAATGATCTTCTTTCACCTTAGCACACAGGCCAGTTTTATGCAGAGCTTTGGATATGACTGACTTCACTCTCAGCTTCAGAAAGCTTTTGCTGCTTCAAAGTAATTTTTAGCCCCTCAGTGACCCTCACAAGACTCCTACATGATTGTGCGCAGACTTTTTAGAGAGTGAATACATTTTATCTGATGTATGGTAGTTTTCCCTTTCAAATCACTAAAAGAATACTGCTGGATAGACAACCAAACACTTGGATATCTGATTTTTTTATCCTAATTTGAAGAAATAACAAGAGATGCCACTTTGTTACATATACCTTAATTGTCTTGTAAATTGTCTTGTAAATTGTTCTCCAATTTTGTATGTCCAATGAAATGTATATCTCTTTCTTATGTTAATTATATTTAGGAAAAAGTGAAAAAATATGTAGACTTCTAAAATTTTAATGTAAGACATTGCATTCGTATATCAAAGTGAACCTCTCACCAGATTCCTTATGTTGCTTGCGTTTAGGCCCAAACCGGGCAATCTTAGTCCCATCTGTCTGTCCAATAACAAGTTAATAGTTTAATTTGGTGAAGATTCATCCCCGACTCATCTCCAGCAGCTTCTGGCACATTCACATTGCACCTTTGAAACCATGCACAGGACTCCTCACATCATTACACATGGGACTGAAATGATCAGGTTTGGGGCCCTAAACCCCAGCACCATAAGAACATGCCATTGGTTCAAGAAGTCCTAAACCAGGGTAGGGGTTGTTTTTAAAAAGAAATAATCATACTTTCAGTAGATCTATGCATACATTTGAAACACATTTTCCAGGTTGTAGTCATGGCAACCTGAAAGAACATTCATTGCTTACTGCATTTAGGCAACTGAAAAATAGTACATTATAAAAATAAGGTTTCTACATTTCATACACATCTTTATTAAAATTAGGTCTCCTTTGAAAAGATTTCATTTTCATCGTTGTCTTCAAGATTATTTTCGTTTAAGAGCAGCGCTCTTGATCTCAGTATATACATAACCTATGTACTGTAGGACAACCAAAATTTCTGGAAGTGGAACAGAAAGCAGAAATGTGGTTTTTGGAGGTGATGATTCTATGTATAATAAATTTTCTCCTAAGGCGTATTTTTCTTTTTTAAACAAAGAAAAAGACAATCTATGCATTATAGCTGTTACCCTTAATATAAAACATATTGGAATAGACCAATTGTTTTGAAACAAAATTTTATATTGGGCAGCGACTGTAAGTAGTTGAAAAGGCTACTTAATACTGAATGAATAGTGCACTGTAATAAAATCTAAAACTGTTTAAGAAACTGTTCTAGCACTTATCAGTGCTCAAAAACTGAAAGCAGTGGACAGGTCTGTAACTGAAGCAACTAGCCATAAAGGCTGAGGAAAGAGATTTAGTTGCATCTGACAAACAGAGCAAGATAGATAAAGCAATATACTGGGTAAAACACTTCAGTTCGTTTTAGCTACAAGTCTAAATATGATCTATTGTAATACCCCTTTAAATAAACAGATGCATTTATTTACTGGGTCGATATGATTACATTCATACCAAATTTGTCTATATATATATATATATATATATATATATATATATATATATATATAAAAATAATAATAATAATAATAATAATAATTTTTATTTATATAGCACCAACATATTCCGCAGCACTGTACAATTTGTAGGGTTCAAGTACTGACAAAAAAGATACATTACAAAGAAATATTCAATTCCCACATTGGGATTGAGGGCCCTGCTCGCAAGAGCTTACAATCTATGAGGTAGAGGGGGTGACACAAGAGGTGGCAGGGGCAGCAACAGATGTAGCATTGCTTGTACAATGGTCAGACAATTTTGTGATAGATGTTACTGTCATTACACATATATAAAGCTGTATGAGCCGTCACCAGTCGTGTCCTTTAACGTGCAGATGGTGCTTGGACATATAAAGTTAGTCTGATACGTCTGATAGTCTGATAGTCTGATAGTCATATCCTGTGGGATAATGTTGGAGCATCAACAGAGGAGGATATGTTTTAGGGATTCTAACTACGGAAGGGTTTACATTAGGAGTTGTGATAGGCCTGTCTGAAAAGATATGTCTTTAGTTTACGCTTGAAGCTGTGGAAATTGGGGGTTAATCTAATTGTTCGGGATAGAGCATTCCAGAGAAGTGGTGCAACTCGGTAGAAGTCTTGTATACGAGCGTGGGAGGTTCTGATAATAGAGGATGTTAGTCTTAGGTCATTGAGTGAACGAAGAGTACGGGTTGGGCGATAGACAGAGATGAGGGAGGAAATGTAGGGAGGTGCAGCATTATGGAGAGCCTTGTGAATGAGGGTGCTAAGTTTATATTGTATTCTGTATTGAATAGGCAGCCAATGTAGTGACCGGCACAGACCAGAGGCATCGCTGTAGCGTCTACACTGATAGATGAGCCTGGCTGCCGCATTCAGAATAGATTGTAGAGGGGAGAGTTTAGTAAGGGGAAGACCAATTAGTAAGGAGTTACAGTAGTCAAGGCGAGAGTGAATCAAATATATATTTATTTTTTTTTTTTTTTAAATAAGTTTTACTATTTTTGCAAAGGAAACCTCCTTTTTCTAATATTTTTTGCATTACCAAATTCAAAAAACTATAACTTCATTATTTTTTTGTCCATACAATAATATGAGGGTTTATTTTTTGTGGAGAGAATTGCCTTTTTTTTTTTACACCAATTACCATGCATGGAAAATAATATGTATTCCTCGGGTCATTACGGACACAGCAATACTCACTATGTATGTTATGTTGTTTTTATTATTTATAAAATATTTAGGGTGGATGATTAATATTTTATTATCTTTTAACTTAAAAAAAGAAAACTTAATTTTTTTAAATAAAACTGTTTAATTGTTTTACCACTTGGCTCCCCTAGGAGACAAGACGATGCTTTTTTTCTGATTGCTTGCATAATACATTGCACTACCTAGTAGTGCAATGTATTAACCCATTAGTAACCGTCATATAGACTTTGGTCATATAGACTCTGTTGGTCACTAATGGGCCTTATTCCTCCTCAATTGACTTTCTACGTCACTTGTGCTAGAATAATACAGGGTCTCCTGCACTCTCCAACATGGGTGCACAGCTGTGTACTCAGCCTTCTCCTAATACCCGGGATTTGAAAACCATCAATTCCGGGCATTTATTCCCTTTGATGCTGCAGTCAATAGTGACTGTTGTATCTAAGGTTTTTTTGAAGGAAGGGGGCTCACTCCTGTAGGCATCGGCACCCCTTCAAATGATATTGCAGAGTTCTGATGCCTTTACATGGCATCTGAGGGCCTAATGAATACATAGGTAGCGCAATGCATTATAAAAGCAATCAGAAGATTGCAAGTTAAAGTACCTAGGGGGACTAAAAAATAGTATTTAAAGAACACAATATTGTACAGAATTACCAATGTTCAAACCAGCTAAGTAACAATCACAATTGTTAAATATGCAGTTTGTCACAAGTGCTGATCATGGAGTTCCCAGAGAAACAGCATGTCCAACCAAACTGAAATTTTCCCCCATATGGGGAAATACTCCCTCATGTGAATACAACCCAATCTAAATAACACTTAAACAGATGTACATCAGTTAAATATCTAAGGCTGGATTCACACCAGCGCTCCGTTTACATTCGGGGGATTTCGTCCCCCATTCCACTTATAAAATGCGTCGATAAAAGTCCTATCTCCTCTCTCATCACTGCCTACCATCCTAACCGTCCTCTCCGTTCTGCCAATGACCTTAGACTTGCACCCCCTGTTATCCGATCATCCCATTCCCGTCTCCAAGACTTTTCTCGAGCTGCATAGGTGCTCTGGAATGCCTTACCCAAGACCATCCGATTAATCCCCAACTACAGCAGCTTCAAAACTGCCCTAAAATCACATCTGTATGGCCAGGCTTATCACATGCCCTGATCAAAGTGTAGTGTGCTGAGGTGTAGAACAGTAACACTTTTTATTCTTCCTCCTCTGTTCCTTAGATCCTGGCCCCTCCATCTAGAAGTTACACTGCACTCCTTGCACTTAGTATATGTTTATTCACAGATACTGGCTGGTGACGGGTTCATACAGCTTCAGTTACACAACCTTTTCTATTAAAAGATGGCTGGACCATTGTAGCAAACAAGCCCTCTGACCTCTTGTGTCCCCCTATCTCCTCATAGAATGTAAGCTCTTGCGAGCAGGGCCCTCACTCCTATTGTTTAATATGTTTATTTCTTTGTCACATTGTAATGTCTCATATTGTCTGTTCATGTGTCCTCTGATTTGTAAAGTGCTACGGAATATGTTGGCGCTATATAAATAAATTTATTATTATTATGTTTAGAAGCACCTTATACACCACTAATGCCACTCCTACCTGAATCTGATATATCTTCAAAATCTTTGACTCGAAGTATTTGAATAGTACAGCCCACATACATACATACATACATCTTCAGTTCATAAAAACAATAACATACACCACAAACTTGTTCTTGCAAATTAGTTGTCCCCGAACAGAATAAGAATGAACTCCTTACTTAGACTGAAAATTCTTGCATGGAGACTTTTTTGGCTTATGATCCATCCCCAAATAAATAAACTGGAGGATAAAATAGGCCGTCCTGTCCTGGCCACATAAGTACAACCATTTTCCAAATAGACAAGCTTTTTCAATAATCTTTGTGATATGAGTATTTTCATTACAACATGTTGTTGAAAAAGTAACATTTTTGTTCTTGTCTTTACTTGATTTACTTTATTTGAATGGTTAGTATCAATTTCTCCCAAAAGGGAAGGCCTAGATCTGTATGCAACTTTCTTTTTAGCTCTAGTTAGAGACCACTGAGGGCAGTCTCTGTCTAACAAGCGTTTCACACAGTGAGGGAAACCCTGTAGTAGTCTGATGTAGGTGATGCAAATAGTCAAATGTATCAGAATAAGGCCCATTAGTTACTGACATAGAAAGTTTATACATTGGTCACTAATTAAAAAAAATCTCATTCACTTTATTGGGATTGTACAGTAAAATGCAGTTTTACTGCAACAGCCAAAAATAGTGTATTTCCGCAACATGTGGCCTCAGCCTTACAAAACATTTGTGAAAAAATTGCTCATTCCAGAGTACTCACTGTCAGTGTGTGAAATTCTTCTTCCCTCTTAGATATTTCATGATTATGAAAAGTGGAACCACAACTTAGTCACAAAAATGCAAACCACGTAAAGTTGCAGAGGGGGTTACTAAGTGCTAAGGCACATAGTATGAAGAAGTTGCAAACACTTTGCTAACTCAATAACTGCATAATAATAATAATAATAATAATAATAATAATAATAATAAGTTCCAAACCTCTTCTAGCATTAACCTCAGCACAAAATGTGTACTGACAACTTCATGTTATGAATTTTCACGAGTGAACAGCTGTATGTAAGCCTTACATCATCAAGTAATAATAACAAATGTCAGATGGAGTGGTATAAGGCACTGAGCTCTGGAGTAGAGGAAATCGGATTTATACAGTGACAAGTCAGACTTCTCAGTCTTCTCTCCGGGCATCGTGACTCAGTGGTTAGCACTGTTGCCTTGCAGCGCTGGGATCCCAGTTTTGAATCTGAACAATGTCTGCATAGATTTTGTATGTTGTGTGTGGGTTTCCTCTGGGTACTCTGGTTTTCTCTCATATGTCAAAAATATACCGCTGGGTAAATTGTCTTCCTGTAAAAACAACTCACCCAGGGGCGTAACTATCGGGGTAGCAGCGGTAGCAGCTGCCACAGGGCCCGGGACATTAGGGGGCCCCGCGGGCACCCGATGCTTTCTATTTTTAATAGGCCGTTACCTGCTGTAGTAACCCCAGCAGGTAACGGGTCCTATATACTTACCGATCCCCGGGGTCCCGCTCACGGCCGCCTGCGCTTCCGATTCTGGCTGGCTTTGGCCACTCATTGCCTCCCACAAAGCCAGCCAGTTCACTTTGCTCTGCACTGATGAGGGACAAAAATCCCGAAACGGCGCTGTATGCAGCTAAGTGAAACTGGCTTGGCTAAAATCCCTTTTGCTGTCTCAAGACTCGGTGAGTCAAAAGCAAATTGAGGATCTATTACATCCAACAGAGGGCGCATGAGCTCCCAGCTCCTTTCCCATAATGCCTTGTGATTCCTAGAAGGATGTGAGCTACTTTACCTTCAATGGGGGGGGGGGGCATACTCAATATTAATGCCTAGAGATTTAGAATGGGATACTATTAAAGCTTCTGTAGGTGTAATGTGTTACACTTTTGGGTACATATAGTATATTTACAAAGGCAGAAATTTACTAAAATATATATGCCAGACTATTAGCAAGATGCCAGCGATATGTGCACAGAAAAAGTGACTTGCTGTTATATTATGCTGCTTTTGTCACATTTTAAATAGTGGGTGAGGCTTGGATGGAGGGGGTATGAGTAGCTTTAAATCAAAATTGTACTACAATTCACAGCAAAACTTAAATTATAAATTAGTGCACAAATCTACATCTGATCATAGCTAGAACAGAATTGATTTTCTGGCACATGGACTCTCAAAGTTGTCAAACTGGTGCCTCTCATTCCACCATGTCTGAGATTAAGACCCTATTGGGTGAATACATTTTCATACTGTACTGAAGACACTGGAGTGCTGCATTGCTCTTCCTTTTTATATCATTTGTAAAGCTAATGGAAACAGGGCGGACATATCATTGGTGCAACCTGTGCACCAATGGTAACTGAGTTATTGCTGCTGCACCTAGAAAGTGGCTAAAAATGCACTATGCACAATTTTGGTGCACTATGGTGCATCTCAACCCCTGTGACCCACTTGTCACTTTTTTAGAAAGTGGGTGGAATGGGCAGGAATCTAGATGGGCCGGAGCATGGTCCTCCAGATTTACTATTACTCAAGCCAGAAAACTGGCGTGAGTTACACCTCAAATGTACTCCAGCGCCTGGCGGATGTACATTTCAGTTGAGGAGCATGTACATGCACAAGAATTACTCTTAGTAATTCTGGCACACCTTGTGCCTTTCAGGGAAGGAATTAAGAAACACAAGTCTTAATAAATTTTATCCAGTGATTTTGTATCAGTGCTGACATAGGTCAAAGTTTCTAAATACAATACTGTATAGTATTGTACTTCTTGCTCCATTAATCATGTTTATAAAATTAGGCAATAGTAGTTTCATAAGTTCACCTTAACGGTGAAGAGACCTTCTTCTGGATTAATGAGCAAGTGTCCAAAATCCAAGATCACTTTATGAGAAGATTATGTCAGGGCTCTAGACTTTTCTGAAATACTATCAAACACCTACATGGAACACAAGAGCTATCCATAGCACTGTGCTAGCACATTTCATAGAATGTGTGCTCCTAGTAATTTGCTTTAATTTCCATGCTTTCTTTGACTTTCACTTTATAAATATTGTAGACAGATAGAATTAAATATTCAGAATATTATGGAATATTTATTTGTAGGACACACGATACATGGTCTCCCTTTTAGCACAAGCGGTGTCATGTCCTACATAATTTCATATCCCAACAGTACTATTCCCCAGTGACTTCAAATGCTGCACTTGGCAGAAGTATAAAACCAGTCATGTTAATAGAAACTGCCAGGTGATATCTGCAACAAGATAGCACTGTAGTTTGCTCTAAGGCACAAAACAGAATGGCAAAAAATGTGACAGACATTTATATGTTGTAACCAATTAGGGGAACTTATTTGCGACTGGTATTATAGAAGCTACTGTTGCTGCAGCAATGAAAATATGGGATACAAATAGCAGTTGCTTAAAAATAGTTGTTGTTTAAAAATATTTTTCATATTTAAGATCTGTTTCATATTAGGTTATGTTCACATTAAACATCAGTCTACATATGTTGTACGCTCCCAAGGCATAAGTTTAATATAACCATTAAAACCCATTGACCTGATTTATGCCAAAAGAGTGTCTTTGTGACGTGCATTTAGGGAATAAGTGTCAGCAGTTTTTTCTGTTGTACTGAAAGACATAGCCAACAACGCTTCTCAGTACAGAGGCATTCCACAGAGAAGTGTATATTGTGCAGCAGGACAGACCTTAGGGGCGTGCAACCTCTTTGGTCCCACATAACTTATAGTATCAGTATCTTGTGTTTGTCAGAAAGCATAAATAGGAATCTGAATGTTACTCTTACAACAGTAGTATAAATTACACATTGTATACCACTGTTTATAAGATTACTTAGATTATTTGGTCAGCATATATTGAATTCTTTATTTGCCACTACATTGTGGTCAAATGAGTCAACATATATGTCATGAAGAATATTTATCCTCTATCCATAGCATAACACTGAGACCCCCATCGATCCCAAGAACAGGGGAGTTTTACCCTTGTTGTGCATGCAGTTTGACTGCAGCCACTAGCTGAATGTAGGCATGCTTCTTGCTGGACTGGATGCATCCATGCTCCCATTCACCTCAAAGGAAGTGACAGAGATAGCCAAAGTACTGCATTTGGGTATTTCTGGCACCCCCAATGAAGTGAACAGGAGAGTGGATGGTTCCTGTCCAGCACGGCACACCTACATTCAGTCTGAATGCACAACAAGGGAACTGGTGAGGGACTCAGCTCAGACCCTTACCAATCAGCTATTTATCCTCTATTCTATGGATAGAGGATGAATATTCTTCATGTCATAACCCACTTCAGTTTTGTTTAGTACAAAAAAGTGTGTATTTCACCCTGTGGAATCAGTGCGGAAGTAACAAGTCTCTGGAAAGTCGGGGGTTTCATTTGATTTGCAGACAAGTGGATTGTTAATGAGGTTAAGTAGCAGCTAGGTGGAAGAGCTCTACAAGTAGGGTGTCAACCCTTCCCATAATGCTCCCTTTCTGGGGGATTGCAGGTTGGGTGCCAGGGCCTATTGGAGCCAGAACCATGTGAATGCGTACGAATCCCTGTGTTTGTGGAGATACTGAGTAGTAGGCCCAGGGTCTCATAGTGAGGGACAATGAATGTGTTAGTCAGTAGGCAGACAGCTGAGAATTTATTTTGTACTGTGATGTGCATTCTGCTTGCTTTTTCCAGTTCAATGGGCTTTATTAGACAGAACTTGTTGGGGTATTTCAGGACGAAAGCTCCTTCATCAGACCTTACTGACATAACATATTCAACCAACTAGGTGCTTTTACTGCTTTACATATATAAAACAACAAGAACGTGATGAAACGAGATCAATAAATAAAATATGTAAAAATATATATAGATATATCTATATATACTGAATATATAGATATATGTAGTAAAACCTGTCTAGAAGATCACTCCTTTGAAAAGAACTCTCCTCTTAAAGACCATTTTTTCAGAGACTGATTTTTCTTCCATTATACTCTATGGAAGCTGCCTCTCTATAAACAGAGCACCCCCTTATCCAACTAAATACCACTTTTTTGCCCAAACTTTTCTGTGGGAACCCCTTTGAAGAGACCATGCATTGGACTTACATACACTGTAAGACCAATATGTACACAGCTCTGTGCTGTGCCGCATTACTGAAATGCATCAAGTAAGAGACTTATATGGGTAAGGTCACACAAAGATTTTTGCAAGCAGATTTTTAAGTTGGAATCCAACTCAAAAACTGCCTCCCAACTCTCCCATTAATTTCAATAGGAGTCAGGCAAATTTTTTTGAGTCTAGCAGATTTTTTAAACTAGAGGAAAAAGGAAGTATCAGGACCTATCTTCAGGTGGATTCCACCTTGCAAACCCCATTGAAATGAATGGGAGGCAGATAAACAGCTAGCATTTTTTGCAGCAGTTGTTGCAAAAAAATGCTCCAAAAAAATGCTTCAAAAAGTCGCTCGCATATTTTTTCTGCCTTCCATTCATTTAAATGGGGTTTGCAAGCAGAATCCAAATGAAGATGAATCCTAATGCTTCTTTTTTCTGTTAGGTGAAAAATCAGCTAGAGAAAAAAATCTGCTACTGACTCCCATTGAAATAAAAGGGTGAATTGTGAGGCATTTTTTGAGGTGGATTACACCTAAAAATCTGCCTGAAAAAAACTTTGAGTGAACATACCCTCAGAGGCATCAGGGTAGAAAAGTGGCCAGCATCACATTTCAACAGAGAGTCCATGTCATAGTCAATGCAATACAGGTGCATCTCAATAAATTAGAATATTATTGAAACATTCATTCATTTCAGTAATTCAATTCATAATCAGCAGTCTTCCATGATTGTGTGTCCTACTGAACCAGACTGAGGGACCATTTAAAGAGTTGGGAAACCTTGGCAGGTGACACACTGAATTTACAATACTGAACATAGCATATGTACATAATTGTTCTTTCATCTTTGGATACTTATTACTCTTTTGTACACACGTTGCAGTCTTCTTATATTATCTTCAGAGATGAGCGAATCGAAGCTGCAGAAGTGGAATTCAATCCGAATTTCCGGAAATCTTCGATTCGCCACGATTCCGGATTTCCTCACGCTTCGATGCATCGAATCGCATTTTTTTATAAAATGGCCGCCGCGCATGTTAGGACAAGGGGGAAGGGACCCTGGAAGCACGGGATCACCCACAATACCAAGCGTGAAGCTAATCAGCAGCCAGCCGGACCTGTGATGTCACAGCCCTATAAAAACCCTCGGCCATTTTAAGTACAGTAATTCCACATTGCTCTTACTGTAGGGAAAGACATCGGCAGGAGCTAGGGAAAGACTTAGAAAACATATAGAAGTTCAGGGAAAGAGGCTGAGCCTTAGAACTGTAGGGAAAGGATAGGGAGGATTGAGAGAAGAATTTGGGGTGGTTGCAGGATCATTTACAGCAAGGATTTGCAGCATAATTCACATTGCAGCACTCACTGCCATTATACTGCTGCTCATTACTCATATCTGTGTCTTCAAGGTGGAACACAACAAGCCTTTTGCAGTGCAGTACAGCAAAAAACTGTAAATCTGTAAAAAAAGCCTTTTTAAAGGCGTTTATTATAAGGGGCTTATTCACTGTTCTTGCAAAGCATAACATTATTCAGTACTATTGTGCCAAAGAAAACTGAATCATGATCCAATAATATCTGCACGTATCTGTAAAAAAAGCCTTTTTAAAGTCGTTTTTTATAAGGGGTTTATTCACTGTTCTCCCAAGGAATAACATTAGTCAGTACTATTGTGCCAAAGAAAACTGAATTATCATCCAAAAATACCTGAACTTATCTGTAATAAACGCCTTTAACGTGGGAAGAGACATAACGACCATATTCGCCAATTTGTTACCAGTATAAAGTTGCAGGCCATTTTTAAAAACAGTATTGTCAATAATAATTCAATAATTCAATAATTCTTAGTGGTTATCATCACTTATTTAAAGGTGTTTATTAGTGTGTAAACCCATAAGGAGGACCATATTCGCCATTTTGTTACCAGTATAAAGTTGCTGGCCATTTATCAATAGTATTGTCAATAATTCTTCACAAATCTCTGCCTTTATCACGCTTTTTTTATTGGTGTTCATTAGTGGGTGAAGAAACAAGGGTCATATTTGCCGTTCTCTTCAAAGTAGAAAATAACAGGCCTTTTTGCCCTTTGCAATTAAGTTTTTTCATCAAACAGTACAGTGGGGAAAAAAAAGTATTTAGTCAACCACCAATTGTGCAAGTTCTCCCACTTAAAACGATAAGAGAGGCCTGTAATTGACATCATAGGTAACCTCAACTATGAGAGACAAAATGAGAAAACAAATCCAGAAAATCACATTGTCTGATTTTTAAAGAATTTGTTTGCAAATCATGGTGGAAAATAAGTATTTGGTCAATAACAAAAGTTCATCTCAATACTTTGTTATATATCCTTTGTTGGCAGTGACAGCGGTCAAACATTTTCTGTAAGTCTTCACAAGGTTGGCACACACTGTTGCTGGTATGTTAGCCCATTCCTCAATGCAGATCTCCTCTAGAGCAGTGATGTTTTGGGGCTGTCGCTGGGCAACACGGACTTTCAACTCCCTCCAAAGGTTTTCTATGGGGTTGAGATCTGGAGACTGGCTAGGCCACTCCAGGACCTTGAAATGCTTCTTACCAAGCCACTCCTTTGTTGTACTGGCGGTGTGCTTGGGATCATTGTCATGCTGAAAGATCCAGCCACGTTTCATCTTCAATGCCCTTGCTGATGGAAGGAGGTTTGCACTCAAAATCTCACGATACATGGCCCCATTCATTCTTTCATGTACACGGATCAGTCGTCCTGGTCCCTTTGCAGAGAAACAGCCCCAAAGCATGATGTTGCCACCCCCATGCTTCACAGTAGGTATGGTGTTCTTTGGATGCAACTCAGCATTCACTCTCCTCCAAACACGATGAGTTGTGTTTCTACCAAACAGTTCTACTTTGGTTTCATCTGACCATATGACATTATCCCAATACTCTTCTGGAACATCCAAATGCTCTCTAGAAAACTTCAGACGGGCCCGGATATGTACTGGCTTAAACAGGGGGACACGTCTGGCACTGCAGGATCTGAGTGCCTAGCGGCGTAGTGTGTTACTGACGGT
The DNA here is from genome assembly GCA_947044405.1 of Leptodactylus fallax. Taxonomy (NCBI): domain Eukaryota; kingdom Metazoa; phylum Chordata; class Amphibia; order Anura; family Leptodactylidae; genus Leptodactylus; species Leptodactylus fallax. The sequence goes on from CAMRHE010000414.1 coordinate 443,872, forward strand.
AGCCTTTGTTACATTAGTCCCAGCTTTCTGCAGGTCATTCACTAGGTCCACCCGTGTGGTTCTGGGATTTTTGCTCACCGTTCTTGTGATCATTTTGACCCCACAGGATGAGATCTTGCATGGAGCCCCTGATCGAGGGAGATTATCAGTGGTCTTGTATGTCTTCCATTTTCTAATTATTGCTCCCACAGTTGATTTCTTCATACCAAGCTGCTTGCCTATTGCAGATTCAGTCTTCCCAGCCTGGTGCAGGTCTACAATTTTGTTTCTGGTGTCCTTCCACAGCTCTTTGGTCTTCACCATAGTGGAGTTTGGAGTGTGACTGTTTGAGGTTGTGGACAGGTGTCTTTTATACTGATAACAATTTCAAACAGGTGCCATTACTACAGGTAATGAGTGGAGGACAGAGGAGCCTCTTAAAGAAGAAGTTACAGGTCTGTGAGAGCCAGAAATCTTGCTTGTTTGTAGGTGACCAAATACTTATTTTCCACCATAATTTGCAAATAAATTCTTAAAAAATCAGACAATGTGATTTTCTAGATATGATTTCTCATTTTGTCTCTCATAGTTGAGGTCTACCTATGATGTCAATTACAGGCCTCTCTCATCTTTTTAAGTGGGAGAACTTGCACGATTGGTGGCTGACTATATACTTTTTTCCCCACTGTATGTCAGACAGAGAAGCGAGAGGCCATGCACAGGGGAGGGCCGCAGACCTAAATGTTTCGGGCACAGGCAAAGGTCGCAACAGAGTAAGGGGGCATGGCAGCAGGGGTCAGTTACAGAGGCCTGAGCTCCCAGTGTCAAGTAGCGGTCGTGTCTTGACCAGCAACCCAAGTCACATCAGACACCTCAGCCAAGAGTTGGCAAGAGTTGGTGGATTCATCAGACACAACCCTTAGTTTGCATGGCCTGGCAGCAGGCCCTGTGACCTCACCTGTCCTCAACCTGCCTCTGTCCTTTTCTGTTCCCTCAGCTAGAGAACTACTTTATGCTCTGGGCTCAGATCCACTGTACAGTGAGGAGGAGGTACTAGAGGACAGTCAGAATCTACTGCTCAGCCAAGATGTGGAGGAGACATCCGCTGCTTCCTGTGGTAGGTGGGCAAGTAGTGATGAGGAGAGTGGTGTAGGAACTGGTGTTGAGGAGGACATCAGTAACCTGCAGATAGTAGTAGATGACAATGTAGCCGATCGTAATTGGGAGCCGGGTGACGAAGGGGCCTCATCGTCATCAGGAGAAGAGGGTTGCAGCTTGCGCATGAGACAGCGGGGGAGTCAGCAGGGTGGCAGCAGTGTGAGGTTGGGAGCTAAATGTGCCCGGGGTAGACCACCCGCTTTGCAGCAGCCTACCTGCCCGGAAAGCAGTGGTGCAGGGGTTCATGGAGGCAGTGGCGGTAGCAGTCAGTTATTGCGGAGTGTTGGGGGTAAAATCACCTACTCGGTGGTGTGGCAGTTTTTTGTAAAGTCGCCGGGGGAGGTGAACATGGCCATATGTTCAATTTGTGGGCAGAAGGTGAAGCATGGTCAGGGTGCCAATGTTGGCACCACAGTCCTGCACCAACATATGCAGCGTCACTATAATGTTCCCTGGGAGAGCTGTGGCTTCAATGTGGTGGTCCAGCCTGCCGCAGCAACCCAGTGGCACGCACCCCATTTCAGGCAGTCAAGGCTCCACCACCTCAGCTGAAGGAAGCTGTATGTCCTTTCCATCATCTGCTGGTCGTGATGCTCCTGCTGCTCCTCCTCCTCCTAGTCAGTTATTTCGTCAGCAATCGATCACAGAATCTATATCTAAGAGACAACAGTATGCGTGCACTCATCCAACAGTGAAGAAGCTGAACGTGCTCCTGTCCAAGTTGCTGGTGCTGCAGTCACTCCCTTTTCACTTGGTGGACTCTGCACCTTTCAGAGAACTGATGGCTTGCGCCGAGCCAAGGTGGATAGTCCCAAGCCGTCATTTCTTTGCCAAGAAGGCAGTACCAGCCCTGTACAAATATGTAGAGGAGAAGGTGGGCCAGTCCTTGAGCCTGTCGGCGTCTGCCAAAGTGCACAGCACTGTGGACGTGTGGAGCTGTAGCTATGGTCAAAGACAATATATGTCATTTATTGCCCACTGGGTTAATGTGGTGCCTGCCCAGACACACCAGCAACTTGAGAATATGGGGGTGGCACCGAGCTGCCCACACTGAGATATAGTCCAATACAGTCCGGAGGTATATAGATGGAATCCTCCTCACTTTCTTAGGCTGCGCATTGGTTGGCAACAGCCTCTATCCGTACAGTACCTTCTCAACCAAGTCGGAGAGGGTAGAAGCAGCTAGAGTCACAACCGCACGTCACCTTGGCGACATCTGAGATGAGATAGAGGGATACCAGTAGCGGACCTGTATCCGAACCCACACCAAGGGACAAGGAACAGGAAAGGCTTGCAGAAAGACACAGCGCTTCACCACAGATGGTACGTCAAAATCACTCTTTAATCCAGACACGAATAAAAAACACACGACGCCGGGATTGGCGTTTCGGGGCAATACCCCTTTTTCAAGTGTATAACTAATAAAACAGAAAATACAAACACCACAAATCTCATTTAGGGAAATACACATTTAAAAATTATATACATGATATCCATATAAAAAAATATACACATGGTGCTATTGTATGTATATAGGCTCATCCCAGTGTCATAAAGAATGCAGTTAGACACACAAAGCATTAGCATTAGCATTAAAGAACATTAGCACAGTATTGATATGACATAGGGTAAAAACATAGAATAGGGATTGCAAGAAAAGAACATAGGACTTACCAGTGTCAGTAGACAGAGAGACATGTGGTTGGGTCTAATTTGCTGGGTAATAAACCCTCTGAGTAGCGTCTAAAAGTCTGCACTGCACATGTGCAAAAAAAAAAAAAAAAAGAAAATGAAACTGCGCACAGGGGCACTAAAGTCAACATCAAACACGGTGGAGCTCGGCTGTCTCCGGATAACTTCGTTGGACATGCGCAGTAAGAAGCACACTAGAATGTACGTTATACTCAATGGAACTCAGTTATTTATGGGTTATATATAAAGATAATTAAGAGAAAAAAAAAAATATAGTATACATCAATAAAATAAAACATATTGATAGACCATAATTAGAATATCTAGGTAAGACAAGACATGACATATGACTATATGTAGATATAGGAACATATAAATGTAAATTGGACATAAAAGAAGACTGGTATACATATGCCAAACACTCAAAATATAAAAAACGTCAAGATAGATCAAAGCCAATCAATGTAGAGATCAAAAGAACATGTATATATGCTATTATTATGCAAAAAACGTCTGCAACAAAAATTTAACAATCCACCAATGTACTGGCCAATGGTGTGTTGGCCAGTACACTGGTGGTACAATAATATATATGCCATGCAAATGAGATCGATATATACATAAAAATAAACAACCGATACTTTATTGACTGAAGACATGAATGTATCAGTTGGTTATGTCTTCCAATGCCTCATTGAGACCATCTGGAACTAAGGTATCCAATTTGTAGATCCAATAGATCTCCTTTTTTTTTAAGTAGGTCAAATCTATTGGGTTGGCCACTGGGAATCTGTTTTAAAGGTGTTACTTCAAAATCACTAAAGTCACTATTGTGATACCTCAGGGCGTGACGAGAAACGCTATGTTTCACGTAGCCATTTGAAACGTTTGATCGATGTTTATTTCTCGTAGGCTCATGATGGTCCGGCCTACATATTGTAGATGGCATGGACATTGGATAATGTATATAATGTAGGATGATGAACAATCAAGTCGAGACTTAAGGTAAAACTTTTCATTTGTAGAGTGACTTATTATTTTAGTCTTTCTGTGGGAGATGTTATCACAACACTTACATTTGTTGTGTCCACACCTAAAACTGCCTGGGGTTGAACATACTTGTTTAATTTTCCTAGTGACAGTTTTAAGTCGACTTGGGGCGATCAGATTCTTTAGAGATCTAGCCCTCCTAAAAGTTATCACAGGGTCCTTGGGTAATTCTGTTTTGAGATATTGGTCATTAAGCAAAATGTTCCAATTTTTTCTAAAGATAGATCTAATATGTCCATGCAATCCATTATATGTTGTTATAAAGTTGTGATTGAAAATGGGTATATTGGTTGTATTTTTACAGCGAGGAACGAGACAATCTGATTGGGTGAAGTTGTTAGCTTTTGTTTGTGCTGCTCTCACTATAGATGTTGGATAATTTCTCTCCTTAAATCTCTTTGATATGATTTTACTTTGATGAAGAAAATCTTCATCTCTTGTACAGTTCCTGCGTACCCTTTTAAATTGACTGAAAGGGATATTCTCCTTCCATTTGCGGTGATGTAAGCTATTAAAATCCAGGAGACTATTACAGTCAACTTTCTTGAAAAATGTTTTCGTTTGCATGGTATTATCAATGTTCATCAATAAGAGATCCAGATATTCAAGTTCAGAGGAATTAATTTTGCCAGTAAACTCAAGGCCCCAAGTATTTGAATTAAGGTACTGTGTAAAGTTGAAAAACGAATCAGATGTGCCATCCCAAATGGAAAGGAGGTCATCAATATATCTTTTATATAGAACTATTGATTTTGTCCATTGGTGGGGGGACCAACTATAAATGATTTTTCAAAAACCCCCATAAATAAGTTCACGAAACTAGGGGCAAATCTAGTCCCCATTGCGGTTCCCTTGGTCTGCAGATAAATCTGATTTTGAAATTCAAATGAATTATGAGTCGGAATATAACGTATGCTTTCCAGAATAAAAATCTTCTGATTGGCGGGCATTTGGGGATCTTCAGTTAGATAAGAGGATATAGCCTCTATACCCAGATCATGTTGTATGTTGCTATATAGAGCTTTAACATCTAATGTGGCCCATTGATAGTTAGGTTGCCATTCTAATTTCAGTAATATTTCAATTAAGCTAGGTGAATCCTTAAGATAAGAGGGTAAGGTGACCACATATTTTTGCAAATGAATATCAACATAATGTGATAGATTCCGACTAATTGAGTTCAGACCCGATATGGGGGGGGGGGTCCCCCCCCCCCCCCCCCCCCCCCCCCCCCCCCCCCCCCCCCCCCCCCCCCCCCCCCCCCCCCCCCCCCCCCCCCCCCCAATGGAAGGAGAATATCCCTTTCAGTCAATTTAAAAGGGTACGCAGGAACTGTACAAGGATTAAGATTTTCTTCATCAAAGTAAAATCATATCAAAGAGATTTAAGGAGAGAAATTATCCAAAATCTATAGTGAGAGCAGCACAAACAAAAGCTAACAACTTCACCCAATCAGATTGTCTCGTTCCTCGCTGTAAAAATACAACCAATATACCCATTTTCAATCACAACTTTATAACAACATATAATGGATTGCATGGACATATTAGATCTATCTTTAGAAAAAATTGGAACATTTTGCTTAATGACCAATATCTCAAAACAGAATTACCCAAAGACCCTGGGATAACTTTTAGGAGGGCTAGATCTCTAAAGAAGCTGATCGCCCCAAGTTGACTTAAAACTGTCACTAGGAAAATTAAACAAGTATGTTCAACCCCAGGCAGTTTTAGGTGTGGACACAACAAATGTAAGTGTTGTGATAACATCTCCCACAGAAAGACTGAAATAATAAGTCACTCTACAAATGAAAAGTTTCACCTTAAGTCTCGACTTGATTGTTCATCATCCTACATTATATACATTATCCAATGTCCATGCCATCTACAATATATAGGCCGGACCATCAAACGTTTCAAATGGCTACGTGAAACATAGCATTTCTCGTCACGCCCTGAGGTATCACAATAGTGACTTTAGTGATTTTGAAGTAACACCTTTAGAACAGATTCCCAGTGGCAACCCAATAGATTTGACCTACTTAAAAAAAAAGGAGATCTATTGGATTTACAAATTGGGTACCTTAGTTCCAGATGGTCTCAATGAGGCATTGGAAGACATAACCAACTGATACATTCGTGTCTTCAGTCAATAAAGTATCGGTTGTTTATTTTTATGTATATATCGATCTCATTTGCATGGTATATATGTTATTGTACCACCAGTGTACTGGCCAACACACCATTGGCCAGTACATTGGTGGATTGTTGATTTTTTGTTGCAGACGTTTTTTGCATAATAATAGCATATATACATGTTCTTTTGATCTCTACATTGATTGGCTTTGATCTATCTTGACGTTTTTTATATTTTGAGTGTTTGGCATATGTATACCAGTCTTCTTTTATGTCCAATTTACATTTATATGTTCCTATATCTACATATAGTCATATGGCATGTCTTGTCTTACCTAGATATTCTAATTATGGTCTATCAATATGTTTTATTTTATTGGACAATTTTATTGATGTATACTATTTTTTTTTTTCTCTCTTAATTATCTTTATATATAACCCGTAAATAACTGAGTTCCATTGAGTAGAACGTACATTCTAGTGTGCTTCTTACTGCGCATGTCCAACAAAGTTATCCGGAGACAGACGAGCTCCACCGTGTTATGTTTTTGTATACCAGCCTTCTTTTATATCCAATTTACATTTATATGTTCCTATATCTACATATTGTCATATGTCATGTCTTGTCTTACCTAGATATTCTAATTATGGTCTATCAATATGTTTTATTTTATTGGACAATTTTATTGATGTATACTATTTTTTTTTCTCTCTTAATTATCTTTATATATAACCCGTAAATAACTGAGTTCCATTGAGTAGAACGTACATTCTAGTGCGCTTCTTACTGCGCATGTCCAACGAAGTTATTCGGAGACAGCCGAGCTCCACCGTGTTTGATGTTGACTTTAGTGCCCCTGTGCGCAGTTTCATTTTCACTTTTTTTTTTTTTGCACATGTGCAGTGCAGACTTTTAGACACTACTCAGAGGGTTTATTACCCAGCAAATTAGACGCAACCACATGTCTCTCTGTCTACTGACACTGGTAAGTCCTATGTTCTTTTCTTGCAATCCCTATTCTATGTTTTTACCCTATGTCGTATCAATACTGTGCTAATGTTCTCTAATGCTAATGCTAATGTTTTGTGTGTCTAACTGCATTCTTTATGACACTGGGATGAGCCTATATACATACAATAGCACCATGTGTATATTTTTTATGTGGATATCATGTATATAATTTTTAAATGTGTATTTCCCTAATTGAGATTTGTGGTGTTTGTATTTTCTGTTTTATTAGTTATACACTTGAAAAAGGGGTATTGCCCCGAAACGCCAATCCCGGCGTCGTGTGTTTTTTATTCGTGTCTGGATTAAAGAGTGATTTTGACGTACCATCTGTGGTGAAGCGCTGTGTCTTTCTGCAAGCCTTCCTGTTCCTTGTCCCTTGGTGTGGGTTCGGATACAGGTCCGCTACTGGTATCCCTCTACACCAGCAACTTGGACAGGTGACACAGATTCTGCCTCCACGTTCTCATGCTGTTGATCCTGCAACAATATCTGCCTCATCCTCCACTGTCTCCTCAGCCTCCACTGCAGGGACAATTCACAGTGCTTCTCCAGCATACTACACGTGCAGGGCACAGAGGTGTCACGCTGTTCTACACCTCGTTTGCCTGGGCGAACAAAGTCACACAGGGGAAGAACTGCTCCGTGTCCTCAATCAAGAATCCAGGCTTTCCCCAAGAGAACTTAAAATCGGAACAATGGTGACCGACAATGGTAAGAACATGGTGTCGGCGCTGCATCAAGGAGGGCTGTGCCATGCGTGCTGCATAGCGCACGTGTTCAGTCTGGTTGTCAAGCGTTTCCTTAAGTGTTCCACCCATCTGCAAGACATCCTAAAAATGTCAAGGAAACTTTGCATGCACTTCAGCCACTCGTACACCGCCAAGCACACTCTCCTTGAGCTGCAGCGGCAGAACAGCCTCCCACAACATAGGCTGATATGCGATGTTTCCACCCGTTGGAATTCAACACTCCATATGTTGGATCGACTATATGAACAGAGAAAAGTCATAAACGATTTCTTGAAGATCCAAGCAGACAGAGGTACCCCCCCTGTGTAACTTTAACGTTAGCCAGTGGCAGCTCATGTGTGACACTTGCCGTTTGCTAGTTCTCTTTGAGGAGGCCACTTTGTTAGTCAGTTGCCAGGACAACGGAAAAACCAACGTCATTCCACTGATTCACATCCTGGAAAAGATGCTTTTCAATCTGGCTGGTCAGGGAACTGGAGATGTGGCATCTACATCTCAAGGCCACATGAGCCCTGTGGGGGCTGAACTGGAGGAGGAGGAGGATGAGGAGGACATTGGAGCACAAACAATGTGTAGCCAAATGGGTGGAGAGGAGGAGCAGGAGAAACCAGAACAGCCAGAGGGAGATGAGGAGGATGAGGCAGATGACCCAGACACACCGTGGAACTATGCAGTGGAGATGGATGCAGGGAGTCCCTCGGAGTCACTTGCGCAAATGGCCCGATGCATGCTGACTTCCTTGCGCAGTGACAGCCGAATTGTCACCATTCAGCAGAGAGATGACTACACCCGGTGAGAGGGAGGACAAACTGAACTACTATAGAGACATGCTATGTAGCAAGTTGGCCGCTGCCTATCTGCGCCATCGTCAATCCTCTCGCATGTCCGACCGAGGGGGCCCTGAGCCCTCAACTTGCACTAGCATGGCAGCTGTGGGATGGGGTGGGGGTGGCAGGAGCACTATCGGCTCCATCAGCAGCAGCCTGAGCCTAGAGTCGCTGATGAGCAGCTTTCTTCAGCCGCATAGTGAAGAAGCTGCTCATCAGCAGCTAGACACAGAGCAGACGTTGAACCAGCAGGTGGTGGCATACTTAGAGTGCACCCTGCCACCCGTCATCGAAGATCTACTGGGCAGCCAAACTGGATTTGTGGCCGCAACTGGACAAGTTTGCCCTGGAAAAGATGTCCTGCCCGGCCAGTAGTGTGGCATCAGAGCGGGTGTTTAGTGCGGCGGGGGCCATATTTACCCCAAGGAGAACTCGCCTGTCCACCCAAAATTTGGAGAGACTGAGCTTTGTGAAGATGAATCAGGCGTGGATGAGCCAGGATTTCCACCCACCAATGCCTGATGCAGCAGATTAAATTATCCATGCTGCCTCACCACACTCTGCCACTGGGTCACTGTATGGCCTCCTAAGGCTGTTGCTAACTACACATTATGTCACCTTGCCACTCTGTGGCCTACTAACGCTGCTGCCACCTTCGCACTCTGCTACTGAGTGACTGTATGGCCTCCTCATGCTGCTGCCACCTCTTCACTCTGCCACTGGTTCACTGTATGGCCTCCTAAGGCTGTTACTATCTACACATTATATCACCTTGCCACTCTGTGGCCTACTCACGCTGCTGCCACCTCCGCACTATGCCACTGGGTCACTGTATGGCCTCCTCATGTTGCAGCCACTTGGTCACTGTATGGTCTCATACCGCTGCCATTGGTTCACTGTATGGCTTCCTCATGTTGCTGCCACTGGGTCACTGTATGGCCTCCTCATACCGCTGCCATTGGGTCACTGTATGGCCTCAGGGCGGGGGCCCCTCATACCACTGCCACTGGGTCACTTTATGGCCTTCTCATGTTCCTGCCACTGTGTCATTGTATGGCCTCCTCATGCCGCTGCCACTGGGTCATTGTATGGCCTCCTCATGTTGCTGTCACTTGCTCACTGTATAGCCTCCTCATGTTGCTGTCATTTGGTCACTGTATGGCCTCATGTTGCTGCCACTGGGTCATTGTATGGCTTCCTCATGCTGCTGCCATTGGGTCACTGTACATCCTCCTCATGACGCAGCCACTTGGTCACTGTATGACCTCCTCATGTTGCTGCCACTTGGTCACTGTTTGGCCTCCTCATGCTGCTGCCACTGGGTCACTCTATGGCCTCCTCATGCCGTTTCCACTGGGTCACTTTGCGTCCTCCTCATGCTGCTGCCACTGGGTCACTGTATGCCCTCCTCAAGCCGTTTCCACTGGGTCACTTTATGTCCTCCTCCTGCCGCTGCCACTGGGTCACTGTATGCCCTTCTCATGCCGCTGCCACCGGGTCACTGTATGGCCTCCACATGCTGCTGCCAACTTCACATTGTCACCTTGTCACCAGCAACTTGGCCAGGTGGCTCCGCTTCCGTCTCCATGTTCTCACACCATTGGTCTTTCAACAATGTCCACCTCATCCTGCACTGTTTCCTCAGCCTCCACTTCAGGGACAATTCACAGTGCTCCTCCAGCATACCACATGTGCAGGGCACAGTGGTGTCACACTGTTCTACACCTTGTTTGCCTGGGTGAACAAAGTCACACAAGGGAGGAATTGGGTCACTGTATGTCCTCCTCATTCCACAGCCACTGGGTCACTGTATGGCCTCCTCATGCCGCAGCCACTGGGTCACTGTATGGCCTCTTCATGTTGCTGCCACTTGGTCACTGTATGGCCTCTGTATGCCGTTTCCACTGGGTCACTCTGCGTCCTCCTCATGCTGCTGCCACTGGGTCACTCTATGCCCTCCTCAAGCTGTTTCCACTGGGTCACTGTATGTCCTCTTCATGCCGCTGCCACTGTGTCACTGAATGCCCTCCTCATCCCGCAACCACTGGGTCACTGTATGCCCTCTTCATCCCGCAATCAATGGGTCACAGTATGCCCTCCTCATGCTGCATGCACTGGGTCACTGTATGCCCTCCTCGCGCGCCACGGGCACGTGCCCCTCGCTGGGTCCTGAATGCCCTCCTCATGCTGCACCACTGGGTCACTGTATGCCCTCCTCATATTGCTGCTACCGGGTCACTGTATGGCCTCCTCATGCCGCAGCCACTGGTCACTGTATGCCCTCCTCATGCCATTTCCACTAGGTCACTTTATGGCCTCCTCATGCCACTGCCACTGGGTCACTGTATGGCCTCCTCATGCTGCTGCCACCTCCACATTATGTCGCCTTGCCACTCTGTGGTTTCCTGATGCTGCTGCCAACTCCACATTATGTTGCCTTGCCACTCTGTAGACATATATGTGGAATCGACAAATGACGGTGTAAAAGGAGTGCGCTCTTTCATTCTACAGTAGGATGTTGGGCCTCTGCACGGTTCTTTCTACCTGGCACTAACATGGACCTGTAAGGCTGGGTTCACACTTGAGTTAGTTGGTCAGTTTTGGCCCCGTAACTGTCCAAATAAGTGAAGTGTGCAGTGGTTCTAAAAGCGACGCCTGTCATGTGCATGTCATACTGACTCACAGTATTGTTTGACCACCACAGTAGGCTCCCTATGTGTGTTACTGCAAGGCACAGTGTTCTACACCACTATACCGGCTCTCTGAAGCTAGGAAATAGGTGTTTTTTAGCGATATTCGCCGCAAATTGATTTGGATCAAAGCAAGTTTTTTTGGAACTTTGAATCGGACTGCAAAATCGAACTTTTGAGAAATTTGCTCATCTCTAACCATGTAACAATTTTCAAAAAAATATTTGTTCCCAGTTGTTAAGTGTGTTTTCCTGATTGTTTGTACCTTAAATGAATAGAAAAAAGTTATTATTCCCTGTAAACTTTGCTTTTGTGGTCAGCACAATGATATTTTGAAATTGATCTATTTTTAAGGATATTCGCAATATTTCAAGATACTTAAGAAGCTTCTGGAATTGTGAGAACTATCAAGAAGTTTCTAGAACTGCCCAGAATTATCTAGAACTTTCTGGGACTGTACAGAATTGTAGGTAGCTGTATAACTACAGTTATATAGGGCCACTATAGCCCTTCCTGAGAGATGGAGAGACAGGATCTAATTGATTGGTATTGCATAGTAAGTGGGCAATGGCCATCACAGACAAAGGGGAATTGACCTAGACAGACAGGTGTGAATTCAATATCTATTCAGATTCTGATAATGACTGTATTCACACTTCACCCCACACCCATTACAGGGGGAGCTTAGGAATGTAAACGTATATATTGTGTGTTACTCTGGTAACGGGTGATCAATCTTGCTCTGCTGAATCCTCAGTACACTCTTGAACTTTAATACTGCATGGAATAAAGACCATTTTTATCAAGTTTGGAGAGACATCCTTTTTCCCTTACAGTACACAGCAACTTAGTCAATTTAGATGGCATGAAGAGGTTGCATACATCCAGCAGACGCATTTTGCTACGTATGTGGCCAGTTTATAAAGACAAGAGCGAAAAAGTACTCTGTGGAAGCATCTGCTAAGATGCGTGAGGCCTACAAAGCATACTTCGGCATGCCTGTTGGTGACCAAGACAAACCATGGGCTCCTCATTTCACATGTGAGCACTGCAAGAAAACTCTTGAAGGTAAGTGGATAAATGCTACTCTCTTAAACAGCAGATTAACTGTGTTAATATTGTAAATATCACTAGTCATTAGTGTGAAATTGGCCTAAATCAAATTCTCAATCCAAATATTATTTTGTTTGCTTATATGTTGGTACAGGGGAGAGAAGAGAGCCATGCATTTTGCTATCCCAAGAATTTGGCGTGAACCGACTGATCACTCAACAAATTGCTACTTCTGCATGGTGGACCCTTCCAAACGTCGCACTGGCAAAAATGCACCGCCTGCTTTCACCAGGACATTATGAACTTTGAACGCCGTTACCAAGGACAATATAACGAAAACATGATGGGCGACTATATTTGGGGATTGATTCGTGAAACTGATTTGCAGTATAGTTGTAAATCTCGGAAAACCGCACACTTCTGAACAGTTTTTGGTAATCTGTGTAAATTTGCAATGCATATAGTGTTCTTATCTGACTGTATAAATGAGAAGATGCAAAATCGTCTGTTTCTATAGTAAAAATGCATAATTTTCGTTGCCGTGGTCACAAAAGCGAAGTTTATGATGAATGTAAGCAATTTTTAATTTTTTTTAGACATAAGCAATTGGAATATAACATTTAAAAGCTGGGAACAAAATTTGTGTTACATAGATATCTTATATTATCATTATTACATACTGTTACTATTTGTTTTGTGCGTAGCAGGCACAAGTTATATTTTCTGAAGAGGTGAGCTTTTAGGTTCGTTTTGAAAGTTTCAATCAAGTAGTACAGTCGGATATGTTGGAGTAATGTGTTTCAAACTATGGGAAAGGCACAGGAGATATCAAAGACAGTTATGGGAAGAGCAGACAAGTGAAGAGCAGAGAAGAAGGTTTTGTGCAGAGCGGAGATTATCTGTAAGGAGGTTTGAGTTAGGGGTTAGAAATGTATCGAGGAGAGAATTGTGGACGGCCTCGTATGTCTTATATATAATTGCCCCTATCCAATGTGGGGGCCTAGCCTTTCTGGATATTATATTATCATGCCACCCAACTGAGACATTTAGCTTCCTGGTCTACATCCTTTGACCAACCGCATTCTCCTGTTTGCCGATTTGCAGTCCCGCCATGGTCTTCCCTCCAACACAGCCTATATTTACTAACAGGTCCTACATTTTGGTTCCTCTATATTTAGTACATGTCCTTTTCCCCAACCCATGGCCTTTGAATGTATCTGTATCAATGGACCCGTTAATCCTGGTCTTATATCAAATATATATTTTATTCTTGACGCATACCCAAGGTTTCTGACTTTTTTATGCCAGAAAAAAAAAAAAAAGAATAATAATAAATCTGCCCCACAGAACATGGGTTTGGTAAAGGGCAGTTTTCTTGCAGCATTAGGCTTTGAAGGGGTTCATCAGTTTAGTTTCAGAATTTAACTGTGTAAACAATCTAAATTTATGTGGCACTTTCTTCACTTTATCATTTTTGAAATCTTGGCAGGCATGTGTTAGTAATAATTAAATTGAAAAATATGATTTTATATGAACAATACATGAACATCTTTACCGTTTTGATTTCATGAGTTGAAGAGATTGGAATTAGAAAATAAACTTTACATTTATACCATAATAGACAAGACAACTACTGGCGTACACTGCCTCTATGTATATGGACATAGGTTTGATGTAAACTTATATGCTTTGAGAATGATGATGTAGCAGCAGGTCTCTTTTTATAGCTGAAATATATAAAAGCTAAGATTTTCACTGAGAATTTTATGTTGAATAGGAAATAGTCCAAATCTGTAATGGATTTTGGAAAACATCTAAACCATGAATTATTTTGATAAGGCAAGTTGCCTTGTGCTTCCACAGAGAGATTGCTGGGCTTAAATCTCAAGTAATTCAGGTTTTATTATTGTGAACATTTATATTGTGACACTAAAATCTTGGAATTTCCAAACTTGAGAATTTGCAGTCTACATAAAAATGGTCTGTATTGTCCATCTGGACAATACTTCCATCTATTTTAGCAGGACTGTACTTATTGTAGTACAGCTAGACCCACTGTGTCACCAAATGAATTTGACTTCAGGTTACTCCTAAAGGCTAAGTGGTACCCTAGTATTTACCCTTTAACTACCATATGGGGATCTAGACTTTGCTATAGGAAAACCACACGGTTTCTTTCTCATTCAGTAATAGCTGGGAATTCTGTGAAAAGAATATGCAAATAAGTTCTCCTTTGTCATAAAGGGGAACTTGCTCTAGTGCCACCCTATAGATCAATGTCTGGTTTTCCTTAAATCCAACCGTCATTGTTCTATATGGTGCCAAAGGTGGTGCTAGAGCAAGCCCCCTTTTCCATCAAGGTGAACTTATTTGCATATTCTTTCAACAGAATTCTTTGCAGGGCATGCATGGTCTTATCCCTGTACACATCAACGTGGCCTGATCAAAGCAACATATCCTTAAAAAGACATAGTTCTCCTTAGTTCTCATCCAGAGAGAGGGAAATAGATAATTTGAGTCTGAGTGGACAAGCTCTGCACTGCACTATGCACTTTTTTTTTTTTTTTTTTTTTTTTACATGCAGTCTCACTGGAAGTTACCCTTTGAGTTCAGAATCACTTTTTGTCAACCACAGCAGCAATACATTCAGTTTTTTTTAAAACACACAATCTGACCTGTAGTCAGTCACCCTTTGAGTGCCAAGAGTAACTATAGCAGCAGTGCTCTCTGTCTGACCTCAGCCATCCTTTGAGTGCCAATTCAAATCAGTTTTTTTTTTCAACTACAGCAGTGCACTATGTTATTTTTTACATACAGTCTGTGTGACCTGCAGCCACCCTTTGTGTAAATTACATTTAGAAAAAAATATTGCATTCTTTCCAGGCAGTAATTTCGTGCAGTTGTATAGCAGTTGTGTAGGCCACACTTAACAGGTAAATTTAGATAATGTCCACACAATAATATCTTGCATTTACGTGCCAGTTGCTTTACTATAGTCAGCCAGCACCCATAGCACAGGTAATTAATTACCTCTGCATAGAATTCGTTGTTGTGCTGATTGGACTGTTTCTCACCTATTCCTCCTAAAAATGTATCAATAAATTGATAATTGGGTGTTACGAATTGGGGTGGTACATACAATGACACACACCTGTTTGACAATGTGAATGCTAACACCCAGTTGTCAATTTAGTCACAGATATTTAGAAAGAATAACATAGGAACAACACAATGCAGAGTTATGAGAAACAATACTACAGAATTATTTCATGGGGATGCAAGTGCAGTATTTACAGAAACAGGCATTTACAGTGCTCCATTAGGACTGCTTTAGCCAAAATGGTATGTATCTAAGGGGGCATAGATATTTTAAGGTGTGTCTTGGGTCTGGTTTTTCAGTTATCAATAAAAGAATGTGCAGGAGAACCAACCAAGTTAAGCTAATCACTATATCACTAGATATAGATATATAATATAGATGTCATAGGGACAAGAAGAGCAGAAGGGTAGAGTTAAGGGAAGAGTTTCCCCCTCTATCAGCCAAAATGGAAAGCCATTCAAAAGAGCATCTCCTGGTTTGAAGGAATTGGCATGGTATTTTAGTACATGGCAGCTTATTTAGTATAAAAAAAAAAAAAAAAGAGTATGCACATGAAAACTGGGTCTGGTAGTATTTATTATTCTGTATCCTACAAGCAAATTCCTCATTTTTTAAAAGGGCCTTCTGCAGCAATTCTGTGTGGCATTAGATACACACACCTTTTCTGTATATCTGGTAGGAGCCTAAAAAATGCTGCTGCACACAAGGTACATTATGAGGACTTTTAAATGTTTATTCTTTTTGTCCTTTTTATAATCTGAAATGTGAAACAGGAGGATAAGATAGAGTTAACCTGTAACATTATAGAGCATCAATATTTTGCTTAGACTAGTAGAGCAAAAAGAATTTGCTGGAAATCAGACAATAAATAAATGCAACAATTGGTATTCACACATTCTGAATATTTTTATGAAAAAAGAAATAGGATACAATTAAATACTCTAAATGTTAGTTTATTATTTGATATAATTAAACAGCTGCTATTGTTTTTCGGAATCCAAAAGAATGCTTTGCAGAGCCCGGTCTGATGTCTAATTACAAAAACAGTGGCAAACACCAAGTTACGTTCTGTGTTAAATATCTCTTCATGTATTGTTTTTTTTATTGTATTTCTATAATACTTTTTGAAGTATTGTAATACCAGTACGTCATGCCTTTTAAGTTGCTGCACACTTCCAGTTTACAGGGTCTTATAAAACTGAAATACAGGGTTGAATAAAACTGAAATAGGCACATACACTACTGTTTAGAACCTACCCTTTATCCTCCAACAATGTGCATACTGCCATTTCTGTAAAGTGACAAGGAAATAAAAGACTAATGGTACGTTCAATGAGTCTGCTTTGTGTCTCTAAATGTCACCCAACCTCACCTCTCATATTAGAGACAGTGGGTACAGAAATCTGCAAACAGTAGCGCCAATTATACTGTTTTGTGCATGCTCAGTATATGCTTCTCAATATACAGTATATACAGTATAAGGCCAGATTCAGACCTGCATATTTAGTCTGAGAAAAACAGACCGTAAATCAGTTGTATTTCATAGAATGAATACTGTACAAGGACCCCGTTCAAAGCCTCATGATTATCTTTGGTTTAAATATTTCAATTCTTTCAAACTGTTTGGAAGGATACAAACGTGTCACACACAAAACTAAGGCGTGTAGTGATATGTTGAAAAGACTGCAAACCTTGAACAGTACCAGTACATCTAATGCACCCTCTATAGTAAATATACTCTTAAAATTTCCATGGGAAAACAAAAAACACCCTGCTCTTGCAGATTTCTCAACTTATGTTATTCATTACGAACTACACGTCATATACATACACATACCACCAAAAATGCTTCAGCTGTGCAATATGTTCCATATGTTCCAAAATCTGTTAAATTATGGCAGGGTAATTAGAGCCTTAAGTGAAACTTTTCAAGGGAGAAAATACCAAGAAGGAAGTAGAAGTAATGGTGATCATAAGTGTCTAATATTTTAGAAATTACGCTTTTTCTTACAAGCATTTACTGGTTGGCCAGTTTCCAATAAATTCAGCTAAAATATCTTAAAAATGTAAAATAAACCACTTATTAATTCAGAAAATATAACATTTTGGGGAAAAGTTACAACTTCAAACGATATGTAAAAGATAAAAATAAATGTAAATTTACACTGAAAAGGAGCAGTAAATGGGGTTGTCTTATGATTAAATATTATAATATAATATTATGTATAATATAATATTATGTATAATATATATTATCAGTTGGAGTAATTTTTAAAAAAATGATTCTGTGGCTAAACATGTACTGTGCTATCACATGCTTGTTATGTGTACAGTGCTGGTGAACACACATGCTCAGTAGCTTAGTCTTTCCACTACTCAATCCTTCTACATGGATGGTGGAGTGATTCTTGCTATTGTGCACAACAACCAAATAAATTAGCACTTCATAAGTGGCTTCTTCTTATCGGTCACATTAGGTAGATATGCTGCAAAGGAATCAACGGAAACCCAATGGTTGTCAATTAAACAAGTAAACAGGTGTAAACTGGTACTGTTCCCCCACTATGCTTGATTGTTGTAGACAGACAGTTAAACATTTCTTCCACTGCTTCGGTGTTCTGTTACTTCCAATTTTCTCAAGATTAGACTTCTCTGTCCACAAACCCGTATTAGTCACTTAACATGACCAGTTTCAGTACAAATGTTCTCTTTTGTTAGATATAGCTTTTTGATAGCACACACATTACACCTATTCTCTCACACTGATGATGATGACGAGATAAATCATTTGATTCCCTTCTATCTTAAAGATGGAAACCAGTTCTGATGGTGAAAGTTTTTGGTGGGCTCCATGGCTTTGCAAAGTCAATAATTTGTTTCTATATCTTTTAATTATTTTGGGATATCTAGTTTTAAAATCATTATAACTTACTATTTCACTATTTTACTTGGTTGCTTTTGGTCAATGTTGTAATAAATAAACTGAAGTTTTTCAGCTTTTTTTTGAGAACTGAAAAGTAGATAGCTATCACTTAAGAAACCTAGGATGTTAAACATGCAATCTGCACACAACATGTTAAAGAACAGGAGTAGTTAAGCAGTATATAAATATAATATATATAGTTTTGTGGGAAAAGATTCAGAACTTGGAATCTACTCAGTGAAATATCTGCTTGTTCTGGACTTAGGAGTCAAGTGGGTGGTCCTATTTATGATTAACCACACTTCCTGTGCATACCTAGATAGCTGCCAATCAGTGGGTAAGACTACCTCCTGGATTTGTAAACCAAGAATAAGCAGAAATGTTAGGGAATAAATTACAAGTTATGCCAATTCTTTTCTCTCAAAACTATATATCAAGCTACTCAGAAAATTCTGTTATATAACATGATGCCACCATATAATATTCTATGTTCAATGTGACAGGTTCCCTTTAATGGCTATTTTCTCTAGAAGTTATATAAAAACAGGGTCTTTTGCACATTGCTTTTAGAAGTCAAATACACACATAGTTTTAGGCCTTATTCACACATCCACATTTTGCAGACGTGTGATCTCCATGATATTCACAGATAGCACACCATCCTGCTAATTCGCGGGTAGTGTGCTGCCCATTAATTGATCTATTTTTCACGTCTGTGAAAAGCAGATCAACTTTTTGTTTTGTTTAATTTCCTATACTTTGTATGTCTCTGGGATGTCATCGTTTCTTTTCATGAACCCACAGATTATCATTGTTGTAATGCATCCACAATGCATCAGCATCAATGAAAAAAAAGGACGTGCTTCCATTGTTTTTTAGCAGACCTACAATCTGTGAATGAAAAAAAGGAAACATCTGAATGAATAAATTGAAAGGAATGGATATACATTCCATCTGCAAAAAAAATCCTGACATCACACATATGTGAAATACAGACATATGAATAAGGCCTTACATCACATGAGATCTTCTAAAGCATCTTAAATTATATGACCATAACATAAATTCGTCATAGATAAATGAGAAGGAGAAGGAGACCTTAAGCGTGGATGAACACATTATATAGAACTTCTTCTACCATGTAATTCTTTGCCTATAGGAAGGATTCTAGTGGTGTTTATTTAATGGGGTCGGCTATGTGTCATTGATAAACCAATCTAATCAGTATAGAGTGTGCATTAGCAATAAATGTAACATATTTAAGGCATTCCTTGTACTTAATTTTATGCTTTGAAGTACTAGATTCAGTCAGCACTCTTACTTTTGATTACTACTGAATAAACAGGCTACAAGAAGAAGATAACATTCACAAATGGAGAATAGTATACTAATAAAACCAACAAATAAGCTAATAAATTATAACCTCTGCTAACTATGCTTTTTTGAAAATTGAACAAAAATTGACAATATGGCTGCATATAAAATTAAATATAGGATAATGCACTGTATAATATTTTTTTATTAATAAGCGACACCTATGTAGCTGATGTACAAATATAGCAAAATTGTGTAATGCATACAGATGAAACAATGTTTAACTTGACTTTCTGCAATGTGATGTAGTGTCAAGTTAAACACTATTTCATCTGTATGCATTACACATTTGTGTGACTAATAATCCTGACTAATTTATTCTAGCATTTATATTTCAAACTTGGTAAATAAAGTCTACCATATTGTACATATAACCTCTGGGTAGATACTGGTTGTCCTAGCAGAGATCCAGTAATGTTCACTGGACAAATAATTCTTGGCCAGAAATAGCAAAACTGTCTAGTGTCACTTACACAAAAGGTGACTACTACTTAAGTATCCAACACTTACCCATGAAAATGACAAAGAATTGTCTTCCTTTTTCTAGGGGAGAGCTATTATCTACCTATCTGTCCATCCATCTGTCCCCCACTCCCTGCTGCATTGTCCTATGGAATCTACTTTGCTTGCATAATATCACGTTGTTTATGAATTCATAAGGGTTTTTTGATATTTCTCTCTGTTTTTTTTTAAGTTTCGACAACCCATTTTTTCTACTTTCTTGCTTTCTGGGACATTACAAATCATCTTATTTATATGGAGATGAAGTAATTTGACATTTATAAATGCCATACATTTGCATATAAAAGTATTTTAATTCTTGCAAACTAAATGCAACATTTAAGGATTTAAATAGCAAGAATTTTATACAGCTAAATTGTTTTTTATTAATTACAATTATGTAGTAATGTGATACATGCAGAACACCATCATTTGACTGACTGCATGCATATGTACAATAAAGCTCTTTACCAAAGAAATAATTCATATATTAAAACCAGTGGAAATCATAAAGAATACTGAAAAAACTGAGCAAAAGTGAGGGTTATTTGCTATTTTCATGTGTCTTTCTCATGGAATATTTATAACAATGTATAATTTCTAATTCTCTAGCAATGCAGAGCAGCATATTATGAGAACAAGGCCACTGTATTAATAGTCCAGGGGCTGTTGCCACACAGTGTTCTGAACGCAGTCATTGCTAGGGCTGCCAATATTTTCATTTAAGTATGTGAAAGCTTTATATGATTATTGGCCAAACAATAACTTGCAAAATCATATTGCCAGTAAATAGGAAAAGCCACTAACTAGTCATTTCTTTCATATAGGCATCAAGGTTAGTGTATTGATGTATTGGTGTAATGGAATTGTTACTTAAAGGGTTTGTCTAGGATAACCACTTTTTTATATATGAGGCTGGGTAAGGTGAAAAAAAAAAAAAAAATTCTCACCTGTCGCCACTGCTCCGGTGTCTCCCAGCGTGGTCCGGTCCTGCGGCTCCAGTGTTTTTTTCTGGCGGAAGTCCCTCTACACATAACTGCAATCACCGGCCTCAGTGGCCTAAGCAAAGGATATTCCGTGTCCTTTCCTTAGGCTGCTGATTGGCCTCAGTAGTCACTGATGAGTATGTTTTGTTTTTTCAACTTCCCCGGCCTCATATTAAAAAAAGCTACCAATAATCCAACACTGTTCTGGTTAGCAGAGTCTAACGCACTCCTGAGGTATTCCGTAGAGCCTGCTGCAAAGCAAGTTGGAGTTTGATGACTGGGAACAGGTTACACAACAGAACTGGTGTCAGAAAATAGTTGCACTTGTTGGTGATGTGCTGTCTCTTAGCTCTTTATTAACTGTTTATTATTTTCTTTTCACTCCCCGATTTAAACATGAGATTATTTACAGTGACGTGTACCTCGTTCCTTTGCCCCGCACCTCCTCTTCTTCCTTCCCCTCTCTCACCCTGCTATACATGTAAAAAATTTTAGTACATGTTGTTCACTGAATTTTGGTGTTGCCATTCTGCAACATCATGTGTATTATCCCCCTCATTTAATGAAAGAAAAACACACAATGGTCACAGAAATAACTTAAAAAAGCCAGACTAGAATTTGCCAAACTACATGGTGACAAGCCACAAAGCTTCCGAGAGAATGTCCTATGGACAGATGAGACAAAAATCGAAATTTTTGGCAAGGCACATCAGCTCTATGTTCACAGACAGAAAAATGAAGCATATCTTGAAAAGAACACTACTGTGAAACATGGCGGACTCTCTTTATATTCTGGGACTGCTTTGCTGCATCTGGCACAGGGTGTCTTGAATCTGTGCAGGGTACAATGAAATCTCAAGACTATCAAGGGATTCTAGAGAGAAATGTGCTGCCCAGTGTCAGAAAGCTTGGTCTCAGTCGCAGGTCATGGGTCTTGCAACAGGATAATGACCCAAAACACACAGCTAAAAACACCCAAGAATGGCTAAGAGGAAAACATTGAACTATTCTGAAGTGGCCTTCTATGAGCCCAGACCAAAAACTTATTGAGCATCTTTGGAAGGAGCTGAAACATGCCGGCTGGAAAAGGCACCCTTCAAACCTGAGACAACTGGAGCAGTTTGCTCATGAGGAGTAGACCAAAATACCTGTTGAGAGGTGCAGAAGCCTCATTGATAGTTACAGGAATCGTTTGATTGCAGTGATTGCCTCAAAAGGTTATGCAACAAAATATTAAGTTAAGGGAACCATCATTTCTGTCCAGGCCTGTTTCATGAGTTTTCTTTTTAAAAATATTCTGTTGAAGCATGGTTGAAAAACAATGTCTGACTTTCATTTGTTCATTTTCATAGAATTTTATATATTATTACTTTTGTCAGATTCAAGTTATTTCTGTGACCATTGTGGGTTTTTCTTTAATTAAGTGAGGGGGTACCAACAATTTTGTCCACTTGTGTACATTAGCCTGATTAAAACCAGAAGAGCACAGGAGTATCCAAAATGTCCAGAAGTTCATAAATAAAGCCAAATCAGCAAGAGATTAAATAAGTAAGCCAAAATCAGTAACCAGAGATAAACCAGAAAACCAGTTACGTTCTGAGAACATAGCCAAATTACAAATGTAATCACAGGCATTTGACAAGTCTCAGTGCTAGTTTTAAATACTCTGCCTCAGCTCAGGATTAGACAATGAGGCAGCACTCTGAATAGTAGGCCTGGCAAACCTAAAGCTATTGCTGTGAGCAGTACTGCACTAAAGAGAACAATGGATACAAGTCAACTGAACCCCTTGATTTCAGTGGTACAGACCTTCATCTAATTTGTATTGGGGCTACCCATGAGGCAGCAAGGTTACAACAGTTGGATTTCAACTGCCTAATCCTTTTATTCTCTGGCAGTTGTTATTACATATTTACTATAACAGCAACATACTCCCTTCACCTTATAGAGAACACACCCATGCTTGACAAAGCTTTCATGCATACAGGAGGAATGGAACAGTTCAGTTTCTGCTCAATAAGCATTTGAGCAGGTTTATCATGTGTAGTCACCTTCAGGTTACTGTACTGTATATTCTCATGCAGAAGACTTTCCACTGAAAGTCTGTTTCATATTGTACATTCAAATGGGTTTTTCTCTAATAATAATAATAATAATAATAATAATAATAATAATAATAGTCCTTTAATAGTCCCACAATGGGGAAATTCAGTGTGTTACAGCAGCAAAGATAAGATAAGATAAGCAGATACAAATACAACATGTACAGGAATGTTCCAAGGTGAGAGGCATTACATTAATAGCAGACAGACAGATAGGAAGTAGCGGGGGGGGGGGGGGGGGGGATTTAACAGGCAGAGAGATATTTCAGTTCTCTGTGTGTAATGATCTCCGCTTAGGTCGGTGTTGGTGGTACATCCTAACCGCGGTGGGGAGGAAAGACTTCCGATAGCGCTCCTTCTCACACCTAGGGTGGAGCAGTCGGTCACTGACAGTACTGCTCAGCGCGATCACAGTCTCATGCATGGGATGGGACTTCTTCTTCTGCATGGAGCTCACCACGGACAGTATCCTTCTGTCACCCACCACCTGCACTGGGTCCAGTGGGCTCCCCAGGACAGAGCTGGCCTTTCTAATCAGCTTGTCAAGTTTATTTCTGTCCCTGGTTGATATACTGCTCCCCCAGCAGGCCACTCCAAAGAAGATGGCTGATGCCACTACCGAGTTGAAGAAAGTTCTAAGAAGTGCCCCCCGGATTCCAAAGGCTCTCAGTTTCCTAAGCAGGTAGAGCCTGCTGTGGCCCTTCCTGTACAGGGTCTCCATATGATCTGCCCAGTCCAGCTTATTATTAAGGAGCAAACCCAGGTACTTACAAGTGTTCACAATCTCGATGCCCGTCCCCAGGATGTCCACTGGTTTAGGAGGGATTCTGCCTTTGCGGAAGTCCACCACCATCTCCTTGGTCTTCCCCGCGTTAATCTTCAGGTGGTTCCGGTGGCACCAGTCCACAAAATCCCGGTTCAGTTCTCTGTACTCCCTGTCATCATCATCTGTGATGAGACCCACTATTGCAGAGTCGTCAGAATACTTCTGTAGGTAGCAGCTGGATGAGTTGCACCTAAAATCTTCAGTGTACAGTGTGAAGAGGAAAGGGGCGAGAACCGTACCCTGAGGTGCCCCCGTATTACAGATCACGGTACCTGACACACAGTCTTGGGCTCTCACGTACTGAGGTCGATTTGTGAGGTAGTCTAGGATCCAGTTGGAGAGGTGGTGGTCCACTCCAGCAAGGCCCAGCTTGTTCCTCAATAACCTGGGCTGTATGGTGTTAAAAGCACTGGAGAAGTCAAAGAACATTATTCTCACTGTGTTCCCTGGTTTCTCCAGGTGAGACAGAGCCCTGTGCAGAAGATGGATGATGGCATCATCTACCCCAATGCCCGGCCGATAAGCAAACTGGAGGGGGTCCATAGCGGGGCTCACTAGAGGGCGGAGATGTGTGAGAACCAATCTCTCTAAGATCTTCATCAGGTGGGATGTCAGTGCTACAGGTCTGTAGTCGTTGAGGTCCATAGGGTGAGGTTTCTTTGGAACTGGTACCACACAAGAAGATTTCCATAATTCAGGGACTATTTCCTGCCTCAGGCTCATATTATACATATATGTAATTATACCACACAGCTGGTCCCCGCAAGTCTTAATTAGCCTTGCACTGATGTCATCTGGCCCTGCGGCTTTCCTCGCCTTGATCTTTTTCATCTCCTTCTTCACCTGGGCCCGTGTGAAGGTCAGACTGTGGCCAGATAAAGACGGATTTCTGGATTTACTGGTCTGTTGGGAAGTGGCCGCATGGGGAGAAGTCATTGTGGTGGGGGAAGCTGAAGGACATACTGGGGTGGGAGGAGCTGATGTGTGATCAAATCTGTTGAAGAATAGGTTTAGTTCATTAAGCCAATTAACATCTGCCTCAATCTGGCAGACAGACTGTTTATGACCTGAAATTGACTTAAGCCCCTCCCAGACCCCGCTTATGTCTTTTCTTTCCATTTGCTTTTCCATTTTTTCTTTATAACTGGCTTTTCCCTGCCTGATTTGATGCCTCAGCTCCTTTTGTACTTCCCTCAACCCCTCCTTATCTCTTGTCCTGAATGCCATCTTTTTTTCCTTAAGTAGTGTTTTTATATCAGAGTTAATCCATGGTTTGTTATTGGAGAAGCACCTCACCACTTTTGTGGGTACTGTGTTGTCCACACAAAAATTAATGTAGTCCGTTATGCAGTGTGTGAGTCC
Source organism: Leptodactylus fallax (assembly GCA_947044405.1). Taxonomy (NCBI): domain Eukaryota; kingdom Metazoa; phylum Chordata; class Amphibia; order Anura; family Leptodactylidae; genus Leptodactylus; species Leptodactylus fallax. The sequence goes on from CAMRHE010000414.1 coordinate 469,391, forward strand.
TTCTATGTCTTCTCCATAAGAATCCTGCAGCACTTCCCATGCGGTTGTGTCAAAACAATCCCTCAGAGCCTCATCACTCTCCTCGGACCATATCCTCACTGTGCGGGTGACAGCTGGTTCTCTACGTACAAGTGGCTTGTACACAGGTCGGAGATGTACTAGGTTGTGATCCGATCTCCCCAGGGGCGGTAGGGCTGATGAGTTATATGCCTCCCTCACGTTGGCAAAGAACAATTCCAGTGTTTTGTTGTCTCTTGTGTGGCAGGTTACATACTGTGTGAAACTGGGCAGTGTGGATGATGGAGAGGCATGGTTGAAATCACCCGACAGAAGAAAGAGGGCCTGGGGATGTTTTAACTGTAACTGGCTCAGCGTGGCTTGTAGGACCTCGCAGGCAGTGTCAGCTTTCGCAGAGGGGGGGACATATGCAGCTATCACGATAACATGTGATAGTTCCCTTGGTAGATAGAAAGGTCTCATGCTCACAGCTAATAGTTCAATGTCCTTACAGCAAGTTTGCTCCTTAATCACAATGTGCCTAGGATTACACCATCTATTATTCACAAACATTGCCAGCCCTCCTCCTTTCCTCTTACCGCTCTCCCTTGTCCTGTCTGCCCGAAGGAGTTTAAAACCATCCAAGGAGACCAGAGGGTCAGGAGTAACTTCAGTGAGCCAAGTCTCTGTAAGTAGCATCATGCTGCACGCCCGAAACTCCTGATGATGCTTGGTGAGCGCTGTTAGTTCATCCATCTTGTTTGCAAGAGATCTCACATTGCCCATGATGATGGAGGGAACAGCTGGTCGGTAACGCCTCTTTTTAATCCTCTGAAGAGTACCAGCTCTGCATCCCCTCACCCGCTTTTTCTTTCTCCAAAGCTCGCGGGGGATGTGTGACCAGATGGTATGCCGCCCTGCTGTGCCTCTGAGCTGCAGAATTTCCTCTTTTTTATAGACAAAGGAATTGTCTGCATACACAAAAGATCCCATTTTCAAGCAGAACAAAAAGACAGATAAAAAACAAACAAAAAAAAAAAAAGTATCACAAGGGTCCAAGTCTTTGTGTGTGTTTCTTCATAGTGCAAAGTCCTTAAGTAGAGAGGTACAAAACGAGACATAGAAAGAAAAATAAGATAGAGAGTCTCAGAGCTGCTGTAGCTGGCAGCCACTCCAGCGGCGCCATCTTGGGAAAAAAAAAAAAAGGCAATTACATACATTTCTGCAACAAATCTGGCAATTTTGAGTATATCCTTAATTTTTTGGGATGATCTGTGTGAACATATGTAGGGTGGTGGAAGCCACCCTCATCCACATTTGTAGATTTAAGTGTGTGACCGACGTGAATGTGTTCTTTGTTGCTTAGTACATTACATTGTCAAATTCATTTAATGCCAAAGCTGGTTACTCATTATCGCACTGTGTGTTTTGTATGCCGCTGTCACTTTAACTGTATCGCTGAGTCATTGCTCCGCTTCTGGTTCTGGTAATTTTTGGATAGGAGGCAGTGCAGTGGATCCCGGAATGTGCAATACTCCGTTTTGCCTCTTAGTTGTGCAGCTGGTGGTGCTTTTTCAAGTTTCCTACGGTACAGCCTACAAACACTGATTCATGATGACAGAGCCGGAAACTCTCCCTATATTAAGCATTTTTCCTTGTCTTTTGCGACTCCAGGTCAGAACTGTGGTGCGATCAGTGTGGTTACCTATCAGTGCAGAGTGACTGCTGCATACCCAGGATTTTACAGGAAGCCACTGGAGTGAACAATAGCCTTGAATAGCAGGGTCCATATGAGTTGAGCTCAACCCCTGTGTGAGCAGACGCACTGCTAAGTATCTCTCAGGGACTGTGACTCCAACGCTGTCTAAAGAGGTCATTATCTGCATACTGTGAAGCTGTTATGTAACTGCTGTGAACTAATCTGCTTTGAAGTTTTGCTGTAACTGGCTATCTTCCAATAAAGTGGTATCAAACTTTTGTCTTAAATGTGAAAGAAAATGAAGATTACTTTAAAATGGGTTTTCCAGGCCAGGATGGACTTTTGATATTTACATTCTATCTTTAGGATAGTTCATCAGTATGAGAGAAGTCTAACAGCTCACACCCTATCAGCTGTTCTCGGTTACCTCCTGTGCTGGAACTATACAGAATATCAAGCCAGAAAAGGAGAGTTTGTAGTGGCTGTGCCAGAATTCTGAAGCTCAGCTTGCATTCATTTGAACGGGAGTAAACTGCAGTACACCAGCAAGAACACTACAGTGTGCAGAGCCTTCTATTTCTGGCTCTTTAAACTGTATACAGTAGTTTTACCTCCAGAGCAACAGAGAAGAGTTGATCTTTGGGGGTAACATGAGAGACTGCCATTGATCTCATATTGATAACCTATTCTTGCTTACATACATAAAACAGCAAAACAAGTAGACAAACCAATATACAAATACACTAGAAACCCTTCCCATTCCCCTGGTTTTGCTGGAGAGAGAATTTTTTTCCATTATGGTTTCTTCGGTCATTATGTTGTGCCAAAACCAAATAGAAGGAAGAGTATTGTTCTTCCAGTTGCTCATAATCACACATTTTGCAAAAAAACAAAACAAAAAACTAAATACAAAAAAAACCTTTTTGTTTTGATACATTGGAACTTAAATACAGTGAGTACGGAAAGTATTCAGATCCCTTAAAATTTTTCACTCTTTGTTCCATTGCAGCCATTTGCTAAAAGCAAAACAGTTCATTTTATTTCTCATTAATGTACACTCAGCACCCCATCTTGACAGAAAAAAACAGAAATGTAGATATTTTTGCAAATTTATTAAAAAAGAAAAACTCAAATATCACATAAGTATTCTAATAACCTATGTACCTCTTGTCATACAACTCATTGCTCTGGGCTTTTAAGTTCTTTTAGAGCCAATTAAATGGATATTCCCAACTAACAAATTATGTCATGTGCGTCATGTTGTATCACTGGGATCTCAAGAATTTTGTGGCTTCTAAGAATGGACAGCTTTCTGCTCATGCTCTTTCCATTAATTTATATGAGAGATCAGAAAATAGCCAAGCAGGCAGTCTTAGACATAAATGGAGTGAGCTGCTCATGTATGGTGAACTATCCATTCTTAGCAGCTGGGGAGTAGGGTAACTGATCCCATTTAGAAGATAGATGCTGGTCCCACAGGTGGGGCCTGCATCTTTCAGACATTTATGGCATATCCATATCCATAGGATATGCCACAAATGTGTTAGATGAGAATACTTCTTTAATGGCTTGCCAGAAATTACCTCATTCTGAAATATAAGCTCATGTTGCACAGACACAGTTGAACAAAGTTGATTTGGATATAAACCAGCCATCAAACAGTCAAACTGATGGATTTGCTACTTACCGGCATTCGACAGCTTGCTATATATTATACATTTCAGCTGCAGAAGTCAAACAGTCCAAAATTGTTAATAAAAGCCAATTACAAAAGCGACTTTTATCCCTAAACACATACAATTATGTTTAAAAAAAATCTAAAAGTATCCAAAGGCTATAAGGGAGGTTTACAACTTCCTCCAAGCATATTAAACTGTCACCACCATGAGTACACAGAGTACATGACAACGATAAACAACATACCTATGTGCTATATGTCACTTTTGTAGATTTGGAGAAAAACAAGTTTGAAGTCTTATGCAAATGAGGCAGATGGTGCACTGGGGCAGAAATGCAGCTCCCTGGAGCATTGCTCTTGCTACTCAGACACCTACCATTTTCTGACTCTCCCCATTTAGTGTGAGTTGATCATCCCATTCTTATGACATCATCCATCCTACTTGAGCAGCAAGAGCAGTGTTCCAAGGAGCCTATGGCCCACCCCTAGCGAACCAACTGTCTCATTTGTATAAGACTTCAAACTTGTTTTTCTCCAAATCTACAAAAGTGGCACACATAACAAAAATATATCACTGTAATGTGCTAAGTAACACTGGTAACAGCTGAATATAGTTAAGGGAGCTGATAGTCTCCCTTTAATTGTCGTAATTTAATTGTCATTGTTTTAAAGTCTATAGACAAAAATTCAAACTGTGAAGCAACCACCCTATTCAGGTAATATACCCAAATGATCATAATTGCGTGCACTGCATTATACATTTTAGAAATACATTGTAGACATATACATTTTCAGTATGTAATAAATCACATATTGTGAGGAAAATAAGCATGCACAATATATGATTTTTGTAACGTTGTAGCAAAAGTATGAAGGTTTCTTTCATCACAGTACCAAAGGAATTTAGAAATACAATTTATCACATCTGCATGTATAGAATGCTCATTAATTTGGCATTATGTGCAACTCTAAAATCTAGTCCGGGTAACAGAGCTTATATAAATAAGTACATATGCTTTATAAATGTTTGATGAGGACACAGTGTTCAGGAACACAGGTGTTCTCTGCTCCCCTTTGAACAAGTATATTCAGTGTATCTATTTTTCTTCATAATAAACGGGCCAATTTTCAGAAAATAGTACATTGCAGAAAATGCTCTTTGATGCAAAAATAGGACAGGATTTTTTAATATTTCAGTTTAAAGAGGATTTTAAAGGGGTACTGTTTCCATAAATTTAGCACTAAGTGCTACTTTGCAATATACAGTACTTGCCTGTCATTGTGTGATTGAAAATGACTCCTGGGACACTTTATTTATTTATTTACTTAAATAGCGTCAACATATTCCTCAGCACTTTAAAGATATTGTCAACATTGTCCCAATTAGAGCTCACAATCTAAATTCCCTATCAGTATGTCTTTGGAGTTTGGATAGAAACCGGGGTACCCAGAGGAAACCCATGCAAACATGGGGAGAACATATAAACTCCAAGCAGATTTTGTCCTTGAGCCTTTGAAGAAATTGCCGTACCACTGGTTCCATGACCAAATCAATGTAATGCTGAGCTGTTAATGTACCTGAAATGAAGAACAGAGGGGTCTGGCTATCACACATTATTCCACCCCACACCATATTGCCTTATGATGTTTCCTTGTGAAGACCTCTTCATGGCATTACTCACGGAAAACGAGAGTCATCGCTCAAGAGGGCAGACCTCCAATTCCAGCCTACACTGCTAACTTGCAGTGATAGTTTTTTATAGTGGTGGTTTGAGGTCAATGAGACAATGGTATCTGGGCATCTGGCTCATCGCTCAATGTTGTGCAAATGCCTTCTGATGTTTTTTGTTGACACTGTTTGCCACCTTAGACTTAAGATGTGTCATTCAATTTCAGTTGCAGTACATGCCACTCTTACACTCAAATGTCTCCTGCAGTCATTCCAGTCACTCATTGTTCTCCCAACCCCTGAGACACGCTACTTTGATCAGTGTTGACATCTCAGCCTAGGCACCTAGCAATCTGATAAACCAAGTGATAAACCAAGGTCTCTCAGTTCAAGTATTATGTCCTTCTCAGTTTGCAACAATTGGCAATAACTGGCAGATCAACAAACAGGAAGCATTAGTTGTGGAGCATTAATGGGGTTAAAACTTACAAATGTCTCGAGATTTGAGATTAAAATGTTTGTAAATTGCTTACTGTATATATGCTGTTTTTGATGAAATTTTGCTGATGTTTGATGGTTGATTCTTAATGGAGCTCAGATACACTTGTGAAAATGTTCATCTAAGGCTAACATGTACACAAATGTGTGCATGTATGGGTCTGTGAGAAAACAGAACAGACAGATGGCACATGGATCATATCCATGTGCTTTTTAAGCCCTCTATGAACCAATACATTTCAATTAATGATCCCGCATCACAAAATGGACAGTAAAAGGACCTGTACCTATTTTGCGTCCGGGCTCATGGCCCTCCACACTGACCTGTGATAATACATGGTCGGGTGTATAGGCAAATAAGAAAAGAATGGGTCTGTGTGTTATCCGTTAAAAACAGAGATAGCACACTAACAAAGCACACTTTATTTCAGAAATCTCTGCGATTACTTGCACACTGTTGACTTTGAAGTAAGGATACAGAGTATTTGTCCTATTGACTTGAATGGGATGAAGCTGCAGTATCCTCCATCACGACTAGTAAGTAGTTGGTGTGCAGGTAGACAGACTCATAAACAATAAAAAGGTTACAGCTCTCGCTCAAGCACCATGGCACCTTCTAACAGTTATTCACCAGTTAGCCACCAATATAATATTGATATTCTACCCTAGGGATGGGCTATTAATATTGTAAAAACTAAAAGACCTTTAATATGAAGTCCCAAGTTACACAAAAGCACAGTTAATAAAACAAGCCGAAAGAATGTGATAAAGAGAATTGTAAAATATCTTGAAGGGAGCCGCTATGAAAGAATTAATAAATTGTTCTATATAATAATATTAAATGTACTTTATATTGATTATCTCTTGGACAGAGAACCCATTCTCTTACTAATGTGTGAATCATATGAATATTTAGTGACTAACATACTTTGGGTAGTTTGCAATTTGCCACCTTGCCATGAGGTCACTTTGTTTTGGAAGATGTGCATTTAAAGAGGATCAGTTAGTTCTCCTGACATATCTATCACAGTAGATAATTGTATTCCTCATAACATAGCAACTCTAGAGCATCTTTGTTTATAAACTTTGTGCTATTCCGTACCTCTGTTACTCCTACTACAAATTTAGGAATAAATTGACAACTGGGTGCTACCATTCACCTGTCAGCACTGATTGGACAATGTCCAATTGTATATGAAAACTCCCCCAACTGGTTATAAATTTCTAGGAGGAATAACAAAGGTTCGGCACAGCACAGAGTTATGAGAAAAGATGGTCTTTTAGTGCTATTTCTTGAGAAATTAAATTAGCTTCTAAAAAAGGCATGTCAGGAGAGGTGACGTGCTTTTTTTTTTTTTTAAAAGGAATGGTAAAGATGGATATTTACTATTTTGGTTTATTAACTGTAATAACTTCCATGATGTGAGACATTTTGCAGCAGCTATAGAAAAATACAATGCACTCTGATTGCATTAAAAAGGACTGACTTGTTTATGACTCCAAATCACCTCTTTAGTCTCTCAACAAAGCCTTTTCTCAGCATCACAAAGAAGGAATATAGCAAGTGGAAGACAAGGAAGTGATTTGTAGTGATTTAAGCGGCAAGGAAGCGATTAATAATTAGCAAGAGAACAATGACTATGCCTCAATAAGGCAATTCACTTGATGACCTTTGATGGTCACTTCAAGTCAAGTGTTGTGGTACGCAGAGGAGAAAGCATAGGGTTTACAAGATGAACTCTCTTAAAAGGCAGTTTAGAGAAAATCATTAGGATAAATACTGTGCATATATTTGTTAACTCACATATTCATATGTTGCAGCGTTTGATTTGACCCCAATATCTTGCTGCAGCTTGATATCTTATCACAGAACACAACCAAAGTCATTGAAAAAGCAATGAGAAAGCTGAGTAAGGCTAAGGTCCAAAGCGCTATGGAAAAAACCGCGGCGGCAACACATCATGGTTTATCCCGCAGCACTCTTTACAGGAAGTCCATAGAGGTTTTCTCTGCGGACTTTCTGCTTCCATTATACCTAGAGGGAAACCGCTGGCGTTTCTCTAGCTATAATTGACATGTTGCGATTTACAAAACTGCTACGGTTTTGGAAATCGCAGCGTCTCTGCTGCACGTATTTTCCCGCTCTGTGGGGATGAAATTTGTTGGAATCCCATCCACTACACAGTGACTGTAATATGCTACGTGGAGCCCTGGCCTAAAAGTTTGAAGGGAGTCTGTCATCAGAACCCAACATAACCCAGCCCCAAAGATAGTGAGCTTAGGGCCACCTGAATCAAAACAGTGTTTTCCCTTGTGAATCATTGCCTGGTACCTTTTTCGCCAATATGCAAATTGCTCTTTGGAGCAATGAGGGAGTTGCCATTGTTCCATAAAAGTTATTTGCATATTAGCAAAAACTTATATCTTACCAATGGAGACACCGATTCACAAGGCGAAAACACTATTTGATTCAGATGGCCCTCACCTACTGTATATATGTGCAGGACTGGGTTGATATGCTGGGTTCTGTGGCAGAATCCCTTTAACAGAAAAGCAAAGTGGCAGCCTACAAGTCTCATAAAGCAGTGACATTACAGTGCTTTTCTTACTGTATGCTGTTACTCAACTATATAAACCAACCACACTTACTTTGAGATTTTGAATGACCATCATTATCCCTACAGATTATGTTACATTTTCCACTGTCCTTGTCATTGCTAAATATGTAATTTTTGGGAGGAAAATCACACCAGTGCCAGTACTTTTCACAGCTTTGTGATTTTCTCTTTTATATATATTTTCAGTCATTGGAACTGCTTTAAATATAGATAATAAATATATTTTATGTAAGTCTGTCATAAAAAAAATCTAAATTTCTGTAACTGGGTAGTAAAATTGTATTGCTCATAAACAGAACAAAGGCTTTTTCAGCATTTGGTGCATATGCCTGGAAAAAGCCTCAATATCTGCACCAAATATAAACCCCACACATGCAACTGTATATGACTGTATATTCCATTCATATGAGCCTGTGTTAAAAAAAAAAAAAACTATTGTATACTGTGTAACATGTTTCTTTGCAGGATGGTACAAGGGTGCAATGGTGGCAGATGCATCTAGGCCTTGGTGCCTGCAGGTACTTAAAGTTGCCCAGCCACATAGAAATTTACCAGTATTCTGAATGGTACATAACATCATAATGTAGGTAAGTTTTTAGGCATTATTAAAAACATACAAATGTGTAAAGAATGAAAATGAAGAATGATTAGATGTCTATTTTTGCTTCATCAAGAAATAAAACCATTATTTATCAGTAATGTGTGATATTAGAAGTCTATTTTTGCTTCATGAAGAAATAAAAACAGTATTTGTCAGTAACATATGTGATATTGTTATCCTTTGAAAATAAAGCACATTTTACAACACTAAAGATACATATATGTCTTGTATAATATAAGCTGCAAAACTTCTGAATAAAAGAGATTGTGACTTAACATGTAGAATAGGCAGACCTGTAGCCAAGGAGTATTTTTGACATGTATCTAAAAATAGTGAGGGGGTGCGTGCAGGATGACACTTTTTTAATAGCAGATGGATATGAATGACCTGAGTTTTCAGATGGATGTCAGAAATATTGACATGCTGAGCAAGGAACATCATTTTGTTAGCTCACTTGAAGGAAGCGTTTTGTATGATTAATGAAGCTGTTTTCTCTTTTTTTTTTTTTATCCATCTCCTGTGCCAGCAAGGGTAAAATGCATAAATGATTTATACCCTCAAGCAAACTACCCCATTCTTGCTAAATCAGTAGTTCCAGTCTGAGTGAGTTCCGATACGTTACACTTTATACAGTTAAGACGATTCAATAAGAATTCACTTAAAGAAAAGGCTTCATATTTATTATAAAATAGTATAAAATGTTTCTGTGTCATTTCAGACTACTTAGCATAAGGTAATAACTGTTATTTATTGAAATGAACACGTCTGTTAAATCTCCGAGAAAATAATGACCCATCTAGAAGAGTGAGTTTTTAATTGGCAACAATAAAAATGATTAAATCGTCCTACATCTGTTTCAAAATGATATTTCTGTAAACAATTTCTTAAGAGATGCGGCACTGGAATCCAAGGCATCTGGTCCGATTTGATTTTTTTTTTCAACTGGCAATGACAGTTTCCATCAGATGTCAAATAATACTAATATTTTTCTAACAGTGACTTGATACTTGTTACTTGTTTAGAGCTTAGACAACAAGTAAATCTCTAAAAGTGCAATTTGAAGAATTTTGCCAATCGTTCAAGTACCTATGCCTTTGCCAATCGTTCAAGTATCTGTGCTAACTAATAATGGACTACATATCCTATTTACAATAATAAATATATAGAATATATCAAATGCTCCATTTTACACAAATGGAAAGAGTAAATAATAAATTTGGAAATACTTGGATTTCTGCCTTAATTACTTTATAGAATGTGGTTTGATCTAAACCACAACTATAGAGAAACACAATCTTGGGCTGTTTGTACACGACAATATGCAAGATACACGACAAGGATGTTATCTGTGTGTCATACATTTCAATGAATGATCCCAGACCACAAAATGGACAGGAATAGGGCTTGTTCTGAGGATTATGTCAGGCACATGGCCTCCCACAAGGACCTGTGAAACAATCAATTGGGTGTATGGGACCATGGAAAAGAATGGGTCAGTGTGCGATCTGTTAAAAAAACTGATAGCACACTAACTAAAAATACATTTGTGTGCATGGGACCTAACTAAACTAATACCACTAAACAATCTATATCTTCAATTCAATCCATGCCTAGACAACACACATTAAATACACATTTGGTCAAATTTACAAGCCTGACCAGATAAAAATCAATATAAATGTAGAGTGGGGAAAAAAAGTATTTGGTCAGCCACCAATTGTGCAACTTCTCTCACTTAAAAAGATGAGGCCGGCCTGTAATTGACATCATAGGTAGACCTCAACTATGAGAGACAAAATGAGAAAACATATCTAGAAAATCACATTGTCTCATTTTTTAAGAATTTATTTGCAAATTATGGTGGAAAATAAGTATTTCGTCACCTACAAACAAGCAAGATTTCTGGCTCTCACAGACCTGTAACTTCTTTAAGAGGCTCCTCTGTCCTCCACTCATTACCTGTAGTAATGGCACCTGTTTGAAATTGTTATCAGTATAAAAGACACCTGTCCACAACCTCAAACAGTCATACTCCAAACTCCACTATGGTGAAGACCAAAGAGCTGTGGAAGGACACCAGAAACAAAATTGTAGACCCGCGCCAGGCTGGGAAGACTGAATCTGCAATAGGCAAGCAGCATGGTGTGAAGAAATCAACTGTGGGAGCAATAATTAGAAAATGGAAGACATACAAGACCACTGATAATCTCCCTCGATCAGGTGCTCCACGCAAGATCTCACCCCGTGGGGTCAAAATGATCACAAGAACGGTGAGAAAAAATCCCAGAACCACACTGGGGGACCTAGTGAAAGACCTGCAGAAAGCTGGGACTAATGTAACAAAGGCTACCGTCAGTAACACATTACGCCGCCAGGGACTCAGATCCTGCAGTGCCAGACGTATCCCCCTGCTTAAGCCAGTACATATCCGGGCCCATCTGAAGTTTTCTAGAGAGCATCTGGATGTTCCAGAAGAGTATTGGGAGAATGTCATATGCTCAGATGAAACCAAAGTAAGAACTGTTTGGTAGAAACACAACTCGTCGTGTTTGGAGGAGAGTGAATGCTGAGTTGCATCCAAAGAACACCATACCTACTGTGAAGCATGGGGGTGGCAACATCATGCTTTGAGGCTGTTTCTCTGCAAAGGGACCAGGATGACTGATTCATGTACATGAAAGAATGAATGGGGCCATGTATCATGAGATTTTGAGTGCAAACCTCCTTCCATCAGCAAGGGCATTGAAGATGAAACGTGGCTGGGTCTTTCAGCATGACAATGATCCCAAGCACACCGCCATGGCAACGAAGGCGTGGCTTCGTAAGAAGCATTTCAAGGTCCTGGAGTGGCCTAGCCAGTCTCCAGATCTTAACCCCATAGAAAACCTCTGGAGGGAGTTGAAAGTCCGTGTTGCCCAGTGTGATGATTCCACTTAAATATGGCTATAACTCAGAGATGTATTTTGATCTCTGGGTATCGTATCTACCGCTTTCTTCCATTCATTCATAATGTGCACAGCCTACTCATAGGTATATTGCCAATAGTGGCCGGACTGGAACAATAGGGCTTTGTATCCATCCCAGCAGGGCTCCATTGAATTCCTACACCGCCCTGAGTGATCAAACAAACATGCATTGGTCAGCCTGAGCTGGTAGATCAGACATGGTTGATAACATTGTATCATTTCACTTGGTCTCATCTTCATTCAAAGAATCGTGACTTGAGTGCGTTAATCAATCAGACTTGCTGTTGTTGATGACTTCATTCTGGGTGGTGTCATCAAGGGTATAAAAGATGAGGTAAGAGGCCAGTGGGAGTGTTATTATTACAGACCATCACAGACTACAGGAGACTACAAGAGTTTTTACAGACAGACTACAGGAGTTTTTACAGACAGACTACAGGAGTTTTTACAGACAGACCACTGTGAAGAGCATGCAGGCTGGATTGTTGTATTGATGCTACATGCTAAGAAGCCTCCACTGGTTATTCACACATACCAGAGCATGTGTGAGTGTTGGACTACAGAACCACATCAAGGAGATGTGTGGTAAAGTAACTATTTCACTTTTATGCCCTTTTATTTCATTGCACTGTATCTTGTAACTAGTAACTGTTAATGCTTGTATACATCTGCATATCTGTTCTGAACTGCATGTGTTAGATGTTAATACCGACCCATTTAGGGGTTAATAAATATATAAAATTTAGAAAGCTTGTCTTGTATTTATCTTGTGGACCCAGCACTCACTGGAGGTGAGTCTGGTTTTTTATGAAAGAAGACTCAGGTGTGGGCCAACGCGGTGATGGCGCACTGAGGATCTTTCACACCCAGCGACAGCCCCAAAACATCACTGCTCTAGAGGAGATCTGCATGGAGGAATGGGCCAACATACCAGCAACAGTGTATGCCAACCTTGTGAAGACTTACAGAAAACGTTTGACCTCTGTCATTGCCAACAAAGAATATATAACAAAGTATTGAGATGAACTTTTTTTATTGACCATATACTTATTTTCCACCATAATTTCCAAATAAATTCTTTAAAAATCAGACAATGTGATTTTCTGGATTTTTTTTTCTCATTTTGTCTCTCATAGTTGAAGTCTACCTATGATGTCTATTACAGGCCTCTCTCATCTTTTTAAGTGGGAAACTTGCACAATTGGTGGCTGACTAAATACATTTTTTCCCCACTGTACATTTTGCTCAGAAATCCATATTTAAATTGACTATGTGGCAGAATAAAAAGGTTTGGCATGTTTTCTTTCCTGCTGTCATTTTTGCTTTTAGGCTCACATATGCAGCCTTAACTGCAGGAAAAATAGACATTTTCAACATAAAATAGAACTGAGCACCAATACATGAAAAAGAGACAATGTAGGGATGCTGCTATAAAATACTAGCTAATACCATAGAGAAATACACCACCAGGGCCGGCGTTAGGGGGGGGGGGGCAAACTGGGCAGTTGCCCAGGGCCCCGTCCCCAAAGGACCGCAGGGCCCCTTTCTGTGGTGAATAAAAATAACAAACATTTTTACTCACCTGTCCTGGCGTCCGACGTCATCTTCTGGCGTTCTGGACATCACCGCTGAGGCCAGGCCTCAGCCTTAGCGATCACGTGGGGCGTGCTGACAGCTTGCTCACTTAATCGCTGAGGCCCAATCACAGGCCTCAGCGGTGACGTCCACATCGCGTGACGTCAGCCGCAGAGAAGAAGAAGCCAGCGCTGGCGGGGATAACGGAGCAGTGCGAGGAGGCCCAGGAGAGGTAAGGCAAGGTGAGTATAACTGTTATTTTCTCTCACCTCCCCCGGGCCTTCGATTATTATACTCTGGGGTCTGAAGAGACCCCAGAATATAATATAATAATAGCACTGTAGGGCCCCTGTGGATAGCATATTATACTGGGGAAGGGGCCCTCTGGATAGCATGTTATATTCTGTGGGGCCTCTGTGGAAAATTATAATGTGGGGGGGGCTCTGGAGATAATGTTATATTATGTGGGGTCACTTTGGAGCATTATGCTCTCCAGAGGGGCCCCCATTATAATGCTCCAAAGTGGCCCCACAGAATATAACATGCTCTCCAGAGCCCCCCCCACTTTATAATACTCAATAGAGGCCCCACAGAATATAACATGTTCTCCAGAGGGCCCCCTCCCTAGTATAATGCTCCACAGTGGCCCCACACAGTATAATATGCTCTCCAGAGCCCCCCCCGTATAATGCTCCACGGTTTCCCCACACAGTATAATATGCTCTCCAGAGGGGCCCCCCAGTATATTATACTGTGCGGGGCCACTGTGGAGCATTATACTGGGGGGGAGGCTCTGGAGAGCATATTATACTGTTTTGGGCCACTGTGGAGCATTATACTGGGGGGCTCTGGAGAGCATATTATACTGTTTTGGGCCGCTGAGGAGTATTATACTGGGGAAACCTCTCTGGGCAGTATATTATACTGTGTGGAGGCCATTTCCGGAGCATGTTATACTGAGTGGGGTCACTGTGGAGCATTATTCTGAGGGGGCCATAAGCAGAGCATATTATATTGCATGGCGCCATTGTGGGGCATTATTCGGGGGGGACTAATGAGCATTATACTAGGGGGCCCTCTGGGGAGCATATTATACTGTGTGGTGCCTACTGTGGAACATTATACTGGGGGGACGCTCTGGGGAGCATAATATATTGCGTGGGGCCACTGTGGAGCAAAATACTGGAGGGGCACTGTGGAGCATTATACTAGCGGGGGCCCTCTGGGAGCATATTATACTATGGGCCACTGTGGAGCTTTATACTGGGGGAAGGGACAGTGTGGGGAGCATGTTATACTGTGTGGGGCCACTGTGGAGTGTATTATATTGTGTGGGGCTTTTCGGGAGCATATGATACTCTGTGGGGCCATTGTAGAGCATTATACTGGGGGGGACTGTGGGGAACATATTATACTGTGGGGGACCACTGTGGAGTATTATACTGGGGGAACCCCTCTGGAGAGTATATTATTCTGTGTGGAGGTCATTATGGAGCATGTTATACTGTGTTAGGCCACTGGAGCATTATACTGGGGAGGCATTGTGGGGTGCATATTATACTGTATGGAGCATATTATATTGTGTGGGGCTGCTGGGGAGCATATTGCACTGTCTGGGGTCACTAAGGGGTAGTATACTGTGTGGGCCACTGTGCAGTATTATACTGTGTGGAGCCTTACATACCATGTGGGGCCACTATGGGGGGCTCAGGGGAGCATTTTATACTGTGTGGGGTCACTGTGGAGCATTATATACCATGTGGGGAAACTGGAGGGCTCAGGAGAGCATTTTATACTGTGGAGCATTATATACCATGTGGAGCATTATACTGTGGGGGGGGGGGCTCACAATTCCTGCTGGCAGCCCTGTGTGCTATGTCTGCATCACAGCTCCCTCACTATAATCTTGCACATACGTGTAGTGCCCCATGGCCATGTCATTCCCCATACAGTACTGTGCATGAGCTGGCCATGGAGTTATTGGGGCCTGCACAGTGCTATAGGGGCTGACTATACTGGGAACATACTCAGTAACACCAGATAGTCAGCACATATGTAAGACTTCAGTGAAGGAGCCAGGGTGTAGGCTATTAGCAGGAAGCTGTTGAGTGCCCCCAGAACAAGATCCTCTGGTGGGCCTAAGGCCCTTCAGTTCGACACTGTATAACAGAGAACTATTATATATAAGGATAGGTTACTATATATAATTGGGAAACTTAAGTATGAGGGGGCTATTATAAGGGGGAACTATTATTTATAATATGGGCTATTATTTATAAGGGGGAACTATTATATATAAGGCATCCATTATAAGGGAGGAGCTATTATTTATAACAGGGGAACTTTTTATAAGGGGGGTATAATTGTTAAGTGGGTTTATTTATAAAGGGGGCTATTAGTGATAATGGGGACTATGATTTATAAGGGTAACTATTATTTATGAGAGGGCTATTATTTATAAGGGAGCAGTATTATTTTTACGGGGTGTCTGTTACTGATAAGGGGGAATATTACTGATACAGGGCACTATTTATCATTTATAAGGGAGCTATTACTGATAAAAGGTGTAATATTATTTATAAGCAGGGACTATTATTTATAAGGAGGCCCTATAATAACTGATGACCGGGTGCAAAAATCTATTAGGTGGTACAAAGGTGCTCATTTGAATTGAGTGTGGTAACATGGGGCTTATTACTTTTTTGTTGTCAGAAAGGAGGCGTTATTATAGGGGTTGCCACTGGAAGACAATGGTGTTGTTTGCGTATCAGCATTTGGGGCCCCACTTTTAATTTTGCCCAGGGCCCCACTTTGTCTAAAACCGGCCCTGTACACCACACAATCAAAATGTCCCTTTGACTGCTTGTGTTAAAGTGCATGTAACAAGTTCCTTATTTAAAGGGTACCTGAATTTTCATGAAAAGTTTAATGAAAAGGGTCTTGCTGGGTACCCTGTTCTATGGCTATAAAAGCCTTCATACATGGTGTGCTATCAGTTTTTCTGCTGCTAATAATCAACTTATGGCTGAAGCTTATCTTGCATTTGTCTTTGAGGCTGTAGGCATGTACAATAAAGAGCAGTTTGCTCCCTCCCCTATCCATTATAACTAGTTTGGTTTGTTTACATGTAATTCTGCCAGGAGTAACTGTACAAGAGCAAACCAATAGCTGAGAAAAATCCAAGTGTAGGAAATCCAGGAACACTGAACTGCAAATATAGGGCAGATACATGCAGGTATCCATTCCATTCTAACATGACGCAGGAAAAAAAAGCAATCTATGAACACAGGAAATCTGTTTGCTGTCTGTGAATAATATCTGATCTGTAACCACAAAAGCAAACAGAAGTAGATAGATACATACATTGTAATCTGTGAAATGTGCAGAGTATTCAGTCCTTTGCACAGAGCCAGCAGTTTGCAGATGTGTGTGTGCAGGCTGTGAGGAAAATCACACCCTCCCATCTGTATTCACTGTCTGAAGAGACCATCGCCTCCCCCATGCACCTACTGTGATCCCTCTTGCACCTATGGATGAACCTTGTCTAACAACAGGAAATGAATTATAAATTAGCTACAAAGGACACCTAGTGTCAGGAACTTAAAATTTATCAGGCAAAAAGCAATATTTTTAATTAAAGTGCATTACATTTTGGGCCAGAATCACCTACTCTATGAAATGAGACTTAGTTGTCTGAAAAGTTAATGACCACTTAAAACTTTAGGGAGGTGAGGAAACTTTTCTTTTGGTTGTGGTTCATATCTGAAAGTTTCTTTTCCAAGGAAAACTCAACTTTAGGACACCAGTTTCTGAATTACAGTTAAAAGTTTCTTAAAATGTTGAGTAGTTTTGAAAATATATAGTGATTGATTCTGATTTTACATTTGAATTTAATGCTAAATGTAAAATTCTGATGTGATTCTGTTACCAGACAGCAGTGTATTGTGGGATTTCAAATGATAGTTACACATAACCGTTAGATCACATGTCTGACACAGCGATGGAGAATAAATCTCTGCCTATTTGTAAAGGCTGAAATCTGACACTTTTCTAGATTGCACTTTTTTCCATATGGTTGCTTGACATGGACACTGAATTAACAAAATACTGAAAAATATTGGTATTATATCTAACTAAAAAGCTGCTTCTCTCTGCTTCATTCACATAAATATTATTAGTTAATTAGAGAGAAACGTACATTAACTCATCAATAAAAAATACCAATATAAAATGTATTTATTGATACCTTGTTACCTAACAAAATAGCATCATGTGTATTTGAAAACATATTTTTCTTTCCATATTTTGCAGCTTTGGAAATTATGTTTGGATTGACTTTTGTAATAACCTTATCCATTATCCTCATGTTAGGTTTATAATTGCCAAGATCTCACCTAGAGAGCAATGCTCAGCTCTGCATGATATGTTTTGCAGAAGACCATAAATAAATTAGTGCTCTGAGTGTTTTAATAGGCTATAGCAATGATGCACATTGTTCAGAAAGGAAAATGCTAACATAAGAAGTCATGCTCTGCCGTTTGAGGACAGGGGACTCTGGGGAAATATAAGAGAGTGTTTCCTTAATGGAAGGCAGGTGGATTCATGAATAGCGTAAATATGCAAAACATGTCATACACCAATATTCTATGTATATACTTACATACGTATGACTAATAAACATAACTGTCTGTATTATCGGAGCAATGAAATGTAATACTTGTCCCTGGAACCAGTATGGAGAGCTCTGACATAACGCTCATTACTACCTGTTACTAAAATTTTATGCTTCCATAAAAACAGTAATTAATACTAATGAGAAGAAATCTCGTCATCTATAAAACACCATTGTCATATAACTGACCAGAATGTGTTACAGTATGTGTACAAAACAAGTTGAGGGCCCAATGTTAAAAGTAAGTACAGGGTATACTTTTAATATAGTCTCAAGCTCTTGTGCAGCATGTGTAATCTACTACGTTATAGTTTCAGAGTTGGACTGGGGAGAGTAGGGTCCTCTAGTAAAATTCATTCTGGGGGGCCTACTATTCAAATTTTACCTTGACATTTGTTTGCAAATTCCCAAAATGTCAACAACATAATTTTGTCCAGTAGTAGATTCCAGCTTAGCCCTTTCCTCTATTTGTTTTAGCCCTTCCTGGGGCCCTGTCAGTAGTCTGTTGTCTGGTTCTTGCTTTGAACTAGGGCCCCTATAGCTCTTTGACCCAGGGATTTGTGCCCATACAGCAGCAGGTGTCAGTCAGCAGAAAGATACTACAAGATGATTGGTAACTGGGGACCCCGCAGTGCCATAAAGAAGATGGGGCCCAAGGAGGAAAGATAATGGTTGGCCTGACTCTGCATATCATTTCAGCTCCTTAATTTGTCTCCTGTATATAAAAATAAAATGGATAGTTTCTAAAAATATTATACTGACATATAGCTTGGTTGAGATGCTATATAATGATCATTGGTATGAATTGCAATAACATTACAGGGATTCACCTGTTCACCAGTTCAAGCCTGTATACTCTTGTTTCTCACCGCTACACAAATTTAAGGAGAATGGTTTAGCACTCCAAATTGCAGGTGATCTACTTACTGCATATTTTATTCTATTTTACACATAACACTACAATGATATATCACTTGGCATGCTTAGTGATATATACTTAATATTTTCAGTCTAAGCCCTTTCTTAGACTAGGCAAAAAAATGAGGTATTTCTATCCTTCACAGAGGTGAATTTATTCTGCACAACTTGAGAAAAGTTGCAGTACACTCAAAACATTGCAACTAACTATGCTACAAGTTATGCATCACTGTGTTGGTACAGTACGTGTAAAATGAAATAAATGCAGTAAAAAGTTTACCTGCAATTTGGAGTGGAGGTTTGTATATAATTTTGGTGGATTAAAGGTTACTGCCATCCAAAAGTCCTGAGAGAAATGAAAAAAGAGCGCTGCCTGAACATCTCGAGACTTACAGTATATCATAATTTGTTGAAAGGATCCAGTGGCATTAAAATATGCTGCTTGTTACTGTAAGGGTGTAAATATATGGATGGCTTTGACAAGTGAAGACCTTTATCCCTTTATGGGATTCCTTTTATCTATAAGTGGCCAATGGGTAGGACAAAACAAGTGAATGAAGTACCACTCTGGAGCCTAGTAAGTGGACAGTTTGAGGTTTCATGCAGGCTGTTTTAGTGGAATTAGAAGACTATTTTGTTTTGGGGTCCTCCCGCAATGGATAGTTCAAGAGAACAAAAGCTTATATGTGGATTATAAAGAACTGCAAGCCAATACACAATTATTCTACCTTATCCGTAACTGAAATTGGTTCACTATTCTATGAAACTGTTCAGATAATTTACATCTATTTTACAGGTATTGCTTTTTGCTCATCTACTACAATATATATACTGAAGCAGTATTTCTGATATGTCCATATGTAGGAATTTTAATATGTGTGAGTTATGCAGGCAATTTTATCAAGGTTAATCAAATATATGTCAATAAATCAAACAATAGGGGAGTATGCATTAGAAAATGATGTGGCAAGGTGAATGGTGTTTGTGATTTATACCTCCCACTTATTTTAATGGGAATGTTTAAAAACATGCATAACTACCCCATGCACACAACACAATAAAGAAATATGGGTACCCATTTATTATATGAGAAAAATGTAACACAAACACTTTCACCTTGAATCTTCTCTATAGAATATATCTGAGCTATTCAACAAAATACATAACTTTACCGTATAATGAATACTAGGATACACATAAGGACATACAAGAACTGTATAATGTTATATATATTTTCAGTGAATTCATTCATTTGCATAGATACTGTACGTAAAGTACCAAAATGTTACTTGCCAATGCAGGTATAAAACTACATGATTTATGTACAGTACATTTAGCTTTCATACAAGTTAAAACTCGACTATAATATGAACATTACCCTGAAATTTCTTACTATTATCTAAAGATACTGACAAATGAATAAAGTGGGATCTCTCGCTTATCAACTTCTGCATTAAGGACGGGTCTGTAACTTATTTACTTCTGTCTCAAACTAGTCTACAGTATATAAGCTGAGCAGTTCATTAATAAAATGGCTTGGCCTGCACTTATAGACACACAATACATTTTTCCAACAATTCTCTTCCAGTAGTTACAGACAGATATAAAATAAGTCGGCAGAAATACATAATTAGTTGGTGATTGATTATGATGTACAATGATCTGCTGCCCTACCCATATGGCCAAGTTCATAGGGCAGCATTTTTATGGAATAATTGTAATAATGTGCTCAGAGTAGTGCAACTGGAATTTTCAAAGCACAGAGTAAAATATTTCCAACAGCATTGTACACAGTATATTGAAAATATTTTAAATGTTTTTTTATGTGACAAATTTATCAAAATGTTTAATGTTGATTCATAAATTTGTCTCAAGGATTTTTGGAGCAAATTAGGTGTACAACTATACAGCTATACAACGCCCACATTATAAGTGACTTTTCAAAAAAGGCGCAAATCACAAAAAAAATGTCACACATGTTTAACAAATTAGGTAAAACCATTAAAGAAATAGCAATGAGGGATAGTATCTGAGACGTGGGATAAGTAAGGGAAAGAAATTAAATGGTAACATTTGGATTCATTTGGATTGGTAATGGTAACAATTTGGATTTTCGATTCAATTCTCTATGGTCTCATCTATGGCCTATTATTATGATTATGACTATGACTCAACATTGGGTCAAACAGAAAGCACTTGGACAGTTGTTAAGTCTTAAAGCTTTTCTAAAATATTATGTTCTTTCCCTTTTTGATATGTATGGCATCTGACTTGCTCTCCGATCACTGGTGTACAGTGGTGACTTTGTACTTCCATGTTTTAACCGCCTGATTCTCTATGCTATGTCTCCTATTCTCACATTTCTTTCTACATGTCTTTATTCTCTGTTGTCAGATATATTGCATAATCCCAATAAAAAGATATTTAAAAAAAAAAGTTGCAAAAATGGTAGAAAAATGCCAGAATTCTGGTGCAATAGCAATAGAAAATCAGCCCCGATGTCAGAAGAGTATCCTTTCTAGTATCCACTAAGCAGGTATTATATGCATTGATAGATCTGTTTTTTTATATGCATAAGAAACTATAATACTATAGTGCAGTATCTTCCTATAGAGAGACATGTCACAAAATATGTATAGCATATTTTTAAATAGGAAATATATACCACTGTATAATGTGCCTACACAGCGAAGACGTAGCAAAGTTTAACTGACACTGAGACTGATATAGCCTCACTTCTAGGACTGCTTGTTTTTCCCTCCCTAATAGTACTGCATGATGTATAAATATCTGCTTGTATTCCTCAGCTTTGAGGACAACATTAAATGAGCAATGTTGAGGATTGAAGACGCAGTGGTTGTTCAAGGAGACTTAGCACAACAGATGAAAGACACACCACACTTACTTCCCTTTGAAACTGGAAGATGTCTAGCAGTGCCATCAGAACTTGCATAAACCAATGGAACCCAGGTATACCCATCTTCTGTTCAGAGACATCTTTATGGAAAAATTGTGGCCAAACAGACATACCTTTAATGTGAAAACAAAGCCGAGCGACTTAACTATGCATGAAAACATAGGAACAGGGATGCAGAAAAATGGCAGCAGGTGCTGAATGATGAGTCAAACTTTAAATATTTGGTGGTAACAGAAGGTAGGTTTATGCCCTAAAGGGCTAGAAAGTGGTACAATAATGAGAGTCTGCGGACAACAATAAAACATAGTGGAGGTCCCTTGCAAGATTGGGGCTACATTTTAGCAAATGGAGTTGGGGATTTCGACATGATTAAACTGATTTGGAGTTTCAAGTGGTTTTCACCACTTATCCCTTATCTATTAGGGCAATCAAACAGTCAAAAACATATTCCTGAGACCACAAAGTAATGGAGCAATGCAGAGCAATCCTTCATGTGCAGAGGGGAAGGGCATGATTTGAAAGATTTCAGATAGAAGTTAAAAATGTCATTCACAAAATCTCATCTAGAGGGACCGAGTTGATCAATGATTCCAGGGAACAGCCTTTGCACTTGCAGCTGTTTGCAGACAAATCTGCGCCTGGGGTCCGCCCCTCGTGCAGTTGTCAGCTGATTTGCATAGCCATAAAATGGTCATCGTCTCTGCATTCTTTCATCGTTTTATGGCCACAGACACATGTTTCGGTTCCTAATTAAAAGCCCCTACACAGCACTATAATAGGTTTGAGCAGCATTTTGGACCTAACAGGCTACTTTTAACATTACTCATCAGTTAAATTCCCTACCATTCCAGCGCTGATTCTCAGAGCTTATTTACTTTTACTTTCTTTTGGAGCAAATGACACCTTTCCATTATAGCCAGCGTTATCGTTTTCAGCAATTTGTGCAACAGTAGTCCTTTTGTTGGATCGACCAAACAAACTAGCTTTCACACCCCACATGCTTCAGAGAAACTTGGCCCTGTCACGGGTTTACTGGTTATCCTTCTTTAGACCTCTGCTGGTAGGTACTAATCACTGCATACTGAAAACAGCCCATGCTTCATGGCTGGCCACTGGCTCCTTTGGGACTTTTAGTGAAGGTACAAAACCATTCTCCTCTGCTCAATATTTTTTAGTACCTACACTCTTATAGCATCAGTACCTTCTTATAATCACAAGATTTATATGATTACCTAAAAGTTTGTACAAACAAGTGAAGGTATTAAGTTTCAATTCTAATGAAAACAGAATTCCCCTGTCTTGAAAAATTAAGAATTTTCTGCATCTGTTATTCTATACAATGTCCACTACAAACAATCTTATTTAAGTTATTAGTAAGATCAAAAGAAAGCTGCAGACACAGCAATAATGCCACTGTCTGGAGATCTATTTATAGAACAAAGTGGTTTTTTTCTTCTGGATTTTCACAGTATCTAAAAGGCAGATCAATTGCCTGGAGTGGACATAAAAATAAAGCCCTGTTGTTATTGACTGCAAGCTGCTGACTTAAGCATTCAGGGCTATCAGTTCAATCCCCAGCAATGTAACACATTGTCTTATAGCCAATGTTTTGTTCTACTTGAATGATGACCAGCTAGAGCCTGAAAGCATGACTAGTATCCAGGATCACATATCAGCACAGAATGCAGTTTTTATTTCAATTTATGTGTATCTTAAGTGCTATTCCAGAAGGCCTCATATACCATAGCCACTGATTTATCATTGCTGAAGCTTGTCAACTGCATTTTATTTTAAAGAATTTCAGGCATGCTGATTAAAATATTTTAATTTTTTCAATATGCTCAGCCAGGCATGTCATCACCAATAATGTATAAATGAGCGAATGTATTCACCTCTCCAATGCATTTCAGATGCTTTACAGCCATTTCATGATGGAAGCTACAGTCTGTGTTGGGTCACCTTGCATGTCTGCCTGTGTCTAACCTTGTTCAAGCTGTATAGTATTATGAGCAGAATAGCTTGCCTAATATACTGCCACTGTGCTGCTCATTGTTGGACTACAAGGTTTTTGAAGGAAAACATTTATTAAATCTGCAATATATGAATGGCAGAAGCAGGATGTAGAACCTGCAAGTCTTGCAACATGTATTTTGCCCATGTTGCGTCAAGACTAATATATCTTAAATAACAAGGAAGAAAGATAAAATATGTGAAGGGATGGGACAGTAAAGTATGTTATGCAAAATGCATTGCACATTATGTGATGGGCTTTGGTACATTATTCCTTGTGAGAACTGTTTCATTGAGCATTTTATTGTTTGCCTTAAAAATGACTTCTAATATTTATTAGTATTTATTACTTGTCTTCTTACTATACTATGTTTGCTGCAGCAAACAAAAGCCTAACTAGAAGCCCAGAGCCAATGACCCATCTCCTGCAGTAAATTCAAGCTTGAGTCCATTGTGAGAAAAGCAAATTACAAATGTTTGTTGTTGTTGTACAAAATGTTAACCAATTTAGTGCCTTCCACATAAGGTTAATTATTACATAAGGATAATGTAATAATTTTGATGTCAGTTTTATTGACTTCACAATGTATACTGTATGTGTATACCCAACTTATCTTTCAACACCCAGAATGTTCATTATTGTACATATGTACAGTATGCACACAGTGATAATTATAAGGACTGAGGTATGTATAACCCATATCCATGTACATGATATAATGTTTAAGAGGTTTAATAATGTTTATAATGTTTAATATTTAATAAGAGGTAAAGGAAAGATTTCTTAGCTGTTTATTGTAACCCCAACAAGACAATGGACAGTGTCATTTCTACAATAGCCTTAATTGTTTTTATTAGTTCAAAGACTCATTTATAACTAAGAGTATGTAACAAAGTAGACAAAGAAAAAAATCTCTTGCCAAAGCATTATATATGAGATTACTTTTTAATTGCTTCTTTCTTCTGTTTTGCCTATGTAAAATTAAAGTTCAGTCACCTGTACAGAGATGAGATTTATTTATAATCTTACATCAAGTTCTCACAGCAGTGGTAGACATTTTAAAGCTATATTAGCTCTCGAATGGCCTCATACTTCTCTATTTCTTCCTTGTATTCATTAATGAATTGGGAAGGCTGTAAACAAATGTATGGTTCATTTACATAATGAATGACTTTCGTTTCCTGGTGGATGAAAGTGCAACAAAAGCTGTCTTGTTTGCCAAGGAACATTTAAATTGAAATTGCTTTATATCTGCCCTAATAATTTAATCTGGATGGAATAAATAAAATGTAATTGTATGTACTCCCTGTGCTGGCATTTACAGAGGAATAAATTATACTCAGGACTACGCAACAATTGCCTTAGCAATTTACCTGAACTATTTCAGATCAGAAAATAAATTACTGTATATCAAGTTCCCAGTGACTTTTTCCATTTTCCTATTTCAGCAGTAAGTTGATGATGGGCAGAAGATATCTCATTTTATGACATGGACACAATATGTTTTTGCTAGTGTAGATATTTGTGAGAATGGTTCATAATGACTTTCCACAGAATTTCTTTCAGAGGGAAATACGGTCTTTGTCGGTAGTCTTTTCACAGGCTTATCCTTTCCCGTTTATGCCCTAGTGCAATACTAGAAATTTTTGTAAAAATTTTAAGTGGAACAGTATCTTAATATCCTTTGAATATTGATCTAGCATGTCAATTAATTGACTTTCTTGTGCCAATTGAGGATATAGATGAAACATACTTTATCTGTGAAAAAAATGAATATTCCTGTTTTTAATGTTAATGCTGGCAGAAAAAGTATAATGTGAAAACTGTCAGCTTCGCTGAATGTTTTATACTTCCACACTGTTCCCCTGTTAACGTTTATTTGTCTTTTTAGCTAAAACAAAGATTGGATGAAAAAAGATGTATACAGTAGATATTTATATGAGAGATGTTCAATAAGTTATCTACCACAGTATGTTCTATCAGTGTTAGGCTTGTCTGTGCAGGTTGAGACATGTCTAGACATGCAATAAACACATTAGCAGCTCAGTCTGATAACAACATTGGAAGTGACAGGATGGCAAGTGCAGTAAAGTGTTGGTCTACAAAAAAATTGAGGGATTTGAAGCATTGTTACGTGATTAATTGCCTTACAAAAGAAGAAAATAATCCATTGAAGATGAGCCAGTTCAAGGCGACCCGTCAAAGCATCTAAAGAGGAAATGTGCCATAAAGTGATGGCCATGATTTTGGAAGATTCTTCAAAGATTGGTCAAAGCCAGTGTTATAGGTTATAAATTAGGAAATTTCAGTTGGCCCAGTTTCCAGTATCATTCATGATGTTTTGATGATGCCAAAAATCAGTTCCCGTTGGGTGCATGAATATTAACTCCTGAACAAAAAAGATGTTGGCAGCAATTAAGCCAAGATAATTTAGACGTGCTTAGAGAAAATCCTGGAGACTTCTATTCTTGGGTTGTTACGGGTCCACTACCATGAACATGGGACCAAACAAAAGTCCATGCAATAGAAGCACAATGGGGTCCCCAACTCAGCTGGAAAGGTCATGGCAACAGTTTTTTGGAATACAGAAGGTGTTTTATTACTAGAATTAATGTCACACAAGACAACAATTATGGAGACACCTTTGCTTCAACTATGAAGGCATTTCATGAGGCAGTCAATGAGAAACGCTGTGGGAAGTTGTCGGCAGGTGTGTTGCTGCTTCACAACAATGCACAAAATCACAAGTCTTGCAAATCACTAGCAGGGAATGTGGCTTTATGGAGCTCAAACACCCACCCTACAGCTCAGACCTGACATAATCATGCATCCAAATAGGCGATTATAGCAGAAAAAAAGTATCGTATTCTGAGGGCATCCAAACACTAAAAGGTGAAGTGGCATATGTGTGTTGAAATCAAGGATTATTACACTGAAAACTAGTTCAATTATCTCAGAAAATTTTGTTTATTTTTTTTCATATTCAGGTAGACAACTTAATGAACACCTAATGTGCTTTCCTCCCTGTAGTATCTACTCCTGTCTCCAAACTGCACTGCAAATGCCTATGTAAATCTACAGATGTGTCCTTCCTTACCTGCCCTCTTGCCCAGACAAGTTCAGATATAGATACAAGTAACACAATTTAAGCAACTTTTCTGAAAACAACACGATTTTGTAATAAATGAAAAAGTGATACCCTAACTCAAGAGCGTAGCTGTTGAGGCAACTAAGGCATGGGCCCCAAACAAGTTGCTTTTATGTATTTAGATACATAGTAAGGGTAGTAAGCTGAACCCTTGCCCCAGGTGAAGGAAAGCTTAACTACTGCTCCATGCTAGCTATCCTATATGTGCAGGCACCTAGTGGGGTTGCAATCGGCAATCTTTCAAGGACTTTTTCAGATCTTGGAAACTGCAAAGGCCATCTACACCATGCAAGTTTTAAAAAAGTTTTTCATAGTATTTTTTACAAGTCTAAATTTAAAACATGCATTTTTCTCTGAATTATAGATTCCTATAAAAAAAAATTCTGAAAAATGCTATAGAGCACTGAATGCCTTGAAAACACAAATAAATCTTATTGGACGGAATTTCCTAACCTAAACGGTCCAAAGATACGTTACATCCCCCCCCCCCCTGCCACTATAACTACAACAATTATATGGAAAGGGGAAGGACACAGTATATAAGAATAAACTGCTTCTAGTAGTATACGAATCACCAAGTAAATACAATAACAATAGCTATATAGATCAATAATAGCTGGCACAACCAATCCAAACATGTTTCAGGAATAGACTTTCTCGGGGGAATCCTCTGTGGATATGTTGGATTTAGATGTCCCTACTATTATTGGTCTTTAGAGCTACTGTTATGGCATTTACATGTTCATTCTTATACTTGCAATGGCAGTTTATTCTTATATACTGTACCCTTGCCCTTTACATATAATTGTTTTAGTTACAGTGGCATTTTTGGATTGTACATATTCACAGACTACAGTAACTATTGTGGGAACTACAATTTTTATGGATGATATTTGTGTGCTATTTAATGATATAATTTTATGTGATTTACTTCAATAAAGATTTGTTACAATTTTCTTATACAGCTATCCTGTATGTTTTGGTGTATGGTTGGTGAGGTTGCTTATTTTGCTACAGAGGTAGATTTCTTGATTTACAAGTCCATTGTGTTTGTTTGGTTTATACAGTGCTTTAAATATTGAAAAAGTAAGATTGTCTCCTTTTGCCTACAGCCCACCTGAGACCCGTAATACTCAACAAAAAATTCATATGTTGTAACATTTCCATATCTAAGAAATGCTCATAGGAATAATATTCTTATATGTAGAATTAATTTGTGGAACATAGTGTAAACGACTTCTCTTGCCAGTCTTAACTTCTTGCAGATGTTCAGAAGATGGTACCCATTATTCCTTCTAAATCAGTATTTATGTATATAAACATTTTTTGCACACATGCAGAAACAGTTGTGTTAGGCTCTCCCACCAAAGTATTGATCTTATTAATATTTACAGTATTTTACTCTCTTCTCACAGGTCTTCCAAATCCCCCTATGTTATGGGAGTATTGTGTCCATGACTCCAGCCAACCATCTCCTTTATTGCTCACACAGCGGCAGTGGTTTATCCTTCAAGAGGTTATCTTCTCTTTTAAAAGGGGTTATGCCACAAAACATATTTATTCTCTAACCATAGACTAGAGGATAAACTGCTGATCAGTGGGGGTCTGACTCTTATTACCCCACAGTGAATGCAGCCATGGGAAAAGCAGAACCACTGGTGGATGCAGACATGTCCCCACTCCCTTTCATTTCAATGGGAGGGCCAGAGACTGCCAAGGTATAGCACTGTAATTTAAAGTCTATATGCCTTTTTTACTAATTTCAGAATGTAGGTCTGCAATGTATTGCACATGAATAATTTTGCTTCCCATGGTAACATGGTACATCTCTATTTTTATAGTTTAGTTTATTTTGTTAAATTTACAAACATATCCCTGGACATAGCCATTGCAACCAGAAAGTAAATATCAATTATTTACATAGGAGGCCTAAAAGTGGAAAAATGTGCACAGTAGAAAAAGTTAATGTACTTATTTTTGTTTGCGGAGCAGCATTTTAATAACCTGTGCCATGTGTGAGTGTTTTCTAACTTTGATTAATGTGCACATTGTATTGCATTATATTGAATAACATTAGTCGCTTTGTGTCAATTCATAAGGGTGTCATTCCTGTTTCCCCTGCCGTGTAAAATATGAACGTAAACAGAAAGGTGAAGCTACTAAACAGATAAAAGTTTATTATTTTCTTTTTGAATAAAACGCCAGCCTAAATGAAAGAAGTGTTAACTGAGAAGTTGTCTGATAGAATAGATTGAGATGAGCAAGTTATGACTAGAACTTCAATTCATTCTTTGAACAGAGAGCTTCAGCCCATTTTGTTCCTAATAAGATCTCTTTCCAGGTCAGCACACTTGAGTTTTGTACTTTATTGTACAGAATATCATAAAAGTTCCATGTATTTAGAAGTTATATAGCAAAGGTAAAATAAATGATGAGTTTCTTTGAAGCTCTGGTCTATAATCTTTTTTCATTCAGTGCTTTAGTGAACAATGTGTTAATATAGCAGAATAGCAGCCTTGGTGAATCTTACTACTGCATCTTTTATTTTTTTCTGCATTAGCCTTGGCGTCAAATGTAATGTCTTTTTTTTAATTGATGCAGTGCTGTTAAGTTGATATACTGTATTTAAGCCATGTTATCCTTGGTTGATTGATTTTATTGAGGCTAAGAAAATGGAATAAATGACAGGAGTGCACAGTGGCACTATGATAGTCATTAGGCAGCGGACAGAAATGCTGAATTTCATTTCAGAAAAAAAAAGAGACCATAGAACCCTCTATTTATTTTATGTTATTAGATTCATTTAGATACATTGCTAGAGAATTTTTTGCCTTTATTTTAAAGTTGACTTTGTGATTCATTTTCCCATTTTATAATCATTTTGTGTCATCAAAAACACAAAAAAAACACACTGCTGTGATTGCTGAAACAAGTTCAGATGTAACTGCCTGCAATTTTGTTGGCCCTGCTGTGGTTTGTAGTGGAAATTGAGGAACCTTCTGCAACTACTAGGAAGGGAGTAGGGAGATTGCTTTGGCTACAGGTTTGAGTGATAGAGAAATGTGAAACTGCTTTGATGGCTACTTGCTGGAGAAGTGGGGAGCAGAGGATGCAGAGACATAACTTTAAGCTCCTAGTTCCCAGTGCTAAATTTGTAATGGGGCCCCATTTGTACATTGTGCCATTTAAAGTAGTTGTTTATTTTATGTGACAGAGGGACCTTTGGGCCCCCAAGGATCAGGGCTGGTAGCGACTACTACCACTGCTACATCTCTGGAAATCAGAAACAAGATCAAAGAAGTTTAACCAGATCGGTAACACCTGAATGTAGTCATTCATCTTCCTTTTCCTGCCTTTTTCGCTTTTAAATGAATCAAATCGTTTTTATCAGAATGCAGCCTCTGTAGTGGCCCCTCAGCTTCTCACCTAGTTTGGCTAAGGAAAATCCATATTGAGTACATGCCGAATAGAAATAATAGTATATGAAGAGAGAGGAAGGCTTTTTAGCCTGTCTCTCCTTTCTGTGCCTCACTACCCCCAATAAAGCAGGGCCCCAAATGCTGATATACCACCATCATCTTTCAGTGGCAACCACTTTAATAATGCCTATTTTCTCCCACCAAAACAGTAATAACAACCCCCATTTTACCACACACAATTCAAATGAGCACCTTTGTACCGCCTAATAGATTTTTGCACCCAGTCATCAGTTATTATAGCACTTGCTTATAAATAATATGACACCTTTAACAGTAATAGCTCCCTTATAAATGATAAATAGTGCCCTGTATCAGTAATAGTTCCCCTTATCAGTAACACACTGTTGATGTGGACAGACAAGGCTGTGATATAATAACTTCTCCCTTATTAATAATAGCCCTCTCATAAATAATAGTTACCCTTATAAAAAACAGCCCCATTATCACCAATAGCCCCCTTTATAAATAAGCCCACTTAACAATTATACCCATACTTATAAATAGTTCCACCCTTATAAATAATAGCTTGTCTTATAAATAATAGTTCACCATATTAATAGCCCCCCGTATATATAATTTCCCTTTATAATAGCCCCCTTATATGGTGAGTGGCCCCACACAGTATAACATGCTCCATAATGGCCTCCACACAGTATAATACATTCTCCAGAGGGGTTCCCCAGTATAATGCTCTACAGTGGCTCCACAGAGTATAATATGCTCCCAAGAAGCCCCACACAAATATAATACACTGCACACTGTCCCCACACAGTATAATAGGCTCACCACACTGCCCCCCAGTATAATATGCTCCCCTAGTATAATTCTTCACAGTGGCCCCACACATTATAATATGCTCTCCAGAAGGCCCCCGTGTATAAAGCTCCACAGTGGCCCCACAGAATATAGAGCCCTCTCCAGAGGGCCCCCCTAGTATAATGCTCCACAATGGCCCCACACAGTATAATATGCTCTCTAGAGGGACCCCCTCAGTATAATGCTCCAGAGTGGCCCCACAGAATATAATATGCTTTCCAGAAGGGCCCCATATAATGCTCCAGAGTGGCTCCACAGAATATAATATGCTATCCAGAAGGGCCTTTCCCCCAGTATAATGCTCCACAGTGGCCCCACAGACTCCCTCATTGCTATTATACTCTGGGGTCTTTTCTGACCCTAGAGTATAATAATCAGAGGCCAGGGGAAGTAAGGGAAATAGCAAACAGTTATACTTACCTTGCCTTACCTCTCCGCTGTCACTGCTACTGCCGGCTTCCTCTTCTCTACAGCTGACGTTGTCGCTGAGGCCTGTGATTGGGCCTGGCCTCAGCCGCGACATTCAGAACATGTGATGTCACCTGAAGTCCAGAAGATGACGCCGGATGCCTAGGACAGGTGAGTAAAAATGTCTGTTATTTTTACTCACCTCGGAAAGGGGCCCTGCGGCACATGACGCTGGGTCCCTTTCTGTTATTGATATGGCTGGGCCTGACTCCGGGATCCGGGGCCCCTTTGGGGATGGTGCCCTGGGCAATTGTCCAGTTTCCCCCCCCTAATGCCGGCCCTGTATTTATATCTGTCTGCCACTTTACACAAAATCATCCCACCTATATGCTTGCTGTGCACTGAGCTGTCTACATATAATTTAAAGTCCAGTTTCTCATTAAACTAAATATCACTTCATGCTAACAAAAGTCAGACAAAGACACAAGTACAATATTTAATATATCATTTTCTGATAACTTTAATAAGAAATCATGTTCTCAGAAAAACTGCTTCACTTATGATACACAGGTTTGGACATGCCTGGCCAAGAGGACAGGACATGGAGGAAACATCTATATTTCACGTATGATCTGCCACTCTCCTCCCTTCCTTTCTGGTAAGTTCAGGCCATCTACATAGTTAAAGTACTTGATTATTGAAAACGTCAGCATAAGACTAATTAACATTTTCTATTAAGTTCTTACTATGTGTAGAAACAGACCTGTAGCTTGGAGCCATAATTTCTCAGTAAAGAAGTATTACATTTGAAAATGTTTTTCACTTGTAATGTAATTTCATATAGCAGTAGTTATCCTTTGAAGGCTCTGATGTTTTTAGTGTTGATGCATATTTGGAGTATCATTACTGGAGCTAAAGTAGACCAAGGAATGAGAAGTATCTGGTTTGATTATTTTTCTCCTATCTGTGGTGTGAATTAATGTATGGCTTGGTCTGGATAACTTTGGGGTCTGGTGTCTCATTATTTAGGGGTCTTGCTTTGACTGT
This sequence comes from Leptodactylus fallax, assembly GCA_947044405.1. Lineage (NCBI taxonomy): Eukaryota > Metazoa > Chordata > Amphibia > Anura > Leptodactylidae > Leptodactylus > Leptodactylus fallax. Next base: position 502,108 of record CAMRHE010000414.1, read on the forward strand.
CATTTACCTTAATTTAGATCTGCATTACCCTGTCCTTTCAGCTTCTGCTCCATCTATTAATATTTTTCTTCCAAGGTTATCATTCTGTACTAATATATTATGCATTATTTTACATTCTACTTCTAATGTTATTTTTTTTTTTTTTATTGTTTATTTATATAGCACCATTAATTCCATGGTGCTTTACATTTGTGGATTTACATACGGTACACCAGATATACAAAACAGATAATGCTAACAGAGACCAACTGGCACAGTGGGATAGAGGGCCCTGCCTGCAAGGGCTTACAATCTATAAGGGAAGAGGGAGAGAGACAGAAGGTGGGGGGAGAGGCTGTTCAGGTGGTGGTGTGGTGACAGTGTTATTGGAGGTTGTAGGCCTTCTTGAATAGGTGAGTTTTCAGGGCCTTCTTGAAGCTTGTGATTGTGGGAGTCAGTCTTATGTGTCTTGGTAATGAGTTCCAGAGTATGGGGGATGCATGGGAGAAGTCTTGGAGATGTTTGTGTGAAGAGCGGATAAGAGCACAGCGGAGTAGAAGGTCTTTGGAGGATCAGAGGTTACGTGTGGGCAGGTAGCGGGAGATTAGGTCGGAGATATATGGAGGGGACAGGCTGTGGATGGCTTTGTATGTCAGCATTAGTAATTTGAACTCTATTCGCTGGGCAACAGGTAGCCAGTGAAGGGATTGGCAGGGGGGGGCGGCCGATGAAGAACGGGGAGAGAGGTGTATTAGGCGAGCAGCACAGTTTAATGTGGACTGGAGGGGGGCGAGGGTGTTAGCTGGGAGGCCATGGAGAAGGGTGTTACAGTAGTCTAGGCGGGAGATTATGAGGGCGTGAACTAGCATTTTTGTAGTTTCAGGGGTGAGGAAGAAGCAGATTCGATGGATCTTCTTGAGTTGGAGGCGGCAGGAGGTGTTGAGGGTTTGAATATGTGACTTGAAGGATAGGTCAGAGTATAAGGTTATCCCAAGGCAGCGAGCTTGAGGGACTGGGGTGAGAGTGCTTCCATTAATTTTGATAGATGGGTCAGGTAGGGGGGTCGTGCGTCCAGAGAGATATATTTGGGTGTTGTCAGCATAGCAATGGTAATGGAAACCATAGGATTCTATGAGTTGGCCAAGGCCTAGGGTGTAGATTTAGAACAGGAGGGGTCCTAGGACGGAGTCTTGGGGGACACCTACAGAAAGAGGGCGTGGCGGGGAGGTGGTGTGCGAGTGGGAAACGCTGAATGAGCGGTTGGTGAAGTATGAGGAGATCCAGGAAAGGGCCAGGTCTGAGATGCCAAGGGATGAGAGAGTTTCTAGCAGGAGGGAATGGTCAACTGTGTCAAAGGCAGAGGAGAGGTCGAGGAGGAGGAAGACAGAGTAGTGACGTTTGGCTTTGGCAGTTAGAAGGTCTTTAGTGACCTTGGTTAGGGCAGTTTCTGTGGAGTGATGGGGTCTGAAGCCTGACTGTAGTCTTTCAAAGATCTTATTGGATGAGAGATAGGAGGATAGTTCAGAGTGGACGTGTTGCTCCAGTAATTTTGAGGCGTACGGGAGCAATGAGATGGGGTGATAGTTGGCTGGAGAGGATGGGTCCAGGGAGGGTTTCTTGAGTATAGGTGTGACAGTAGCATGTTTGAAGGTGGAAGGGAAGGATCGATTGGTTAGGGATAGGTTGAAGAGATGGGTTAGGGTACGAGTAATGTCTTCCGAGAGTTTTGGAATGAGATGTGACTGGATTGGGTCGAGTGCACAGGAGGTGAGGTGGGATTTAGAGATTAGGGTGGAGAGCTTTTCATCAGTGACGGTGGAGAAACAGGTTAAAGATGAAGAGCACCGAGCAGTTGGATAGAGTGGTTGTTGGTGGTGTAGGGTGAGACTGTCTCTGATGGTGTCAATTTTGCTTTTAAAATAAGAGGCAAAGTCGTCGGCTGTGATGAGTGATGTCGGAGGGGACAGAGGAGGACGGAGAAGGGATTTGAAGGTAGTGAATAGCTGTTTGGGGTTGCGAGATAGGGCAGATATTAGTGTGGTGAAGTAGACCTGCTTTGCAGAGGTGAGTGCATTCTTGAATGTGAGAACTGCCTCTTTATACCTAAGGAAGTCCTCCTGGGAGTGGCTTTTTTTCCAGTGGCGTTCTGCAACCCGTGAGGCACTTCTCAGTTTTTTAGTCAGGTCAGTGTGCCAAGGCTGCCTATTGATCGGCCAGGTTCTGGTGTTAGTGAGAGGGGCCACAGAGTCAAGGGCTGAAGTAATGGTGGTATTGTAGAAGTCAGCGGCGGTATCTGTGTCCTGGAGTGAGGATATGTCAGCGAGCGGTCGAGAGAGTCTGAGAGCGTGCGGATGTCAAGGCGATTAAGGTTCCTGCGGGGGCGTGTTGGTTTAGAGGTTAGGGGTTCAATTACAGAGGAGAGGGCCAGGAATGTCAGCAGCTTGTGGTAGGAGAGTGTGGACTGAGAGTTAGAGAGGTTGACTAGAGAGCAGAGGTGGGTGAATATGAGGTCCAGCAGGTGCCCCTTTGTGTGGATGGCAGAGGAGGACCATTGAGAGAGGTTAAAGGAGGTAGTGAGTGACAGGAGACTGGTAGCGGAGGGGTGGGTTGTGTTAATGGGGATGTTGAAATCACCCATGATGATGGTGGGGGTGTCTGTGGATAGGAAGTGCATTAGCCAGGTGGTGAAGTGGTCGATAAAGGCAGCGGTAGGTCCTGGCGGTCGATATATGATGGCCAGTTGAAGGTTGGAGGGCGAGTAAATGTGAACTGAGTGCACTTCAAAGGAGGGGAGGGTGAGAGCAGGTATCGGTTGGATTGGGGCAAAGGAGCAATCGTCAGACAGGAGTATGCCTACGCCACCGCCGGGTTTATTGTTGGGGCGGGGAGTATGTTATAAAATGGGCACCTTATAAAACAAAATTGGTTGACACTTCATGTATATAAAGCTCTGTAACCATCTTTTTTGCCATGTTCTTCATCCCAAAGACTGTAAGAGTTTAACAACACTCTTCTGACCATTAGCTCCCATTTGTTGAATCCTGGCTGCATCAAAATTTTGGTTTTTTTTATAGAAATGACAGCCAAAAATTAGCAGTGACAGCTCAAAAATACAACAAACACATTAAGGGACAGATTTATTAAAAAAAGTCTTAAACAAAAACTATTTTAGTTGCCCATAGCAAACAATTACAGCCCAGCTTTCATTTCAAAGCATTCAAAGCAAACTATTTGAAATTAAAACTGTGCTGCGATTGATTGCTATGGGCAACTAAGACATTATTTTCTTTAAGGTACTTTCCACAAATCTGCCTCATTGTTTCGTATAAACATTTCAGAAAACAGAAGAACTTAAGGTTAAGTTATTTTGCTATGCTAAGGTGTAAAATACCAATATATCTTACTTTGTATTTTCATAGTTAAAATAGATAGTCTGTGTGGCTGTGGAGTATGTATGCACACTATGTGTCACTGCCTACGGAATGTAACGCACAGCAGTTATAATCAGTTACAAAAATATACATATTTATGTTATCATATTTATAACAAAAGTGAGAAGAAAAGAGGAGGAGTGCAGATTTGTTGGTTTATCTGTTAAAAAAGCTGTCATCATATTGGTGACTCAGGCAAGTGGGCAAAAGATGTGACAACTGCTATACCATTTACAAGTAAATACCTCCTTTAAAAACTAGTTCTAGGTCTAAAATTAAGGTGTTATAATTTCTGAAAACATCTTTATAGTGATGAAAGTTCAGTTTTTCTGATGCAGCGCTCCAAATCCTAGATATGGAGGACTTCAATTCACTATCCACCACTGGGTAGTCACACATACACAAGCAAGATAGTGAGCTTATCACTTTGCAATAACTTGTCACAAAACCATGTTGTGTTGGAAAAAAGAGCTTAAAGAGGACTTTTTACCACTTCTGTCTAACATAATTCTTTGAATCCTGCCATAGCCACTGCTTCACTGATTTTGACACAAGATCTTGATTTTAAGCAATTGTTGCTGTTAATTTTAGCACCCAATATGCTTATTAGGATCTCTACTCTCAGGTAGGTAATCAGCATACAGTCAGGGAATTTCCACCTGACAGTGGAAATTCTTATTAGCACATTAGGTGCTGAAACTAACAGATATCTGTAAGGAAATTGCTAGTTGAGCAATTTCCCAGTGCTGCTGCAGAAACAAGGGAAGAAGGGAATGACAGACAGTGAGCCCTAAACTCAACCCAGCCCTTGTCCCTACCTAATTGCCTGACTGTCCTAGGCGACAGCCGACAACTTGGCGGTGAGTCCTTCTCTGAATAAGTGTAACACAGAACAAGACAAGACTAACAACACAGAAGAGGAGTCAACAAGCCAAGGGTCAAAACCAGAGAGCAAAAGCAGTACCAAATCGTAATCCAAAAGAGTAGTCACAAGGAAGCCAAAGGTCAGAGGTGAGTAATACAATACAATAGCAAAGGAACAGCCTAGCAAGGACAAGGTCATAGGACAGAGTCACAATAGCCAGTGACCATGAGTGAGCTGATGACTTGTTTATAGGAAGTCCAGGATCTGCCCCAGACTTGATTGGCAGACAGGCTGTCAATCACACAGGCAAGGATAAGGTTAACTATTTGAGGAGCAGAAGAAACAAGGTGCAGGATATGGGTGTGGCTGAAATTCAATTACAGAGAAGTAGTACTAGGATAGTGTTCAGACTGAGCAACAAGAACCTTAAGCAAGAAATCAAACTGAACATGCCTCCTGTGCCGCAGCGTGCGAGCGGAAGGTGGCGCAGAGACCCAAACAGTCAGCGACATTACAGATATCATTGATCAGGAAGAGTTGAGGCTAGAGAAAAATTCAGGGGAACAACAGCTGTTGAAGGATAGAAAGAGTTGAAGTTGGAGGAGGTGGCAAAACGTCCTCTTTAATTTGTGCTACACATATCTGGACATGTGCAGCCAAGAAGACAGCTATGGGAAGAAATTTATGTAAATCATAGAATTCTCTCTACTTGCAACCACCAATAGGGGGAACTTAGTAGGCTGCTGCATAATATTTATACATCAAATTTAACCTCTCCCAAATATCCCCTGTAATAGTACAGACTAAAAAAAAACTGTAGTTTTGTTCTAAATCCACTCCAGTCTGAATTTTTTTTCCTGCTTCCCGGAATACTAAATGGTACCATTATGAAGTACAATTTCTCCTGCAAAAAATAAACCCTCACATAATTCTGCAAATGAAAAATGAAATACTGGCTTTTGGAAGGCAGGGAGTAAAAACTACAATGCAAAAACGAAAAATGGCTACGTCAAGAAGAGGTAAAACAGTAGGTTATAAGCTCCTAAGGCTTACTATATAGAAGCTGCAAGGAATTAGCAATGCATCTTTTAACTCTGGGTCCAGGCAAGAGATTTGGGATGATATCAATAAAACAGAGAGCTGACCAAATATATATCTATGAAGTAATTAATCTGCACATTATTTCAGACCATGGTTTAGTGGACATTCACTAAAGATTTCTTTGTGTTATTAAACTTAAGGACGCAGTAGCAGAAAAAAGGTAAAAAAGAGGAGGAGTCACTCTGTAGTACGAACATTTTAACCCCAAAACTTCTAAAAAAAATTTCTTGGACTAGTGATATTCTTCTGACAGCTGTAACTTTTTTTTTATCTTTCCATAAGTGAGGCTGCATATAAGGCATTTTTTTTGCAGGCCCAGATGTACTTTTTATTTATACCATTTTGGAGAACATCTGGTGTTTTGATTGCTTATTATTCAAATACATTTGTAGATCAGGCATTTTGGATGCTGGGATGCCTAATGTGTATGTTTTACTTTACTTATCTATATATCTCATCTAGGGAAAGAAAAATTGTTTTAGTTGCTTATAGCAACAAATTAAAGCACAGCTTTCATTTTTCAAAAGCACTATTAGAATTGAAAACTGTGCTGTGATTGGTTGCTATGGTCAACTAAAGTATTTTTTTTTATTTAACCTCTTCCCGACAACCGCCATACTATTACAGTACTATTACAGCGGATATTGGGTCTTTATAGATGGCAGCCATTCATAGCTACCAAAGTTAATGCCCTCAATCAGAGGGAACTCTGAGCGGGCATTCCATCCAAATAAGGGCCCCCAAAGTAAAAAAAAAAAAAAAAATGGGGTGAGTCCCCAATGACCCTGTACCATTATCGGTGCAGGATGGCTCCTGCGATCTTGATCTGTTACTATGACAGATGGGAATAGAAAGTGATCAAAACAATAGACATTACCTAAAATGGTATAACTAAAAAGTACATCTGGTGCTGCAAAAAAAACGCCTTATGCATCCCTGTACATGGAAATATAAAACTTATGAATGTCAGAAAATGGCAACACCAAGAATTTTTTTCTAAGGGGTTAAAACATAAAAAATATATAAATTTGGTATCCCTGGAATCGTACTGACCCATAGAGTACAGTTCACATGTAATTTTGGCTGTACAGAAAGAAAGAAACACAGTTTTTCTCCAATTACACCCCATACTGAATTGTTTTTCCAGCTTTCCAGTATATCAAACAGAATACTAAAAAGGGACCATTACAAAGTACAATTTTTCCTGCAAACATTAAGCCCTCATATGGCTGTGAACAGGAAAATAACAAAGTTAAGGGTTTTGGAAGGCAAAGAGTCAAAAACAAACATCCTAAAACAAAAAATGCCTGCGGCGGGGAGGGGTTAAGGCACTCTTCAGAAATCTGCTTCACTGTTTCTGCTACAGATTTACATCTATACAGTACACACTGAACACATTTCAACAGGGCAATGCGATCAGAATAATACTGAGTAAAACTGGGCTTTGTCCAAATAAAGAACACAAACATTTTCACAAGGCAGTACTTTGGTCAGTACTTTGCTTCAGTATTTATAACACAAAACTAGGAGTGGGTCCAAAACACAGACGAGGGAGAAATCTTTCCATTATACTTTTTCTCTGTTTACTACATATTTGACTCTGACTTTTGGCTTACAAATACTTATGTAAAATACTGCCAAAAATACTACTGTGTGAAAGTGGCTTTACATACTGTATATTGTAAACATACAACTAACAGTTTGGCAAACAGAAGAACTGGAAAATAAGTAATTTTTCTAGAATATGTTAAGATGTACAATACCAATATATTTTCCTTTGTATATTCATAGTTAAAATAGATAGTCTGTGTGACTGTGGGATATATATGCACACTATGTTTCACTACCTACTGAATGCAACACACAGTCCATGTATTGCAATAAAGGGTCGTGTGCCAAAGATGTGCCAAAATTATCACCCATCTATGTCAGAAAACTAATAAACTCCCCCCAATTGCTTGAAATGCTATGAGTAGGGCGTGATTCATGGAAACAAATAGGATAGTTAGGATACCATTTAGGGTTAAGAAAAGTAGCTTAGCTTGCAATACACATATCTGAACTTACCATGCAAAGATGTCAAGTAAGAGAGGACTTATCTGCATGTCTCTCTTTGACACCCAGAAGCTGCAGCAGGATAATATAGGACATTACGATGTGTAACCAGTATGCAGTACATTTCTAGACTACTTGTAAGGTGGCTGGTGGTAGCCAATCATTTATCATTTATCTTTGTCTATTCATATGGTTTTTAGACTAACAAAGCTCCATTATGTAGACATATAGTGCTAGGAAATGAATCAGCCATAAACTGTAGGCCTAACAATGGTATTATAGAAGAAGGACCTTCATTTTAAAAGTATTTGAGATGGTAAGGGAATAAATATGTACAAAACCTGTCAACATTGCTAAAAAGAACTAAATAACTATTTATACCTCATCACTTGAAGAAATATGATAGCATAAACTATATAAAACTATTTTAATAACCAGTATGATAACACACAAAAAACAGATGTCTTTAAGTGTGGATATAAAGGTTGCAGGTAACGTGTAAATTATATTCATACATATTTGAGTGTTATCTCAAGCACAAAATGTCACCTTTTCTTCCAGCTACTCCTCCAGCTAAATATAATAGACTGCTATCATGTTCATTGATCTTTTAAGACCTCTCTCCCACTGTCAAAAACTGAATTTTAGCATGGAGCCACCATCGTTTACTCTCATGATGTGATGAAATCCTTTATTTCTGATGTTAGGAAGAATAATTTATTTACTATAAAATAAAGCGCAGAATATAAATGCAGGTTCACACCTGTAATAAAAGTCATTAGCTGGTTACCTTTTGTAGCTATGTAAGTTCAGGAGTCTGCCATGATGACAGAGGAATTATTGACATTTACTAACAAGAAAACAAGCGCTCTCTGAATATGCTCTTATAATCAACACTGTGATTTTAGAGCTCGGCGCAGTAAACCATGTGTTATTATCCCTGATTGCTCCCCATGTAACACATAACCTTTAATGACCTAGACGCCAGCACATAAATGCTACACTACATGACCCCTTGGAAAACTAAAAAAAATATTTTCAATATTGCCATTAATCAATATTTCTCTGACATTTGCTCCGATCATTTACAGACACTCAGACATACATAAGGAAGTAAGTGGAGCTTTAAAAAGGTTTTGTTGAATATTTTGAGATGTCATTTTTATCTGACTAGAGAGCATTATATTTTTATTCACTAATATCCTTCCGTATAGGACCCTAAATTATATAACTAATATAGTATAATACTGCAGAATGTAAGTAGATCACACTTACCTGCATAGTCTGTCCGTGCATAATGACTGTCTTCTGATTTTGTTGTTGCTGTTGTGTTTTCTGCAAAAATAATATATCAGTTCTATTAGTACTATAATATAATAATATACTCTATATAATAAGAAACTCTGCTAGCATTTCACTGAAACTCTCAACCTTTGTCAGCACATGTGACATAAAGATATAATTATTTATTGAAATGCATATAATAAAATCAATCTATCAGATAACGGTATCAAAGGAAGTGTTTCTTTTTAGTGGGGCAGCTATAGAGGGTACAGACTAAGCAGTCGTGCTATGGGGGTGGGTCAAAAATGGTAATTTCTGTTAATGATGTAATAAAATAGGTAAAACTGAAAGGATACTTGATATATGAATTTAGATCTTTAGGTACGCTTAAGGTGGTATTCTCATCTTAAAGCTACAATTACCTACAATTATATAACTACTTTTCATAACTAATATAAAATAATCCAGATTTGCTGCGATTTCACAGCTTTACTTTCATCAAAACTTAAAATCCATTTAAGACATTTATATAAATGGATAGTGCAGGTGAATATAAAAAACTATGTAATATACCGACCTACGTCATCTAGCTATCTTCTATCATGCAAGCGCAGGCGGCGGCACACGCCGATAAAAAGGTTTTCCCGCATTTATAGCAGTTGAGCACTAAGTGTACCCACAGCAATATCCAGATCTGATGAAGAGGTGCGCTTTCAAAAGTGCTAAAAACCCTGAAACGCGTTATCTGTACCTTATTCAATAAAGTCCGAAGTATTTTTACTTATGGGTGTATACTGACCTCGTTCCTTACAGGAGTGTGCTTCCTGGAAGTTTCCTGGGACCAAGTCTGGTTCCACCTACACGCATTATTAAAGAAATATGTTTCCTCCTAGAGTTATCAGACTGAGCTAATTTTTACATAGAAATCTATGGAGTGGGGAGGAGGTGGTTGCTTCTTATATACTGTACTGTATAAGACAGGAAACCTTGCTTCTTTATTTAAACATTTAAAACCCTTCAGAACTACACGCTGAGCTAGGAACTGGTGAACACAATTGCACCAAAGAAAATGCTTTATATATGCAATATACAGTAAAAGTCCAGAGTTTAATTTTCTTGATATTGTTCATATAATGTATATTGTAGTCATACAAACAATATTTCTACACCAGACTCAAGAGGGCATTTAGTCTCCAAAGAGACTTACTCAAATGTTAACAAAATCTATACCTGAAAATGTAAAAGTACATTATGGCTTCAAAACAAATCAGCACAAAGTAGAAAAGATGGGTCGTTAATAGCATATCAGTGGGGCCTGATTCCAGAAGCTGCCACAGTGAAAGGAACTACCAATATGTCTACCTTTAAGGGGATATCCACCTTTTCAAAATTGCTGGTCTATTCTTAAGATAGTCCATCAATTTTATATCAGCAGCAGTCCGATTGTCAGGACCCTTTGGGGGAATAGCTTTTGTGATTGCTGACTTTCCTGGTGTAGACGGAATGGCACACCAAGAACTTCAGTCCAACACAGGGAACTGGTCTTAAACAAGTATATGCCACAGGTTGCACCTGAAAACAAAACCCAATAAATACAAGTCCTAGCTTTGTTTAGGCCCTAACTAAACAAAAAATAGTCCCTGACTACTTGGACTAGACTGAGCTCACCTTAGGCAAGTCAAACACAGTCACAATGTGAACTGCAACCTTTTATACTTGCACTTGATTGCAAGTCCATGCACTTGTCCATGATTCCAGCAGTGTCTCCTTAGGGAGTTATGTCCTCTCTCCTTCCCCAGGCTGTGAGACCTATCTGAGTCCTGTACACCTTTATTAAGGAGTCTTCTCAGCTGACACCTAATGAGGTTTATTAAGCAACCCAAACCTTGGACTGCCCTGCTAGATGGAAAGGAACCTTCTCTTTTCCTCCCACTCTGACAAATCAGCCACTATACAGGTTTTACACACAGTGGAAGGGGAAAAAAGTCACCTTCTTTATGAAGACACACTCTTATTTTCATATTTTTTGCTAGAAACCTGCCCTTTGATAGCTGGACTGCCACACCTTGCATTTTAGTTGTTTCCACAGGAATGCAGCCCCTGGCATTATTTGCATTCCTGGTGCTCTGCTGCTAACTCGCCATATTCTTGATAGCGGCAGTTATAGGTTGTGTAACTTTATGCCATGTAACTTCATATATATGGGACACCATTGCAATGCCCACAAAAATTAGGTGAGTGAGCATGTAAACAATGCAAGGAGCTGCCCTCCTGGGGAAACAACTCATCTGTGGGTGTTCTCACACATGCACCCCCATCAATCTAAAATTGATGGCCTATTGTAAAGGAGTATTCTAAGACATTTTTTATTATTATATATTTCTGGAAGAAATGAGTACTGTTTATTATGTTCATAGGCCCACTAGAAGTTTTAAATAATAGAAAAAAGTCTTGGAGTACTTCTTTGAAATTTTGAAAACCCCTTTTAATTAGACACATCCCTTTATTTGGATGGGACTGAGCTTGCAGTAATTTCCTGGTTACTACACAATATAACAAACTGTACAAGCAGCTGGCCAGCAAGGGTAAACCCTCTGTCTATCTACTATTGATGACCTATCCTATACTTATTGACAACACCTTTAATTCTATACTGATGTGTTCATCCTTATCTTTTCTCTCAGCCAGACATGTACAGATGTGTGTAACAAGAGATAAACAGCTTTTTGCTATTTGATATCACAAAGGGATATACTATCACAAATTGATATATCACCTATCTGATATAATTCTATGTGCTGTCACCCAGTAGTTGTGTTATCAATTGCAGTCAGTAAAGGGCTTTGCTAACATGTCACAATACTGAACTCAGCTGGTTACATGAGAAATTTTATCCTTCAACCAATTTAGAGACAAGTTAAGGGTGGACACATCTGATAATTAAAAAAACCTTAGAAAAGACTAACAATAATGTTACCAAAAATAAGCAGTACATGACAAATTCATAAGTGTCTATGCTCCTGTTTTCTGCAGTATTTAACTTATGGAACATTTTGTTCTACCTATGGAGACAAGACAAAAATAACTCCACAAGTCTAGATGTAGAGAGCAAATACATAGTTTATCCTCTGTTTATCATCTGAGTCTCCCATAATGTATAAAGCAAGGTCTTTGCAAAGTAGTATATAACATTTTAAGAATCAACAATTGCATCTGCTGACTCCATGTCAATATTAAACATCGCAACTGGCTGGTAAATTTTGTAGTACTGAAAGTGGCAATGAAACTAATAATAATTTTACCCTTGTATTATGGACTGATAGCACTGATGGATTTACCAAGCTGTTGCTGTATTTACAGCTCCTGCAAATTCCCAATAAAATCTGACAGCTAAAATGCCAGTTAGAAGATATGCTGCTTAAAATGTGTCCACTTGACCTCGTGTTGTTAAAAGTTCATTGCATTTCTAATGCTCAAATGTGTATTACAAATAAGGGTTTTTATTTACTGCTCAAGCCATGTGAAAAAAGGAAAACATATGACCTTTCTTAGGGCCACAGGGTTCATTTTACATTATTGATGTACAAGTCCCAGTTTAGATGTTATAAAGGCAGGTTAAATAAAAAGGTTATACCGATAAAAAGAAAACGCAAATATTCATTCTGTTCATGCCTGACTGATCGCTATTGTACTAATTGCTATTATTATAATGGCATTTGTAGCAATGACAATGCAGTAGGTGATGATCTTTCTGGTTTTTTTTTGCAGTTTTACCCATTTTCTTAGTCAGAGATATAGGTCACATATGCATACAGTACAATTGACTTTTCAATGGTTTTCTATAGTTTTTATTTTGGGGATCACAATGCAGCAAGTTACCAGAGTCAAGTTAAAGAAGACAACAACTTTAGTCATATAGCAGTATTCACAACATTTCTGTTGTAAAGATCCCTCATTGCCATAACACAACATTTATGTATGTCATCAGGACACCATCCTACCAAAAATAAAATCATAAACTGTTCCTTTCGCCACCATATTATAGAGAATGTCTTTGTAAAGGAACACAATATTGTGGTATATACTGTATTTGTCACATTGAGATTAAAGACATTAAGGCTTTGTTATTCTTTATCCATGTGCAAGGGCCTAATTTTATAGACATTATAACATCTGATCTTGATCATAACAGCCACAACACAACAGCCAGACACCTATTAGAGTAGCTGACATTTTACTTTAGCTAGTGGATATTGCCATGTTCTTTTTTCTTGGCAATTATTTTGTAGCTATTTTTCAGCAGAAAGCTTACCATTTTAGGTCAGACGTTTGTTATCTATTTTAACGCCTCTTGACAAGGGAATTTTCCAGATATAAACAACACAAAAAATTATTAGCTGCGTAGTCATAGCCAAAATAGTTCACATTTGTGGCAGCGCAAGATAAAGTTTCTTCTTATTGGTACACAGGTGTTGTAATACTTCAGTACAATATACAGGTTTGTAATAAAGAGAAACCAAGTCGTGCTTCTTTATTTTAGTCATCTTTAAAAACATACAAGCAAAAACTAGAAGGTACACGAGTGCATCACGACCAAACTGTTTTTTCAAATAGATCAGTATACCATAGTAGGGATCCCAGTAACAAGTATGGATGTGTCACACTTCATCATCACATGCCAACAAAACCCTTAAAAGACCATAACTCACCCTGTCCCACTGGGTGGCCATACATAGACACAAATAAGATAGTTAGCATATCACAAAGGTGGGTATAGAAAAGCTACTTAACAAGTAATATATCCTATGTTTCATGAGAAAAATAAAATACACCCTTTCTATAGTTTTACATATTACAACATAATAATAAAATATGATCCTTCAAGGTCTTAAAACTAGGTAACTACAATCTCAGTTGAACAACACCCAACACATTACACCATGCCATCATTTACTTAACAAAAATGAATCAATTATCTTGTACAAACACCTTTAGCAGCAATAAAATAATCACTTTCTGTATGACTTTGTCAGGGTCTCACATTGTTCTGGAGGAATTTTGGCGCATTCTTCTTTAAAATGTTGCTTCAATTCAGAGAGGTCTGTAGATATTCAACTATGCACAGCTCTTTTAAGATCCCGCCACAACATTTCAATTGGGTTCATGTCTGGACTTTGACTTGGCCATTGCAACATCTTCATTATTTCCTTTTTCTGCGATTATGTTGTAGATTTGCTGCTGTGCTTGGGATCATTGTCCTGTTGTATGACCCAGTTTTGGCTTTAGCTATTACACAAATGGACTCACATTTGACTCTAGGATAACTTGGTATACAGAGGAGTTCATGGTCAACTCAATGACTGTAAGGTGCCAAGGTCCTGTAGCTGCAAAACTAGCCCAAATTATCATCCCTAAGCAACCATACTTGATAGTTGGTATGGATTGTTTGTGCTCTTATGTTGTGTTTGTTTTTTTGTAAAACTGGCACTGTGTATTATGGCAAACTTATCCACTTTAGTCTTGACTTTAGTCTTGTCTGTCTGACAGACATTGTTCCAGGAATCTTTTTGTTTGCTTGACTCACTTTGCTTCCCTAAGCATTTGACCGCCGTGACTTCAATTATGCCTGACAAAGATTTTTTACCCGAAACATTGCAGCATTGAATATAATTCTGGTATTGAAATTATATACAACATGTATGGAAAAACTTTATCCATGCTGTCTATGATGTAATAAAAGTATACATTAAACCCACAACCAGTCTACTGTTCTACTTATTTTTCTATGCTGGGAGTATTGGGACATTCAACTGTCTTGAATGTTTTCCTCCTGTAAATATTTTTTCTCACTGTAGAATGAAGAACTTATTTGGAAATGGGAAGAATGATGGGTAGCAACAATTGCTTCTCTAAGATCATTACTGATGTCTTTCCTCCTTTATATTTTGTTAATACACATAATGCTCCAGACCAGCAAACTGCCAAAATGTCTGATTTCATATGGGTGGTCATGCATGGTCTTTTAGACTCTATACACATCAGGGTGGCCTACAAAAGCAGTCTCCTCATGGAGACATAGTGTCACCTTCTTTGTCTGTGGACGGCTTCTCTTCCTTTAGGAAGAGATGCTCTGGTTTGGCTTTAATGCTACACAATGTCTATAGGGTTCTTATAAAACCAGGCATTGATCTATAGGGATCCACCTTCCAAAAGGTGAGTTTCATATCAAGAAGAACATATTTTCAAATTCCTTACCCAGAATTTCTAGTAGAGCATGCATGGTCTGTTAAACTCTACACACTGCAAGATGGCCTGCAAAGGCAGTCTCCCCCTCTGACTCAAACTTCATGAAAGATTTCAATATGAATTGCATACATTCTTAAGTTCACTGCAGAGCTGGTTGTGTTGAGTGTAATCTGGTGGACTTCTTGAGTGACTTCACTCACTGTGTGCAGTTTGTGGTAGAAGTATTGACACAATTTAAAATCCTTTTTTTTCCTTTGCTTTGCACCTAATGAAAGGAGGGGCTATTGTGCCCAGGTTCTCTAAATAGAAGCCAAGGACTCGCTGAGCTTTCTAATTGCTTGGGTTTGCTTCACTAAGTGGCTGTTCAGTTCTGGGCAACAGTTCATAGAAAGAATGCCCCACAGTTGGAAAAAGTACAATGGAGAGCCACAAAATTGATAAGGGGCATGGAGGACCTTATTAGGAGAGATTAAATTTGTTTATTCTGGAGAAGAGGCTTTTAAGGAGAAATATAATAAACCTATATAAATGACCCATACAAGAAATATGGGGAAAAGGCGTTCCATGTAAAATCCTCTCAAAAAACAAGGAGATACTCCCTCTGTCTGGAAAAAAAAGGTTTAACCCAGAGAGCAAGGCTTTTTTCACGGAGCCCCCCCCCAGGCCCCACACCCCCCAAAACAAAATAAAAACCCCCCCCCCCTTTTCCTCCCGCAAGTGTTTTCTTGGAAGGCTGTGTTTTTGGAGGCCGTGGCATAACGCCTTTTTGTATGACCAAACAACCAATCTTGGTCTCATCAGTCCACAGGACCTTCTTCCAAAATGAAGCTGGCTTGTCCAAATGTGCTTTTGCATACCTCAGGCGACTCTGTTTGTGGCGTGCTTCAGAAACGGCTTCTTTCGCATCACTCTCCCCCACAGCTTCTCCTTGTGCAAAGTGTGCTGTATTGTTGACCGATGCACAGTGACACCATCTGCAGCAAGATGATGCTGCAGCTCTTTGGAGGTGGTCTGTGGATTGTCCTGACTGTTCTCACCATTCTTCTTCTCTGCCTTTCTGATATTTCTTGGCCTGCTACTTCTGGGCTTAACAAGAACTGTCCCTTGTCTTCCATTTCCTTACTATGTTCCTCACAGTGGAAACTACAGGTTAAATCTCTGAGACAACTTTTTTATCCTTCCCTGAACAACTATGTTGAACAATCTTGTTTTCAGATCATTTGAGAGTTGTTTTGAGGAGCCCGATACCCCCCTCCTCAGAAGATTAAAAAAAGAGAAAAACTTCGCAATTTTCCCCCTCTATAACATTTCTCTTCATTAGATGAACCACGCTATGAAGTAGAAAGCACCGTGAGGTTGTGAAAAAAAATTTTTTTTTTTTTAAGAAAGTAAAAAAAAAATAGGAGAAATGTAAAAAAAAAAAAAAAAAAAGTACCCAACTTATTTTTTCACTAATTTCAATTTTTTTTTAAACCATAATCCCCTTATAACATAAAAAAAAACAACCCCCCCCATATTTAATAATTTCCAAATTGAAATGGCTGTTGCAAACACCCAAATATTTAGAACTAAAAATGATTAAGATTAATAGATGGGTGCCCAAACTTTTTCATATGACTGTATACTTATTTCCTTCAGTCATGTCCTTTCCCATCCCCTGGTTGAACTTGATGCACACGTGACTTTTTTTCAACCGTAGTAACTATGTATACACAAACAGACACACACATGTGTATATACAGTCATATGAAAAAGTTTGGGCACCCCTATTAATCTTAATCATTTTTAGTTCTAAATATTTGGGTGTTTGCAACAGCCATTTCAATTTGATATATCTAATAACTGATGGACACAGTAATATTTCAGGATTGAAATGAGGTTTATTGTACTAACAGAAAATGTGCAATATGCATTAAACCAAAATTTGACCAGTGCAAAAATTTGGGTACCCTTATCATTTTATTGATTTGAATACGCCTAACTACTTTTTACTGACTTACTGAAGCACAAAATTGGTTTTGTAACCTCACTGAGCTTTGAACTTCATAGCCAGGTGTATCCAATCATGAGAAAAGGTATTTAAGGTGGCCAATTGCAAGTTGTTCTCCTATTTGAATCTCCTCTGAAGAGTGGCATCATGGGCTCCTCAAAACAACTCTCAAATGATCTGAAAACAAAGATTGTTCAACATAGTTGTTCAGGGGAAGGATACAAAAAGTTGTCTCAGAGATTTAACCTGTCAGTTTCCACTGTGAGGAACATAGTAAGGAAATGGAAGACAACAGGGACAGTTCTTGTTAAGCCCAGAAGTGGCAGGCCAAGAAAAATATCAGAAAGGCAGAGAAGAAGAATGGTGAGAACAGTCAAGGACAATCCACAGACCACCTCCAAAGAGCTGCAGCATCATCTTGCTGCAGATGGTGTCACTGTGCATCGGTCAACAATACAGCACACTTTGCACAAGGAGAAGCTGTATGGGAGAGTGATGCGAAAGAAGCCATTTCTGAAAGCATGCCACAAACAGAGTCGCCTGAGGTATGCAAAAGCACATTTGGACAAGCCAGCTTCATTTTGGAAGAAGGTCCTGTGGACTGATGAAACAAAGATTGAGTTGTTTGATCATACAAAAAGGCGTTATGCATGGCGTCCAAAAAACACAGCATTCCAAGAAAAACACTTGCTACCCACTGTAAAATTTGGTGGAGGTTCCATCATGCTTTGGGGCTGTGTGGCCAATGCCGGCACCGGGAATCTTGTTAAAGTTGAGGGTCGCATGGATTCAACTCAGTATCAGCAGATTCTTGAGAATAATGTACAAGAATCAGTGACAAATTTGAAGTTACGCCGCGGATGGATATTTCAGCAAGACAATGATCCAAAACACAGCTCCAAATCTACTCAGGCATTCATGCAGAGGAACAATTACAATGTTCTGGAATGGCCATCCCAGTCCCCAGACCTGAATATCATTGAACATCTGTGGGATAATTTGAAGCGGGCTGTCCATGCTCGGCGACCATCAAACTTAACTGAACTGGAATTGTTTTGTAAAGAGGAATGGTCAAAAATACCTTCATCCAGGATCCAGGAACTGATTAAAAGCTACAGGAAGCGACTAGAGGCTGTTATTTTTGCAAAAGGAGGATCTACTAAATATTAATGTCACTTTTCTGTTGAGGTGCCCATACTTTTGCACCGGTCAAATTTTGGTTTAATGCATATTGCACATTTTCTGTTAGTACAATAAACCTCATTTCAATCCTGAAATATTACTGTGTCCATCAGTTATTAGATATATCAAATTGAAATGGCTGTTGCAAACACCCAAATATTTAGAACTAAAAATGATTAAGATTAATAGGGGTGCCCAAACTTTTTCATATGACTGTTATATATATATATATATATATATATATATATATATATATATAGGAAATCAGTGGCTTTGTGACTTCCAATACTCTAGAGCAGTGATTCCCAAAGTGGTCCAGGTGGACCCCCAGGGGTCCACGGGAGACTCGACGGGGGTCTACGTTAGATCTAATCTTCACATTTTTTTGACGAGTTTTGGGAATATGGTAGAAATGTAGCAGCAGGGGGTCCACCGAAACCAGTAAAATTTTGAAAGTGGTCTACGAGAAAAAAAAAGTTTGGGAACCCCTGCTCTAGAGGGATATATAAACCCATGTCTTATTTATAAAATGCCTAGATGTCTGATAAATTAAGACACATAAGCTGATCACAGCAGGACCCCGTTACCTTCTAACAGAGAAATAACTACAGATTGACAATGAAAAGAGTTCTTAATTGCTATATTATTGAAAAACCTGCAAACATTAACAAATTAGTGTATGTAACATATATTTAAAAGAGGTTGATTAGAGGGTATAGATTTTACAGCTCCTATTTCTGACTACTTTTTTAGTGATTTTTATATGTAGCTTTATTTTTACAGTAATTAGGCTTATAGTTTGTAAAATTGTAAATTAAATATGACTTTTTTTTAAGCTATTCTTGTAATCATATAGTGAAATGCTAAACTTAATGTTATATTTTAATTTGTTGCTATTTAAAAAAGCAGGTGCTTGTATGTGCCAAGATACTGAGGATACAGGTCAGCAAGAGCCTCTATCTATCTATTCATAGTGTTAATTGCACACTGTATATGAAATCAGTCAAAGACAAAAGTATTAAAATCACTTCTGACTTCTCTTCTCAAATTCAGTGCCTCTATTTCTCAGGCAGCCTGCTTAAACCCACAATGTAAATATACAGATATGTTCTCTGCTTTTTGCTATATAGTTCCTTTCCTATACTAACTATAATACAGACGTGATCAGACCTAACTGATCTCCAGTTTAGTTAACTAAAACCATTTCTCATGAAACCAATTCATCACAACATGCTAGTAAACACAAAGCGATATGATAACAATATTAATATTAATAGTGATGTATGTGTATTAGCTGTGTCTATGTATGGACACTATGTATAACCACTCTATGTGTCTATGTATGGCCACTTTATGTTTGAGAGTAAAGGGGAATTGTAGCCTTTTAAAGTTGATTTGATTTACATTTCTCCTTTGTTCATCCACTTTGAATTTTGTTAATTGACAAAATAACTATTAATACTTCTTTTTTTAAAAGCATTCTTATTACTTTACAGCATTTTTGCCACACATGCCTAAAACTTTTGCACAGTACTGGATATTGTTAAAAGGTTTTCTTACGCTTTTTATCAAAGAGGATAAAAGAGGAAATATGAAAAAACAGTGTTCACACTTACTTTCTACAACCAAAAATATTTAAGACATTGCTTGAAACTACCCATAAAATTAGATAAAACAATGTTACATAAATAAACAAGCTCTTTATATAGCATTTAAACATTCTAACTAACTATTCCCTTGTGACCACACCAAAAGCTTGCTAGAGAAAGAAAACTATGTGTTCATGTGAAGATCCATGCATCAAAAAGTCCCCAGAGTTGGCAGTGGCGTAACAATTGTGGTCGCAGGGGGTGCAACCGCGACCGGGCCCGGAGGAGTGTGGGACCCGCGGTCAGCTCGAAATGGCCCTGGACTACCATGATAGTGGTCGGGGAAAAACTTGTTCCCCGACTGCTATACCTATTGTTAATGGAAAGGGGCCAGGCCCTTTTCCATTAGATGCCAGCCGAGGGGAGGTGACAAAAAATAAAACAAAAATACTTATACTCACCTGTCCTGGGCTCGGCATCGTCTCCGATGCTTTTCCGGTCTCACAGCTGTGATTAGGCCCCAGCGGTCACATCGGGTGCGCCTGCGTAATGACATCATCGCGCCCCACATGACTGTTGAGGTCCAATCAAAGATCCCAGCGGTGAAGTCTGGGGCACGGGATGTGGAGACCAAGGAAGATGGGAGAGACAGCAGGATGGAGTGAGGATGCCCCGGAGAGGTAAGACAAGGTGAGTATAAGTGTTTGTTATTTTTAATCACTTGTCCTGGGCCTCTACTTATTATATTTTGGGGTCTGAGGAGACCCCAGAGTATAATAATAGCACCAGCTCTGAGGGGGGGGGGGCACTGTGGAACACCTAACAGTGTGTGGGGGTCACTGTGGGCATATAATACTGTGTGGGGTCCACTATGGGCATATAATACTGTGTGGAGGCCACTGTGGGCATATAATACTGTGTGTGGGCCACTGTGAGCATATAATACTGTGTGGGGGCCACTGTGAGCATATAATACTGTGTGGGGGCCACTGTGGGCATATAATACTGTGTGGGGGCCACTGTGAGCATATAATACTGTGTGGGGGCCAATGTGAGCATATAATACTGTGTGGGGGCCAATGTGGGTATATAATACTGTGTGGGGGCCACTGTGGAAATATAATACTGTGTGGGGGCCACAATGAGCATATAATACTGTGTGGGGGCCACTGTGGAAATATAATACTATGTGGGGGCCACTGTGAGCATATAAAACTGTGTGGGAGCCACTGTGAGGATATAATGCTGTGTGGAGGCCACTGCGGAGCATATAATGCTGTGTGGGGGCCACTGACGAGCATATGATGCTGTGTGGGGGACACTGCAGAGCATATAATACTTTGTGGGGGCCACTGTGGAGCATATAATGCTGTGTGGGGGCCACTGCGGAGCATATAATGCTGTGTGGGGGCCACTGTGGAGCATATTATACTTTGTAGGGGCCACTGTGGAGCATATTACACTGTACCAGTGTTGTTTACATGGCCGGCTCTGCGCTGCTCACTCACCATATTCTTGATAACTGCAGTTGTGGGTACGAAATCTTTATCTCTTTCAAGTATCTGAGATATTGCTGCAGCATCCGTAACCATCACTATCAAGAATTCGCTCTAGGGAGGGGGTAGGGGGCCCCAGACAAAAGTTTGCCCCGGGACCCAAAAGACCTTAGTAACACCACTATATCTGGGAATTATAATGAGGTTACGTTTACGTCATATTCAGCTCATTTCAAGACAAACACTATCTAAGCATCCAAAGGAGTAAATGGTAACAACACAGGAAAGCTACTTCACACTTGAAGTCATATTCCATCATGTCCTGTATCCTTAGAAATTGGTTAATAGCCATGTAAGAGACTAGTCAGCTGGTCAGTTTCTGGAGATAATTAACTCCTCAGCTGCTCTGTGCCTTTTTAACCCCTTTAGTACCATGTAAAACCCTTCCAGTGCACCATAGAGCCATGCAGTTCATTGCTGTCAAGTACACCCTTCTTGACAACCCCTGTGCCTCTTAAGGATGTGCTTCATTATTGACAAGTTGCACACCTTATCATAAATCAAGTTTATCATCTGTGTCTGCCAGCAAAGAAATCTAGTCTAGTCTGTAGATTTCATTTACACCAAGAGACTGTTGTAAATTATCATAGTGTGAAGAGACAGATGGTCTTGCCCACACAGTGCCCCTTGTCACACCCTCTTTCAGAAAAATGGTGAGGGTGACGTAAAAAAAAAAAAAAAAAAAAAGTTTTTTGTGCAAAACCCTGAGTTGCACAAAAAAATTGTGAATTCTTTGATAAATTTCCCCCATTGTGCGTGCATTACAGAATATCTTGATGCTTTATCATATATTCCAAACTTTTTTATAATCACCTGTACTATTCATTTATGCAGAGTTTGTTGCAACAACAGTATCTATTCAATTATCATGATTTTACATGAAGTCCTGAAATATTAATGGTAATATTAAATTGTAACATTTACAAGTAAGGACTCATTAAGCTGTATTGACCCATTTCTGATAATAATATTTGCTTTTTATATATTGAATATATATAATTTTCTAAGTTTAGAATTAAAACTAACTTTATTCTGCAACGTAAAAGAAAAGCCAGGTAAAAGTGTTTTACTTTACAATATCCCTGGTTAACATGGCCTTTTACATGAACCAGAACAGATGAGTTTCAGATTTTATTGACTGAACCCCTCTGTAAGGTTACCATGGAAACATTAACCATTAAAGATTAAAAGGACAATTCATTAAAGTCAGAGGTCACTGAACTGGGTGATAACAGTCAGAAATCAACAAAAATCTCTAGTCTGATAGGGACTGTCAGGCAGCTATTCCCTATGTTTGTGGAGATTAGTGCATGAAAAAAACTGTAACAGGATTGTAATATGATAAATTAAAATCATAAACAGGAAATTTTAGCCATTCTACACAGATTCCTCTTTATGCAGTTGACAAAATATGCAAGAATTCTTGATTGCAACTCAATATGATGTATATAGACATGCAAGACATGTGGACTGGTGAATCCCTTGGTGGGTTCCGTGCCTTGAGGGCAGAGGTCCCCAATGACCGGGCCGCGGACAACTTGGTATCGGGCTGCCCGGTCATTGGTGACCTCTGTATACTACTAGGTGTGGGCTGATGCTGCTATGCTGCATGTAATCTGCAGAACTGGAGCATTGGCCGACACCTAGTAAGCGTCCACAGGACTAGCTGATCACTGATGCAGCTCTGAGATCTCTTGTGATGCACAGCATGTGTACATCTTCTATGCTGCTCTGGAACTTTCGCTATGGTACTGCTGGGGTTGGGGACAAGCATAGAAGGTACGCACATCCTGTGGGTCACAAGAGATCCCAGGATCTGCATAAGAAAGCAGGTAAGTATAATGTAATTGTAACTATAGTAACAGTATGAGGGGGAGGGGAGACTATTATCTGGGGGAGGCACTACTAGGACTCTATTACAGTTATAGCCCCCCCCCCCCCACACACACACACACAGTTAATAACAGTCCCCTCACACACAGGTAATGTTATAAACTGGGGGTGGAACTATAACTGTAATAGAGCCCTAATAGTGCCCACGACAGGTAATAATCCCCCCCATCACACACCCAGGTAATATTACAGTAATAATGCCCCTTGAGTAATATTACCTGTGGGGGGCACTACTAGGACACTATTACAGTAATAGTGTTTATAGCATTATCTATGGAGGGAACACTATTAGTGCGCTATTACAGTTATAGTTTCCCCCCCACAGTTAATAAAAACCGCATACATACAGGTAATGTTGTTAACTTGGGGGCACTATTACTGCCCTAGTAGTGCCCCTCACAGATAATAGTCCCCCCCACACACAGGTAATTCAGTAATAGTATCCCCTGAGAGATGGTCCCCCTTGCCCTACCCATACTTTTATTAAGGGAGCTGCCCATACCATCAATAATTTATACATGATATGGAGAGATCTCCCTTAATAAAGTATAGGGGGATATATAAATGTAATAAATAAAAATGCATTTTATTGATTTTTTTTTATTATGAGTCGCCCAATCGTCCCAACCCTGTGCTGCTACCAAAAGCCCCGCCCCCTGCCGGGCCACAGGAAAATTGGCCTACATGTAAGTGGTCTTTGGAACAAAAAGTTTGGGGACCGCTGCTTTAGGGGGCCCTACCGGACTCCCACTGCTTTTTTTTTATAATAGGTAGTGGAGGTGCGGTAACTGCCCCTATTCACTTACCTCTCCCCGTTCCTGGCCAGGGGGCCCCAGTACGCCGCGCATTATGTCATCACAACACACAGGGCCCAGGCTGAAGTAGGAAGAGGAGAGGCGAGGCTGCAAGCAGGAGCAGGGTGAGGTAAGTGATGCAGTCAGGTTCTCCCCGGTGGGGCTGGGAGAAATGGCGCGGCCGACCCAGTTCTGATACTAATAGAGCAGAAAGCCAGTGGCTTCCTGTTCTACCTCTCATAGACTTGTAGGCCACAGGCCACACTGAGCCTGTGGCCTACAAGCTACATCCCAATACTTACCTGACTACTCTCCAGTGCTTCCTTCTTCTTCCTGCTCTGGGCATACATAATGTCAAATCAGTGTACCCAGAGCAAGAAGGACCTTGACCGGGGAGCAGACAGGTAAGTAATGACCTAATGCTGCTATACTATATACTATTATACTATACAGTGAAATACAGTGGCCCCTTCACAATTCTCCCCATACAGTGGCCCCTTCATTGGTCCCCTATACTGTATGGGGACTATTGATGGGGCCATTATATTGTGGGGGGGGGGGTGCAGTGATGGAGGCCAATATCCTGGGGGACATTAAAGGGATTGTCCAGGATAACATTTTTTTTTAATTAGGCCAGGGCAGGTGAAGAAAAAACAAACAAAAAAAACTCAGAACTTACTCTCCTGTCCCCAGTGTCTCCCAGGGCAGTTTGGTCCTGCAGCTCTGTTGTTTTCTTTCAGCAGAAGTTACCTCTGTATTTGACTACCTGTGACGTCAAGTGACTCCTGTGGCCAATCAGTGGCCTAAGGGAGGGGAACTGGGACGTCACAGCCAGTGAGGACTTCCGGCAAAAGAAGACAGCGGAGCAGGACCGGACCATGCTGGGATACACCGGAGCACCAGGGAAAGGTGGATATGTTTTTGTTTTTTTTTTTGTTTTGTTTTGTTTTTCCACCTCCCCCAGACTAATTATTAAAAAAAAAAAAAAAAAAAAAATTATGCTGGAAAACCTCTTTAAAGTGTGGCACATTAGGGGGTATATTAAAGGGGTTGCCCAGGCATTATCCTCAGGATAGGCCATAAATACCTGATTGGTAGGGATCTGACACCCGACCACTGGAAAGATCATCTGTATGGAGTCACTTTCGGTGCCCGTCCTGTACGGGGCCAAAAGCAGAAAGCTCTGTCCACTGTGTATTAGCCGGGCACCTTCACTGCATCTCATCACATATTGAAGTCAGTGCGATCTGAGCTGCAGTGAAGGCGCCAGACTGCTATACAGTGGATGGAGCTTTCTGTCTCCGGCCCTCTGTTGTGTACAGAACGGGCGCTGGAAGTGGCTCCATACAGCTGATGGGGCCGTGTGTCAGCCCTCTAGTGATCAGGTATTTATGGTCTATCTATGCCCCACACAGTTTAATGTCACTCCCCCACAGGATGTTAGCCCCCATCACTGCCCACTGAAGTAGCCATAGAAAAATTTGGCCCAGACAGTTGGAGATATGCAACAGCCAGCTTTGTCTCTATATTTGCTGGATTGATTGCAGTTCACATTTATGACACTAGATGTAGCTGTTACTACATGTTTATCTGTAGACACTCTGTACTTTGTTGTTTTTCATGCTGTTGATATACACATCCTGCATTTTTAGTGTGTGTGATGTACTAGATCTGTTATTCACAGTGTGAGATGAACCTTCTCTTACTGCATTCATGTTTCACTAAAGTCTGTTCCTGTTATATACAAATGTCTATCTGGTTTTGACTCTGCCACAACCAGTAATCGCACTCTGCAACAGGTTATGGGCCCAGTGATCAAATGAAGCTCCAGTGATCAAATGAAGCCCCAGTAACTGGATAAACCCCAGTAACCAGAAGCGGCCCAGGCAGAGCGAAGTCCAGAACGGTGCGGCAGATGCAGAGATCGATATAAGGAAGCTTCCACAGAGACATCTCCTGCACAGAAGTAAGACTGTTCCTATATATATAAAGGAAGGAGAATGGCCTGTAGTTCAGAACCTAAACTATCAGTGGCCAAGCTGAACAATGACAATTATCAGCTATGGAAATTTAAAGTGGAAATGCTATTATCCAGGGATGACTTGTGGGAAGTTATCACTACAGAGAGACCACAAGATAATTATCAGGACTGGGACAGGAAAAACAGACGGGCACGGGCCACTATAAGCTTACTAGTAGAAGATGATCAGCTTATTCACATACGCAGTGAGAATACAGCGAAAGGCATGTGGGATGTACTGAAAAGACTGCAGGAGAGATCCAGTCTAAACAGCAAGTTGTTTCTGCTGAGGAAACTCTACAAAATGAGGCTTAGCAGAGAGCAGGACATGCAGGAGCATATAAATGCCATGCTGGAAGTGATCACACAACTCAGATCAGTCGGTGAGAATATAACAGACAGTCACGCTGCAGCCATTTTATTATGCAGTTTACCTGATTCATACACTGCACTGATCAATGCGCTGGAGACACGGCCTGAGACAGATCTGACACTAACATTCGTAAAGACCAGGCTCATAGATGAGTATCAGCGAAGAAATGAGTTTACACATGATTATACAGAAACTCACTCCAAGACTTCTCTTAAAGCTACAGAAACAAGGTCACACAGGAAGGAAACCAGAGTGTGCTTTAGATGCCACAGACAAGGACACATAAACCAACACCGACCTAAGCGGAGATCATTACATACAGAGAACTGAAATATCTCTCTGCCTCTTAAATCCCCCCCCCCCTCTGCTACGTCCTATCTGTCTGTCTGCTATTAATGTAATGCCTCTCACCTTGGAACATTTCTGTACATGTTGTATTTGTATTTGTATCTGCTTATCGCCGAGTATAAAACATCTAAGAGTTTTTGGATGCAAGGCGTTCATCTACATTCCAGAAGAAAAACTTCAAGAAACTTCAAAACAGAGGATTTGAAGACGTCTTTGTTGGATACAGTGACAATGTTAAGGGTTACAGAATCCTAAATCCCAAAACTGACAAAGTTACCATTAGCAACAGCATAACTTTTGTTGAAGATGTGAGAGACAATGTAATGACAACTGACGAAGTAAGAACAGAAGAGAAAACTGACACCGATCAGCTAACATCCGAAACTTCCAAACAAACAGTTGAAGTGAGCGCAGAATCCATCAGTAATGAAGAACAGATACAACCAAGCTCACACACAGAACCAAGACGCTCAATGAGAGAGAATAAAGGTAAACCCCCTGTACGTGTCTCATACAAGGCAAGCACTGCCAGTGCTAATGAACCTGCAACTTGAGAAGACATATCTCAGCTTTCAGAAGGGGAAGCCAGTAAATGGATAAAGGCTGCAAAGGAAGAGATAAAATCCATGCATGACACTAAAACATGGACACTTACAGAACTACCACCTGGAAGGAAATCCATAGGTTGTAAATGGACTTTCAAAGTAAAATACAATGCAGATGGTACAGTGGAGCGATACAAAGCAAGATTCGTAGCCAAGGGATATTCTCAAAAATATGGAGAGGACTATGATGAGACATTTGCGCCAGTAGTCAAACATGCTACAATAAGAACTTTGCTGACAGTGGCCGCAATAAGGAAAATGCAAGTAAGACACTGATGTAAAAACAGCGTTTCTACATGGCGAGTTAGCAGAAGATATCTACATGGAACAACCACCAGGATTCAAAGATGAGCAAAGGCCAGACCTAGTATGCAAACTACAGAGCAGTATATATGGTCTAAAGCAAGCCGCCAGAGCATGGAATATGAGAATAAATGAAGTGCTTACACAGGAGGACTTTCAGAGGAGTAAAGCAGACCCCTGTTTATACACAAAGAAATTGGCAGACAGATGGATCTATGTACTCATTTACGTGGACGACATTCTGATTTGTTTCAAGCAAGAAGGGGATGAAGGAGAAATACTCCAAACCCTAAATCAGCACTTTGAGACCAAAGATCTCGGTAACATAAATAATTATCTTGGCATTCAGATTGAGAGAGAGGAAGATGGCAGCTTCCTTCTGAACCAAAAGCACAAAATACAAGAGATAATTGAGACATTTGGAATGGAAGATGCAAAACCAGTAAAATCTCCCATGGAAACAAACTACCTGAAGAAGATAGCCAGCCAAGATTCGCCACTACCAACTAACACTCAGTACAGGAAAGCAATAGGGAAATTGCTGTACATTAGCACCGCTACAAGGCCTGACATTGCAGCAGCAGTTGGAATCCTATGCAGAAAGACTTCAACACCAAGTCAGATGGACTGGAATGCTGTGAAGCGAGTCATTCGCTATCTTAAAGGGACTTTACACTACAAGCTAAAGTTACCAGCAAGTGACGAAAGCACCCTGACAGGATATGTAGATGCCGATTGGGCTGGAGATACCAGTGACAGAAAATCTACAAGTGGGTACCTGTTTCTTCTATCAGGAGGTGCTATCTGTTGGACTAGTAGAAAGCAACTTTCTGTTACACTATCATCTACTGAAGCACAGTATGTTGCTGCAGCACAAGCAAGTCAAGAAGTCATATGGTTGAGACAACTATTAAAAAACTTGGGTCAACCACAGATGAAAGCAATGAGAATCTTTGAGGACAATCAAGGATGTCTTGTACTTGCGCAGATAGAAAGAGTTAGCTCGAGAACCAAGCATATTGATGTGAAGTTCCACTTTCTGAGGGATCTTCAAGAGCAGGGACTTCTTGAGTTACTTTATTGCCCAACTGAGGATATGACAGCAGATATCCTTACCAAGCCTCTGACCGCTGAAAGACACTCGAGGCTTACAAAGAAGATGGGCCTAACAGACTAAGCCTTAGCTGTTGAGAAGGGGTGTTGGAGATATGCAACAGCCAGCTTCGTCTCTATATTTGCTGGATTGACTGCAGTTCACATTTATGATACTAGATGTAGCTGTTACTAAATGTTTATCTGTAGACACTCTGTAGTTTGTTTGTTTTGATGCTATTGATATAAACGTCCTGTATTTTTGTGTGTGTGTGTGTGTTGTACTAGATCTGTTATTCACCATGTGAGGTGATCTTTCTTTTACTGCACTCATGTTTCACTAAAGTCTGTTCCTGTTATATACAAATGTCTATCTGGTTTTGACTCTTCCACATCCAGCAATCGCACTCTGCAACACAGGCAACCCCTTAAAAGAGGTTGTCCATAAATTGGAGCGATCACTGTGGTGGCCAGGGAGGTGTAAAAAGTAAAAAAAAAAAAAAAAAAAGCATACTCTCCTGTCTCCAGCACCCAGTTGTCCCCCGTCTGTGTCTGTTCGGTCTCATGGCGGCGCCTCATTTCTGGAAATCCTGTATCTAATTGGTCTTAGTGGTCACATGAGGTGCAGGACTCCCTGCAAGAAGGAGCCAGCATGAGACTGAATGGACACTGGCGGTGGACAACAGAGTGCTGGGGACAGCGAGTATGCTTTTTATTTATTTATTTTTTATTTTACACCTCCTGCTCGCCGCATGGGTGGCTCCAATTTCCAGACAACCTCTTTAAAGGATGTATCCATCTTTCTAAAACTGATGGCCAGTCCTTAGGATAGGCTATCAATATTACATGTGCGGGGGGTCTGACAGCCAGGACCTCTGCAGATCAGCTTTTCCAGGACAGTGAGGCTACAGGTAATGATAACAATTCTAGGAGCCACACTGTTCAGTTGCCATACAGAGTGTAGTGGTGGATTTAGGTAATGCAGTGCTGCACATCGTATGGTGGGTGAGCAGCATGGAAACCGACATGTTATTACCTTTAGCCACCCTGTCTCGGTACAGCTGAGCTGCAGGGGTCCTGGCGGTGGGCCCCTAGAAACAATTCCACTGGTGGGCCCTAGACATCCCATTCCGACACTGGCTCACAATCTAAATTCCCTATCAGTATGTAATTGGAGTGTGAGAGGAAATCAAAGTCCCTGGAGGAAACCACAGAAACACAGGGAAGACATACAAACATACAAATTGTGCTGCCCATCTTGACTGGCTTGATTCCACATTTTTTTTTATTTTAACAAATCTTTCTTAACCTTTCAGTGCCATCTTTAATATCATTTTGATGAATGTGTATGGAGGTAAGCTATTTTTACACATATAATTTGTGATGATTTTGCAACTTTTATCAGCTGCTTAACTACTCATTCCCTCTAAATGGAGAGAGACAGAACACCCTGACTGACAGGCAAAGGCAAATAGAGCCAGAGATAAGGGGCAACCTTACCAAGTACCATGGCAAGTCTTAATGGGTTACGGAGAGTCTGTTGGGAGATTCAAAGGGTCACAATAAAGTGCTCTGAGAGTCCTCTGAATATCAGGACATGGGTTAGGTAGACTATCAAAGACCTTCTCAATATCTAAATATAACAAGGAAATAGGTTCACGGTGAGAATTAGCCCAATTAATAAAGTTACAGAGTTTTCTAACATTGACTGAGACCTGTCTACCCAGAATAAATGCCACTTGGTCAGAATGTATGAGGAAAGGGAGTAGTCTGTTCAATCGGGTGGCTAGGATAGAAGAAAACAGTTTGATATTAAGATTTAAGAGTTAGATGGGTCTGTAGTTGGCGGGGGAAGTAGCATCTTTACCAGGTTTGGGAATAACTGTTATGGATGCGCTGAGCATGTCCTGGGGAAACTTACCTTCCTGCAGGACATGATTGAACATTTGGAGGAGATGTGGCGAAAGGAGAGTCCTAAATTTTTTGTAATATAGATAAGAGAAGCCCTCTGGCCCGGGAGTCATCCTGCTTTTAAGAGCATCAAGAGCAGAATCTAATTCTTCTTTAGTGATGGGTTCATTTAAGGAGGCAAACTGGGAAGTTGAGACAGTAGGGAGAAGGAGGGATCGGAGAAAAGAATCAATCTCTGGAGCGTGGGCAGAGGTGGGGCCAGAGTACAAGCTCTGATAGAAGAGTTGGAACTGAGTATAGATTGAGTTAGGGTTGGAGGTAATTGAACCACCTAACTCCCGTATCTGATATATTGCGTTAAGCCTCTGGCATGCCCTGAGTTTAGAGGCTAACAGTTTACCAGATTTGTTCGAAAATTTATAAAATTTCGCTTTCGAGTCCATCGGACAGCTTTTTCTGTCCTATGACCCCGGACAGAATTCATTTGAAGTTTTACATCTCTAATACATTTAGCTAAGTAGCAGAAAGGGTGAAGCTGATTAGCAGTTTCCAATTTCTGTAATTTATGCTCTAAATCCATCTGTACCTTAGACCACTCCTTTTTCAATCAGAGACTTCTGCAATAAGGGAGCCCCTAATTGTGGCCTGATGGGCCACCCAATTAATAGCAGGATCATCATTGGTCAGTAGGGACTCGATCAGATGCCAACTTGGGTCGATAGCAGATGGGGTCTGGAAATTGACATCAATCAGGACTAAATTGTGATCCTACCAGGTACAGTGTACATGACAGGCATACATGAGAAAAGTGAGCATGGCAATAGAGAGGAGGATCCTATCGATCCTAATGTAGTGATGGCGAGCAGGAGAAAAATAGGTATGACCTCTCCTGAGCAGTTTGAATATCTCCCTTGGCCTTAGAGGAGAGTTTATCTGCAGAGGTGGAGGAGCGGTCCAAGGTTGCATTAACTGTAAAATTAAAATCTCTATAACCATACTATTTTAGAAAAGTGTAACTGTTCCAACAGAGAGCATAACTCATGGAAAAAAAGCTACTGGGGATTCAGTGGGGGCATAGGAATTAACAAGGCATAGATGTTGACCATAAAGGCAATGTTGGATGATGATATACTTCCCCTGGGGGTCTACTCTCAAGGCATGAACTTGTAGAGGGGCAGAAGTTCTAACCAAAACTGACATCTAAAAGTGCATTTAGATTGATTTTGTGCATGGCCAATAAGAGTATAGCATGAGTGAAAAAACTTAGGGACCGAGGTGGGGGTGAAATGGGATTCCTGATTACAGATAATGTCAGGTTTCAGTTTCTCATATTGGAGGAACGCCTTACGACCTTTCTGAGGGGAGTTAAATCACCTAACATTATGGAAAATCTTACACATACTAGAAATGACTGTACAGGTCAGGTCAGCATAGGTGGGGTTAGGCAGGGGGTGAGGTCGACCATAAATATAGGCAAGAAAGAGGTGTAAGGAAAAAATATTAACAGCAGTGAACAATAGGAACAAACCGAAAACTAGGCGGTGCACACCGGAGTGTAAATGGTGTGCAATAACCCCTATAACACCTAGGGCCTGGGAAGGGGGGGCACAGGGACTTTCGTAGCGGCCAACCCCAATAGTAAAAAGGGGAAAGCACAAAATGCAATTGGCTATGAGAGGATAGAACTTATAGACCCTGGAACCACCAGGAATAAAGAGCTAATAATAGCAATCATAACACCTGCGTAAAGGCTAGAGAAACTGCAAAAGTGAGGCTAAGGCCTGAAGAGGTAACAAGGCAGTAATAGTCAACAACAGTGTAAGGCCACAGCTAAAAACCTTTAGAAAGCAGTCATAACAGTAAAGCCACACAGTAGCATCCATAATAGAAAACCTATTATATAGTCTTTATACTCATCAGGGTGGCACAGGAGCCTCCGCAGAACTTGAATATCGGATAGGACCCAATGGTTGTTTGAGTTTCGGCATCCAAACATGAAAGGGTCTCTGAGGCAGGGGGTCGGCAGGATCCGGTTCATCCACCTGGAGTCCTTCACACCAAAGGACATGTAGACCTTCCTTCAGGGATGAGGCGCATTAGATCCGCTTCTGTCCAGGGTGGCCAGAGCCAAATCTACGAAGAGTTGAACAAAAGGGGCCATACCTGGCAAAGGTTGGAGGTTTCGGGGCACTGACAGGAGTTGGCCACAAAGTTCAGGGTAGTGCAGCTTAAGGATAATGTCTCTGGGCACATTCGGGTTTTTGGGGCACACCAATACTCAGTGAATATGATCCATTCGGTGTGGGGTCAGTCTGGGGAAGCAGAGCTAAAAATCACATTGTAACAGTCTCCTGCAAGGTGGTCACCGATTCCGGCATTCCTCTGATGCGGATATTGACTCTCCTTGATCTGTTTTCCAGATCCTCTAGTTTAAGATCAATGGCCTCAATTGTTTGGATGTAATCATCAAGGGGGGTTTTATCCTTCTACAGGGCATCAGCAACATTGGCTAATCTATCCTCCACTTCCAAGACCCTGGAGCCAAGATCCTGGATTTGTTTGGAAAAATCAGCCACTGCCTTAGAAAGTTCAGTTGAAAACAGAAGTCTGATTTTTGCAAAGAGGGCATTAGGGTCTAAATCAATGGCCATAGTGTCAGCCATAGCTTCCTGGTTGGAGGTTGTGAATGAGGTAGTGCTACCTTGAGGGGAGCCTCCATCAGCAAGGCCATCCAGGCAAAACAGTTCAGGTAGAGTGTGCCAAGCCGCCAAGTCCTCTCTGAACTTAAAGGCTTTTGGTTTTTTAGAATGAGTAGACATCCTTATACAGAAAAAACAGGTGGAAAGGCGGTTTAGGGAGCAGAATCAAGCAGGATAGCCATGATGGATGGCTGAGATGTTAACCAGACATTATAGGTATGGTGGGCGCAAACCAGGAAGTGAAGATAAGCATAATAGCATACAATGGCCCGACACTGCTATAGTATAGTGCAGACAGCCTGCTCCAGCAGGTGTAAGACATTAGTGCCAGGATATTCAATGCAGAGTGCAGTATAAAAGCGACAAGTAAACAATAGTACCCTAAGCTGTATGAGAAACCTACTCCACAAGCCCCTCAGTTAATCAGATTTCCTTAGTTGGTCTTCTTCCCTCCTTCATACAAACAACTAAAGATTTGTTGAATTTCCCAGAGACACTGGAAGAGGTAAAATCTGTGATTAAGTAAATGAAGCTGGGAAAATCACCCAGTCTGGATGACCTTATATGAAATTTCAGACCTCAGAGTATAATAACTGGAGGCCAAGGTTGGTGACAAATAAAAGAAACCATTTACACTCACCCTCTGTTACCTCTTCTTGGACTCCTAGTGATGTCTGGTGCTCTGTGTCTTCCTCCTTTGCGATATCTGGTGCTCTTCTCTAACGCCATGCGCCCAGTGTCACCACTGAGGCCTGTGATTGGGCTTCAGCAGTGACATGGGCACACCGATAAAAATATCAAGATATTAATGTGATAAAATTAGCATAACAAAAACAGTAAAACAATATATGTTTCCGTTGAACATTATAAAAATGTATTACAATTCTCCATATGAAATTGAAATTGCTTATCTAGGCTGACCCAAGGTATAGATAGTACTATCAGTCATAGATGGAGACCCAGTGTACAGAGAACACAAATAAAAGAAAAACCTTGGAAAAATAGTGTAACTGCTTTTTTTTCCCAATTCTACCCTATTCATATTTTTTCCAGTTTCCCAATATTCCATCTAATATGTCCCACAAAATGTTCCACTACAATTTGTCCTACAAAACAAGCCATTATACATCTATGTTGACAAAGCAACAAATAAGATATGATTCTTGGAAAAGACATCTTCTTGGAGAGACAAAAAAAAAAAAAAACTGTGTCCTTAAGGGGCTAATGTCAAGCACCTAGATTGCTATAACTTCCATTCAGATGAATGGGTCAGATTTTCAGTTTATATTTCTGCAACAAAATCTGCAGCATCTGAATGCATCCTTAGGGGGTGAATAAGAACTAGGCTGACTCACCATAGAAAATAAGATATACAGCAGTGACCAAGAAGTACAGTATATCTGATAAAGAAAAAAATGTTGTAAGTCTGTTTAAGAAGGATCATAATAGTGGTGGTTCTTTCAATTCTATCCGACTTCCCACTGCTTTTATGAAAAGTTTAAAAGAAGTTAATAAAACACTGGGGTGCAGGATAAAATGAAAAGAATTGTTACAGCTATTTAGTTTATAACTCCATACCATGAACTTAACTGAAAGATAACAATGAAAAATATGCTGTGTTAAAGTGCAAATGAGACTGAAAAAAATCTAACATCCCAATCTTCAAAATGACTCAATATCATAATGCCCATGGTAACACAATGGGGGTGTACACATATCTTCAAATCTATGCTAAACGTTTCAGACATACAACAAGACCGTTAGAAATTGACTGTGCTATTGAGAATTTAATTTTCATTATAGCCATGCTAATGTATGATATTAACCTAGATAGGAATATTGTTCAAGATATCCTTTCACATCAAAAGCATTGAAATGTTTACATATTAACTGTGTTAAAACTGCATACAAGAGAAGCTACAGAAGATTTAATAGTTTATTATATTTTGCTGTCAGCAAAACAAACATTTATAAGGGTATGATTTTTGTGTCACTAGGTCCCCATGCACACTGCTGTATTATGGATTATGTTGTACAAATCCATAATAGAAAAGATACTGTACTACTGTGAGAATCCAAAAGGAAAAAAGTATTGAATTGTTAATTGCAACAGAAGCATTCTCCCTTACAAAAACTGTTTTAGGAAAGAGTAAAATGTATCACAGGTTGACAGATAGCATCCTTTTTATGTTTTTTTGCCTTAAGATTAAAAGCACAATAAAAAAGATTACACAGTGATGAAAGGGGGAATATTTTGCATTTACTTAAAGTGATTGTGTCCCCAAAGCAAGTATAATAATAATAATAATAATAATAATAATAGTCCTTTAATAGTCCCACAATGGGGAAATTCAGTATTCCATAGGATAGGTCATATTGTGCTGATTGGTAGGGGAGGGGGAGTTAAACCGTTGGGATCCCCATCAAGGCAGTGAACAAGATTCTGTCTCCCCGAGTGGCAAGTTGCGTATCTGTGTTGTCACTCCATTCATTCTCTATGGCACTGGTGGAATGGTACTGCTCATTTCAGAGAGGGAAGACAGGACCTCATTCTTGGGATCCGTGGGGGGTCCCAGTGGTTGGGTCCTCCACCGTTCAGCAATGACCTTTCCTCCTTTAACTATCATTGCACCAAATAGAGTATAGTAAATTACTATTTATACCATGAACATTTTTTTTTTATTCTGTTAGGTAGCCTTCTGGGGGTTTGAATAAGTAACTAAAAAAATCAATATACCTCTTCCTCTGTCCCAATAACCAACATTCAGCTTTACAATCTATGGCATTTAAACAGTTTTTTGTACATGGGGGGATTTTCTTTCTTTTTAGCAGTAGGACTGAACCACCAGGACTTGCAGTCAGTGATATTGAGCCATAAAAAGTTTGAGCAAAACAAAAAAAGAAAATTTAAACTAAACTCAAGAAAGTCCAGTGAAACAAAACAACAGAATATGTTCAGATGAATGCTTCCAAGAAAGGCTAAATTGCATCACTTGATTGAAAATCTAATATAGATGCATAAAATACATAACACAAATGATGTGTTTTACAGTATAAAAGCTGCAATCATTAATGATAAGATAAAACTGGTTAATTAACACCAAAAATATACTTAGAAGAAGATCAAATAAAAATCAATAAAAAATATTAAACTATATGCAATACTTGATGTATTTTGCACTTTTTGAGGTAACTGTACAGTCGTCTGCATTTCAGTGAGAGCATATTACAGATAGAAAATATGGAATAAAATCAATTTGATGCAACCTTTAAAAAGTAGTGGCAAGAGACTATAATTTGCTCTTAAAGTAGATGAAGCAGTCAGTATTATAGCTTTAATTTCCAGCTTTAGAAAATGTATACTGTTTTATACTTTCTCTGACGTGATACTCATTTCTAAAGTAATATTATTACCATCTTTTCAAAATTGGACCATTAGAAAAATAAAATAAAAGTCCTTTTCCGATTTAATTTGCACTGAAACATAAATTGTCACTTATTGCCTTGAATTTTATTTTGCATGCATGAGTTGCATTCCTGGTTTAGAAAACCTATTTTCAAATACCCCATTAGGGCATTATAAGCCTTTAGAGAGGGGATCCCTAGTTCAGGGCTTCCATTAATAAGATGGAGCAGAAAGCAAATACATACACAATAGCTACAGTATGCACTACATAGACAGCTCACAGATTTCAATGGGCCTCATGCCTCCTCTGATGGTACCGAAAGAAAATTAAACATCTGCTAGTTAGTACCTTTGCAAATCATTGAGGCTCCCACCATTAACACATCTTGTGATCAGCTAATATTTGGCAGAGCCATAGCATTGTAATAAGCTAACATCCCAATAGTGTCAATCCTGACTTTAAGTTCTCAGGTTTAGTCCACCTGCTAGATCTTTCATTTTTTCAGTTAAATAAATCAATACATTCTTAATGGATCCCAAAGTAAAGCAGTAAATATGCAGATATTACCCATGTTCCCTACCCAAATCCTGTACTTTAAAGGGTCTTGTAAGGGAATCGCTAGAGGAGCAATTCCCCAGTAGCTTCTGAAGAACCCTGGGGGGAGGGGCACAACAAGAAGTGAGCCCTAAAGCTGAAAACCCCCCCACTGGCCCTGCCTCTTGCCTGACTGTCCTAGGTGACAGCCGACAACTCGGAGCCGGTCCCTACACTGAATAAGTGACAACACAGAACAAACGACAAATGCAGTACAGAATCAAAATCCAAGAGAATAGTCAAAAGTCAAGGCCAGAGGTCAGGAATACAAATACAAGTAACCAAACAGCAAGGAATAATAGCCAGAACGCACGAAGCAATAACCAGCGCCAATGTGAATGTGAGCAAAGAATAAATAGGAAGAAAGAACCCCCCCAGACTTGATAGGAGGACAGGCTGTCAATCACACAGTCAAGGCCAAAATTAACTATTAGTGGAGCAGAAGAAAACCAAGGTGGAGTTGACGGGTGTGGCAGAAAATCAATTACATAGTCTAGGACAGTGTTCAGACTGAGCAACAAGAATCTTAAACAAGGAATCAAACTGAGCACGCCTCCTGCGCCGCCGCGTATGGGCGGAGGGTGGTGCAGAGACCCGAACAGGCAGAGACGTTACAGGTCTATTATTAAAGTACAGTACTATGAAAGACAATGGTGGAAAACTTTGAGGTGGATTATCATTGACTTAGGCATATACAGGTAAGAGTCAAGACTGATTGCAACAAGTATTATAGTTTACAGTCAGATTTTATCTTTTTATTTTAAGCAGATACACAAATGTTCTACCGTTCTGATGTTTTGGACCTGACAAATGTTTAGTGTTTCTTATATTTAGTATGCATTTTTGCTTAGCTAATGTTTCAAGACAGAGTTATGCCCTTGAACACCATGTTTAGAAGATCTGCTGAATTGTCATGCACATACAGCATTTTTGATAAATTCATCAGATTATTTCAACAAAAGGAAGTGAGCAAATATTTTCTTCGATAAAATTTCTCTTCTATCTGTGTCACAATCTGATCCACCTTTCAATCATAAAATAAGTAAAAGAGATTACATTTCCTAACCATGACATGCAAGGAGCCATTGAAGGGAGATAGAGATACTGATTGGCAAAGGGATTTTCTAATAATTATTATCACTTATCCTATCTTTACTTTCAGACTGGTGGAGTTTAACACCAGATACCCCTACCGATCAACTGTTGTTAGAAGGAAGTCAGACAGCTCTGTGTAGTGGATGAGTCACTGCAGTTTAACTCCCATTCAGTGATTCAGGATTGACTTGCAGTAACCTGGTCTGGCCACTACACAGATAATGGAGGTGTCTGCTTCTTGTTCCATTTTCTGTGTATCTGTTGCTGAGAATAGGATCCCAACCGATTTGAAATTGATGACTTATTCTTGAAAACTTGTATAACTACAGTACCCCCTCCATTGAGCTGTGCTATATATTTGTATGGACGTAAAACAAAATATTATCCAATCTAGCTAGGCTAGGTAGCAGATTCTAATATTCATACTCACACAAAGGGTGTATGTATATATAGAAGTAAACATTTTCTATTAAACATTATTTAAATAAAACATGCTACACACAATTGATTTTCATAAAGATTCAAAAATTCCAAAGTTGGATCCAGACCATACCACAAATTATCAGTAAGTAGCAATTATTACAATAGTCACAGTTAACAATTCATTATAGTAACTGGTAATTCAATGCAGAAGCAGCATTCCGCACTACAGTTTCTATCAAGCCAAGCCAATCTCAATACAAACATAAATTTATTTTCAGGCAGTACTCTGTTTCCCGACACAGTTAACACTAACAGTCTAAAGATAAAAAGTTGTTGCTTAAAGAGAATCTTTCACCATCACCTTTCAAGTTCTTAGCATCTGTTAGTAGTTGTCCCTCCACTTGTTCCAGCACAGCTGGAACTTTTTCTCTAGCCCCCACTGTTCTCAAGCAATAAGCACAGTTTTGATGTGCTATTTAAGCTCTGTAATGTCAGAAGGCAGTGTCAGGCAGGGGGTGTGATTCAGAGCTCCAATCAGAGACAATCAGTATCAGAGCTCAGAATCACACCCCTTGTCTGCTCCTGCCTGACACCGGCCTCCTGACAGTGCAGAGACTAAATAGCATGTCAGGAACCAAAACTAACAGCATTGACTGCTCAGGAATGGTGGGGGCTAGAGAAAAAATTCCAATTGTGCTGGAATCAGTGGAGTAGCAGCTATTAGATGCTAATAACTGGAGTTGGTAGAGGTGCTTTAGGGACTGGTTCACTCATTTTTATTGTCAACATTTAAAGAGTGACCATTCTTTAAAATTTTTCATGAATCAATAGTGCAATAGTAAACATAATTAATCATGAAAAATCATGTTACAAAAAAAAGCCTTTTCTCTATCAAACATTTTTCCCCTATCCCCTGCGCTCACTATTAATTCACAGGCAAAATTCTACTTGAGAGAGGAAGAGATGAAGACAGATTATAAAATCATTGATGGATCAGGTTACAACTGCTGGCCACAGAAGTCTATAGTGAGAAAGTAGGGGGAGGGACAGCTGCAGAATGAGATAGTGAGACAGAGGTACAGACATACAGATCATTTACAAGAAGCAGAAACAGTGTCTGTCTCACCCCAGCACTGGATTTAACTTTTCACCATCACCACACCTTAACATTCTTTAATAGTCTCTGCTGATTTCAATGCAGATTGAATTTTTTCTCTAGCCCCCCATCATTCCCAAGGAATCAATGTAATTATTTTTAGCAGCCAATATGGTAATTAGTCTCTCTACTATCAGGTGGGCAGTCCCAAGCAATCTGATCCAGCCCAGAATTACTCACCATTTGAGAGCCTAATTAGAATATGGGCTACTGAAACAAAAAATGGCAACTGTATCAGAATCCATGAAGTGGCATCTATTTAATATACCTGTCTCTACGCGTTTTGTGACAGATTGGTTGTGACTCCTGAGGGGAACAAAAACTGGGTCACCCGGTATACAGTGTG
Source organism: Leptodactylus fallax (assembly GCA_947044405.1). Lineage (NCBI taxonomy): Eukaryota > Metazoa > Chordata > Amphibia > Anura > Leptodactylidae > Leptodactylus > Leptodactylus fallax. The sequence goes on from CAMRHE010000414.1 coordinate 542,445, forward strand.
GTAAGACCAGGTCTCTGTGGGAGGGAATGGCAGTTAGGCAGAGAAGAGAAGAATTTACTAAAGCCAGTGACCCCGTTATTGGTTCCCCTGAGGAGTCACAACCAATCTGTAGGGGCAGGTATTACCATATGTTTCCTTATCTTTGTTCTCCCATCACTGCATGTGATCTATTTATATACTGTTTTTATTAGTGTATGTATCACATATTTATATAGGTACCTTTTTAGCATATCATTGTAATTAAAAGTTAAGTTATATGATTTTTGTTCTGTTTATGCTGTTCCTCCCATACACCAAAGACATTCCGACGGAATTTAGATTGTGTTGACAATATCTCTGTAAAACGCTGTGGAATATGATATATATGTATGCAAAATAAATAAATGCAAAGAGTTAGAATCGATGGAGATGGTGAAATGTTCTCTAACCATTTTTATCTACATATTCTACACTACAGACAGGGTAGGCTAAAGTTTAGAACCTGTGAGAAAAAGGGAATAGAGACGTATGACATCATTTTTTATGGTTCTCAAAGTCTATATGGGCAGAGCCATATTGTGAAATTCAAAGTTTACTGTATTATTTAGCAACAATTATCTGAACACTTCCCTCGCACAGATAAAGGGTAATGTCCCAAAACTTAAAACAATTTGGCAAGTCAAAATTACGGTATACCCATACTTCCCTGTGCAAATACTTAATTACGTAACTAAAATATAACTTTCATTTAGTCCCTAAAACAGCTATTAAAAACTCCTAGCATCCGGGACATAATGACAGATCGATTAGTCTAATAACCTAGATTTGTTTGCTTGCTATATAAGACTGAGCACCAGGTTAGTCTACAGTACTATCCTGTGCATAGAGTCTAACTGTCTCAGATGCTGAAATATGATTTGGGTATGGAGGACGCCACAGTTGGATGCTGGGAGTTTTTAATAGGGACTAAATAAAAGCTATATTTTAGTTTCATAATTAGGTATTTGCGCACATGGGAAATACGAAATACGGGTATAATTTTGCCTTGGCAAATTGTTTGAAATTTTTTGAAATTCATAACTGGTAACAGATAAAAATTAAAGATTTTGTCTTTTCCCTTTTTTTTACACTTTTTTTTATCACACTGTATTGCAATATAATCATATAGCATCAAGTTTATTGAATCACATAGGTGTATCGTTTTGTTTTTGGGGATGGGGCCTTTTTTGTGGTAGGAGTATCCCAAGTATTTATGGAAATACTGTTTGATTCATTCAGTTACAGTGATTCAGGCTGCTGCCCTTGCTCTTCCTGCTAATCTGGACTTTTGCTCACACAGTGACAGCCTTCATTAACACAGAGCCTGACTAAGCTCAGACAAATTATGATAAATAGGAAACTCTTTAGCAATGTTTTTTAACAGTTGGCCAAACACTTACCTGACTCCTACGTTAATAAGCTGGGGCCAGCTGCAAGTTTTTTGTTTTTTGTTTTTTTTTTCTCCAATGGTGAAAAGGAATTAAGCACTTTCACTGATTTTTTGATCAAAAATGTTTACTCAGCTCAGTTTACTTTTTCACTGAACTGAATATGTGGAGTTCTAAAACTTTTATTCCATCACTTTAATTAAAATATACAATCTCAATATGATAGTAAAACAGTATTGGGCATGTAGCTAGCCTGAATGTAGCCTCAATTAATGAAGTTGCAATAAGCTACTATTTTACTATTTGTTTTACTATTTGTTCTTTTCCTCATCTCCAGTAGCTCCAATAAACTATTGTTTTATTACTGCATCTGCAAATTGCCATCATTATTCATTGTTCACTGTCCATGGCAGTGTTAAGTTGCCACCCTTATTTTCAGTGCTAGAGTAGGTTTAATTACCTTACAGCACTAAATGGAGCAGAGAGTAAATACAGAAAAGGAGAGGCTAAACAAAAAATGGAGCAATTCATATACTACCTTGCAATATAAGCTCACTAGCCTATTCCTCTTCCTACATGTTTCAACACTGATAATTACATGGTAAATCATGGGGGTTTGTGTTTTGGACACTGATGGTATACTGCATCTTAGCCTGTGTCATAGCCTATAGCATAAGGGACCAAACCATTGCCAGAATATTGCTAAGTAATTGTTTTGTACATCTGTATTGAGAACTGTTCCAGTCATTTCTTTCTCATTTTTGGGTACTATGCTTGACCTAACAAAAAGTGGATGGACTATCACGTCATAACGGCAGTGAGTTGTTTGTTTGTAATGGCTTTTAATACTACTGTTATTGGTTTCTCTTTTCAATAAAATTTACTGCATTGGAAATTACATCTGAATATGCCTCTATTGTACATGTATTCAACAATCATTTGTTGAAATAGGAGGGTAGTCAGGTTGCTTTCATTTATATTAAAATTAGATGGACAGCAGGTTAGATATTTGTAATGTGTATGGGTACCTTAAGTGACACTTAGAACACTTGACAAAAGTTAAAATTGAGAGCTACTCCACTGACATGGGAACAGCAAGACAGCTGCATTACATAGAACATAGTACAGAGGAATATAATTGAACAACAATTAATATTTTTGTAGCTTGAACAAATTTAAACATATTTGAATATTGTCGAATATAACTACTGTAACCTAAAAATACATTTCCATTTTATGTGAACTGCCATGTTTTTTGAACCATTATTATTTGGTGCAAAACAGTAGCAATGCCTTGATATCTATGTTACATTCACCCTATTTTCTGATGTATAGTACACATGCCCTTTTTCTATTATTGGCAGTATGTTTATATGTTAAACCTGGTAATAACTGTGCTATGGAGTTCCCTCTTAAGCAATTTCCAAATATGCAGCAGGCAACTGGCAGATCAGCAAGCAAAACAAGCTGCATTTATCCTACACCATATTGTTTAGCAGAGTCTAAGGCACCCCAAGGTTTTCACCCAAGCCCGCCACAATGCAAGTTCAGGTACCCGGGTTGCAAACCAGCACTGGTGTCAGAAAATAGGTGCATCTGTAACTAACGGACCAGACCAGCAGACCTGCAACAAAAGGGTAATCAAGCAAGTGTAATAAACAAGTTGGTTAAAAGCAGGGGAACACAGGAGTATCCAAACTGACAAAAGCAGAATAACCAGGGGCCAAGCCAGGGTCAAGTCCAGAAATTCATGGATAAAGCCAAATCAGCAAAAGGAGGCTAACCAGGAGAGTAAGCCAAAATCAGTACCCAGAGATACAGCAGAAAATCTGAAAGTTTTGAGAACATAGCAAAATTACAAATGTAATCACAGGCATATGACAAGTCTCAATGTTAGGTTTAAATTCTCCACCTTAGGATTCGACAATAAGGCAGAACTCTTATTGGCTCTATGTCTCATAGCACTGGCTCCAGACCCAGTCAGAGTCAGACTGGTAGGCATTGCAACCTTAAAGCAACAGGTGTGAGCAGTGCTGCACTGAAAAGAATGATGGATGTAATTAGGAGAGGCAGAAGCTCAGATGTAGATATTCATAAGGAACTGCTATAAAAGAGTTTTCTGTTGTTTTAAGAGTATCAGTCACAAAAATATCTTTACTAATATAATAGAGTCACATATTTTTGGATGTCAGTTCTTTATAGATGTAAACACTGTTCTCCTATTTCCATGTATTGTTATATGTTACCTTTTCTGCCACAGCTCTGTGCTAACTATGCATATTTCCCTCAATAAAAACTGAGATATTTAAGCTGATGGGAAAGATTTTTTTTGCTGTGCTATATTTGTATGTAGGACAAAGTATTATTTCTGGGAAGAGTTCAAAGAAGAACAGTCCTGTACATTTACCAAGACAGAGGATTTGAAGAACATGTTTTCATGAAAAGATATTCCTCTGGTAACTTTTAAAAGATTGTTCTGCTCAGAAGTGACTGATATAAGATTTTTTGGAGCTTTACATTAAAGTAATGTTGGAAAATAGCCTTTGTAAATAGCTTTGTTGAATACGTAAGGGCTGTGAAACAAGAGAATGTTCTCTGGAGGCAGCTTTTATTTAAAGCATTTTGCCTGAATTATATGCTGTAAATACACAGATGCATAGTTGGAATCAGCATGACTGAGCTGACTCACAATTATAATATTTTGAATCTGAATCCCCATGAAAGCAGTTGAGTGCAAAGCTCATAAAGTACATTAATGTTGTGCAATGGATTTTCAAATAAAAGGGAAACAAAGCTTTTTTCTATGTGGAACATAAAGTCACAATAGTTAAGACTTAATAGTAATCTTGTTGGCACAGGTTTCAGGTGATTTGGGAAAAAAGGAAGCTTAAAAGGAAACTCCAACTTTTTTTTTATTTCTATCCCTTTATGATTTTTAGATTGTTGCTAATAACTGCCTGTGGATAGGGGATAGGATGTTGTGGTGGGAAAACCCCTTTAATTACGAGCAAATAGACTAAATGAAATATATATGAAATAAATAAAACAATCTCAATAATAACAAACATCAGGTACCATGGGCGTTTTAACAATTCACAGTTCAGAAATGTCAAACAAATCTGCTGCATTTTTTCTCAACACTTCCCAGCAAATGTGATCAAGGTGTGATTACTGCTAATGTCTCTAATTTTCTTCAAAATGCATCTTTTGGCATCCAACATTGACTGTTCAATTGCTTGCATTTTTACCCTTGTCACCAGATCCATTATTTTCTGTCCAACGACCAGCAACTCTTGCCTTGTTAATTTGAATGGGGTTAATTCCCATGCCAACCATTTTACCTTGTGCTCAATGACATACAATAGCTCCACACACCTCTTGGCACATATTATACCAGTCAGTTATAGTATTGAAAGACTTTGCTGTTAGAGTCACTGCTGTGTTCATGGGTGTTTCCATTACAAAAATGAACACCAGTTCTAACATTTCAAGATTACAGTGCAATTTGTTATTGATGGCCGTATAATGGAAGAATGTGTTTCCTTTTGAGAAAAGTGTGAAGTTTGGCAGCCTTTATAAAGACAGCAGAGACAAAATATTCTGCTATACCATTTTAAAAGCATTAATGTAGGAAAGATTTGTATGTGTCTATTTAAATATCCCCACCCACTATTTGATACTAAAAAGGGATATTGGTTGGTAGCCAAGACTAGTGTTACTTTGTTTGTATAGTACATTGACACAGAAATGCAGTTATTTCTTAAATAATAATTTTATTATTATTTATTAATAATAATTTTACTGGATGACTTGAATGGACACAAGTGACTTGAAAGGTTATTCCCACCTTGGCAAATTCCTGACCATTACAGCCAGAACTTAAAGGAACAGCCAAGCAATGCTGCTCTATACTATCCCGCTAACTCCTGAACAGAAAACTAAACTACCCTGTTCCACAGCTGCATGTATGACATAGACATATGTGCTAAAAAGATCTGCACTGTTCAGCTGTTTCTGTAAGTCCCGGTGGTAGGGTTCAGGACAAAAATTAGTTATTACTATCTTAACAGCAACTTGCTGTTATAATCCTTTATCATATTGTTTCTTCTAAAATGTAACAGAAAATAAATAAAAAGTGAAAATTCAACTCCAATAAAATGGAATATACAGATTTATACAATATTTTAGTGGACATGTCCTTTAATCTTCCAATAAAATGGAATATACAGATTTATACAATATTTTAGTGGACATGTCCTTTAATTTGCCAGGTGTTGTGACGTTTTTTTCCTTTAAAAGTGTCATCTTAGATGTACACCTAAAACTGACATTTCAGCGGCATTTCACTATTTACAGCTCTCCTTTCACTTCATGACACTGTGACAGGAATGCTGTGTGTTCATTTCTGATGTCATGTTCAAAGTGCTAGGTAGAGGACAGGACAACAGCAGCCGACTTTCACTGTCCTCAAAGAAACATTTACTTAAAAGGAAATAAAAAAAATGTATTTTACCATTTGCTATAGCATTAAGCTTTAACATCTTTCAACAATAGCCCAGATCTCATCTTTAATTAATTTTATCACCTATAATTCTAGTCCCAAAAACAGATATTGATAAATATTATTTTTCTAATATATTTTATTTTATGAAGGTAGATTTTTAAATTTATTTTCTGTACAAGATTATCTTGCCATTTTGGCTGTACTATTAAAAATATTCAGAGATGTTTTTCTTTGTCTGTATGGACATGATACCAACCCTAAGCTCTTCTAGATAGGAATATCCTACTTTTATTGTCTAAAATATGCATCCTGATTCCAATTAGTATTACAATCTTGAGGCTATCCATTATGTCTATAACATTGTTGCATTATAATGCACTGTATGTGAATGACATACTTTATCATAATGCCATGACCTTTTGCCTCTTGATATTGTAAAGTAATCCCTCAAGTTACAATATGAATTAGTCCCCGGACAACCATTCTAATTTATATTATTGTACCCTGAGACAAAATCTCTATGGAAAACTAGTAATTGATTCCAAAATGTCAAAGTGAAATAACACAAAATGAATTAAAGACAGCTAAGCAGATAAGTAATACTGAAAGCAAATCCTTACTTATAAAAGTCTGAAAGAGCTGCTGGAAAAAGAAATTTGCTTTTGAATACTGAGAACAGGGGCTTCTTTAGGGCCTTCTACAGTACATACAATGTACTTGAAAATAACCTGGAGCCACCATTATCTAATGTTCAAAAGACATCTCATCCTGGCATGAGTAAAAGTGGTACAGAACATGTAATACTGTAGAGAAGCGCTACTAGATAACCAATCAAAGGACTGACTTCAGAAATACAGAAGTGTTACCCATAAAATGCCCATGCTAAGTGCTTGGATCTCTAATTCTCTAGAAAATATTAAGGTAGTAAATATAAAAAATATCAGTAATTATATAGCTGATATATACGAATGAAAAACCATGACCAGTCACAACTGTTCAACTAAATATCTAACTGAAAATCTACTCAACGTGAAGGTAGTTCTAAGATCAAGGAACTTACTGAACTGAGAGCACCATAATTATTTCTTGTAAATGGGATATCACTGGTGTATGTATATAATAATAATAATAATAATAATAATCCTTTAATAGTCCCACCATGGGGAAATTCAGTGTGCTACAGCAGCAAAGATATGCAATGCAAAGATGAGCAATACAAATACATATACAAGAACATTCCAAGATAGAGGCATTTCAGTGATAGTAGACAGACAGATAGAAAGGTACAGGTAAAGAAGTAGCGGGGGGGGGGCATATCACAACAGAAAGATATTTCAGTTCTCTGTATGGACTAATCTCCGCGTAGGTCGGTGTTGGTTGTACAACCTGACCGCAGAGGAGAGGAAAGACTTTCGATAGTGCTCCTTCTCACACTTAGGGTGAAGCAGTCAGTCACTGACAGTACTGCCCAGCGCTATCACAGTCTCATGCAAGGGATGGGACTTATTCTCGCGCATGGAGCTCACCACAGACAGTATCCTTCTGTCACCCACCACCTGCACTGGGTCCAGTGGGCTCCCCAGGACAGAGCTGGCCCTTCTAATCAGCTTGTCAAGTTTATTTTTATCCCTGGTTGATATACTGCTCCCCCAGCAGGCCACTCCAAAGAAGATGGCTGATGCCACTACTGAGTTGAAAAAAGTCCTAAGAAGTGCCCCCTGGACTCCAAAGGCTCTCAGCCTCCTAAGCAGGTAGAGCCTGCTGTGGCCCTTCCTGTACAAGACCTCCATGTGATCTGCCCAGTCCAGCTTATTATTAAGGGGCACACCCAGGTAATTATAGGTGTTGACATTCTCGATGCCTGTCCCCTGGATGTCCACTGGTTTAGGGGGGCATCTGCATTTACGAAAGTCCACCACCATCTCCTTGGTCTTCCCAGCGTTAATCCTCAGGTGGTTCTGCTGGCACCAGTCCACAAAAACCCAGTTCAGTTCTCTGTACTCCCTGTCATCTTCGTCTGTGATGAGGCCTACTATTACAGAAGTATTCTGATGACTCTGCAAGTAGCAGCTAGATGAGTTGCACCTAAAATCTGCAGTGTACAGTGTGAAGAGGAAAGGGGCAAGAACTGTACCCTGAGGTGCCCCCGTATTACAGATCACGGTATCTGACACACAGTCCCGGGCTCTCACATACTGAGGTCGATTTGTGAGGTAGTCTAAGATACAATTGGAGAGGTGGTGGTCCACTCCGGTAAGGACCAGCTTGTCTCTCAGTAACCCCAGCTGGTTAGCTAGTATCATGATTAGCTAGTATCAGGATTTATGATAATTAGAACAAACAGAAAAAAGTCAAATGTGATATAGCATAAACCATTACCACATGTAACATTGAAATAGATGTAGTTAAGTTTAACATTACAAAAACCATTCAAATCTAGTCAAGTCAGCTCTCTGCGGCACAATATACTTAATGTGTTATTTGTAATCCTAAACTTTGCTACATCTGTTTCTTCATAAAGAAAAACTATGGCAAAAATAGTTTCCGCCTAGGGCCCCATGTGGTGCAGATACTGCGTTTTTTGGTATGTTGCAGAAACTCAGTGGAAAAAAAAATGCTTCATTTTACAGTACCAGCATTTCATTAATCTCATTCACACATTGCAGAAACAAAGATCTGTGGAAAAGGTGTGTTTTAAAAACACATGCGTTTAAAAAAAAACAAAAACAAAAAAAAAAACATAGCATACTGTAGTAATTTTAACTGGGGAAGCACAAGCTTTTTCCATATAGGAGAAGGATTTTCCAATAGGAGAAGAAAAAGTGCAGAGGCAACCATAGCGAAAGCTCAATGAAAAATGATGTGGGTAAAAAAAGACGCAATGCATTTTCTCTGTGTTTTTTTCTGCAGCTTTTAGTTTTAGCAGCAAGGGGGGGGCCTTAGTCTCCCATTGTTATTTTATCTACAATATATAATAGTAGTGGGCCATAATTATTAGGACGCTGATAGACCATTTGAACATATTTATTCTCTTGGGGTTCACTATTGATCATGGATATTTGGGTAACTATTTTGTTTTATAACTTGTGCTTGTAGAGTTTGCTATAAGCTAATTTTTTTTTAGTAATTCATCGTAATGTATAATATGGTAAAATTATATTTTGGGTTTCATGTATATAAACCCAAGCATAAACAAGAAGTTTCAGCATTGGCGTAAGCAACCTATGGTAGGGTGTAATTACATATAGGGCACTTATTTTTGGATATGTTTACCTTTTATTGCAAAGTCAGAAATTTTTGTTACAATTGCATGTAGGAAGTTCTTCATATTTAGCACTTTAAGCATAACTGAACGTTCCAACAACTTTTAATTTTCTGACTGCATTTGTGACATCAATAAATTTTGTAATTTGCTTTATTAACAAATTTGGTTCCTTCCTGTGAAATCTTGTCTTTCATATGACACCAGAACCAGTTAAATGCAGTTTTCCTGCATTTAACATGAGCTCGCCAACCTGTTCTCCAGTGAGGAGCAATGTACAGATTTCTAAAGGCAATAGAAAAATAGGGGAAATAAATAAGAGACGGAAATAAGGGATGCTCAGGTAGGATGGGTGATGTCATAGCAATAGGAGGATAAACTCTCATTGATTGGGATCACACAAATGTAATATATAATCATATACAGTATATTATACAGCTGCATATAAATATCCTAATCCTGACTGTGTTTTCATCCAGTGATATCTCTAGTAGTGATACAGATAGAACTGCAGCCTTAATGTCATATGAAAGAAGAGAATCTCCTCTTTCATACGATACTAAAGTTTGAATGTGACAAAGCAAGTTTGTAAGTTTTATAATGTCCAATATATAACTGTTTGAAGTGACCCTTACTCTATACACAGTAACATTCAGTGGGAGGCAGAAACAGCTCTCAATAAAGAAACAAGGGATAGAGTGAAAAAATGCAGGATTTCACAGAAAGGATCCAAAATTTGTTAATAAAGTATATTACAAAATTTATTTATGGCACAAATACTGCCAAAAAGTCTAAAGTTTTGCAAAAGTATAGTTACGCTTTAAATCCCTACAGTTCAAAGGGGAATAGAGGCATAGTAACATTTTTTTTAACATCATATAATTTGATAAGCTGTTCCAACATCTTAAATGTATGTAAATCAAAAAGGGATAGTGTAAGTGTTCTGGGTCTTTTCTTGTCTTGCATTTATATTTTCTACATTCTCTATAAAATCACCCATTGTAAGTGCAGCTTTCTTATGTCAGGGCTGGGTATAATAATGAAGGATTTTGCAGTGATCCCATGAGGTTTCATCAGCATCTGGGAGACTTAAAGGGAATATATAATTACCATAAATGATTCTATATAGCGCTTATGCTAAAGTAGGGGCCTTTAATGGCATAGTGTCAAAGTGCAATGGCATACATTTTTGTGTCAAAGTGCAATATTGCTGCTGAGAAAATCAACTTTTAATCTTTTTCCAAATGGCTACATCTGCTGCAAACCCTATTTTCACCTGTGATCACTGCACATTGGGACTTGTAAATCTTTGTTATGTGGTGGAGCACAGGCAAAATCGGGTGCTGCAGCAGGCACGGCCATGCTCTGAGTGCGCAGAACATCTCATTTGCTTATGCATTAAACAATGATTTTCTCAGCAGCAAGGATACCACTTTGGGATAAAAAAAAAAAAAAAACAAAACATGTTCATTATATACTGTATGTCCAAAGGAATCAAATCTTTTTTAGATTCTTGATGTTTCAGTAGAGTTGACAAATACTGTATGTTGTAAGATGTACAGGGCAAGAAATCGTAGTAGAAGCCTGTGATCTTTCTTTATGATCTCACTTTCAGTTTGCTATCTCCAATACCTCTCAAAGGCTAAATCACACATATGGAGAATTTATTAAAGTTACCACACTAGTTTTGATGCAAAGTGGCACATTTCTGTCAAGTGACAGCTCCCTAAGTGTACCAATGTTGCACATTTTTTTTGACTTGTTTGCCAGAAAAGTAGGCAGAGCAGGATGGGGATGTCTCGGTCCAACAGGTTTACACGTTTACTGACATGACTTATACCTGAAATGTATGCTAGCCTCTGACGGGTATAGATTTAAATTCTAGCATACCAAACCTCCCATAGTGTGCCAAAATTAAGGTTTGATTTGGATTTGAGTTTGTTGGTTCAAGACAAAGGTTTAATTCAGCCCGATTGGAAATGCCAATAAATTGTTTTCAAAGGTTGTGTATCACATTCTGAGGGCTCTAGAACTAATGCCTCTCCAGCTCTCTATTACAGTCACAGGCAAATAAAGAGGTAGTGTATATATCTTCACTGAGTTTGGGAATTTAACAAGGAAAAAATTGCCAAATTATACCAGATTCATGCAAAAAGAGTGTCATGTGACATGCCTAAATTGCCTATTTTTGGTCTTTGACACAGTACAAATTGAATTTGAATATTTTGACTCTAAGAATAACGAGAGAGATTGATGTATATTCTACAGCACAGTAACATTGGCACACAACTTCACACACACAGTGACTCACACAGAAAGAGAGACTCAAGACAAATCAAAGTCTTCTTGTCCATCCCAAAGTACACTTCACCAAAATCCCCATGGTGTATTATTTGCATATTATTGCTATCTCTCGATCTGAGACCCTATCTCTCTAATCTTACCCTTCAAAATGGACACCTTCTCTTTCTGCTTGGGCTTTTAATATTGCCTATGAATCATCATTTGTAATGTGCTTTTATCGCAAAGTATTCAAAGTGCAATCAGGTGGTTGATTAAATAGTATATTATATCCTATGTATATCTTGGATGTTATTCGTCCTCAAATGCCAAACTGAAGATATACATTTTGAATCTTAATTTAAAATAGTCCAAGGATGAGATCTTTCTGATTAGTCCAGGTAGTGAGTTACAGAGAGTGGGGGCTGTATGACAGAAGACTCTGGTTCCAAATCATTTAAGGTACATTCTGGGGATGGATAGTCTATTTGTGCTTGCTGATCTGAGAGAGCAGTAAGAAGTACGGGGCTTCAAAAGTTCTATTAAGAAGTTGGGGTCTACATTCTTTATGGTCTCTTATGATTGGCTGTCCTGTCATTAGGGCTACTTGCAAAGCAATCTGGGAAACCCGCCTGATCCCAGAGGTTATGTGATTCTTCTTCTCTGCTTTCTCCATGCTTTCACATAGCAAACCTCATTTGAGCCAGTTTATGCAAACTGAACCGCATAAAGTACAGGTTTGTGCAAAGTTAACATCTTTGTTCATCTCTAACTGAAACATACTACATACTTGAAATCTGATTTTGTGTTTGGGTGGTATGTTCTTCTGACAATATTTAGAAGGCAGCCATCTTGTCTGCGCTGTAAACATGTTCTGCAGATTTTTTACAGCAGTCACCTACACATAGAGTAAAATAAGCCAAGAAGTAAATAAAAATCTAATTGTACTGTAGATATGGTTTGCAGAATGTGGTTTCCTCCCTTCAGTTCATGATAGAAATGTTTAACCTTCCTCTAGTGTTAGGGTCGTGACCGACCCGTTTTAGGTTTTAACACTAGAAGTCCCAGAAATTTCGAGCTCCCCCTTGAAGTCCTGAAAGAGGGTCAAATGACCCTTAGTCCAAACAGACAACTCTGATGGCTCCAATTAGCATCCTTTCATTTGTAAATGTGGCCATTGTCTGAGGAATCTGCAGGGGGCAATTGTGTTGATCCACCTCAGGTCTTGTAAGAGAGTGTAAACAAAAGAATGTAAGATGCTCTTGAGTGTGTCTGCCCATCCCCCAGCTGCATTGTTGTGCTGGGAATATGCATAAGGTTGCTAACACCTTAGCAAACTTGCATGCAGCCTTTTGTGCTGTGGGGGATGTGAAGGGACTGCTTCACCTATTTTGTTCACAAGAAACAAAATGCAGAGAAGGCACACCATTCAACAGGCATTGGAACTGATCCTGAGCAACACCAACCCTTCTGACTCAGATGGAGAAGACATAGTCCTTCAACTGGATTCGGACTCTGAGCTGTCTTCAGGTTAGATTTTTTTCAAATTACCGATTTTTATTTCCTGACTATCTTTTTTATTTAGAACCAAAACAAAATGTTAATTTGAAATTATTTATCTTGCAGATGAGGAGACTCCTCCTCTACCAAAAAAGAGAGCTCGGTTGGCGAGTGAGCCGACAGAGACCGCAAAAGATGGCACAGTGTGGCGTGAAGTAGAAGTGGGGAAACGTCTCCATTTCACCCCAATAGAACCGTACCCTACAGATGGAGAGCCAAGTGCTAAGGCCAGACGAAGTGTCCGGAGTCGCCTTCAGAGCTTCCTCTGTTTTATCACTCTTGACATGCTTCGTAGCATTCAAGAATGGACTACTCAACATGCACGTCACACGGAGCAGGTGGATTGGTTCATGGGTCTCCCGGAACTAATGGCATTTATTTCAGTCATTATCTTGCGGGGGGTGACCAAGGTTCCATCACTACGTGACAGCTGGTCAGCAAACCTAGCAAACCCAAGGATCATTGCAACTATGACCCGAAACCGCTTCCAAGACATCATGCAACACCTACGCTTTGATGACATGTTCACACGCAGTGAGCGAGTGGAGACCGATAAGTTTGCTGCAATCTCCGATGTGTGGAGATCGTTTGTCACCAACTGCATCGCATCCTACAACCCTGGTCGACACATCACTATTGATGAACAGCTTTTCCCGTCAAAGACTCGCTGCTGTTTTCTGCAATACATTGCAACAAAACCAGACAAGTTTGGCATCAAGTTTTGGGTGGCTTGCGACTTGAAATCAAAGTACATCTGTAATGTCCTCCCATATCTTGGCAAGGACCCCAGTCGTCCCAGCGGGGAGAGACTGTCCGAAACTGTAGTGATGAGGCTGATGGAACCATTCATGGACAAGGGCAGAACTGTAACCACGGACAATTTCTTTATATCATTGTCACTTGCACAACGACTGCTTAGCCAGAAAACCACTATCCTCGGCACAGTCAACAAGAGTCGCCGGGAAATTCCTCAATCCTCTAGACAGATGGACCGCACTGAATTCACCACTCAGGTGTTTTCAACCACTGGTGCCACACTGACAGTGTATGCACCCAAATGAAAGAAGGCCGTCTACATTCTCAGCAGCATGCACAGCGTGGTTGAGACTGAGGATACCAACAAAAGGAAGCCAAACACGGTCACACAATACAATCACACAAAGTGCGGTGTGGATGTAATGGACCAAATGGTGCGGGAGTACAGCGTGCGTGCAGGAACAAGGAGATGGCCAGTCGCCGTGTTCTACAACATGATTGACATGGCAGCACTGAATGCTCATGTTCTTTATCAGGCATGCACTGGGGTGCAGGAGAGACGGGTGGACTTCCTGGTTGAGCTTGCAAAAGAGTTAGGTGGCTCTCATGTGACTGAAAAGAAGGCATGCAAGGAGAAACTCCTTCGGCAACAACCTTCCACACCCAGCCCTGGCAAAAGGGTGAAGTGTCAGGTCAACCATCGATGCACGAACAATTGTGCAACTGAGAGATGTGTTGACTGCTACAAATACACGTGTGGCAAATGTACCAGGGACATACCCAGGCAGTGCCAGGTATGTTCCGACAGTGCAGACAGACTGCTGAGTAAGTGCTGAAATGCTAGTCACACAAGAAGGACATGCCACTCACACACACACACGCAGCCCCCCACAGCAGCCTATTGTAAATATGTGTGGAATTGTTTTATTCCTTGTATTTTTTTTATTATTTTCATAACAAAAATAAAAAGCATGGAAACAAATAACAGTTGTTCTTTTGTATATTTACATTTTTGTATATTTAGATTGGGTGCAGAAAAAAAAAAATCGCAGTTACTGAGTGAGTCACACAAGAAGGACATGCCACTCACACAGCACACACACACACACACACACACACACACACACACACACACACGCAGCCCCCCACAGCAGCCTATTGTAAATCCTGTGGTGTGACAGTAATGGCCTTAATTACAGAACAAAAGCGGTGATTATAGGTTGTTTGCTTAAATCCTTCAGGTCATTCGACCCGTCTCTGGGTTCCAAAGGTAGAAATTTTAAATGACCCCTCTCTGGGACTTCTAGTGTTAAATGCATACAAATTCTACATACATTTGTTTATTGCATCAAGACTTTTTGACTTTTTCAGGAACTTATTTTTAAACAAAATACAATAAAATAAAACTATTTTACTAAATTGTAAAATGCTCTTATTAAAATTATAACATTTGTGTTGTTGGGGTCAATTTCGACCCAGGTCTAATATAAGAGTAAAAAAACAATAATAAGTCCCAAAACTGAACTCATAAACACAATATAAACCAACAGCCCACAGCCAGCTCTACCTCCAACAACTTGAGTTAGGGACATGTCCAGGCATGTATGGCCAAATCAGCTTACAGTTGGTACTTTGCAGAGTATACATCTTCAGTTTACACCATGCAACAATGAGGAGAAGATTAGAAGCAAGCCAAATTCTGGATTATATCTTGGATGATAATGAATCAGAGGACACACAGCAGCAAACTGATACAGATGAACAGGTTTCTGAGGAGGAAGATGATGTGGAGTATCAACCGGAAGACACAGACAGTTCTGATCAGTCTGATGAGGAGGTCACCGGTGCTGAAGCTGCTCCCGCTGAAAGATTCAAATCCAAAAGTGGCAAGATCATTTGGAGCTCAGTACCTCCAGATGTACATGGCAGGGCAGATGCTGCAAATGTCATAAAAATGACCCCTGGGATCACAAGGTTTGCTGTGACAAGAGTAAGTGACATCAAGACATGTTTTGATCTGTTTATGCCATTGTCAATAAAAAAAGTCATTATTGCTATGACAAACCTTGAAGGAAAAAAAAGTCCACGGCAACATGTGGAATGACCTTCATGATGATGACCTGGATGCCTACATTGGTGTTCTTCTCCTTGCTGGAGTGTACAAATCCTGCAATGAGGCCACTGATAGTCTCTGGGACGCATCGACAGGCAGGAATATTTTCCGGGCAACGATGTCACTTCAAAAGTTTCAAATGATATCAAGAGTCCTCAGATTTGACAACAGAGACACCAGAACAAAATCTGACAAACTTGCTCCCATCTGGGATGTTTGGGAGAAATGGGTGCAGCTCCTTCCACTGATGTTCAACCCAGGGCCAGAGGTGACAGTAGACAAACGTTTTCTCCCTTTCCGCGGAAAATGCCCCTTCCGGCAATACATACCAAGTAAGCCAGGCAAATACGGCATAAAAATCTGGGCAGCCTGTGATGCAAAAACTAGCTATGCATGGAATCTACAGATTTACACAGGCAAGTCTGCAAGCGGCATCCCTGAAAAAAACCAAGGAAAACGTGTAGTCCTCGATATGACTACTGGACTGCAGGGTCACAACATTACTTGTGACAATTTTTTTACCAGCTATGACCTTGGACAAGAACTTCTCAGGAGGAAAATCACCATGGTGGGCACAGTGAAAAAAAACAAACCTGAGCTGCCCGCTGAATTGTTGCAGATGAAGGACAGGGCTCCACTTTCCTCAAAGTTTGTTTTTACAGACACCACCACTGCTGTTTCATACTGCCCCAAAAAACGACGGAATGTGGTACTGATGTCCACACTTCACAAAGATGCAGCTGTGTCATCAGGAAGTGACAAAAAGCCCAGAATCATCCTGGACTATAACAAAAACAAAGGAGGAATGGACAACCTGGACAAGCTGACTGCCACCTACACTTGCCAGCGAATGAATAGGAGATGGCCAATGGTTGTATTTTCCAACATCCTTGATGTGTCAGCATACAATGCATTTGTGTTGTGGACCCACATTCACCAAGGATGGAATTCAAAGAAAAAAAACAAGCGGAGGATGTTTCTTGAGGAACTAGGAAGATCCCTTGTCAAGGCGCACATTGACCAAAGGGAACGGGTGCCCGAGACCCAGCCGCTGCAGCCTTGGTCCGACAACTCCAGAGCTCAACAAGTGCTTCGCCCACACCCACAGCAACACAAAGAGCATCATCACCAGCATCCTCCTCAACCAGCCCTGCCTCAACATCAACCACAACAGCCACAACCCTAGTGAGACCACCTGATTCTAAAAGAAAGAGGTGTCAGGTCTGCCCTAGCAATAAGGACAGAAAGACAAACACATCGTGCTTCGCCTGCAAAAAATACCTCTGCAAAGAACACACAAAAAGTGTCACTTTTTGCCACACATGCATCTAAATACTAATGCATCTAAAAACTAGTACTTGATTTCTGTTGATTTGATTTGCTTGATTGATTGTTGTTTGTTTGTTTGACCTAGAAAAGCTACTTTTTATTATTATTGCTATTAATGTTAATATAATTTTCATCTTTTATTTGTATTAAAGTTCTATAAAAAAAAAAAATCTGTTTTTTGCCTTTTTCATAAAGTAGTTAGATATGGGTCAAAATTGACCCGTAACACCATAGATGTTACTAGAGTTAATAATATAAAATATATATATGTATATTTTTTTTACATTTAAGAAATGTGTTCTAAAACCCTTCAGTAATAGTCAGGTAATATAACAAACTTTTTTAAGTTTATATTATTCTCTTGAGGTTCATTTGACAATATTTTTATATTGAAAATGAAGGGTACGCTCTCAAATGAAAGGCCCAGGGGGCCACAACAAAAATATTAAAATCAATCCTTCCATGGATGAGAAACCCTAACAAGGTAACTAAGAGGTAAGAAACAAATTGGATCATAAATAACTGTTTTTAGGGTATCCTAGGGGTGATTTAAGACACGGGTCAAAACCGACCTGTTAACATAAGAAAGAGTAACAGAAAGCTAACACTAGAGGAAGGTTCATTTGTTTAGCAGTTTAATATAAATAATTCCATGGAAAAGTAAAATAAAAACAACCACCAATTTAAGAAAAAAAAAGTGGTTTGAAATAATAGGGTTTTTTTTTGTTTTTTGTTTTTTAACATACACTCTATTTAAAGCGAACCTGTTGCCATGAAGATACAGTCTATTGTCCAGACAGTTTTGACTTGCCAGTATCCTCTTCAGGCCTCTTCTGGCCACTGGCTGACGTCATGAGAATCGGGCCTCAGTGATGAATGTGGGGTGCATTAACATTATGATGCTGGCATGTTCCACATGACTGCTGCTGCCCAATCCGTGATCCCCACATGAACATCCCCACATGCGGTGTCAGCCAGAGGCCTGAAGAGGATGCCAGAATAGCTCTGGATGCTGCGAGGATGGACAAGAGAGGTGAGGCAAGGTGAGTATAACTGTCATTTTTACTTACCTCCCCTGGGCCTCCTTTAGTTGTACTCTGGGGTCTCCTCAGAAACAAAATGAGCTGGAGGGTAGAACCTCAGGAATATTTGTCAAAACAAAACACATGGAGTTTGCCTGAAGGGGCACTGTGGAGCATATTATATTATTATACTGTGAGGAGGCTCTGAGGAGGAAATTATACTGTGTGGGACCAATATGTATTACACTGTGGGGGGGGGGGGCAGGTGAGCATTCTATAGCATGTGGGGCCCTAGGCACTTCAATCCAACTCTGCTTTCTAGAGTACAGAAATACTTCTCTAGCCTTTGAGGTGGCCATGCCAGCTTGACAGTTATTTCTGTATGCATAGTCATACATGGAGTGCTAAGCAGGACTGCCCCATGGTTAGGTGACTGGTTCTAAGTATAGAAAGCACAAATATATAAATGAAAAATGACAAGTTATACGGAATCTTTTCTCACTAAACTATATATAAATGCTTTTGTTGCTTCTGCTCTATAACATACTGCATTGAACTGCATTTTCATTAGGACAGGTTCTCTTTAAGTCTGCCTTAGTTATATTGACAAAGCAAAACACAATAGAACCACATCATTCCTTTTCTGTATTACTGAATTATGCTGTAACAAGCCACATTATGTAATAAGACAGATGAATGATATATATAACACTGTACAATGACTAAGTGTCCTAAATACAAACTGAAGTTTCAACCAACCAACCAAGCATTTAGCAATATCTTAGCAATCCTGTCTGCAGAAATAATGAAAAACTGTCTTCAAAATGAATTTTGCTGCAGGCATTACCTTGACATCGACCCAAATACTTGACTTCAATTTTCTCCTGTTTCTGGCATGATGCCTCTTTGATTTGACATGGATTATCGTAAGATTTCCCATCGGAAGCACAAACTGGATTGAAACTGATGTGGGAGCAGTCAATGTTACACACGCACCTAGAAAACCACAAAAGAAAAGTAGTTTAAAATATAAGTATCAAAATAATAAAAGTTTCAACAAACTTTTGGTTCAGTTGTATTGATCAAAAATAAAACATTTGTTCCTTGATTCTTGGGGTTTTTCTACTGTTATTGAGAGCCAATATTGTCTGTGTATAATCTTCTAGATTTTAGGGGGTTATTACCAGCAAACTGTGAGAATTCAATATTAGGATACAGGGTATGGTCAGCTGGCTATCAACTGTGCTCTCTAAATACTATTTTCTCTTCACAGATGGTTTTGATGACTACATACTATTGCCAAAGCTTGTTTATTGTGGCAGCAGACCATGACTAGCCCTAAGGAAAGTTCGTCAGCTTTATCACAAACACAAGGATTTATTTACAGGAAGTTTGTTGACTGTATGCAATTCAGAATATAATTGGTTCAGGAGATCATGCTGAGAATATCTGCTGTAAGAGAGGCAAGGATAGCAGCTATAGAACTGTTTATAGAGTAGCTACAGATATCTTCAGACAATATTTTAGTTCACTATTTCCAAAATAAATATGTAGATTGTCATAGAATATATGCAGTTTATCTATGCATTTATGAAATATATAATATGTAATAATATGTACAGTATACTAAAATATGAAGATCTCCAGTTCTCTTCACTCCTTAAAAATAATGTACATGGAGTCGATGACTATATCTTCTACATGGTCATGTACTTTTCAAATATTATAAACCTGCAATCCCAATCTTTCAAATCTTTTTAAAGAATTCTCTCTTCCTCCTTGCAATCAGGGATTTTTTTTCCCCAAAAAAACCTCCTTTCTGTATTTTCCTTATGATACTTTGTATTATATTTTGCCATGAATTAACCAAAATCTACTTAACAAAATGTAAATGTTTCATCATGCACAACAGTAAAATTACTGTACTGTATTATTGCATTGAGTGCACCACAGCTTTTTATGAGTTTTGTCTATGGCACACTACATTATTTTAAGGTTCACTGATAGTTGGAGAAAAATAATGCAGTGTCCATTCATAAAATCAATCTGCTGCCTGAACAAGTGTTATGTTACAAAACTGGTACATTTGTACATAGTACACTTTTTGCTCACAACATCTAGTAAGAGTTCCTGCACAGATTCCCTGCCTCCTACCCTCAAGTAATTGGTGTATAGATTGTATTTATACTTAAAAGGGTTGTCACAGGAACCACACATCTCTTATGCACAGGATAGGTAATAAATTACTGATTTTTCTGGGTCTCACAGCTGGAACCACCACATATCACAATAACAGGGTCCCAGGTAGAGTAAAAGAACAAGCATGTCCCAACTGGAATACATCCCCCAAGTGATCACTTGATTTCCATGAGTCATGTTGAAAGGCCAGCTGTTATCACTAGGGGAAGCTGACTGCAGCCCAAACATATTTCCTGCAGCAGACACCACATTGGAAATATACTATCGTATGACACCTGTTCAAATGAATGAGCAACCATAAAATAGATGACGACATGGAGTGCTCCAAAATTTCAACCCCATGCAAATCTTTCAATTAAATGTAGAGTGTAGTAAGCTTGAAATTAAAAAAAATATATGTATGAATTTAAAACTATAGTACAAAATATAAAGCTTGTTAATATTTATATATTAAGAAATATCACACATATTTGTTTTTTAAAGCAGTAAACACAAATGATAATATACATTCTACAGGCACTCACAGGTTGATTTTGCCTGTTGTAATTCCAGTTTAATTCTTTTTGGTTCACCTTCTCACAAGCCTCAGGTTATTGAACTAAATATCCTATCTGTGCCTATGTACAATGAATCATCTTGTTAGGCAAGCCATCCTGTCACATAAGAGCCCATGGGCAATCTAGCTGAACATGTCAATTCCCTTTAGCGTTTGTCACTTGAAGTATGGTCTTTTGCACTTGACCACTTCTGTGCTGGAAAATTAAAGAAACATATCTTGAACAGATTGGATTTAAGAGATTGCTTTTTTCCACTGAATGCTTTGTGGAGCTCAGGAAAGTGTCTGGGTCCCAGAACACCTTAAATTATTCAGAATAGTATTTTAACATTTTAATGTACACACGGCATGACATGAAATAAAAGCTTGTTATCTATAGCCAACATTTAATACAGTTGAGCAGGCAATTAAGTCTTACAGTGAAATGCTTACTTACTGAATCATTACAATTAACCATCCTGTAGTATCCTGGGTATTAGTTTCAATGTAAGTATTGTTTAGCATAGCCAAATACAAGTAATCTTCTACAAGTAATGTTTATGTATTTATTAAAGAGAATGTCACATACACTGAATCAACTAATCTAAGTTCATCAATATGCAGAGTCAGACATCTCGTCATCAATGATAGAGATGAGTGAATCGAAGCTGCAGAAGTGGAATTCGATCCGAATTTCAGGAAATCTTCGATTCGCCACGATTCTGGATTTCCTTGCACTTTGATGCATCAAATCGCATTTTTTTATAAAATGGCTGACGCACGTTAGGACAAGGGGCAAGGAACTCTGGGAGTGTGGGATGACCCACAATGCCAAGCGTGCAGCTAATCAGCAGCCAGCCGGACCTGTGATGTCACAGCCCTATAAAAACTCTCAGCCATTTTAGGTACAGACATTCCACATCGCTCTTACTGTAGGGACAGACATCAGCAGGAGCTAGGGAAAGACTTAGAAAACAGATAGAAGTTCAGGGAAAGAGGCTGAGCCTTAGAACTGTAGGGAAAGGATAAGGAGGGATTTGGGGTGGTTGCAGGGTCATTTACAGCAATAATTTGCAGCATAATTCACATTGCAGTACTCACTGCCATTATACTGCTGCTCATTACTCATACCTGTGTCTTCAAGGTGGAACACAACAAGCCTTTTGAAGTGCAGTACAGCAAAAAACAGTGAATTATCATACACTAATATCTGCACGTATCTGTAAAAAATGCCTTTTTAAAGGCGTTTATTATAAGGGCCTTATTCACTGTTCTTCCACAGCATAATATTACATTTGTCAGTACTACTGTGCCAAAGAAAACTGAATTATCATCCAATAATATCTGCGTGTATCTGTAAAAAACACCTTTTTAAAGGCGTTTATTATAAGGGGCTTATTCACTGTTCTTCCAAAGCATAACATTACATTTGTTAGTAATACTGTGCCAAAGAAAACTGAATTATCATCCAATAATATCTGCACTTATCTTTAATAAACGCCTTTAACGTAGGGGAAAGACATAATGACCATATTCTCCATTTTGTTACCAGTGTAAAGTTGTTGGCCATTTATCAAAACAGTATTGTCAATAATAATTCAATAATTCAATAATTCTTAGCGGTTATCACTTATTTAAAGCTGTTTATATGTATGTAAACCCATAAGGAGGACCATACTCGCCATTTTGTTACCAGTATAAGGTTGCAGGCCATTTTTAAAAACAGTATTGTCAATAATAATTCAATAATTCAATAATTCTTAGCGGTTATTATCACTTATTTAAAGGTGTTTATTAGTGTCTAAACCCATAAGGAGGACCATATTCGCCATTTTATTACCAGTATAAAGTTACTGGCCATTTATCAAAACAGTATTGTTAATAATAATTCAATAATTCTTAGCAGTTATTATCATTTATTTAAAGGTATTTATTAGTGTGTTAACCCATAAAGGGGACCATATTCACCATTTTGTTACCAGTATAATTTTGCTGGCCATTTATCAAAACAGTATTTTCAATAATAATTTAATAATTCAATAATTCTTAGCAGTTATCACTTATTTAAAGGTGTTTATTAGTGTCTAAACCCATAAAGAGGACCATATTCACAAATTTTGTTACCAGTATAAGGTTGCTGGCCATTTATCAAAACAGTATTGTCAATAAGAATTCAATAATTCTTAGCGGTTATTATCACTTATTTAAAGGTGTTTATTAGTGTGTAAACCCATAAGGAGGATCATATTTGCCATTTTGTTACCAGTATAAAGTTGCTGGCCATTTATCAAAACAGTATTGTCAATAATAATTCAATAATTCTTAGCGGTTATCACTTATTTAAAGGTGTTTATTAGTGTCTAAACCCATAAGGAGAACCATATTTGCCATTTTGTTCCCAGTATAAAGTTGCTGGTCATTTATAAATACAGTATTGTCAATAAAAATTCAATAATTCTTTAGCAGTTAACATTTATTTCAAGGTGTTTATTAGTGTGGAAACCAATAAGGAGGACCATATTTGCCATTTTGTTACCAGTATAAAGTTGCTGGCCATTTATCAAAACAGTATTGTCAATAATAATTCAATAATTCTTAGCGGTTATCATTTATTTAAAGGTGTTTATTAGTGTCTAAACCCATAAGGAGAACCATATTCGCCATTTTATTAACAGTATAAAGTTGAAGGCCATTTTTAAAAACAGTATTGTCAATAATAATTCAATAATTCTTAGCGGTTATCACTTATTTAAAGGTGTTTATTAGTGTGTAAACCATTTTGTTCCCATTGTGCTGATGGAGCCGATACTGCTCCTGCTACCCCCACCCCCTCCCACAGCTGCCATGTCAGTGCAAGTTAAGCGCTCAGGGCCCCCCCAGTCGGAGATGCGAGAGGATGGACGATGGCGCAGATAGGCAGCGGCCAACTTGCTACATAGCATGTCTCTATAATGTGTAGGTAGCAACAGCCTTAGGAGGCTATACAGTGAATCAGTGGCAGAGTGTGGTGAGGCAGCATGGATCATTTAATCTGCTGCGTCAGGCATTGGTGGGTGGAAATCCTGGCTGATCCATGCCTGATTCATCTTCACAAAGGTCAGTCTCTCCAAATTTTGGGTGGACAGGCGAGTTGTCCTTGGGGTAACTATGGCCCCGCCGCTCTGATGCCACACTACTGGTTGGGTAGGACAGCTTTTCCAGGGCAAACTCGGCCAGTTGCGGCCACAAATCCAGTTTGGCTGCCTAGTAGTCTAGCAGATCTTCAATGACAGGTGGCAGGGTGCACTCTAAGTATGCCACCACCTGCTGTGACCCCCACCTCCTGCCACTTCCACCCCTTTCCACAGCTGCCATGCCAGTGCAAGTTGAGCACTCAGGGCCCCCCCGGTCAGACATGCGAGAGGATGGACAATGGCGCAGCTAGGCAGCGGACAACTTGCTACATAGTATGTCTCTATAGTAGTTCAGTTTGTCCTCCCTCTCAGTGGGTATAAAAAAGGCCCCCATTTTTACGCGGTAGTGGACAGCCAGTAGTCATCCCTCTGCCAAATGGTGACAATTCGGCTGTCACTGCGCAAGGAAGTCAACATGTATCGGGCCATCTGCGCATGTGACTCTGAGGGACTCCCTGCATCCATCTCCACTGCATACTGCCACAGTGTGTCTGGGTCATCTTCCTCATCCTCCTCATCTCCCTCTTACTGTTCTGTTGCTCCTGTTCTTCCTCTCCAACAATTTGGCTACACATTGTTTGTGCTCCAATGTCCTCCTCATCCTCCTTCTCCTCCAGTTCAGCCCCACAGGGCTCCTGTGGCCGTGAGATGTAGACGCCACATTTCCAGTTCCCTGACCAGCCAGATTGAAAAGCATCTTCTCCATGATGTGAATCAGTGGAATGACGTTGTTCATCCCATAGTCCTGGCGACTGACTAACAAAGTGGCCTCCTCAAAGGGAACGAGCAAACAGCAGGTGCCACGCATGAGCTGCCACTGGCTAACATTAAAGTTACAGTTGTGGTAAAGGCACAGGAAACTTGGTCAAAGTTGAAGGAAACATGAATGCAGCTTAGGGCCCCCTTGATGCTTTAAGGCCCACTAGCGATTGATACCTAAGAACTCCCTATAATTACTCCCCAGCCACCACTTGTCAATCCAAGTACAAATTGGGTTCGCAACTGGCTCATTGATAGGAAACAGAGGGTTCACGATAATGGTAAATACTCAGACTGGGTCAAAGTCACCAGTGGAGTGCCACAGGGGTCAGTATTGGGTCCTCTCCTGTTTAATATATTTATTAATGACCTGCTAGAGTGTTTACAGAGCAAAGTGTCCATCTTTGCAGATGATACTAAACTCTGTAAGGAAATCAGAAATGAGGAGGATGGTAGAATATTACAGGGGGAGCTAAGGAAGCTGGAAGCATGGGTGTAGACTTAGCAAATGAATAGTAAATTGCTGGGTAAAACTGACAGTGAAAAAGACTTCGGGATTTTGGTGTACAGTAAGCTTACCTTTAGTGACCAGTGCCAGGCAGCTGCTGCTGCCAAGGCAAATAAAATTATGGGATGTATCAGAAGAGGTATAGATTATCATGACAAGAACATAGTTATGCCTCTATACAAATCACTGGTACGGCCACACATAGACTATTGCATGCAATTTTGGGCCCCAGTATACAAGAAGGACGTAATCAAACTAGAGAGAGTGCAGAGAAGAGCGACAAAAATTATTATGGGAATGGGTGGATTGGAGTACAATGATAGATTGATAAGCTTGGGGTTATTCAGTTTAGAAAAAAAGACGTCTACGAGGAGACCTAATAACAATGTACAAAACCACGAACGGACAGCACAAAGAACTTTCTAATGATCTTTTTACTCCTAGGCCAGTGACAGTGACAAGGAGACAATCTATATGTCTGGAGGAGAGAAAGTTTCACCAGCAACATAAAAGGGGGGATTCTTTACTGTAAGAACAGCGAGGCTATGGAACTCACTGCCTCAGGAAGGGGTGATGGTGGATTCCTTGTAGGGTTTGGTACAGGATCAGCAAGGGGGATTAATTTTAGATATGGATTCCATTTGTGGCTGATTGATATCACACCCTTTTGATCCCCAGACTCTGGCAGACTCAGTGTCTGAAGTCACATACACAGTCTTCTTTGCATACAAATGTGAAACTCGTTAACTCAGCAGGGGAGATCCTGGAGTATGTGTATTCTAACATTTCTAAAGAACAAACTGACTCCGGCAGAACGTAAAAGGAAATATGGTATTATGATGATATTTTCCGAAGGGAGCATCCTACAGTTGCACCGATAAATTCTGAGGATGCGCAAGACTTGAACGGACACCTCAAGTCTAAACACGGTACTGTTGCAAGCAGGGAAAAGGTGCAGACACTGAAATCTCTACACAAGGGGATCTGGGGAGTCATTCCTGGTGTCTAAGCGATGGGAACATCACCACGAATCCGGTTGTACCCCTCGCCTGATACTACGGTCATCCGGCGAGGAGTTATGGTTGTATATATTAATCTGGTCCTATGATGTGGGGCTGGGCCTCTTCTCCTGGTGACATCACACAGAGAGGAGACTAGGATAGGTATATGGTCTCAGAACAGGGAGAGTTAGTTCTTATCCTGGGACAGATGTGAGGACACATGTCGTGTTGCTAACTTAAGGAAGTGCCCTGGGGCCTAGCAGTGGAAGCCCCAGTGCACCAGACTGCAGATCCGTTTGGTATTCTTTTTCTCTTTTTAATTCAATTTTATTTTTTGTCCTGTATTCCTTGTTATTACCTGTATTTGTTTGACCATCCTCTGATGTGTATTCTATATACGTTAACGGCTAGTACCGACCCACTCGGGTTAATAAATATATACAATTTATAAAGCTCGTTTCATATCATCCTATGAACCCAGGCACTCACGGGTTGTGAGTGGAAGGTAAGAGGGGTGATCACAGGTAGGCCAAGCAGCTTGGCAAAGCGGTATCCTTCACAGAGGGCCTGGATGCTTTTCTTGAACAGAAAAATATTACGGGTTATCGGTTCTATATTTTTTGTTAAGGACAAGTTGATCCATGGTTTTATACTGATTGCCAGATTGGAGTTGGGAAGGAATTTTTTTCCCCTGAAATGGGGCAATTGGCATAAGCCTCATGGTTTTTTTTTTTCCTTCCTCTGGATCAACACTGTAGGGTACTGTAGAGCTATAGGTTGGGCTTGATGGACTGGTGTTTTCATCCAATCTCATCTACTATGTAACTATGTAAATTGTATTTTCTAACGTAATGGACCTTATTTTTTTCAATAGTGGTAACCACGCTATAAAAAAAAATTAGGTTAGTCTGCCAACTTCTGTCCTTAGTAAAATCATCACTTTTAATATAATTCACTGTCACATATTACTGTATATAGTTCTGTAAGAGCCCCTCAGTTTCCTCAATAGATGATAAGCTTACTGGTCTTAACTTACCTGGAGAAGACCTAGATCCCTTTTGAAAAAAGACACCACGTTTCTTACACCAGTCCTTTTGCACTGTATCAGTTACCAACAATTAAGAACAGGAGCATAGAGAGGACTGAGGCTCTTTAAGTACTAATGGGTGTATTACATCTTGTTCACATTTAATTTGTTTAGCTTAGTTTGGACCATTTTAAGTTTATCCAGTTTATTATATTAGTTTATCTGTTACCAGCACTGGGACAACCATCAGCTATTCCCCTATTATTCTTTATATACAGAGCTAAAGAATCCATCTAGTAGTTCTGCTTATCATTAAGATACAATAAAATTTCTCATACTTAACATCTATATCATTATAATGTCTATATCCTAAGTCAACAATATATGTTCTCAATCTAAGTCCTACACTACCACCTTAATAAACTTTAGGAAATTGGCCTCTTCAAAATTCTGTGATTTTTCCACCCAAATTCAATTTAGTTTTTACAATTTAGGAAGAATGTCATTATATTGTGGTCAGTATTACCAAGGTTTTCACAAACAGCAACATTTCCAACAAGTTATTCCTTGTTAGAAATGACGATATCCAACAAAGAATCTTTCTCTAGTAGGATCTTCTGCAATAAGATGAGAAATATTCTCCTCCTTAAAGATGAAGCAGAAATATAACCCCAATCAATATCCAGGTAGTTATGTATTGACTATTTTTCTCTTACTTCCTGGAACTTTACATGTTTGATGCTGTACTTCCAGGCTGCTTAAAAACATCAGGTCATGTATTCAAAACCAACACCCACCACCCTCCTACCATCTCTCCGTGTCCAATGGTATTACATGTACAGTGCTGGCCAAAAGTATTGGCACCCCTGCAATTCTGTCAGATAATACTCAATTTCTTCCAGAAAATTATTGCAATTACAAATGCTTTGGTAATAATATCTTCATTTAATTTGTCTTCAATGGAAAACCACTAAAAGAATTGTCAAAAAGCCAAATTGGATATAATTCCACACCAAACATAAAAAAGGGGGTGGACAAATGTATTGGCACCCTTTGAAAAATCATGTGATGCATCTCTAAATTGTGTAATTAACAGCACCTGTTACTTACCTGTGGCACATAACAGGTGGTGGCAATAACTAAATCACACTTGCAGCCAGTTGAAATGGATTAAAATTGACTCAACCTCTGTCCTGTGTCCTTGTGTGTACCACATTGAGCATGGAGAAAAGAAAGAAGACCAAAGAACTGTCTGAGGACTTGAGAAGCAAAATTGTGAGGAAGCATGAGCAATCTCAAGGCTACAAGTCCATCTCCAAAGA
The DNA here is from genome assembly GCA_947044405.1 of Leptodactylus fallax. Classification (NCBI taxonomy): domain Eukaryota; kingdom Metazoa; phylum Chordata; class Amphibia; order Anura; family Leptodactylidae; genus Leptodactylus; species Leptodactylus fallax. The sequence goes on from CAMRHE010000414.1 coordinate 571,201, forward strand.
CCTGAATGTTCCTGTGTCTACCGTGCGCAGTGTCATCAAGAAGTTTAAAGCCCATGGCACTGTGGCTAACCTCCCTAGATGTGGACGGAAAAGAAAAATTGACGAGAGATTTCAACAAAAGATTGTGCGGATGGTGGCTAAAGAACCTCGACTAACATCCAAACAAGTTCTAGCTGCCCTGCAGTCCGAGGGTACAACAGTGTCAACCCGTACTATCCGTCGGCATCTGAATGAAAAGGGACTCTATGGTAGGATACCCAGGAAGACCCCACTTCTGACTCAGAGACATAAAAAAGCCAGGCTGGAGTTTGCCAAAACTTACCTGAGAAAGCCAAAAAGTTTTTGGAAGAATGTTCTCTGGTCAGATGAGACAAAAGTAGAGCTTTTTGGGAAAAGGCATCACCATAGAGTTTACAGGAAAAAAAAAGAGGCCTTCAAAGAAAAGAACACGGTCCCTACAGTCAAACATGGCGGAGGTTCCCTGATGATTTGGGGTTGCTTTGCTGCCTCTGGCACTGGACTGCTTGACCGTGTGCATGGCATTATGAAGTCTGAAGACTACCAACAAATTTTGCAGCATAACGTAGGGCCCAGTGTGAGAAAGCTGGGTCTCCCTCAGAGGTCATGGGTCTTCCAGCAGCACAATGACCCAAAACACACTTCAAAAAGCACTAGAAAATGGCTTGAGAGAAAGCGCTGGAGACTTCTAAAGTGGCCAGCAATGAGTCCAGACCTGAATCCCATAGAACACCTGTGGAGAGATCTCAAAATGGCAGTTTGGAGAAGGCACCCTTCAAATCTCAGGGACCTGGAGAAATTTGCCAAAGAAGAATGGTCTAAAATTCCAGCAGAGCATTGTAAGAAACTCATTGATGGTTACCGGAAGTGGTTGTTCGCAGTTATTTTGTCTAAAGGTTGTGCTACCTAGTATTAGGCTGAGGGTGCCAATACTTTTGTCCGGCCCATTTTTGGAGTTTTGTGTAAAATGATCAATGATTTGACTTTTTTTTTCATTCTCTTTTGTGTTTTTTCATTGCAAGAAAAATAAATGAAGATATTATTACCAAAGCATTTGTGATTGCAATCATTTTCTGGAAGAAATTGAGTATTACCTGACAGAATTGCAGGGGTGCCAATACTTTTGGCCAGCACTGTATATAGGAGTTTGATTTATTATTGCAATGATGAGTCCGCCAGCCCCATATATACAGTACATAATAGTATTGAACACAGAGTGGAGGGTGCCAGGTGCTAGTTCCGATCATCCATATACTATGTATTCTTTCACTGGTTAACATATGGACCACAACAGCTGAGTCAGCCCCATGTTCTCCCAGTAATCTATCCACTTACTCCACTAAATGCTGAATCCTGAAAGCAGCAAGCCAATGGGATAATATTTTGGCAACAGATTATTCTATCCGTCCGTCTGATTAGAGAATCTACTATAATCATTAACTGTCTTGGTCTAACTACACCAACATCCCAAACTGTATGCAGTTTACGGAGGGCTATTTTTTACTAAGACTTAAGGTGCAATTAGTTATAACGATGAATGATGGAAGGCCATGTAGAAAACTGAATGTTCGCCTATTACTTTACTCTGGCATCATAGTGTCTACATGTGATATCATTACAATTACTTTCTTTATTGGTGTGAAATATATGAATTACAGTGCTGGCCAAAAGTATTGGCACCCCTGCAATTCTGTCAGGTAATACTCAATTTCTTCCAGAAAATGATTGCAATCACAAATGCTTTGGTAATAATATCTTCATTTATTTTTCTTGCAATAAAAAAACACAAAAGAGAATGAAAAAAAAGTCAAATCATTGATCATTTTACACAAAACTCCAAAAATGGGCCGGACAAAAGTATTGGCACCCTCAGCCTAATACTAGGTAGCACAACCTTTAGACAAAATAACTGCGAACAACCACTTCCGGTAACCATCAATGAGTTTCTTACAATGCTCTGCTGGAATTTTAGACCATTCTTCTTTGGCAAATTTCTCCAGGTCCCTGAGATTTGAAGGGTGCCTTCTCCAAACTGCCATTTTGAGATCTCTCCACAGGTGTTCTATGGGATTCAGGTCTGGACTCATTGCTGGCCACTTTAGAAGTCTCCAGCGCTTTCTCTCAAGCCATTTTCTAGTGCTTTTTGAAGTGTGTTTTGGGTCATTGTCCTGCTGGAAGACCCATGACCTCTGAGGGAGACCCAGCTTTCTCACACTGGGCCCTACGTTATGCTGCAAAATTTGTTGGTAGTCTTCAGACTTCATAATGCCATGCACACGGTCAAGCAGTCCAGTGCCAGAGGCAGCAAAGCAACCCCAAATCATCAGGGAACCTCCGCCATGTTTGACTGTAGGGACCGTGTTCTTTTCTTTGAAGGCCTCTTTTTTTTTTCCTGTAAACTATGTTGATGCCTTTTCCCAAAAAGCTCTACTTTTGTCTCATCTGACCAGAGAAAATTCTTCCAAAAAGTTTTTGGCTTTCTCAGGTAAGTTTTGGCAAACTCCAGCCTGGCTTTTTGATGTCTCTGGGTCAGAAGTGGGGTCTTCCTGGGTATCCTACCATACAGTCCCTTTTCATTCAGACGCCGGCGGATAGTATGGGTTGACACTGTTGTACCCTCGGACTGCAGGGCAGCTAGAACTTGTTTGGATGTTAGTCGAGGTTCTTTAGCCACCATCCGCATAATCTTTCGTTGAAATCTCTTGTCAATTTTTCTTTTCCGTCCACATCTAGGGAGGTTAGCCACAGTGCCATGGGCTTTAAACTTCTTGATGACACTGCGCACGGTAGACACAGGAACATTCAGGTCTTTGGAGATGGACTTGTAGCCTTGAGATTGCTCATGCTTCCTCACAATTTTGCTTCTCAAGCCCTCAGACAGTTCTTTGGTCTTCTTTCTTTTCTCCATGCTCAATGTGGTACACACAAGGACACAGGACAGAGGTTGAGTCAATTTTAATCCATTTCAACTGGCTGCAAGTGTGATTTAGTTATTGCCACCACCTGTTATGTGCCACAGGTAAGTAACAGGTGCTGTTAATTACACAATTTAGAGAAGCATCACATGATTTTTCAAAGGGTGCCAATACTTTTGTCCACCCCCCTTTTTATGTTTGGTGTGGAATTATATCCAATTTGGCTTTTTAATTGCTTTGGCAATTCTTTTAGTGGTTTTCCATTGAAGACAAATTAAATGAAGATATTATTACCAAAGCATTTGTGATTGCAATCATTTTCTGGAAGAAATTGAGTATTATCTGACAGAATTGCAGGGGTGCCAATACTTTTGGCCAGCACTGTATATCACAGTGTACACAGAGATTCTTTTTTTTGTGTGCATTATTCCTGTACTGTGAGACATTATGCACATTGTGTTTATTATCTGTGCTGTAACTTCACTGTGTTTATTATCCCTGTACAGTGACATCACAGTGTGGATTATCACTGCCTATCCCTGTACTGTGACATCATTGTGAGTGTTGTTCTGGTACTGTGACATTCATCATTCTGTACTGTAAAATCACAATGCAGCAGACTTATGAAAAGTGTCTTGAAGGAAAACTGTTGTGGTTGCCCAAAGCAACCAATCACATCTCTCATTTTACAACAGAAATGTATCAGGACTGCACCAGTAGAACCCACCCCAAGCAACCACTCAACTAGTCCATACTCACACTCAACACCAACAATTCAGCTTAATAAAACCTATTCACAAGACAATTAGTGTAGAAAGCCTCCCTATTGAGAAACTTTAGTTTACTATCATGCAAGTGTTTATTTATAACACAGGGCAACATGTAGATTTTATATTACTCTTACTTCTTGAATAATAAATCAGTTATCCTACATTTAAAAAGGGATAAAGAGGTATGACAGTACTGTGGAATAGCACGAAAAATAATAAGCTAGCAAACTGATTCAAACCATCAAGTCCCATACAGTTCAGTGAAACTCCTGTCCAGGCATCTAGAAAATAAATAAACTCATGTCTGTTTGACAACAAGTAGAATAAAGTCAATGAAGAGATGAAGCATACTGTAAATTAATCTTGCAATGAACTGAATAGGTATTTATATATCTGCTTAGTTTAAATAAATAGAGACTCTTCTGTGACAACCTCACACATGAAAAGAGAAATCCGTATTCTGCACTGTGCAAGATAATTACTATAGCAGCTTCACTTCCACCACACATAATACACTTTACAACTGGAGACAATTAGTAAATTATTCATGGACTAATTACTCGATAACCATCATTAATATTTGCATGTAGAAGTTTATATGTCAATAAAACTGGAGATTGCACAGCGTCACTGTCTGCTTTATTCCGAACCATTATATTTCAGGCGTGGAACAGTACAATAATACACACACCATCTTGCTTAGAAGAGAATTAATGAGATAGTTTGTTAGGAAACAGCACAGAGATTAGCAAAATCTGTAAAAACTTTCATAAAATGCTGTAGCAAATGTAAGTGAAAATCGAAGACTATCGGCACCATCACAGTACAAGCAATTGATTTTTTTTCACAAATATATGCTTAATGGTAATTCTTTAGCAGGTATATGTAATGCATAATGCATTGCATATACTGTACTCTTAAATGAAAAAATCCAGGCAAATCTGATAGCTAGTGTTGTAATAGCACAGGGTCTGGTATGTGACATAAGGATTCTCTACTTGGGTTAGTTTTTCCCTGTGTCAAACACCACCCTCTCGGATCAGAACTAGGAATAAAAAGCTTAACTTTGTAGATCTTGTTAATAAACAGAATATGGAAGTATGTTATTACTAAAGAAATATTTTCATATTTATAGTTTTAAAAAAAATCACTCAATGTAGTATGCTTAAACTGTTCCTCCAATTGCAAAAACAGATAAAAGTAATAATCATTGAAACAGAGAAGTTCATCGCCAGGGAAAGTAAAAATAACCACAAAATATTTTTCAGTTACACAAATAACAAGAAAATTAAAACTGAGACTGTGGGCCCTCTCAAAAATAATCTGTTACTAATAGTGGAGGACAGGTATGAGAAGACACCACTTATAACCCAGTCACATTCCCAAAAACAAACAAAGAACAATAGATGAAGACAAAGGGTACATGTATGACTCAATCAAGATAAATAAATCCACATACGTAGAAAATATTTGTGATATATTTTTCTTCTTATGGATGTCATTATTTTTATTAAGCTATATAAATACCCTTTGTTTGATCTATTATACACAGTAAGGCAAAAAAACATCTATGTGTACACTTGACAAAATAAAAAGATGAATACCCAGATGGAAATGTTGAATTGTTGCAAAAACCCGACATGCTCTTATGCTTCAGGCAGATATGTAAATGATTACAGGTATGGTCTGATTACACATTGGGTCTTGCCACAAGACTGTGAAAAGAATGCTTCCCTATAGAAAGGTTCTTAGAGTCTACTTTTAGGTAGAGTACCTCTTGGTGACATATCACTGACTGCTAGACATGCAGAGCACTGGACTGAGAGAAGCAGGATGGTCATTTCAACACACTGACTGCCATCTAGGCTGTTCTAAACTAGCTCTTAGGAGGTGTTGGGAGCACTGGTTATGTGAGGGTATACACACATGATGAATATGGATGGCCCAGATAGACCACCAGTAGAGAAGATTATTTGATCCTCCAACTAGCATAAACACCTCCCACAGTTTCCTTTTCCACCATTCAGACACAGGAACACAGGTGGCAACTTCATTACACACCGTTGTTTCTGCACCATTTCCAGGTGCTTAGCAAATGTATATTTGGTGTCACATCTACCATTACAAGTCCTGCCATTGACAGCCAACCACCGTCATCTTTATTTGCAGTGGTGTCATGAATGAAAACCTGGACAGCAACAGTCTGGAACTGTATTGCCTTTAGTAACGAATCCAGGTTCTGTTTATGATCTGACTGTAGTTGGATTCAAGTATGGAGGCATTGTGGTGAGCACATTGGTCCTGCCTAGAGATGGGAAAACTTTGCTAGATTTGTTTCACAAACATTCAGTTTTGTTTCAGAACTTGTATGTCCTGGGGACTGTTGAGATGGGTGACTGGGCCTCAGTGGCCATGTGGGGTGTGCCAACTGTATGGTAACATTTGCTCATAGTATAATTTTATAAAAATATGCATAGCTGTTTTTGTTTTGTTTTGGGGGTTTTTTTTTCCGCATGGGGAACATATACCTAAAAGAATTGTGTTCCTGATCTTTTAAGTTACAGGCAGTGTGAAGATGTCATTGGGAAAAGGGGGGAGATACTAGTGGACAATACAACAACCTCACTTTTCATAAAATTGTTGTGAGAGCCATCAATAAACTAATTAAGATTGACTAAGAAATGGGTCTGCACAAATGTTTTTCTCTTAATGCCCTGGTATTTATAATAATACATAATGGGAAATAAGTGTATGATACTATATGTAGGCAAGATTATTATGAAGAAGAATCTTTGTCTCTTGGGAAGTATAAAGATTTTGACTAGATTCTAAATTTGCCATAACTTATCATTACATGAAAGACTTTATATAAACATTGAGAGCCTAAAAGCCACACTATATCATTTGCTAGCATTTGCACAAGTACTGTCTTTTTACAATGATGCCCATAAGCAGTGAAAATGTTATTATAGAGGACTAGGTTTGTCTCCAATAATAATATACATTTTTGCTCAGAAGTTTGTGACATTTCAAGGTATACATCTATACCACTTTTCTGAACATTGGTTGGGATGTGGGTAGGGCATGGTATTTCATAGCCTGAAAAATTTACTGGAATGTACACCAGAAACTGGTGTAAACTACTGTATATCTCAAATCTACACCAGCTCCTCATATTATGTATATTACAAACTTTATTATATTGATTTATGGAAAGGTTACTTTTTAAGGGGTACATCTCACTCCAGCACATCTCACTGTTACTGTTCTAGATCTGGTTATATTAAATATGTACTTTTTATGATGTTATATAATTCTTACCTTTTCTACCTTCCTTTGCTATTCATTTATATTGTTACTTTCGTTCGTGCTCCAAAACCTTTAATAATTCCTTTGATAGTTTCCAATTCTAGCATTTCAGTCATTCTGCTAAGAATCCTTGAACTTGTCTACAAGAAAAGTTTTTTTGTACATTATTAATTACCATTGAGTCTGTTTTGACTTCTGACAATCTTAGGAATAGTGTTTCTCCAATGTTGCATTAAGGGGGGTTTCAGTAGATAAAGCTTAATGATTTCATAGATAAAAGACTTTCCAGTATTTCTGAAGTCAAAAACAGTGCATTTTGAAATGCTATTCTTGCCATCAAAACTATCAGAAACTAATCAACTTGGTTCTTCAGGATTTATCAGTGTCAGTTGAACATGGATCTGCCAACAGATATGGTCTCACTTATTGTCCTCTTGACTGGATATGTACCTTTTGTAAAAGCAACAATACCTCCTGATAAGTTAACACAAAAGAATATGCTAACAATCTCATTTGTGTGTATTTGTGACCACTCAGTGTGAAGGTGTGAATTGCCGGCTTTCAAAGTTTTAGTTAGTATGTTGTGATATTGTATTGAATTTGTGTAATGAGGAATTGCATTAGTTAACTAACTGGAGATCAGTTAAGTCTGGTCACAACTGTAGCTATCATGGCTGTTAAGCTAACCAATTATGTTTTTGTGAACTTTTTAACATTAAACCAGTTGTTGGTTTTCATCTTCTTTTTCTGAAGCAAATCTATTCAGTGCTTAGTTTTATTGCCTAGATGCCACAGTCAAATCTCTAGTACAACATTAGCTGAGAAGATGGCAAAATACTTGTGGACAACTGCAGGTAGCCATTTTTTCATTAATAATACCGTATAATAAAAAGTATGGTTCTACATTAAACATTGCTTCTACCTACAACAGTGCAATATATTTACACTTGTCGATTCACCTGTTTAATAGAAATATAATAAAAGTAGTTGTATTTCATTGTCAATTTACTTGTCTCTTTAAAATGTAACTAAAAGTAGAAGTAGCAGCATGTTCAATAAGATTTGTCTTTGTACAGAATATTCAATTAAAGGGTAATGTTTCGTCAACTCCTTAAAAGTGAACCACCTGCGGGTCTTATTAAAGGACTTAAAGAAAAAGGTTAAATATGCAATTAGCGGAAAAATTAAATATTCTGCTCCTTCAGGTCACATAACTGACTCCTGCAGCTTGATGAAAAGGGATGAAAAACAGAGCACCTTTACAGTACATTACATACTGAATTGCTTTCAACTAATTTTCACACTTCATTATACTTACTGATATGGCAGGATCTTAGTTAAAATGTTTTTCTAGAGTAAAAGAATCACACTGGCTTGTGCTTGAGATATTAAGCATGTAAAATAAATTTACATACAGTAGAACCCATTCATCTAAATAATGGTATAGTTTTACGCTGTTAGTGATCAGTTATTATAAAGTAATATTCATACTTTCTTAAGAAAATTACAGCAATTACAATACTAAGTATTGATTAAATAGACAATGGATTCAGTAACATTTCTATGGAGATGTTAAGTGTTATGAGTACATATAGCTCATACAGTCATACCTATACAAACTTTTCCTTGATACCTTAAAGAGGATGTCCAAAAGTAGATATTAATGGCCTATCCTTAGCATAGGTCTTCAATATCAGATTGGTGTGGGTAGAGCACCCTGGATCCCCACCAATTAGCTAATATCTGCTCAGTGTATGCACCAAGTGCACACAGTGGTAGCCTTGTACTGTAACAGCTCGGCAATAACAGAAGTGTTAATAGTTAATTTTTGTCATTTAACAAAATGAAGTGAATTAACAAAAAAAAAATCTAAATCAAATCAGATTTGGGTGTGACCACCCTTTACCTTTAAATCAGCATTCTTCTAGATACACATGCAGTTTCTAAAGGAACTCAGCAGGCAGGTTGTTCCAGACTTCTTGGAGAACTAACCATATATTTTATGTGGATGTGGACATCCTCAAATTCTTCTCTCTTCATGTAATGCCAGTTTTAATAAGGTTGAGATGTCTCTTTTGTTCGTTTACTTAATTTTGTTAATCAACATAAACTATTAACACTTCTATTTTTGAAAGCATCCTTACTCTGCAACATTTTTTCACACCTGCCTAACAATTTTGCACAGTACTGTACTACTATAGAGTGGAGTATCCTCCTCTTAGGACCCTCATCTAATTCCCAAAAAAGGACTCTTTCATGCATTACATGGAAAACCAATGGATTCCAGCGGTTACTGCTTAAAACTTCATTCACCTTACTATTGTCTGCATTCCTTTAAAATTACACCACAGTCAAAGGGGTTCCTAGCAGCATGATATTCTGTGATTTGCTTATCACTGGTGGGCCCTTCTGACAAACATGGACTATTCCTGAGATCTGTTTAAGACTGGGCCCTTCTAACAAATATAGACTATTTAAAACAGAAATTAATGCATATTTATTAATACTGTCTTAAGCATGGTACAAAAAGTGTCTAAAACACTTAAAGGCCATACATGGCATAAAGGTGGCGCATGGCATATTCGACAGAATTCTTTCACATTTTAATAACAGTAAATATGCCCAAATGCCTTTCATTTTTTACAAGGGACTACATTAATCAATGTGCAATATTTTGTTTTTTTCTGGTGCATTTTAATTCAGAATGGTCTCTTATCTGCTGCAAGATACATTCATTAATGATTTGTGCAAGAAATTAGTCATGCTTTGCGTCATGCATGTAAGTTTGTAAAAATTATTGGACAGGATTTAGACACATTTATGAAATGTGAAAAAAATTATGCAAATAAAAAAAAAAAGCCACATCTCTACTCCACACAGGCCCTGGGGTAGAAAAAGTACCATTAATTGAGCTAGTGTGAAAGTGTAATGTACAGCATATTGTGACAGATTTGTCATACATAGGAATATGCAGTCATAAATTTGCCAAAACATACGTTAATACAGTCGTTTAATATTAACTTAAAAATGATCTAAAGTGATGACAAGTTTGATAAATGTGGGCCAAGGAAAAGAGCAAAAAGAGACAAATCTGAATAGATTTCCTTCTCAGGAATGCAATCACTGAAAAATACTATATGGTTAACAGCAAAGGTATAATTAAAGTTATACAATCAGATGTTAACTCCGCGATAACCTGCATACATTAGGTTTCTATCATAAAAGGTACATTGTTTATGCCAGAGTAATTAAAAAAAACAAGACAGAAAAGATCTACAGAACATAAGAACTGGTATAAGAAACTATTATTTAGCTTTTCTATAGCAGGTTTCCAATTTACTGTTCACACTCAAGGTATTTTTTATTTTTTTTTTTTTAAATACAGGGTTTGAGGAATTTGCAGTTTTATCAATATATCAATGGTCTAGAGAACTGTTTGATACAGGTATGTCTTGAAACCAATTCACGTCACAACAAGCTAACAATAGAAAATACAAAGTCTTGCATAGCTATAAACCTATAACTGAATAGATAAATGTCGGTGTCAGAAGCATGAAAAGCCCTTTTGTGTTTAATTATTTGGTAATTTATCCAGATCATAAAACTTCCAATGAAATCATAACAATACCTAGATTTTACAATGTCACTTTTTTTCTGTTCCAGGGGAATATTTTTAGCATACAAAAACATCATATTTTTATGCTGTAGTGCCTTTTGAAAGTTGTGACCCCACCCCCTCGTTTTTTCCTGTTTTGTTTCATTACAGCTTGGAATTAAAATAGATTGTAATTTATATTTTATGTGATAGACATTGTATGTCCATGTGCATTTTCTCCCTTTAATGGGAAACCCTAAATAAGGTCTGGTTCAAACAGATAACTTCAGAAGACTCAGAAGACACATAATTAGGTGAATAAGGTCCCTTTAAGTGCTCAGTTTCTGAAAAGCCCTAGTGTCTGCAACACCACTAAGAAAACATGATGACCAATTAGGTCATCTCCAAAAAGGTCAGAAACACAGTTGTGTAGAGGTATAGATTAGGGTCGGGTCAGTGGCGTAACTAGGAATGGCTGGGCCCCAAAGGCGAACATTTGACATGGGGCCCCCCCCGAACCGTTGCTCCCAATCAACCCTCCCGGACCGTCCCCTCCAAGCCCCCCCAAAAAGCCATTTATTGTCAAACGTCTGTGTTTAATGACAACCAAAAACATAAAAATTACCCTGTTCAAAAGTTCACATAACCCAGTTCTTAATACAGTGCATTGCCCCCTCTAACATCAATGACAGCTTGAAGTCTTTTGTGGTAATTGTGGATGAGACTCTTTATTTTCTCAGAGGGTAAAACTGCCCATTCTTCTTGGCAAAAAGTCTTCAATTCCTGTAAATTCCTGGGCTGTCTTGCATGTACTGCGCGCTTGAGCTCTCCCGAGAGTGGCTCAATGATATTGAGGTCAGGAGACTGAGATGGCCACTCCAGAACCTTCACTTTCTTCTGCTGTAGCCAATGACAGGTCAACTTGGCCTTGTGTTTTGGATCGTTGCATTGTTGGAACATCCAAGTACATCCCATGCGCAGCTTCCAGGCTGATGAGTGCAAATTTGCCTCCAGTATTTGCTGATAACGTGCTGCATTCATTTTTCATTTAACTTTGACCAAGTTTCCTGTGCCTTTGAAGCTCACACATCCCCACATCATCAGTGATCCACCTCCGTGCTTTACAGTAGGAATGGTGTTCCTTTCATCAAAGGCCTTGTTGACACCTCTCCAAATGTAATGTTTATGGTTGTGGCAAAAAAGTTAGATTTTTGTCTCATCACACCAAATTACCCTGTTCCAGATGTTTTGAGGCTTGTCTCTGTGCTGTTTGGCGTATTGAAGGCGAGCTTCTTTTTGGCATTTGCGCAGTAATGGCTTTCTTCTAGCAACTCGACCATGCAGCCCATTTTTCTTCAAGTGCCTCCTTATTGTATATCTTGAAACAGCCACACCGATAGTTTTCAGAGAGTCCTGTATTTCAGCTGATGTTATGTGTGGGTTTTTCTTTGCATCCTGAACAATTTTCTGGGCAGTTGTGGCCAAAATTCTGGTTGGTCTACCTGACCGTGGTTTGGTTTTTACAGAGCCCCTGAGTTTCCATTTGTTAATCACAGTTTGAACACTGCTGACTGGCATTATCAATTCCTTGGATATCGTTTTGTATCCCTTTCCTGTTTTATACAGTTCAACTACCTTTTTCCCGTAGATCCATGGAAAAGTCTTTTTCTTTCCCCATGGCTCACAATCCAGAAACGTCAGTGGCTGGAGGAAAGATGCAACAGTCTGTCTGGGTCCCAGAAACTCACTCAACTTTTATGCACACACATTGATTACAAGCAAACAGGTCACAGGTGAGGATGTTACCTTTAGTAGCCATTCAAACCCCTTTGTGTCAACTTCTGGACATGTTATCAGGCCAAAATCACCAGGGTATGTGAACTTTTGAACAGGGTAATTTTTATGTTTTTGGTTGTCATTAAACACAGACATTTGACAATAAATGGCTTCAACCAACCACTAACCATGAGTGGAGAAAAAGTTTTTGTGTTATCATTCATATTCTCTGAAAAAAGGCCAAAAAAACCAAAAAATCTGCCAGGGTATGTAAACTTTTTAGCACAACTGTATAAATAACTGAAATACCACAATTCATACAAAAGCCATCAATCACTCACAAAAAAATCTCAGACACTTTCTATTCTATAGAGTTCGCTTCTCAGAAGTCATCTCATTGTTACTGTAGAATAAAAAGTGACACCTCTATTTGAAAGCTAAAGGCAGATAACCCAGGATCTACCATTGATAACAGGTGATGGGGACAGCTCATCACCAGCACAGCTCTCAGAGCATTCCTATATCATTTTCTAATAGAAGTTAATAGGTTCTTTTTTTTCAATTGAGGTTTCCTAATTTCATGATGTTGCTGTGAAGCAAATTTCCAATCTGCTGTACACATATCACAAAAGCAGTCTAGGCAAAATGGCTGCTCCCTAATCACGTATCAAAAATAAAATATATAAACAAGAAACAGGTTAACAAAAAAGTTTCATTATATAATTCTCATTAGTTAAAATATTCAAATGTTCCCTGGGATAGACACTCAATGATACAAACTTATGGAACATTTGTGGGAGGCAGATGGTTTCCAAAGAAACCATTTATGGTAATACACTGTATATGAATAAAATCCTACATACTTAGATAATAACCTGGTATATGCCCATGACTGCAAAAGTAAAACCAAATGTGTGTAATTTCATAGTAACAAGTCACTTATCAAAAGTCTTTGGAATAAGAAATAACTTTGCTTGTTAAGAGAACATTTTGAGAAATATGTCACTTTCAAACCAAATGGTTCAAACTAAGTAATTTCTACTGGTCCAAATCATATTACTTACAATTTTTATTTTCACACATGATTTGCACAATGAGATTTGAAAAATAAGATTATACTGTTACAGTAAATGGTATTAATGCAAGGTGAGTAAAAAAAAAGAACTAAAAATGTTCATGCTACTCTTGTAATGGAAAAAATAATACTTTCTTATAAATTCTATTGTGAAGTAATAGTAGTTTGACTCACAGAACTTCAATTGGTGTTTTGCAGGAAATGTATGATATTATAGTAGATATTGTAATATCAAAATGTCCAAAAATATACACTACAACTATATAAAACAGTATAATATATAGCATAATACTATAACACAGACAATAAGCATCAACGCAAGGTAAGAATAAATATATCAGTAGGAAATAATACCAGATTTGTGGCTGCATTCATTTATGCTAGATAAGTGATTATACTTTGTTACTCACGCAGCAATTTTTGATCTGAAATGTTACTGAGTAAACACTTTATCCACCATAATGAAGTGCTGCTCTCTACCTGTGGTTGCTTCATACTGACTGTCATATTACTGAAAAGAAAGCCTTATCTACCTGATGTAAGATAATGCAATGGTACACTGCATGGTACACTATTGGTAAATCGCAGAGGCTACTCAGGTTCATAATGCTGATGAAACATCCATTCTTACATACAACCCATGAGGGGGTGTATGTCTAGTATTCCAAATACAAAGAGATATATACTGTAAGGCTTATATAAGGTGGCAGTCACATGATAATGTGAAGTATATATTTTCTCTTAAACTACATAACAGGGCCTGGCTGTATCCTGCAAAAAAGGAATTATTAACTATGTGCAATTTATATATACTTTGGCCAAGTTATGTAAGCTCTCAACCTGTGTCAAGGGTCCCCAAGTCTTGTGAGCCCCTATGCTAAAATCAAACACACATTATCATGTGACTGGCAGCTTATTACAAGCTTTATTTGTGTGCCTTTGAAATGCCCCTCTCATGGATTGTAGGGAAATTAAGGGAAATTTACATTTCCTGAAACCTTTAGACTTTGTTCACACAAGTTCAAACATCTACAGCAAATCTTTCAATTCAATTTGCAAATCTGAAAATAAAAATCTCTAATTAAATCCACAATATAAATGATTTTGGTACAGAGTTTGATACCAGTTTAATTGTGGATTTTACCCTTTGAAAAAACTATTGACTTATACTACACTAGAGATTACTATGAATCTCCATGGACAATTAGCAGCTAGTCTTCTCTGTGTGAACTGCTCCTTTGGTCCCTGGTTACCTTTTGAGCACAAACGCCCTGAAAATAAAGTCAGCAGGCCTCTACATCAGTAAAGCAATTATTGTCTGCACTGTAAAGTCACAATCCCCACAGGATTTGTAAATGGGTGAAAGTGTGGCTAGATTTAAAATGAGATTAGGCATCCTACTTGGAAAACACAATGGGAGAGTCTTGATCTCCCCTGCACTGGAGTAAAATTTTCCTCATTTATTAAGAGGCTTATGCTTCTTAGGCTATGTTCACATTTGCAGAAATCTCTTCATCTGCAGATGTTTGTTGAAAAATAACAGACATATGGCAGACCCCATTATAGTCAATGGACAGCAGGATCACTTGCTTTACAGCATTAGACGGAGCGTTTTTCCATTGTTTTGGACCTGCAATGAACCAGAAAAATGGAAACTCTGACGTGAACATAGGATCAATAAACTACTCACAACTCATGACTTGTGTACACCAAAGTCTCACATCTATGGCAGCTAGGTGTTGCAATAGTGTGAGCTGTAGTTTACAACAGTTTCTGGCATAAATTGTAATACAATTTGTAGGAACCTACTTTTCCTACTTTTCAGAAAAGTGATGTGCAGGACCCAAATGTACCAAAATTTGAAAGTCTTTGTGCAAAAAACAGTGAGCCGAAATTCTTTGACTGTGTAAGGGAATTGCCAGTTGAGCAATTCCCCAGTAACTGCTGCAGAACCCTGGGGGGAGGGGCACAACAAGACAGTGAACCCGAAGCTAATCCCCCCCTCTATCCCTGGCTAACTTGTCTGATCTGTCCTAGGTGACAGCCAGCAACTGGTCGACAATCCCTTCTTAATATAAGTGACAACACAGAACACAGACAGAACAAACAACAAGAAAGGGAGGTCAGCAAGCCAAGGGGTCGGTAACAGACAAGCAATGCAGTACAGAATTAAAATCCAAGAGAATAGTCAAAGTCAAAGCCAGAGGTCAGGAATAAGAATACAAGAAATTAAACAGCAAGAGTAATAGCCAGTACGCACGAGGCAATAGCAAGCGCCAATGTGAATGTAAGCACACAATAAATAGGAAGGAAGAACCCGCCCCAGACTTGACAGGTAGACAGGCTGTCAATCACACAGGCAAGTCTAAGATTAACTATTTGAGGAGCAGAAGAAACAAGGTGCAGGAGATGGGTGTGGCTGAAATTCAATTACATAGTCTAGGACAGTGTTTAGACTGAGCGACAAGTACCTTAAGCAAGGAATCAAACTGAACACACCTCCTTCGCCACAGCGTGCGAGTGGAGGGTGGCGCAGAGACCTGAACAGGCAGAGACGATACAGTACCCCCACTTTTATGAGGGGCCACCGGACCCTCACTAGACAAACCAGTTTTAGAAGGCTTCAGTATTTTCTCTGCCTTAAAATAAAAAATTCTAGATCTCCCTGAACAACAAGAGGTGCTGGTGGACCAGGCAAATGTTTTTTATTCGTCTGGCGTTTCCAACCCTTAGTAGCTGAGACCGTTTCCTCACTGACATAATCTAAGGTGTGCAAAGCAATACGGTGGGATGAGCACTGATCTCCTGATTTTACTAACTCCCTTTAACCCCAATCAAAAATAGGGTTATGGAGGTTCAACCAGGGAAGTCCAAAAACAATATCGGAAGTCAGATGCTCCATAACAAAGAAGCTCATGACCTCAGAATGTGCAGAACCCACTTGCAACATGATTAAGTGGGTCTTGCATTGGACCTTACCCCTGGCCAGTGGGGCAAAATCCGCCCCAATATACGCCAGAGGAGTATTGAGCAGCAAACGCTCAATGCCTAAAGCTGAGACAAACGAAAATTTGACAAAGTTTGCCGCAGACTCAGAGTCAACTAGGACCTGTCCAGAAACAGATCTGTCCCCAGAGGACAGAGACACAGATAACAAAATCTTATTGCTATTTCCGCCAAATACCTGGTTGCCTGAGTGGTTCTTCCGACTACCACTCAGGCACTGAAGCTTTTCCGCTGGTGTGCGGGGACTGATAGAGCAGTCTCAAATGATATGACCTGAAGTACCACAGTACAGGCAGAGGTTACTCTGGAGACAATGCTCTCGTCGAGTCTTGGCATCCACAGCTCCCAGTTGCATGGGTTCCTCACCAGGAGTGATGAGAGAAAAGGTGGGTTTATCAGGAGAGAGAGAGGAAGAGACAGAAAATTTGGAAGAAACAGATCCTACTCTCTTTTTTAACATTTTCCCGGATTCTACGGTCAATACGGACGGCCAAAGTCATGGCCTGCTCAAGAGTAGGGGGATCTGGTGACCAACCCAGACCTCCTTAACACGGTCACACAGATCTTGTTTAAAGTGGGCCTTTAGAGCCGACTCACACCAACCTGCAGTTACACTGCACTTACGGAACTCTGAGCAGTACTCCTCAGCAGAGCATTTGCCCTGCCGCATGGTGAGGAGTTGCGATTCCGCAAACCCAATGTGGTCTGGCTCAGCATAGATAGACCCCAGGAACAAAAAAAATTTTCAAAATTAGACCACTCCTCAGCCCCAGGAGGGAGTTTAAGGGCCCAAGTTGTGGATCCCCATGTAGGAGGGATATAACTACTCCCACCATTTGGGCCTGGGATGCATGAGGGTTAATCCGAAAATACAGGCGACAAGACTCCCAGGAGTAGCATCTTAACCCTAAAAGTAGGAGAAACAACGAGGGAAGATGCAGCAGCCTCAGTCAGGGTATGAACCTGTTTAGCTAGCTCAGCTATCAGGCCTGCCAAACCCTTCATCTTGGTTGCAAGGCGCTGAATAGGATCCATGCTGATCCGAAGGGAAGCAATGGCAGAAGGTTATTTTTGGACTTGCTATTCTGTAAGGGAATTGCCAGTTGAGCAATTCCCCAGTGCTGCTGCAGAACCCTGGGAGGAGGGGCACAACAAGACAGTGAGCCCTAAGCTGAACCCCCCCCCGCCCACTGTCCCTGGCTAACTGGTCGACAATCCCTTCTTAATATAAGTGACAACACAGAATGCAGACAGGACAAACAAGAAGAAAGAGAGGTCAGCTAGCCAAAATCCAAGAGAATAGTCAAAGTCAAAGCCAGAGGTCTGGAATAAGAATACAAGAAATTAAACAACAAGACTAATAGCCAGTATGCACAAGGCAATAGCAAGCACCAATGTGAATGTAAGCAAACAATAAATAGGAAGGAAGAATCCGCCCCAGACTTGATAGGTAGACAGGCTGTCAATCACACAGGCAAGTCTAAGATTAACTATTTGAGGAGCAGAAGAAACAAGGTACAGGAGACGGGTGAGGCTAAAATTAAATTACATAGTTTAGGACAGTGTTCAGACTGAGCAACAAGAACCTTAAGCAAGGAATCAAACTGAACACGCCTCCTTCACCGCAGCATGCGAGCAGAGGGTGGCGCAGAGACCTGAAGAGGCAGAGACGTTAAAGACTGTTTATCATACATTTCAGAAAGTGATATAAAATGTAAGATACATTCCTTCCACTATATAGGGCTAATGACTTTAATGTGGAGGACTGAAATGTGTCGGAAGTTAGTAGGACTTTTTGCCATTTTTCGATGCCACTCAAGGGTGGTTGAACTCTTTTTTTTCCTCCCAATAACTAACTCTAGAACTACAGTATGCAATAGTGATAAAGGGAAGACACAATGCATGTGCTCGAGAGAATACTATTATTACTAGAAGAATGGTGAGGATACAAGGGAAAGCCCTTATCAATGTGGCCCACCAATAGTAAGCCCTTAAATTGGACATAAAAAAATCAAATACTTGCCAATACAAAGCAGTATTGAATACAATATAGTAATTAGGCAAATATAAAGATCTTCAAAAATCATTAATGAAGTAGATACCCAAACCTGACTAAGGACTAGAGAGTAATCGCCAACTATATATCGAAGTAGAAACTCAAATAATAATGGTGAGACTGATAGCCTTAGTTATAACAAGAGCCACAATACCACACTGGAACAACATGAATAAATAGTTGTTCCAATATACACATCCTAGCAGTAAAATCTATAAAGCAGCTACATAACAAATAAACTGCAGCAATATGTACAGTATAAGTGGTTCTAGGTCATCCCAAAAATAGATATGTTAAGATCTGGGACCTAATATAAGTGCATAGACATACCAGTAGCATATGATGGCACAAACTACGGACCCACATATACAATGTAATGCAATAAGGGAATGGCGCTACGCCCATATATTTTCAGTAACCTGCAGGATTGACCTATATCGTCATAATGTTTGCAAGGATGTAGATGCTGTTCTCAATCTTATTTATGCAATGAAGTACTTTTCAGCATTATGAAATGTTATTTTTTTCTATTCTAGTTGTTACAGGCCTTAAAATGTAAGACAAGTCAATATGCATATATTAGAAATACCTCACTTTCAGCCCATGCTGCCTCGAGTCTCCTGATCTTCAAAATAACATAATTTAACATATGTATCCAAGCATTTCAGATCTGGGCAACCATAGGTGTAGTTAATATAGAGAACCTGTAAAACCCATGCAGAATAGCTGAAACACAAAATAAACTCATTGATACAACAAATAATGCACCAAGAAGGAGTTGTTGAAATCGAATGAAACATTATATGTGTAAATGTAATGATGATATTTGTAAGCGATTACTATATCAGAGTGCAAGAATAAGTTTATTGAGGAAAACTGTATTTATATAACAATGTTTAGTAATACATCTGGCGACTAGGCATGCCAATGAGGTGCTGCAATCAGAGAGACATTCCTGGCAAACCATTGCTGTGTGTGGGCTGTGTGTTATAATGCCAGTCCGAAGGCCTACTATGAGAGGAAACACATGTGGACATAGGATGCCCTCCGCATATCACTGAGATGTTAGGGTCTCTCATAACACTACTATAGGTACTAGAATACCAAAGTTCTAGCTGATAAGCAGCTAGAAATGGTTTCGGCAGAGACAAGGGTGTGTAATGAAAGTGCCACCTGTGTTTAAATGGTAAACTCAAGTAAACTCTGGGAGCAGCTTTTGCTTGTTGGCAGATCAAACAATCCTACTTATGGTCTGTCTGGGACTTTTGGAGCCTGTTCACCATAGCACTCACATAACCACTGCTCCCAAATACTCCCACTCTCAACAGTCAGGTCAGAACAGCTTAGATGGTGGGCAATTCATTGAAATGACCATTCTGCTTCTCTCAGTTCAACAAAGAGTTCATGTCAAAGTCAGTCAACTGGGCAAAATGTCTTTGAGCACGTCGCAGAGGCATGTCATCGGTCATCGATCTCTCACCAAGAGGTACACTACCCAAAGGTAGCCTCTGAGAGGATTTTTAGAGGGCAGCAGGGCAAGAACTTTTATGTCCTCTTGTGGCAAGACCCAGTGTCTAATGAGACCACAGCTGTAAAAATGTACACGTCTACCTGATACATAACTGCATGTCATGCTTTGCAGCATCTGACATTTTTATCTTGCTGCGTTATTTATTTTGTCCATGAATGTAAAATCAAGGCATAGTAAACAGTGATGCAATAAATTAACTGTGATTAGAGTGAAAGTAGAGTAAAAATACATAAAAATCCTTTGAAATAGCGTACCGCAAGCACCAGTCAATTCCCTTCCCCCCTCACAGGCACCCACTTCAGGTGGGAGAAAGAGAGGTGAGTGCTATTGTTTAGTCTTTGGCTAAACTAAACATTATACTGCAATCAAGATCACATTATTAATATCACTTGGCCCTGGTGGCAAGTGGAGGCTGAAATCATGATCACAAGTAAGCTGTATAATGTCCCTTGCCCCCCATATTAATTATAGTTAAAGTGATATTTCCATCCACAGAATCATATTAAGGCTTGTAGATTAAGCTAACCAATGTGTTTTACCTAATACATTGCTTTATCTATCTTGTTCTGTTTGCCAGATACATCTAAAAATGCCTCCTCAGTGTTTATAGTTTGTTACCTAGGTTATAGACCACTTCTCTAGTTGGTCTGATTCCCTGTTCACTGTCATCTATATTCTCTTTTATTTCTCTTTTTCACTCTGCATATTGCTTTCAGTTGCTTAACCCTGATAAGAGCTAGAACAGTTTCTTGAGCAATGTCTCTGTTATCTCTGGATGTAGAGGAGATAGGAGGCTAGCTGAAATCCTAAGATGGGAAAACTCCTTTAGGTTAAGGCCCCATGTAGTGAAAAATAGCTAAAAACTGCTGCAGAAAAACCACTGCAGAAATGCATCACATTTTTTTCCACAGCTTTTGCTATTGCATTTTTGCAGAGTTTTTCTCAATTGATTTTCTTCCCATTTCCACTGGTATAATTGACTTGTTTTTGAAAACGCAGCTTTTTCCACAGCGGATTTTTTTCTGCAATGGGTGGATGGAATTAGCCAGAATTTCATTCACTTTGCAGGTACTATAAAATGCTGCATTTTTTTCCCGCTGCGTTTCCGCAGTGGCAAAAACTCTGCGTTTTCACAATGTGGTGCTTTAGCCTTAAGCTGTGATAGGAAATAAAATATGTTAAAAAAAGAATATCATGGCAAATGTTGGTATATTTTATTTTTATTTTGACTTTAGTACCTGCAGCATTTGGTATCCCAAATACCCATAAAAACAATTCACGCAATACCTTTTATTAAAATATCTTGTATTAAATATTGCTTTATACATGATTCATACGACATACCTTAAAAGAACATCTGAATGACTAATGAGGCAATCCAAGATGAGAGTATAGTTCATTATCAATATTTAGATTTACATCTACCCTACATATTAATGCACATACCTGGCTTTTTAAATAATTCTGGACACAGTAAGTTATAATACAGTTAGATATTCAGTTTAATAGTGCAGCATTAACATTTTTGTTGCATTTACACAGAATCCCCTAAGGCCACAGATTTGCATTGCTACGACATTCTAGCAGTAATCTGTAATCAAATGTGAAAGGGTTGCTGTAGAGCTGGGTTGTGTGAAGGATGTATTCTGCATAGTAGAACTACAGTATTATCTGTGTAATATTTCAAATGAAGCAATAACTTACCCTATTCATTAAGAGTTCACAATAGCCTGTCAAGAGTAGCACTCATACAAGAAAACAGAATACTGTGTTAGTTGCTTATAGGGTAGAAAACTGCAGGAATCTATTCAAGGTAATCGATTACCAAGCAGTCTGTCTTAGATTATGTCTTACCAATTCAGAATTAATGGCTGCAACCAGGGTAGGACAACATACTGTAGGAACATATTGATGTTCCTCTCTATCTTATGAGTACCCTCAACATCTAGCAGTGTTGACAGTTCAGAAAACAGGGTAAGTAAGATTCACATTTACATTACATTCATTTGGAGTGCTTTAAATGCCTACACATTTATACACAAAATAATGTGTGCCATTGGCGTTATATCTGAAAAGAACATATTGTATACCATGTAGTATATGCTTTACATTTGTATATAATTCCATTGAAAAGCATAGTTGGCTATGCTTATCAATACCGTTGAGGCAAAGTTACTGTTTAAGGACATGCATTTGAAGTTCTTTTCTGTCAATAGCAGTTTAGAGATATCATAGACATGTGATAGTAGCATCTGGAATTGACTCTGTGTTAGCTGTGACCATAACCATTTGTGGTGGTGAATCCTGTGAATCTGCATTCATCTTCCTAATAATAATCTTAATTTTTATCACCTGTGATGATAATATGAAGATTACTGAGAAGAGATCAGTGCAGAGCAGGAAGTGTCAGTCTGTGTGGACAGCATGTGAACAAAGCAACATTTAGGTTGGGTCCCCACATGGCATAAATGCCACAGAAAAAAATGCGGTGTTTTACAGTTCCTGAAAAGTGAATGGGGTTCTAGCAAATACTGTCCACACATCATGGGAAAATCCGCACAGCGGACACGTTGCGATTTACAAAACCGTTGCATTCAACATTGCATACACTACTAGATGATGTCACAGCTTATTTACTCACCCTCCCTGCACGGAGCATGTCTAAAAATGTCTCCCACATACCTCAATGAGTTGGTTCCAGTCTATTGCTGTCCATGGCCATGAGCCTTCTGTAAAGCATATGACTAAATTGCCATTAACAGAGCAGAGGTGAAGCTTAGGCAAGATGGCAGTCTTCATATTTACGTGCAGAAAACAAAAATAAAAAATTGATTTCACAAAAGAAAATCTGTTTAAAGCAGAGACCCAGTTAATTCTCCTACAACTGCATATATGCCACAGTAGCACAATTTTATAGTTGTTTTCCTTTGTAAGAAACTTGCATTGTTTTCTTCTTATCCTACCTACCTGTCATCTTAGGCATAGCATGGGTTTGAAATATTTACATGTTACAAAAACACATAGGCTTCAAGCACATCATGTTAATGAGATATTTTAAAAATCCCATCATGTTATTCCCATTTTTGTCTCAGCATGGTCCATGATATACTGTTAAACCCACTCATATTTTCTTTTCTCTTATATGTATGTTATACTGAAGCCTTTTATGGCTCACTGAGACCTACCTGGCTCAGCTGCTTCATTATGATATGTGCATAACCATTGCTGTTTGATATAGTTGTATATAGCTGTAATGAATTAAACTTTACATAAAATTATTCAAATTAAAACTCCAATTCACATTTTTACAAAGCAAAACGTATTATGTACATAAAGGACAAGTTCACAGTAACAAAATCTCAGGGCTATCTTCAACAATGAGTCTGATCAATGTTTCTGCTATATGTTACAAATAATTTACTATTTAATTTAATGGTAGAAGGATTGTTTTAGTACACTCAGTAGTTAGCACTAATTTAGTCACAATAAAATATAGGAGACAGCTATCACTGCCCCAATTATCCCTGCACAGAAACCCAGAAAATCACCATTCATGTTCAACTGCAAAGAGTGCCGTGCTCTCAGGAGTGGGCTTCAAAGTTCAACAACAGGTTCCTTACTTTGCATATGGGATGTTAAACCATGCCTCTAACCCCATCTACAGTGCTGGCCAAAAGTATTGGCACCCCTGCAATTCTGTCAGATAATACTCAATTTCTTCCAGAAAATGATTGCAATCACAAATGCTTTGGTAATAATATCTTCATTTATTTTGCTTGCAATGAAAAAACACAAAAGAGAATGAAAAAAAAAGTCAAATCATTGATCATTTTACACAAAACTCCAAAAATGGGCCGGACAAAAGTATTGGCACCCTCAGCCTAATACTTGGTAGCACAACCTTTAGACAAAATAACTGCGAACAAACGCTTCCGGTAACCATCAATGAGTTTCTTACAATGCTCTGCTGGAATTTTAGACCATTCTTCTTTGGCAAATTTCTCCAGGTCCCTGAGATTTGAAGGGTGCCTTCTCCAAACTGCCATTTTGAGATCTCTCCACAGATGTTCTATGGGATTCAGGTCTGGACTCATTGCTGGCCACTTTAGAAGTCTCCAGTGCTTTCTCTCAAACCATTTTCTAGTTCTTTTTGAAGTGTGTTTTGGGTCATTGTCCTGCTGGAAGACCCATGACCTCTGAGGGAGACCCAGCTTTCTCACACTGGGCCCTACATTATGCTGCAAAATTTGTTGGTAGTCTTCAGACTTCATAATGCCATGCACACGGTCAAGCAGTCCAGTGCCAGAGGCAGCAAAGCAACCCCAAAACATCAGGGAACCTCCGCCATGTTTGACTGTAGGGACCGTGTTCTTTTCTTTGAAGGCCTCTTTTTTTTTCCTGTAAACCCTATGTTGATGCCTTTTCCCAAAAAGCTCTACTTTTGTCTCATCTGACCAGAGAACATTCTTCCAAAAAGTTTTTGGATTTCTCAGGTAAGTTTTGGCAAACTCCAGCCTGGCTTTTTTATGTCTCTGGGTCAGAAGTGGGGTCTTCCTGGGTATCCTACCATAAAGTCCCTTTTCATTCAGACGCCGACGGATAGTACGGGTTGACACTGTTGTACCCTCGGACTGCAGGGCAGCTAGAACTTGTTTGGATGTTAGTCTAGGTTCTTTAGCCACCATCCTCACAATCTTTTGTTGAAATCTCTCGTCAATTTTTCTTTTCCGTCCACATCTAGGGAGGTTAGCCACAGTGCCATGGGCTTTAAACTTCTTGATGACACTGCGCACGGTAGACACAGGAACATTCAGGTCTTTGGAGATGGACTCGTAGCCTTGAGATTGCTCATGCTTCCTCACAATTTTGCTTCTCAAGTCCTCAGACAGTTCTTTGGTCTTCTTTCTTTTCTCCATGCTCAATGTGGTACACACAAGGACACAGGACAGAGGTTGAGTCAATTTTAATCCATTTCAACTGGCTGCAAGTGTGATTTAGTTATTGCCACCACCTGTAATGTGCCACAGGTAAGTAACAGGTACTGTTAATTACACAAATTAGAGAAGCATCACCTGATTTTTCAAAGGGTGCCAATACTTTTGTCCACCTCCTTTTTTATGTTTGGTGTGGAATTATATCCATTTTGGCTTTTTGACAATTATTTTTGTGGTTTTTCATTGAAGACAAATTAAATGAAGATATTATTACCAAAGCATTTGTGATTGCAATCATTTTCTGGAAGAAATTGAGTATTATCTGACAGAATTGCAGGGGTGCCAATACTTTCGGCCAGCACTGTACTTTCCTTTCTACTGTATGATACATTGTTAATGCCCCACACAGCATAGGGACTCCGATTTAATGTAATACCTCTTTAGTGTCCGCAAACTAATGCCCCTTTTGTGCCCCTTTATATAATGCCCCTTAGTTTTCTCATATATTATTTTGGCCCTTAATGCCCCCTTAGTGCCCCTTACGCAATATGGTACTCCCTTATTACCCCATAATGTTTTCTCACTGTCCCCACACATTATAATACTCTTTTAATGCCCCATCATATTGTCCATTTAGTGTTTCCACATGGTATGATGCCCCCTTACTGTTTTCCAACACAGCATGATAGCCCTCCCCACAGTATAATGCCCACTTGGTGTCCACAGTAGTGTTCGACACGTTCCGCCGAACTTTGCCCAAAAGTTCAGTTCGGGTACCCGAACTTGACCTGAACCCAAACCTCACTAAAATCAATGGGGGCCCAAACTTTGTGACCCAAAAATGGCTGTAAAACTTTTTTTTTTTTTTTTTTACTTTTTAGTGATGCTCCACTATGGGACCTGAACCAGCGATACACTGATCACTGGTTCAGCACTATAGACTGCAATACATGTGTATTGCAGTCTATAGAGGAAGTCAGCCTATGCAGCTCTGATCGGGGGTTAAGGAGCAGGGTGTTAGCTGTCAGTTACAGCTAACACCCGCTCCTGATGCCGCCCACGTTCAGTGTCACTAACAAACACTTAAGGGTTAAACAGCGGGGATTGGTGTTATCACCGTCCTTGGTGTTGCAGCGGGAGCCTTGCTATCAGATACAACTGGGCTCCCATGGTGATCGCACGGGCTCTGCTTCTGAGCCCACTCGATCACCATCATGTACTGTACGTGTACGTGGGGATGCGGTAACTACCCACATTCTCCCAAGTACATGTACGTGACAATGTGTGAAGGGGTTAAATCTGGTTGATTGGCTGCTCAGCAGTCAATCAACCAGCTTTAGGTATGAGACGAACCCGGACCCGAACTTCAGCGCTGACGTTCAGGGTTGGGTTCAGGTACCCGAACACACAAAGTTCAGCACGGATCCGAACTGTGCATTTCGGGTTCGCTCTACTCTAGTCCTCACACAGTCAAATGACCTCTTAGCTCCCAATAATATAATACCTACTTTTACCCTGTACAGTATAATTCCCCCCTTAGTGCCCACAAACTGTCGCTTAAAAAGTATGATGATCTGATTGTGCCAAACACACAGTATAATGCCCCCTTAGTGCCTTGCATATAGTGTGATGCCCCATTTGTTCCACCTATACATAATGATGTCCCCTTAATGCCCCCACGCACAGAAATAATACAAATAAAAAATGAATACAAAGATAAGCTGAGCAGTCTGCAACTCTGCACAGCAGTCACGTCACTGGATCAAGGCCACAAGGGTCACACGGTTAATGGTGGAGCAAGGTAAAATCTGGTGCAAGCTTGTTAAAAACTGTGGACTTTGTTTAATTTGGAGCATAATAGTGTAAGCAGTCAGTGCAAATCTATTGTTTTACCTCTTGTTCAAAAAGCATGTAAGACCAAGGTGTAATATAGGCAAATACAGCATATGGACTTAAAGTGCCACTAAATAAGTGAATAATAAAAAAAAATACTGCACATCATTTAAAGTAAAGCATTCTAGTAGTAAAACTACAGATGTCACTAAATAGATTTAAATACTTCCTTTACTGTTTGCAAAATACTTTATTTTACCTATCGCGGAAATAACATGTTCTCACATGATATATGGCTGAAACATTACTTAAAATTCAGCTGTGCGAACATTCTACTCATTTCTACAACAGTTCAAAGAAATGGAAAATGATGCATATATAATTCATTGCTTAAGATCGCTCCTCAGCAATGGTGCTCTGAAGCAGCATTTCTCTCTTGTAAACTCTCGTAAAGCGAAACAATAAATATCATTCTTATTTTTTGATTATACTTTAGATAAATCTCATTTTATAGCAACAAAACAGAGCATCATCAAGGCAGCAGTCAGTTTAGTGCTATGCTATGATCTGGGCAAATGAAGGATGTCTGTTTGATAAATGGAAACACTTTTTTGCTTTTACAGTATTTTCAAGGCAAGAATATTATAGAACAAGGCTTCTGCGCTTAGCACAATGCCCTGAATTACTAAAGAGATTATGTGTCAATACACATTAAAATTTTATGTGCATTATAGCATTATCCCTAATGTGTGTTTTTTCACCATTTTAAATTGGAGGCTTCTCTACAAGCAAGACTATATTCATTAAGGAGAAGTCTACAGAGGAAGTGAATAACATCTTCTTCATCTCATATCAAAAGACTGATTTATTAGGAGACGATAAATTGTACTCAAGCTAGGAGGCTAAATGCTAGACTTTATGGTAGGATGTGGAAGAAAATATATAAATTTATTATATTTATAAATTATTATCATTGCTAGCAGTAGTAGTGGTTATATAGATGTAGTAATAATAATCAAAAATATATTTTATCTAACAAAATACTGTAATATGCCAAATTAACAACCAACTAGAATAAAATATTATTGTAAGGGGAGGAAATTATTATACACAGTGTCATCTGTAATATCAACTATAAAATAGAGGGTAAGTTCACACAAAGAATTTTTGCAAGCAAATTTTTTAAGGCAGAATCTGCATCATGTTTTCTTCAAACTGACATTTTTTTCAGCTAGAGGAATAAAGAAGCTTTAGGATTTATCTTCAGATAAATTCTGCCTTGCAAATCTCACTGAAATGAATGGGAGGCTTTTTTTGAAAAAAAAAAAAAAAAGAAGCTCCAAAAACCTCTTTTTTCTGCCTCCCATTAATTTCAATTGTGTGTGCAAGGCGGAATCTGCCTGAAGAAAAATCAGCTAGAGGAAAAAATGTGCTCCTGACTCCCAGGAGAGTTGGGAGGCATTTTTTAAGGCAGATATTGAGGAAGATTCTGCCTCAAAATCCTACTGCAAAAAAAACAAACAAAAAAAAAGCAGTGTGAACTAACCCTTATATTTCTCGCAGTAAAGAATTCATATTCGGAGTCTGTCTCTTACTGTATCTAGACTAGATACATTGTAATAAGCCCCCAAGTAGTCTGCACAGGTTTTAAATCACTGACTGTAAACAGGATTGTTTCTACTCAATGTATCTAGCAACATAACTTGCTAATTTTGTTATTAAAACATGGTACTAGAAATCTGCATAATTTAATTATTTGATGATTATAGATAACCTGCATTAAAATTGTATGATTTTATTTATTTTAATTATGTTAATTTTTACATATTTCTATTTATTTCCAGAGGAAGTACAATAAAGTACAGACAAATTACCATTTTGTCTGTTTTGCTGTAGACATTTTTGCAAAAGTGGCCATGAGAAGTGAAGCAATATTGGTTGTGACCTTGGAATTAGCTTTTAGCATATGGTTTGACAACCAA